>OY101449.1:111119096-112319096 GCA_956483635.1 Panzeria rudis
GTTTGCAAATATTTGTAATGAATATATGTATTAATATAATGGGACAGAAGGTGCGAAGAATGGTTGCTATCGCACAACAATTGTTTTCTTCGCAGAAAAAACTAAATTTCATTTTCTGTAAGGGAATTCAATGAAATAGTAAATATTTTGTCTAGAAACGGACTTACAAACAAATTTGTAAATATAAAGAAAAAACATCTCAACAATTTCATTGAAAAAAGGCGTTTTTTTCAGTGAACAAATTGTTTAAATCTATAAAACAATTTGTCTAAAAAATTGTATACAAAACAATTTACTAAATCAAACAAAAAGATTTGCTGGACTTTCTGAAAAATGTCAAACAATATTTTTGTCTGAATTTATAAAACAATTAGTCTAATAATACTAACAAATATTAAACAAAATAGTTTACTTAATCAAACAAAAATATTTACTGGATGTTTTGTAATATATCAAACAAAATTTTTGTCTGGGTCATCATTATCATTATCCATTAAGCATTTACGAAATTTCACTTTGCTAAATGTGTTAAAGTCTGAATGTTTATCTAAAGACTCTAAAAAATTAATTGGAAGTAACGCAGCGATATTAACGAATTGATTCACTCAAAAATCTTCAGTAAACAAACTTGGTACAATCGCACTCCTTTTGCTATCATTGTTGTTGTTGCTATATGTGTGTATGCCATCATTGGTGTTGTTTTTTACGACACTGTTTTTCTAGTTGTTTTTGTTGTTTGCGTCCTAAATAAGAGTCAAACAAACAATTCATTGATTATGCAAAGAACATTTACTGAAAATGAAATTTATTTTTTGACAAACTTTTGTTAGAAAATTTTTTGGTGATAATTTTTTCTGTGTTGTCATTATGTTTGTTTACTGTTTGGCGGGCGCCGAATTCTAGTGTGCCCGAGGGCCCCGGCATATCCAAAGACGTCCCTATCGGCTGGTATTAGCTTTGAAAACATTTCTAAATAAATATTTGCTCTATATGAGAGCTGTCATGCCCACTTGTTAAATTTTGAAATATGGGAGGCGCCACACCCTCATGTCCAATTCGGACTTATTTTTGAACGACAACACATACCATAAAAAACTTTGCTCACACAAAATTTCTTGCAGTAGCTCCAAAGATATTTCAAACAAAAAAAATAAAATATATATATATATATATATATATATATATATATATATATATATATATATATATATATATATATATATATATATATATATATATATATATATATATATATATATATATATATATATATATATATATATATATATATATATATATATATATATATATATATATATATATATATATATATATATATATATATATATATATATATATATATATATATATATATATATATATATATATATATATATATATATATATATATATATATATATATATATATATATATATATATATTTGTTATGCATTGGAGTTGCCACGCCCACTTGTCCACTCCTTAATAATATATATTTAAAAACATATAAAATAAAGTTACTCGCACAAATTCTGAGGTCTTTAGCAGCATTCGTTCCATAAATATCCTAATATAACAATGTCTTCTATAAGGGAAGTGCCACGCCCACTTGCAATATTTCTAAAATATAGAGCCTATTGTTGCTTCCAGACCATCAATAATATACTGTGAAAATTTATGTTTAGGAGTCCATAGCTTTCAAACATACAAACAAACAAGCAAACAAACATATGTATATTCACTTTTATATATATATATAAGTATATATATATATATATATATATATATATATATATATATATATATATATATATATATATATATATATATATATATATATATATATATATATATATATATATATATATATATATATATATATATATATATATATATATATATATATATATATATATATATATATATATATATATATATATATATATATATATATATATATATATATATATATATATATATATATATATATATATATATATATATATATATATATATATATACACACAGAAAAAAAATGGAATGTAAAATCAACATGACGCAATTGTGACTTGAAGTCATATTAAATTTATAAGAAATAATTTTTCGATTAAGTGTGTTAGTGTTTCTTAGCTTTGCTAATTGCTACAGTTCACTGTTGTGCTTAGTTGTGTGACTTGTTGTCGTTTATTTTACATGTGTCGGCTATGTAGACGACAAAATACGAATTACCACCGTAAATTTGCTGTTGCTGGCTTAAAATCGTAATTAATTTTATATGAAAAATTTTTAATCTAACCTTAAATCTCTTTGATTTAAAATTTATCACTGTTAAAACAACTTTGTTATAAACTTTATATTTCATTTTAAATCAACATGACTATAACTTTAATTTCAACTAAGTTTTATATTAAATAACCATTTAAATCATGTTGATTTACAATGAAATTCATTTTACATACGATGGATATATACTTAGTGTATAGCTAAAGTGAAGTTTAGAGCTGTTGTGGCTGTAGTGGTTAGCGCGCGGACTATCATACAAGTGGCACGGGTTCAAATTTTGGCTGGGGCAGCCAACTACAACATAAAGTTTTCTGATGTGTTTGATAACCATCACATAAGTAAAATAATTAATAGCATAGCTACATTTAAGTCATGTTGTTTCAGCTTTATATAACTATAATTCAACATAATTCTTAGTGTTGTTTCAATATCAAATTCACGTTGTTTCAACTTGAAATAACTTTGATTCAACCTGATTTTTCGCATTATTTTAGTATCAACTTCATTTTGATTTAACTGTACTGCAATATTAAATCAACATGGAATTTAGTTAATGCAAAAGGATAAATATTCCTCAAAGATTATTGCAAATCGTGTTGAATTAACATAAAACACGTATGAAGTAAAATCACTACCGAAAAATATTAAATTAACCAGGTTTTCGACGATTTTACATTGAAATTTTTCTGTGTGTATATATGTATATATATATATATATATATATATATATATATATATATATATATATATATATATATATATATATATATATATATATATATATATATATATATATATATATATATATATATATATATATATATATATATATATATATATATATATATATATATATATATATATATATATATATATATATATATATATATATATATATATATATATATATATATATATATATATATATATATATATATATATATATATATATATATATATATATATATATATATATATATATATATATATATATATATATATATATATATATATATATATATATATATATATATATATATATATATATATATATATATATATATATATATATATATATATATATATATATATATATATATATATATATATATATATATATATATATATATATATATATATATATATATATATATATATATATATATATATATATATATATATATATATATATATATATATATATATATATATATATATATATATAGATAGATAGATAGATAGATAGAAGATAGATGTATGTACTTAGATACAAATTTTTTTGTTACTTGTGGTATCAAATTAGAAAACATTATACATATTTAATCTGCCTGCAATCATTTACCCCCATTCTTAATTGTTAAGATTCGTACATGTGCCAACAAACTATAAAACATTATTGTCTTAACTAAATAAACTTAGTATTTACAGTATAGAGTTAGAATTAAAATATTTATTTTATCAACAGCTCGTGTTAAATTTTGTTTTTATAATACCTACATAGATATATAAATTTGCTCAGGCAAGTTCTCTAAAATAGCAGATTCAAAAAACAAAGTTATAAATTATTCTTGTTATCATTTTACAATAGAATACTTAAGAAAAATAATAAGTTTTATAATCAGGGTATATACTTCTTTCGGCTAAAGCAGAAAACATAGGGATACCAGGCAGGACTGGTTTTTCGGTATTTCAGAATTTTAAATCCCGGATCTCAGGATTTTTCGGGATCCCGGGATTTTCGCCATTCGAAACTTTAGTTTTCTTATTAAAACACTCAGTTTATAAAGTAGAATAGTATTTTCATTATCTGTATTCATAATAACAACTACAAGAATTTAATAGGGAAAAGCTAATTTCAATGCATTTTAGTACAAATTTTAATATATGACTGATTAGTAAAGTATATTCAAATTGGGGAAAAAGCAGTCACGCAATTAAAATTAATTAGAAAAGTTAATTTATTGAGCTAGAATTATAGAAAACTAGCAGCTGACCCATTATTTTGTTAAGGCCATGATGCATTCACAGACTCAGTCATTAGAGCTCATGTGTGCTAAAAATGTGTGATAGTCTCTCTGGCCAAAAGTGAATATGTGTGACAGATTTTTTGACAAGTCCGATTTACAACTTTTTTTATTTTATAAACTAATATTTTTTTTTATATAAACTAATATTTTCCATGCGATAAGAGTTGCATTTTTTTTTGTAGTTGATAAAAGAAAACAGCAATGTCCGCTTTATTAGTTAGACAGATGCTTAATATAGTTGTTGTATGTATGTATATTCTTGTAAGTCCCCATCTACACTCTAAAACATTACTTTAAATTTACGATCATATATTGTCTACATTTGTGTTGAAAATTTCTTCTTGTCTAAAATTACATCGATTTTGTAGTTATTTTATTAAAGAAAAAAAAAAATTTCAAATTAAACTTATTTAGTCCAAGTGGAAAAAATGTAACATAAAGTATAATACGGCTATGGCTGAATGGTAGATACGTTAGACTATTAGTCAGGAGGTCGCGGTTCAAACCCACACGCAGCCGATCGCTTTTTTTAGTAAAAATATTTTGTTGAAAAATAATGCGTGTGTAATTTTAGGTCGATAATAATCTGTAAAGTGTTGCCGACTATTATCGACCTAATTTTCAACAAAAGTGTTTTAGAGTGTAAGTTTTATTTAAAAGGAATGTTTAAATTAATAAAACAATCGAAATTTTGCCAATTTTCATTTAATAAATCTATTTACCAAATCATCAGTAGACTTCAATCAAACTTTTGAACAGTTACAAACCTCTTATATTAAGTACAAAATTTCAAAAACCATTTGAGAATTTACAAATAAAAGATTTTCAAAAATATGTAGGCTTTGAAACCTATACAAAACCCACCAAATATTCTTTTTATTCGTTATGAATCTATTTTATTTTTCTACAGCTTTAACTACTATGGTTATTTTTGAAAATCATTTACATATTTATAAATTCTCAAATGGTTTTTGAAAGTCTGTACATAAGATAAGAGGTTTGTAACTATTCAAAAGTATGGTTGAAGTCTACTTAGGATGTGGTAAAGCACCAATGAAATGTATATAGACAATGCTTAACCATCAGCAAATGAATATCATTTAACATACTGAAAATATATTAAGCTACATAACTATGGCTTAATTCACAAAAAAAAATTTTTGATTAATAAGAGACTTATTAAACAAATTTTTGTATGAAAATTTGTTTTATTAGTCTGTTATAAGTCAGAAATTTTTTTTGTGAATTAAGGCACTAGTATTTAGAAATTTATTTATATAGTCCATGTAAGCACGTGTTAATATTCTATGTATATTAACAAATATTTAAGTAATTTAGAAAGTGCAACTTTGACAAAAGTTAATATTTTTGCTTAAAAAAATTCGAATTTCAAACAATTGCTATTAGTATTTTTGGCCACCACACAACACTGTGCGACGTGTTGGATGCCTTAGAACAATTCTGCATCAAAAAGTCATATTCGAAAAATATATAATTTACGTTATTTTTCAAGTTAGAGCACGTTATAATGATACTAGTAGGGAATAAAAATACATCAAAGATCTCAAGAAGGCCTAATTGCTTCAAATTTTTAGTTTTTGGTACAGCTCATGATAATGTTACGTTTTTAGTCCTTTACATAAAAACGGTTTTATTATTTTCACAGGATTCGTTGAATTGCAATAAAATAAAACACAGATATTTATTTTACAAATAAATTCTCAGTAACACTTTATTTATTACTTTAAAAACACGTACAACTAAACGAGATGTACACACTAACTATTCTTGGCGATGTTTACTCGTCTAAGTTTAAAAACACACTTATCCATGTCGTCTGGCAGCCTCCCCTTATATAGTCAATTATAAAACCTTCTGGTAACTTCGCTAACTTTCTGGAATACAGCCGTCTCTCTTTATCTTTAACTGTACTGTAATTCAGGTCTCTTTTCATCTTTAAGTGTACGGCATGATCATTTTGGTCTTGCTATGGTGCAATGTATGTGCGTGTGTAGATGCATGAGATTATTCTTCTGTTTGTTTATCTTCGCACACACATACTCTAATGCTTGCAACTTAACAAATTACGCTGTCATCAAGTCTACATCTCTTGCAGTTTAAGTTTAATGTCACTGTTTGTAATTGCGATTAAGCAGTCTCGAATAATCTTGAAAGTTCTAGCTACCGTTTCCTGAAGATTCCGGAAACTTCCATTTTCCGTTATTTTGAATTCTATTGGCAGTTGTCGAGTGATGCCAAGTTTAATTGTGGTACTTGGTTGCCAGGTTTTGATTTTATTACAGTGATTTAGGGGTATAAAGCAGATAATGATCGGGTTGTCAGTTTGTGTCGTTACATTTGAATCTGCATTTTCATTTCGTAACACTGCCGCCCACTTAAGCCTGTTCGTCCCGAATAGGCACACAATCACCTTTTCCATAGTGCGCCAGTCGTTCCAGGTGTACGATTTTCATTTTGGACCTTGGGCTGTTGTACTTCTGTATCCTATAGTCGACATCGTTCAACCTTTTAATAACCTTATACGGTCCATCCCAATGAGTCTGCAATTTTGGAGACAATCCCTTCTTTCGTTGTGGGTTGTAAAGTAGAACCAATTGACCCTCATCGAATCCCTCAGAATTTGCAGCTCGGTCATATCTAGCCTTCATCTTGTCACTGGCCATTCTAATTCGGTTGCGTACAAATTCATGTAGCTCATTTAAATTTTCTTGCTCTTGGGAAGAGCTGGTGCCTTCTTCACTTGTTGGTGTAGGCTTAACGCCAAATTCCAAATCACCAGGCAATTTTAATTCCGTCCCGAAGACAATTTTAGCAGGTGTTCGTGATGTCGAGTCATGTACAGCTGACCTATATGCCAACAAAAATTTGGGAATGTGCTCGTCCCAGTCCCTTTGATGCGCGCTTACCACTTTTCGCAGGTACTCCTCTAGAGTGCGATTAAATCTTTCTACCATGCCATCGGACTGTGGGTGCAGCGGCGTCGTTCTTGTTTTCTTTATCCCATATAATTCGCACATTTCCCGGAATATAGCAGACTCGAAGTTTCTACCTTGGTCAAAATGTAATTCTATTGGAACACCATAGCGACATACCCAGTTGTTGACAAATACATTCACAACTGTCCTTGCTTCTTGATTGGGTATGGCATATACTTCTGGCCATTTACTAAAATAGTCCATCACCACAAGAACATAGCGATTCCCGGCGTCGCTGACGGGAAAAGGACCTGCTATATCCATTGCTATCCGCTCAAATGGTGCACCTGAGTTGTACTGTTGCAGCTGTCCTCGACTTTTTCTTGCTGGTCCTTTTGCTGCGATGCACTGTGGGCAGTTTGCTATCCAGTCGGCTACGGCTTGTTGACACCCAACCCAATAAAAACGCTGTTTTAGCTTCTCCAGCGTTTTTGTCACTCCCAGATGACCGCCACTAGGACCATTGTGGAACTCGTGCAAAACCTTATTCACCTTGGAGGATGGCACAACTATTAGGTTGGAAGCCATTTTACCATCTGCACTTTCCCATACGCGGTACAAGCACCCGTTTATCAGCTTCAGGCTATTCCACTGAGCCCAATAAGATTTCACAAGTGGGCTTTCAGCTGATATTACATTGCGAGCAGGTCTTCTATTTTCCTCTTTGGCTGCTATAATTGTCGCCAATATGGTGTCGTTTCTCTGTGCCGCTGACCAGTCCTCATCGGAATCGATGTGCGTTAGCCGAACATCAATAACGCATTCCTTCTTTTCGGCCTTAACACTCCAAGCTGCAGGGCCGTCGTGATAAAGCATCTGCATTGTTATGCTTTACGCCCCTTCTATGCTCGATGCTGAAGTCGTAGCTTTGAAGACGTTCAATCCAGCGCGCTAGCTGCCCTTCAGGATTTTTAAACTGCAACAGCCATCTCAATGCAGAATGGTCGGTCCTCAGCGTAAAGTGTTGGCCATACAGGTACTTATGGTAGTGTTTTATGCACTCCAACACTGCCAAAAGCTCACGTCGTGTCACACAGTAGTTTCTCGCAGGCTTTGAGAGTATACGGCTATAATAGCCTATCACTTTTTCTGTGCCATTGACAACTTGCGACAACACACCTCCTATGTCATAGCCGCTCGCATCGGTATCAAGCAAAAATTTTTCTCCAGCTATGGGGTAGGCTAGTACTGGTGACGTACTCAGTAAATCCTTTAGTGTCTGGAACGCATTCTCCTGCTGTTCGCCCCAGTGATACGGCCTCGACTTCTTGGTCAGCTCATGCAGGCTTGCAGCGACGTTGGCAAAATTTGGTACAAAGCGTCTGTAGTAGGTACAAAGGCCCAGAAAGCTGCGCAGTTCATGAAGATTTTTCGGACGAGGCCAGTCCTTTACTGCTCGTATTTTATCTTCATCCGTTGAGATTCCGTCTGCCGTAACTCGATGGCCCAAATACTTTACTTCTCTCTGGAACAATGCACATTTCTTCACGCTAAGTTTTAAACCAGCTGATGATATGCGTTGAAGAACCTCTGCCAAATTTTTGAGGTGCTCATCAAAAGTCTTTCCCATCACGACGATGTCATCAAGGTACACCAAGCAAGTCTTCCAGTGAAGTCCCTTCAGCACTCGTTCCATTAGGCGTTCAAAAGTAGCTGGAGCATTGCAGAGCCCGAATGGCATAACTTTAAACTGCCATAATCCATCGCTCGCGCTAAAAGCAGTTTTCTCCTTATCTTTCTCTGCAATCTCCACCTGCCAATATCCGCTTTGTAGGTCTAACGTGGAGAACCATTTCGTTCCAGCCAGCGTGTCTAAGGTGTCGTCAATTCTTGGTAGTGGATAACTGTCCTTCTTAGTAACGTCATTGAGCTTTCTGTAGTCAACGCAGAATCTCGTACTGCCATCCTTCTTTTTGACTAAGACAACGGGCGAATTCCAAGGACTTGAAGATGGCTCGATTACACCACTCCGCTCCATTTCATGAACAAGTTCTTTTACCTCATTCCGTTTTGCTAGGGGTACACTTCTGGGTGGCTGTTTGATCGGCCTCGCTTCGCCTGTATTTATTTCATGTTTCACTATTGCCGTTCTCCCTTGGCTTTGATCTTTCAAGGCGAAGACGCTGGTGTGCCTTTTTAGCAGCTGTTTAGCTTTATTTCTATCAGGAGCTGCTAATTCTGCTACCCATTTCCCCACGTGTTCTTCAAATTGTTCACGCTCTTTTGCGGACATATTGGCTGGTTCAGGCTTTCGCTCGCAGTTTATTATTGCCTCTGGTGGAGTACATTGGCCTATAGCAGAATTTCCGCTGACGACTTTTTTGTTGCCTGATAAATTAAGTACTCTTATAGGGATCTTTCCTCCTTTGCAAGTTTTTACGAGGGCTTTTGCTGTTAATAGCTCGCTCTTAATTTCTGTTGGTTCTACTACCCACAACCGATTGTCCTCACAATCTCCCTCCATGCGTGCCCATATTACTGATTCAGACTGCGGTGGTATCGTCTGGTTTTCAATAGCAACTAGTTTCCTTACGTGCGTTTGATTGTCATATCCAACATCAAGCGGTATTTCAACATTACGCCAAATCATCACTTGTTGCCCCATATGCAGGTTGATGCCATGGTTTATCATAAAATCGGCTCCAATAATAACCTCGTCAACAATATCGGCAACGATAAACACATGTTTCACGCTTATATTGGCTATAGTCACCTTCGCTTCAGTCTTACCGTAGACAGTGGCAGGCTCCCCAGTAGCTGTACGTAGTCTTATATTCCTTAAAGGTTCACACTTCCCCTTCACTATATCGGGCCTGATTATTGACTGCGACGCTCCTGTGTCTATGGTGTAGATGTGCTTTTCGCCGTTGATGTATCCACATGCAGTAAGGTTGCTATTTTTCTGCTGCATTACTGATATGGAGATTGTGGGGCCGTCGTTTGTGGGAGCTAGCTCTTGCCCCTTAGTGCTAGCTCGTTTTAGTTTAACGGGGACTCTTGTGTTGTTTGTTGGTTCACCCGTTTACTATTCCTTGGTGGCGAAACAGATCTGGCTCTTTTTCTTGGCGCCTTGCAGTTGCGCTGGAAGTGGCCAATTTTGCCGCAGTTATAACACTTAGCTTTTACTTTGCCGTCCTTCTCCGCCAATGCTTGTCTCACTGCCTCCTTGATGCTAGAGACTAGATCACTCTCATTTTCGGCAATGACCTCCACGTTCCGCACCTTGCACACATGTGGCTTCCAAATCACCCTAGCAGTCTCCTGAGCTAGTGCAAATGAAACCATTTCTGCGAATGTAGCCTTTTGTGTAGCACACACTGCAAGCTTGATGTCAGGATCACGGATGCCATTAACAAACGCCTCTGTTTTGACATGATCCAGGAATGGGTGGTTTTCACCTGGATACGTAAGCTGCACTAACCGCTCAATTTCCATTGCGAAATCTTGTAGAGACTCATTGGGCTTTTGTCCTCTACATCGCAATTCCATGCGGTATATATCTCGCTTATGTTCGCCACCATATTTCCGCTGCAGTGCCGCCATTATGTCATCAAAATTATTTCTGCAGCTCCCTGGTACGGTTTCAAGTACTTCTGCTGCGGCTCCTTTTAAGGCCAAAATCAGCTCTATGGCCTTTTCTTCACTGTTCCAACCATTTTTGCTGGCAACTGTTTCGAACTGGAACTTGAAGATGTTCAAAGGTGCGCTGCCATCGAAACAAGGCGTCTTTACTCTGCTGGAAGCCTCTGGAATAACTCTCACTGGCCCTCCTTGACACTGAAGATGAACAATTTTTGCTTCCAGTTCATGTCATTTCTCGTCCACATCTTTTACATGCACTTCGACGCCGCCAATTTCTAGGCTATGGAGTTTGTTCTCTAGTTCTGAGAGTTTCTCGTCAAATTTGCTGACTTGTACTTCAATGCCATCTACTCTTCTATTTATGGCCTCAGAAATTTCTTGAAGTTTCTCATTTGTGGCCTTAGATGTTTCTTGAAGTTTCTCATTTGTGGCCTTAGATGTTTCTTGAACTTCGGCCTTGACTTCAGCATTCTCTCATTGTTAGCTCTAGATGTTTCTTGAACTTCAGCCAGCATTCTCTCATTGTTCACTCTAGATGTTTCTTCAAATTTCTCATTTGTGGTTTTAGATGTTTCTTCAAATTTTTGCATCATAGCGGCGAACATTGTACTTAAGTCCATGCTGCTTGTCGTGGCACGAGTACGTACCTCTATTTCCTCTTTATCCTCAAATTCGTATGTCCCGATGTCGATGCCACGCTGCTTGAACTCATCTATCAGCCTCTTCTGAAGTTCCACTTTATTGCCTGTTGTTGGCAGTTCCAACTTACTCAGCTCTTTTTTTAGCTGCTCAACTTTTAGCTCTTCAAACTTCATGGCTTCTATATTTTTTTTAATGTCCTTTTTATTATTTAATAATGTCCTTTTTTTATTTTATTAATTAATAATGTCCTTTTTATTTTATTTTGCAATTTTACTTCTGACACCAATTGTTACGTTTTTAGTCCTTTACATAAAAACGGTTTTATTATTTTCACAGGATTCGTTGAATTGCAATAAAATAAAACACAGATATTTATTTTACAAATAAATTCTCAGTAACACTTTATTTATTACTTTAAAAACACGTACAACTAAACGCGATGTACACACTAACTATTCTTGGCGATGTTTACTCGTCTAAGTTTAAAAACACACTTATCCATGTCGTCTGGCAGCCTCCCCTTATATAGTCAATTATAAAACCTTCTGGTAACTTCGCTAACTTTCTGGAATACAGCCGTCTCTCTTTATCTTTAACTGTACTGTAATTCAGGTCTCTTTTCATCTTTAAGTGTACGGCATGATCATTTTGGTCTTGCTATGGTGCAATGTATGTGCGTGTGTAGATGCATGAGATTATTCTTCTGTTTGTTTATCTTCGCACACACATACTCTAATGCTTGCAACTTAACAAATTACGCTGTCATCAAGTCTACATCTCTTGCAGTTTAAGTTTAATGTCACTGTTTGTAATTGCGATTAAGCAGTCTCGAATAATCTTGAAAGTTCTAGCTACCGTTTCCTGAAGATTCCGGAAACTTCCATTTTCCGTTATTTTGAATTCTATTGGCAGTTGTCGAGTGATGCCAAGTTTAATTGTGGTACTTGGTTGCCAGGTTTTGATTTTATTAATGTGATTTAGGGGTATAAAGCAGATAATGATCGGGTTGTCAGTTTGTGTCGTTACATTTGAATCTGCATTTTCATTTCGTAACAATATTATATAAAACTGTTTAACTTAAAAGCTTTTGTTTCCCAATTTTTATTTGTTGTTCTTATCGCGATTAATTTCCTTACCATGTATTGTTGTGCAAATATACCTGGCTATACACAATATCATATACATATTTTAAAAGTAAATATGTATCAGATATTTTAAAGTAAATGAAGTTAGATAAACAAAAACAGTTTTATTTAATATTGTGATATTTACCAAAAACTAAACAAAAATTAAAATTTTTACGCAAATAGGCCCCCACCAGAGAATGAAAAAATCTGATTGCAAAACAATTCATACGTATTGAACATCCTAAAAACTAGACTTGTGTCGAACTCGTTCAGTTCTTCGTTTCAGACACAAACCATTGATTAAACCCATTTAAATTACATGGGTTTGATAATAGGTTTGTGTCTAAAACGAACAACTGAACGAGCTCGACACAAGTCTGCTAAAAACATACCTTTGTGTTCAAACAATCAAACTTGTTGAAACACACATACTCGCTCCTGCTTTTTATCCATTCAAGTCATTCGGTTGTTGTTGGCTCTCCGTATTTAATTATGTGTCGCATCATACCAATAACTTCGAATGTTTGCTCGTTTGGCTCAACGAATATTATTTGAGAATCCAAATTGATTATTAGGCTAAGGTTCGTAACGTTATATTCAGAAAGAATTGGGCATGATTAATATTCCAAGGAACAAGGGAAAAATTAACATCAACTTAATTTTTCAACGTACACAGCAGAACAGAGTAGCGCCACTTTCGGAAGCCGCTACACTTCCATCGTCAGTGCTCACGTGCATTTGCTTATCACCACTTGTGAGGTGGCAAACCAAAAAAGTTTGTCTTGAGTAGAACAAAAATCAGAAAAATGGGAATGAAGAAAAATAAACCGATGGCAACGCTGGGAAAGTGCACTTTAATATCAACTTGAGAGTGAGTTAATTCTCGTATTCAATTTTCACGAAAAAGTTGTATATATAAGAATTAAAATCACATTCAACAGAGCCACCTCACAAGTGGTGATAAGCAAATGCACGTGAGCACTGACGATGGAAGTGTAGCGGCTTCCGAAAGTGGCGCTACTCTGTTCTGCTGTGTACGTTGAAAAATTAAGTTGATGTTAATTTTTCCCTTGTTCCTTGGAATATTAATCATGCCCAATTCTTTCTGAATATAACGTTACGAACCTTAGCCTAATAATCAATTTGGATTCACAAAGCAAATACTTCGAAATAATCATATTAATGAATATTATTTGAATTCATAATAAAATACAAAAGTAAAATGTTCGTTCTGGTCAGCAACAAGTATTTTTATGATGAATAAAATACAGAAAACAAAAATGAGTCTATCTATGTCCATATGAGTCAACTTTTGCTTCTGCAACTTTCTTAAATTTTCTTTTGAAGTTGCATTCGTGTCCATATAATGAAATTCTTGCTGCGCAGCTTTTGTTGTTTTTATATAGAATTTGTTTTTGCTTAATATTACGAAGAAGAAAACAAAAGAGAGTTGCATGTACATGAAGCAGTGTACCCCTTCCCTATCTTCTCACCTCTCTCTCCCATAAACTCAAAAGTTGCGCAGCAAAAGTTGTCTCGTATGGACATAGACTGAGCGCGTATGAACACTTACATATGAGAGTGGTATTGGCTGAGTAGTTGGCGCGTTTGACTACAAACTCTGAGGTTTTGAGTCAAGACTAGTTTCAGGCAAGCCAACAACATCCATCATGAGCAAAATGTGTATACATAAAATTTGGCAGCAAAGCAAAAGACAAACAAACTTTACAATGAATCAATACGGTACTAATGCTGTATTGACATATTGTAAACATACGTTTAGGAAAACAGCCGTATTGACTAATTATCTATGCGAATCATAAAATTTTAAGTAGTTTGGCATCGATTTGTAGTTGAATATATTTGCATATTTTGGTGATAAGTGCATATTTTTGCATATTTTGGCAATAAATGCATATATTTGGAGTTATAAAATAATTAGTATATACAAATTTTAGTGCCTATTTCTCAATTTTTGAAAAAAAAATATCAATAGGCCGGTTATGGATGGCAACCGAGCCTCAGTTGGGTTGCCAGTTGCTGAAAATGATACTACTGAAGGGAGCTGGCAACTGAGAGCTGTCAATTTCAGTTGCTATTTAGTGCCTTTCTGGCAGCCATCAATTTTCAGTTGCCGACTGGCAGCGCAACTAAAGTTCGGTTGCATTATATTTTATACCCAATTATGTTTGTTTTATGTTTTTTTCCCAGTATTAATAATAATAAAAAATAAAATAAAATATTTTCAAATTATTTTAGTTTTAGTACTTTGTTCGTAGGTAAATGCATATTTTTGCGCATATTTTTCATTTTTAGGGGCATTTGTTAAGCGCTTGAAATAAATTTTTAGTTGTATGAAAGTCCGAGCCCTGCTAATGACCATCTGTTGCATCATACGTCAGGAAACCATTCAATTATTCAAACGTAATATTCGTGATATTGTCATTTCACAAAATGGATATGTTTCTTGGCCGCCAAGATCGTGCGATTCAACGGCTCTCGATTATTTTGTTTTAGGGGTACGTTAAGTCCATGGGCTATGCTAACAGCGCAACACCCATTGAACAGTTGAAGGTCAACTTTTTTAACTCCATTAATGAAACAATATCAGAAGCATGATCCAATTATTAGTTCAATGCAACTCTCCTGATGATTTTTTGCAGGGTTGTGTTTTGACCGTTACAATCGTCGTAAACAATCGCCAAGCTGTCAAAAGTTGTTTATATTTTTGGACGCCATTGCTGTTATACACAGAGAGCGAGGCTGATCGGCTTATAGCCGCGGCTCAGCCGCAGCCGATAATTTTTCTTGCTGTTTAGCCGCCGCCGACTTTAGCGGCTAATTTCGTATATGAATTTTATTTTAATTTGTTTAATTAATATAAAACAAACTTTTTAATAATTTTTTCAAGGCTACACGTAAAAAACAATTTTGTACCGAATGAAAAAAGTTGAAGATCGAGAAGATCTGACAAAATATAAGAAAGTTTTAAGCCATTAAGTGTAAAAAGCTGTTTTTAATTCCCATACAAAATTATTTTCAAACGAAAAAATAAATGTTTAATACAATCTGATTTAAATTAATTTTGTATTAAAAGTAACTAAAAATAATATAGCTGTTTTCGCTTAAGGGCTAATAACCTTCTTATTTTTTATCAGAACTTAGCGATTGCATCCATCATGTGTCGTCACAAAATTATCTTTGAAATACAGCCCGAAAAAAATATACTTAGTATATTTTTTCATCTTAATGGAGCAGTTTAAAAGATAGTTTTTGGGAAAAGGTCTAAAAATATATATTTTTTTAAATTTCAAGGCCTGTAACTGTATATCTATACAACAGTGTGCAATTTATTTTATTCAGATGAGCCGTTCTCGGAATTTTTGCCAATAAACGAAAAAACTAAAAAAACAAAAAACTTGTTTTTCGGTAATATAGGGAAAGCGCGCATTAAGAAAAATAAATGAATATAATTTTCGTGTTCAGCGACCTCAATGTTTTTTTTTGGCAAGATATGACAAAGACTTAGAAATTCGAAAATTTGCTTGATATATCATCTTAAGTTTGTCCGAAATCTGACCTTGTATGTATAATGTAATAGTGTAATGAGTTATTACAGCTATAAAGAATATATAATGATGTTTCACAAATTGATCGATTTGATCTCATATTTAAAATCTTTATGCTGCGGTAGAGGGCTAAAAGTAGGTCCCAATACTTTTTTCATTATTTTTCCCATGTATCTAAAAATAAATTGCAAATTTTTTTTTTGCTATTCACAATTGAAATTCGCAAAAAAATCGCACGCTCCACTCTAATGTACGGCTGTCAGATTAGGCAATTTATGGTCAAAAAGTTTCGGAAATATGACGGTTTTTACATTTACATTACATAACCCATTTTTGGGGTTTTTTCGCCTAATTTTTGTCGACAAAAAAATAGCTAGTAATTCTTCTAAAGAATAGTCGGCTTCACCCGGCTAACAACCACCGCCGCCAACTGTTATGTATCGGCTTCGCCATCTGGTTATATATTTGTTTACATTTGACCAGAACGAGGAAATACACACAAAACACGTTTTTCTTGCTGTTGTAGACAGCTGTTTTTGACATCTTTACGATTGTTATACACAAACAAAATGCCTGTTGTTTTTTGTATTGTTGTACTAGTGCATATACCTGTATTATTAGATCATGATCATGATCAGAAGCACTAAAAACGCTGACGAAAATTTTGAAAGGCATCAAGGTACTTTTTTTTCATATTAAAGTACTAAAGCTAAAAAGTAGTTCCTTTTTTGGGGTTTTTTGGTATCACTGGCTATATTATCACTTAAATCTACAGTTTTTTTGGGCTAGATGATAAAAAATATTACACAAATTGGTTTTAAATTAAGCTTTATTTCTTTTATTTATTGATATGTTTTTCCTTCAATGGAAAAGCAGAATTCTATTTGAAATATTTCCATAGAAATTGGTTCATCAGACTTCTACTGGCATCTGAAAAACTTGCAAACACCAGACTCACAGTCGTCATTAGACGAACATGAAGTGCCTCTTTTCTGAAAAAAAAAGAAACCAAATTTTATGTCAATAAATATTTAACGTATATTCAGGTGGGTCTACATCTAAAAATATTTGCGCAAAACGTGTTCGCTGAAAATATTTGCAGCACAAAGTTTAGCTTGTAGATGAGGACGAGCTTTTAAATATTTATCACACAAATATTTATTCACAAAACTTTTTACGTCTACTTGAGCGGGCAGCAAATGATAAAGCAATAAAATCAGCACTATTTCTACAAATGCGTCCAAACCAGAACAACATGTGGCGCAAATTTTTGCGTTGTTCGTCAGAAACTATACTTGTGTCGAACTCGTTCAGTTGTTCGAACCCATTGATCAAACCCATTTAAATTACATGGGTTTGATAATAGGTTTGTGTCTAAAACGAACAACTGAACGAGCTCGACACAAGTCTATCAGAAACCAACAAGCCATGATTCGTGTGCGTTGAATGTGACGAAAATTCTTGCGTCGTTTCTGTGCGCCACACACGTCCACACTAACTAAAATTAGTCGCAAATATTTGTGGCGAATGCGTTCGGCGGAAACATGTACAGATGTGGACCCACCTTTAGAGTGGTTATTATAAATTAAAATTTTTGGGACGCCCCCAATAGAAACATTCCTTTTGATGAAAAAATAGTATCAGTTATATTTTGTTTGTTTGTTTTTTAAACAAAAAGAACATGTGCCGTGCCGTAAGCCGACATAAGTTTAGTTTTTAATAAAATCATAGTTTTTGCCAACGATTTGAGAATAAAGCGTAGTATGCAGTTCTCACTGAAATTCAGGTTTGGAGTTTTGCATTTATTTCTACACGGAAAAATAATCGTATAGAATTATATACAGAGTTTTGTTTGCATACACACAAATTTATATATTTTTTAATTTACAACACACAAAAACACTAAAAATTAGTTACAATGTACGAAAAATTAGAAATGTCAAAAATTCCGTGACCAAACAATTGTCTGAACATTAATTTTTGTTTCATTTGACGGAAAAAAATCTCCACTTATTGTTATAACATGCCTGTAATAGACAATAAATGCCAAAATTCCGTGTACTTTTCTTTTGGAACTGCGTACTAGTAAAAGGAAATTTCTTTAAGAAATTTACCAACCTGAATTTCAGTTTGTTTTTTTTACACATACTTCTTATGGCAGCCTGAATTTCATTTAGAGCTGCATACTACGCTTAAGTCTTGAAAGCATTTTTGTAGGAAACGAAATTCTCTACAAAAAGGTCTTAAAAGACTTTTTCATAAAATTCATATTTATGGATATACTTTCAATAATAAACTCATCAACTCTATATAATGCACCAATTAAGATCTATAATAGTTATTTTTCCTCAATAAAAAAAACTAAAATACATACAAAGAAATATTTGGGGGATTCACAAGGTAGTCATAAAGTCATATGTTTTAAAATAATAACACGAAAATATATGACTGTTGTGCGCAACCCCTCATAAGTTAGTGTGCTATTTCAAATTTGTATCAGCTGATAAAAAAAAGCAATTATAAATACTTGAAATCAGAATGCTAAGAACAAGTGACAAAATTTAAATAATAGCCAATTTGTTTTTAAATTATTCAACTTGTTAATTAAATTAAATAAAACCCAGCGGAATATCTTTTAAACTCTTAATTTTTAATTAAAGTAAAAACAAATTTCAACCCACACAGAAAGTGAAATTGTTGCAATACATAAACATAAACGAAACCAGCTGTTGCCGGCGACGGACCCGACTAATTTTCCACGCGGCTGCTAGTAGAAAAACGTTAGTTGGCTGCCAGCCAGCTAAAGTATACAAACAAAATTTTCTCACTATCATATATTTAAATGTCTCGATTTTTTATTTTTTCTTGTTACACAGCTATAAAAATATAATTAAATGTGAAGTTATAAAATTGTGAACAGTTTTAGGACATACTCTACTGCATATTACATACATTCATTTATATCAACGGCGGCGGATTGTAAATATTATCACCGGCTCGACGAAAGAGTTTCGGCCGTTCGGCTCAGATTTTTACTGTGCAGTTATGACAAAATAATAAACACAGCACAAAAAGTCTTATTATTTTAGGACTTTTTTGTATGAAGCACAACAACAACCTTAAAAAGTCGGAAAACCATGCTCAATATTTCTTTCATGCTGAAGCCTGTAAATGGAAATGTATGCTCCGATTTTCTGTTAAGTAATATATTTTTTAATGTTTCCCAACGCTCATTACGATCTTGTGATCTACTCCACGTCAAAACTTATCGTACTAACTATGCTATGGCTGATCAATTGAAAAGATTATGTTGTTGTTTTAACGAAATGTCTAATTTTATAGATTTTTCTTTAAAATTGTATATTATAAAACGCAATATCATTGCGCATTTGAATATCTAAAGGTTTTAAAATTATTTACCTATTTTATCCTAAAAATTTATATGAATTGTAATATAGTCTGTAAGGAATATTCTATAGACTTAATAAATAAATAAATAAATAAAAAAAACAATGTTTTTTTAACTATCTTAAAATATTGGCACTTTATGACATTATGACATGATAAGACACCTTGTGAATACCCCAATTGTATTAAGTTAATGACAAATGTTATTGAAATGCATATTTTTTTTTCAATAACATGGTTTTATTGAACACAATTCTTGTCTAGTTTTTTTGTGTGTAGAGCAAATTTAATTTTCCCTAAAATAAGTCTCAAATGTAAACTTTAAAAACGCCGATACATGTATGCATTTTATTTTGATGGCCTCTAACAGAATCATTCGTTAGAGCCTTGTTATAAAAAACATCGATTTTGTTGTTAGCAATTTTTACAAAAATTAGGAGCCTCACTTTATTATGAATAAAATCAATATTAATTCATCGATTTTCATAAGATAAAGCTTATTTTATTTGTAGCATATGTGACTTTATTGTCAGTTAATACAAAAATTCAAGTTTTCGTCATATCTGATTTTTTATAATTTTTAAAAATAAAAAAACTTTCCAATTTTACACAAAAAATACATAAATATTTTTCATCATTGCGGCCTGAATAATTCCAAAACCATTGGGTACAAAAACAAATAATGTTTGAACAGCTTAAAGGTAATTTTATTCCAAGTTTCTTAGGACTTTTTGTAATAAAATTGGACTATCTTTTCCAAAGTTATGATGAAATCGGTGTACCAGCCCCTTAAAAAAATACAAAATTTTAGAAAAAAATTGAAAAAAAAACGTACCAATAGAATTTTAAATTTCGACCGTTTTTGTAGTTAGGGGCCCATAAAATATCAAAGATCATGACAACAGTTTCATTTTGTGGCATAGTGTAACCTTGCAGTTTTTATCACTAGTTTTGCTCTACTTGAAAAAGATAATTTTAGCTTAGTCTCGGTTCACATTGTGAAAGTTTTCTTTCTGAAAATTTCTCTAATTCTGTTTCAAACTTTCATTTGTATCTACACACTGAAATTTTTTTAATGAACTCCAAAAGAAAACGTAAAATTAAGTTGCAGCCAACATCATGTAGGCCATTACGAATTACAAAACAAAAGAGAATTTCGAAGAACATGAAAGCGTGTACCCCTTCCCAATAATCTCTCCACTCTCAACCAAATACTAAGACTTTCTGAAAGAAAACTTTAATAATGTGAACCGAGACTTAACTGACACTTTGCAGTTACAAAAAAATGTAAACAAATTACAAATTTAAAGGTGAAATGCACTTAAGCTAAAATTTCTTTAACTGTATTTCTATAACGGTACTTGATTGACATGACTTTGAAGTAGAGATAAGCGCGTGTCGTATATTTTCCGTGACACGAACACGCGCGACACGTAAGAACACGAAACGATTTTAAGATCAAAATATGTATGAATGTAGAAAGAAGCTTGCTGCACAAGATTATTGAGCGAAAATCTTAATAATTTACTGTTTCTCGCAAAAAAAAAATGTAAATAACAAGACATAAATTTCAAAAATCAAAAAACCCGACTGCGTAAAAACTAAAAGTTCTGTGATATTAGTTTTAAGTTTGCCTGTGATATTTTACATTAATTTTTATTATTTAAATTATACAATTAATTGTTCGTGCTGTCCAGTTTTATAATTTGTTCAATAATGTAACTGAAGATCGTAAGTCAAACATAAAAATTAATATTACAAAAATATGACCAAAAATAATAAAAAACTTGTAATTTGTTGCCAGAATTTAAAAATAAAAATTCTCCTGAAGACGTCGGAAAAAAGCTGACGAAACGTTGAGAAAAAAGATGAAATAAATTGGTTTTATTTGCATCCTAAGAATCAAGAAATCTGACCATAAATAGCCAAACGTGAAACACAATAAAAAAACATAAAAGAAAACAACTTTAAACCGTCACCGATCCTAAATGGTCATTCAAAATTAAAAATTCTAAGGAAACCTAAAGATGGTTTTCAAATACCTGTCGATTGATACCCATTTTGATATAGTTCGCCGACTTTTTATTTTTTGCCGCCATATTGAATTTTGACTCTACTGTCATATCTTTGGTGACACTCCCCGAATTAAGACGAATCTATTGACGTAAGAATTGTCAAAATCGGTCTACGCGTTTGGTTTATATAGTGCCGCAAAGGAACACACATACATACATACATACATAGGCTGATAAACACAACCCAATAGACCATTCCATAAGCAAAATGTAACTGAATTGTAGAATAAACTTATCATAAGAGACTTCCTACAACTTTTTGTAAGCATACTTATTATAAGTTTATTTATGTACAAGAAGTTAAAAGTTTTTAAATAGTGTTTAAAAAATGCTTCACGTGACAATACTTTTTACAATAATACTTGCTATACACTTATTTTACATAACAATTTAATAAACATGATTGCAAATGACTTATGCTCGCTATAGTTTTGTAAGTGTTCTTGAGAATAATGGGCCGTTACTTTTTAAAGTTTTCAGTTTTAGTGTTTTCTTCGAAGAGTGAAGTGTTCTAAAGTTAAACAGTGTAGAATTAAAAAAAGGAATTATAAAAAGAAATTTTACCAAAAACTGTGCAATTTATTGACAGATGAGCTGGCAAAGCATTTATGCTAGAAGGGAAGGGCAAAGAAGAAGAGTGCGTGAGGCCTGAGTGCAGCCGAAGCTATTAGAAGTAAATTATTTCATATATTCAGGTATGTCATGAAAAACGATTTAGACACAAAAACGATTTGAAAGCGATAAAAGGTGTGATGTGTTTGCTATAGTCGTTTTGTCAATAATTTTCAAATCTGTTTTTAATTGTTTTTTCATCTCTTCACAGTTCTGTTACATTATTTAGATTTTATCTTCTAGTGAGCTTTTCAAAAGTCAGTAGCTTAAGATTAGCTCAAAGCTAACTGTAGAGATCGGTCGGAATTCATCACACCTTTTCTAAACAGTCGTATTGAAATCGTTTTAAGAACGATCGTTTTCCATCACATACCTGATTGCATTCATTGACATATTCATTTACTTTTTCATTTACACAGATGCTGCAAAAAGCACAAAATCTTTCTTCCAGTTCGGCAAAAATAGGCAAGAGTCACGCAAGAAATATATTGATAAAGAAACAAATAATCTATAAATATATTTTATGAAATTGAATAATAAATAAAATTCTAATGAAAAAATTACTACCGTAGTTCAGTGTACAAATATTATTATTTGGGTATATTCTTAAGTTTAAAAAAAATTTTATAAATGTAAGCTTATTATAAGCATGATTAGTTAACTATTTTTCTTGTAAGCTTATTCTATAATTAGACTTTTTAGCTTATTGTATACTACATGCAAGCAATATTATGGCAAGGGTTCAGTTTTCATTATTAAACAATTTTTAATAAGCATTTTACAATAGTATTCACAACACTTTCCTAAGCTTAAGGCTTACGTTGGTAAGCTTGTTACAAGTTATTTCCAAATAGTTTTTGTTTGTTGGGAATACCCTTCTTTGCGTCGCGCAGTCGGGTAAAAATACAAATAGAACATGAAATCACAGTTTAACCAGACACGTCAACTTTGACAGTTGAAAATTGCCCAAATCAGGTTTTTATGCCGGGTAGTTGAGAAAGAGGCAACAATTACGTGTTGGTGTTTCATTTTATCCAACTGAAAGTGTTGCACATTGTTAATACATTTTTTAATTGTTCGTTGAGATATGCATATTATTGTTTACGTTATTATTAATTGTATT
The DNA here is from genome assembly GCA_956483635.1 of Panzeria rudis. Lineage (NCBI taxonomy): Eukaryota > Metazoa > Arthropoda > Insecta > Diptera > Tachinidae > Panzeria > Panzeria rudis. The sequence continues at coordinate 111,142,542 of OY101449.1, forward strand.
AATTTCATCACTAAAAGTAAATTTTTTGTTTATAACCATAGCAAGTCAATGACCACGTATTGCACAAAATGTTTTATGCAAACATTACAGTTTGTAATATGCAAAAGTAGGTCATTACTAAGTTATCATTTATTAATTTAAAAAAAAACAAATTTCTAGCAATTAATCATTTATAGAATAAGCATTTCTTTTCTTTAATTTATGTATAAAAGAAGGCAAAATAAAGTGAAAGAAACAGTGTTGAATAGATTAACAAATCAGTTGTTTCATTGAACACTGCCTCCAAGTTCAAGTGCTTGTGAGGACAACAAAATAAACCACAATTATCTCCAAGTTTAAGTGCTTGTGAGAATCATAACACAATTCTTCAAGCTACAAGTGCTTGCAAGAACATACTTCACAAATTACATTAACATTTTTGGTGACCCCGACGTGATCCTGTAACTAGGCACAGGATTTCAACATTTGAACTAGCACGATAACTCAATAAACAATGGTGTCCTTCGAAGAGCTGGTCAACAACCAAAGAGAAATAGGAGAACGGATTGAAACAATCATCCGAAACTTCAAAAAGGATTCCGCCACAAGGAAGAGTTCCATAGACTACCTTCAAGAGAGACTTCGAAGGCTGGATGGAGAGTGGGCAGAATTCGAATCCAACGATAATAAAATTCGTGTGATGGAGAACATTCAGCTAGACCACAAATATTTTACTGATGACTACTACAACGCAATCATGAAGGCCGTTCTACAATACAAAGATATATTCGAATCATCTATGCTGAAGATGCCACAGTCTTCAGCCAAACCACAAGGCTCACTTTCACAACAAAACCAAACCGCATGTCCCAACGTGACATCAGCGGACACCGATAAGCTGTTAAGGCTTATGCGTAGACAAGCAGCAATAATGGCATCCCTTGAACGTTTGTTAAAAACAGATTTAACAAATCAGGATATGCCAATTGCCACCAGATTATGGCAAAATATTGAAGACCTCCATCTCCAAATATCTGAAATTAGTGATGAGCCTGTGATTCAAGGTTATAAGATGGAACAATTCATCAAGTTGGAAAATGATATACGAAATGCAGTAAGATCCGTTAACAACTCTACAACTACTCAACCAACCACTGGTCATAATAAAAGTCAGCCTGAATCAATTCCTATACCAAAAATAACGTTACCAAAATTTGATGGCAATTATTTAAAATGGCAAGAATTTTACGACTTATTTTCTTCACTGGTAGTAAGCCAATCAATTCCGAAGGTACAAAAGATCTGGTATTTAAAAACTCATTTAGTGGGAGAGGCGGCAAATCTAATAAAACACTTCACTGCCACTGGTGAAAATTTCGATGCTGCATGGTCAACTATAATAGATCGCTACCACAACAAGAGGCTATTGGTTGACAAACTAATTCACGAACTGGTACATGCACCAAACAAAACATCAGCCGATAATTATAAAGGCCTACACGATAAAACAAAAGAGTGTTTATTAGCACTTCAAAATCTGGACATCGACACTTCAACGTGGGATCCATTGCTCATCCACTTGCTCCTTAAAAGACTGGATCAGGTGACACGACTGCGTTATGAACAATCTCTCGCACATCCACGAGAAGTTCCAACCATCAAGGACTTTCTTAATTTTTTGGAGAAAAATTTTCAATCAGCGGAAGCAATGTCCGGAAGAGAAAAATTGTCGAACACAATGGCAAAGGTATGCACTTCTATCACAATTGAAAGACGAAACAATGAACTCTGTTCAATGTGTAAATATGGAAGACACCTATTATTCGCATGCCCAGAATTTTTAAAACTGTCACCATCAGCACGACTTCAATTTGTTCAAAAACAAAAATATTGTGTTAACTGCTTAAGACCGGGACATAATGCAAAATATTGTAGCCTAAGAAGCTGTATGAAGTGTGCCAACAAACATAACACTTTGCTGCATTTAAAAGACTCGGATCAAAACACGCGCAGTCAGCAACCAATTTCAAAAGTTTCATGCAATCATTCAGCTGAGACTACAAAATCCACACAACTCAGCCCGGCAGCCGCATCACTAAGCGCAGCAAAACATACCGCATCAAATAACTATATACTGCTTGGCACAGCCGTTGTGTTCATACGAGCCGGTGAAAAGGAAATTCAATGTAGAGCGCTTCTTGACTCAGGATCGCAAATCAACTTCGTTAGTGAACGCCTAGTCAACCGTCTTGGCATTTCAACAAAACCAACATCAATCTCTATAAGTGGAATTGGATCCAGCAACACCAAGGTAAATACTCGAGTCAACGTCGAGTTGTGTTCCAGATTCGATAACTACACCACAAGACTTGAGGCAGCTGTTCTTAAACAAATAATCTCGCCTCAACCATCACAAATAATTAACTTCAATCATTGGAACATTCCTAATAACATTTCATTAGCTGACCCAAGATTCTATCGTCCTGACAATATTGATATTTTATTGGGTGCTGAATTTCATCACCAATTATTGGTAGATGGACAAATCAAGTTGGCCAAAACTTTGCCTATCTTACAAAATACTTTGCTCGGTTGGATCATCGCAGGAAAAATTGAGGAGAACCAATCTTCCACTGCAGCATGTGGAATATGCATCGAGACAACCTTAGAAGAAGACATCGCTCAACTATGGGAACTAGAAAAGGTTAGTTCAGTAGAGAAAACTCTGTCAGTATCAGAAAGACAGTGCGAAACTCACTTTGCTCAGACCTGCAGCATTGATACGAATGGAAGATTTGTTGTCAGAATCCCGTTTTGTGACAATCCCGAAGCATTAGGTGAGTCGCATGGGATAGCTTTTAATCGATTCCTATCACTAGAGCGTCGACTGGCAAGGGTACCAGAAGTCAAGGCGCAATACATACAATTTATGAAAGAGTACGAGCAATTGGGTCACATGACACAAATAGATATCAATTCCTCGTGCAAACCAAACTATTTTATTCCACACCACAGTATATTACGTCCAGATAGCTTAACTACAAAATTACGAGTAGTCTTCGATGCATCAACGAAAACTTCTTCAGGCTTAGCCCTTAATGATCTGATGCACACAGGTCCCATCAACCAAAGCGAGTTGTTTTCGATACTACTTCGTTTTCGGCTACCACGCTTCGTATTTACAACAGACATTGAGAAAATGTATCGCCAGATGTTAATACACCCCGACTACAGAAAGTTCCAAATTATTATCTGGAGACACGACCCGGCTATGCCAATCAAATATTATCAACTTAACACCATTACATACGGTACTCGATCGGCACCATATTTGGCTACAAAATGTCTGGAAAAGATTGCCAAGGACAACATGGCCCAGTACCCAAATGGAAGCCAGTTTTTACTTAAAAATTTTTATGTGGATGATGGAATAGGCGGGAGTGATGATTTGAGGGTGACACTGACAATACAGCAAGAGCTCACTCACATATTAAAGAAACATGGTCTGAATCTGCAGAAATGGAATGCCAATCATCCAAAACTACTTCAAAGCATTGCAGAAAAGGAGCAGGAAGTAAATATCGACTTCAACAGCACAGAGGGTCAAACAGTAAAAATCTTAGGCTTAACCTGGATTCCAAAGACTGACAAGTTTTGTGTGAAGGTATGTCTGGGGGAAGTGAAACAAGTTACGAAGCGAACAGTAACGTCAGATTTAGCAAGACTCTTCGATCCATTAGGTATACTTGCACCAATTATTATAACCGCCAAAATGTTCATTCAAGAGCTTTGGCAAACAAAACTGGAGTGGGATGAAGCATTACCAACAACTTTGCACACAAAATGGATGACATTCCGAACTGAGTTAGAACAACTAAATAACCTAGAAATTTCACGACATGTTTTTGAAGGGCATATTTCCTCAAACACACAAATTCACGCTTTTGCAGATGCTTCCGAAAAGGCATATGGCGCAGCTGTATATATCAGATCAATTATCAAGAACGGGCAGGTAATTGTAAGACTGCTATGTGCAAGGTCCCGTGTTGCTCCTTTAAAACGTCAGACCTTGCCGCGTCTCGAACTTTGCGCAGCACTGTTATGCGCGCAACTAACAGCAAGAGTAAAGAGTGATTTAAGTCTTGAGAACACACCCACTTACCTATGGACAGACTCAGAGATCGTTTTAGCCTGGATCAACTCAAAATCATCATCTTACCAAACGTTTGTGGCTAATCGAATCACTGCAATACAGGAATTATCCATAGCTGAGCAGTGGAGACACGTCAAATCAAGGGAAAATCCGGCAGATATTATTTCACGAGGTCTCTCCCCGTCAAAACTAGCAGCGAGCACTTTATGGCTCTATGGGCCCATATTTTTGCATGGTAGAGAAGAAGTTTGGCCGACAACTACTGTCAACACACTGACAATAGGCGCAAATGAGCATGATATGGAGCTAAAGAGGGTGACTACAGTGGCAACCGCAGATCAGACTTCAACAGACATCATCTACAAAGTACAGCACAATGGTTCATTTCGAACACTGCAGAGAATCGTGGCTTATATACTGCGATTCATCAACCGCACGAGAAGGATCAACCAACATCGTGAACCACATTTAACACCTCAAGAACTAGAACAGGCTCGCATAGTCATTGTACGTGGAATGCAACGATCTGATTTTAAAGACGATTTGAAGAACTTGAAGAGGCATGGGGAAGTAAGTAGAGGAAGTCAACATAGCAATCTTACCCCCTTTTTAGATATTAACGGCATCATCAGGGTTGGAGGACGATTGAAATCATCAATATTGCCATACGATGCAAAACATCCAATGCTGATTCCTTACAATGACCCAATAACAAAGTTAATAATGCAAATGACACATGAACAAAATCGCCATTGTGGGCCTCAAGCACTATTATCACATGTAAGACAAAGGTATTGGCCAGTCAAGGGCAAGACAGCAGCACGATCAATCGTACAACATTGCATACGATGCACCAGAGCCAAACCACAATTGCTCAATCAAATCATGGGTAACTTACCATCAACACGCGTCACACAAGCTAGACCTTTTATAAACTCCGGTGTTGACTTTTGTGGACCGCTTTGGGTTCATTATAAATTAAGAGGGAAGAAACCTCATAAAGCATACATTGCCGTTTTTTGTTGCTTCGCTACGAAGGCTGTTCATCTGGAATTGGTTACCGATCTAACCACCGAAGCGTTCATAGGAGCACTCAGGCGATTCATGAGCAGGCGGGGTCATTGTAGAGAGCTGTACTGTGACAATGCGACCAATTTTGTTGGTACAAAAAATCAGCTTACAGAACTGTCAGACTCGATTTATTCAATCCCAGCGGCAAGTGAAATCAACAAAGAATGTTCATCCAGAGGAATAACGTTCCACTTTATACCACCACGAGCACCTCACTTTGGGGGGTTATGGGAAGCCGCGGTAAAGTCAGCGAAGAATCTTTTGCTCAGGAGTGTAGCAACAGCATCATTAACGTATGAAGAACTCGATACCGTTGTAATTGAAATTGAAGGCATTCTTAATTCAAGGCCAATTACTCCAATGTCAAACAACCCAAATGATTTGAATGCTTTGACACCTGGTCACTTTCTAATTGGGGAACCATTAAATTCACAGACAAACATAAATTCTAAACAATCAAAGATGAGTCTCTTGACCAGGTGGAAATTGGTCACCCACTTAAAAGATGAGTTCTGGAGAAGATGGTCACGGGAATACTTGTGCGAATTACAGTATCGGCACAAGTGGAAAACACGCAACGTCAACGTTAAGCCTGGCGATATGGTCATAGTGAAGGAAGACAACACACCTCCTTTGAAGTGGCCATTGGCTAGAATAGTGAAGATCCATCAAGGAGACGATGGTCTGGTTCGAGTGGCTGACGTTAAGACAGCTTCCGGGGTTTGCAGAAGGCCAATAGCTCGGCTAGCACCTTTGCCAATTGACAGCACAGAGACGGGTGAATCGTCTGATCACGAAGACTTATATACGGATAAAACCAACACGTCTGAGAATGCAAAAAAGAAAAGACGCATATCTATTCCAAATAGTATCATCACTGCCTTGATGGCATTAATGCTGCTGCCATTAGCCTTAGGAGCACAAGTCCATAACATGCAGTTTGGGAATCAGCTGGGTATTCATTTTGAAGGCATTGGATCAGCAGCAATTTCGTCCTCAGATTGGCAGATATTAATTTATTATGACTTGAAAGAATTTTGGGTCGAATCGGAATTGTTTGCAGAAGGAACTAGAGCGTTAAGTAGTTTATGTGACGATATGCAAGAAAATTCAACGTGTAAAAACCTTGTCAAGTACTTCGAACATACTAAAAATGAGTTACACATGAGCAGCACCCTATTGTCAGGCAGAAGATATAAAAGGGGAGCAATTGATTTAGTTGGGAACGTAGCACATTCACTTTTTGGCGTACTAGATTCTAAATATGCGGAAGATATGGCAAACACCATTGCCCAAGTTAAGGAAAATGAGGCACATCTGATTAGCCTTTTAAGAAACCAAACATCAATTATAGACTCTACCATGAATATCCTAAAATCAGACCAAGTGCAAGTAAAGAAAAAGTTTGACCAAATTGACCTACAAATATCGCAAATATACAACAAGATACACAATGATAGTAAAGAACTCTATCAAGAACGAATATACCGAATTTTCTCGTCACTATGTATTCAACTAACAATTACTGCATCAAACTTACAACACACACAGTCTTCAATACTGGATATTCTTACAAACACTCACCATGGCATCATAATCCCGCTTCTCCTTACTCCGTATCAATTACAACAAGAAATAGAAAAAATACAAATGCACCTGCCTGAGTCACTTGAGTTGCCTGTAAAACAGAATGATGTATTACAATTGTACAAACTGATGAAGGTTCAAGGTGGACTCACGAATAACACAGTCGTATTTTGCATTAATTTACCATTGGTTGAACGTATCCAGTTTGCAGTATTCAACCTTGTACCAGTGCCAAATTGGATCAACGATACCCTAGTATCAATAAGGCCATGCTCGTCTCTTTTGGCCATCAATATAATTCATCGTCAGTATTTTACCATTGATAAAACTGAGCTAAATCTATGTGCTGTCATCAATGAAGATAGTTTTGTATGTTCCAGAGTACAGATACGTTATGAATCAGGTTCTCCAACATGTGCTTGCGAAATAAGTTTGTTACATAACGAAACTAAGGCTGATTGTCCAGTGCAACTAATAAAAAACACCACTGCCTGGATACCCCTCCATCACCAGAATAAATGGATTTATGCAGTACCAACGGCACTTCATACAACGGCTGTGTGTAAGAGAAACATCACTCAATTTACCCTCCAAGGATCAGGTTTACTTCACTTGGAACCAGAATGTACTCTCAAACATAAGTTCATGTCACTACAAAGTCGACAGACAATCTCCAGCTCGCTTAAGGCATCATACACCAGACTTTGGGAAATTACGGCACAAACTCATGCAACTCGTCTGAAGCCACTACTGGATAAAATACACATAAGCGAGTATAATTCACAAATACAAAACCTAACAGAGTTACAAACTTCACTAAAGGCACAGGAGATACTCCAGCTTCCAAACAGAATTGACACTCATAATTACCATCATATAGCTGTCGGTTATTCAGCGTTAATAGCTACTTTATGTATATTACTATACTTAATCAGCAAGAAAAAATGTTTAAAACGTTTGACTCCAATTCCAGCGCCTCGTCAACAACAACCAACTGCAGACTTCACTGTACACATCTAACAACCAACTGATTAAAATTAAAATAGAATTCAACAAGAAGGAATGCCAGCCAAGCGGATTTTGAAACAAGAGAAGACAATACATACAGTCGCAGTGTAGTTGACATTCATCATTGTCCATTTTTATAAGCTCGTTTTTTTTTTGTTAATTCTGTTGTAAATTTTTTATTTTCATTATTATTGTTCATTATTATATTCCATTTATTTTATTTTATTTTATTTTTTTTTGAGTTGCACTCAACGGGGGGAGTATGTTAATACATTTTTTAATTGTTCGTTGAGATATGCATATTATTGTTTACGTTATTATTAATTGTATTAATTTCATCACTAAAAGTAAATTTTTTGTTTATAACCATAGCAAGTCAATGACCACGTATTGCACAAAATGTTTTATGCAAACATTACAGTTTGTAATATGCAAAAGTAGGTCATTACTAAGTTATCATTTATTAATTTTAAAAAACAAATTTCTAGCAATTAATCATTTATAGAATAAGCATTTCTTTTCTTTAATTTATGTATAAAAGAAGGCAAAATAAAGTTTAAAAAAACAGTGTTGAATAGATTAACAAATCAGTTGTTTCATTGAACACTGCCTCCAAGTTCAAGTGCTTGTGAGGACAACAAAATAAACCACAATTATCTCCAAGTTTAAGTGCTTGTGAGAATCATAACACAATTCTTCAAGCTACAAGTGCTTGCAAGAACATACTTCACAAATTACATTAACACACATTTTACAAATGTATGCGTAAAACAAAACAAAAGGAAACACTAATACATACTTTCTTATTTCTCTTTTGTGATGTTGGCCACTTCGGCTGAGGCGGCAAGACTGTGATGAAAAGTTAAAATAAAAGAAACATATGTCTTTGAATGTAAAAAAAAAAGTTTTTTTTTGTTTTTGGATTTTAATTTCGTGCGTGTTGCGTCGTGTCGTGTTTTGAAATTCTTTGGCGTGCGCTTTTCGTACGTGTTGAACATCCCGGTCACGGTAGAATTATACTACAGGTAGTAGCGAAGCTACAACAACCCAACAACAGCAAAAACAACACGGCTTTTTATTGTTGTTTATGTTCGAGGTTGTCAAAAAGCACAAAAGAAAATTTGAAAAAAATTTATATGTTCACATGTGTGTGTTTACTTCGCCATGTTTTTTCAGTAGTGTGGGTGTGTGTTGGTATAACATAAACAACTTTTGACAGAGTCGAACTCAAAAAAAAAAGTTCGTTAACGCTTCACCACTACCTGTATTATTCTACCATGATCCCGGTATTCGTGTTGGAAAATTTCGACATGCGCCCATCTCTACTTTGAAGCTTTAACAGACAGGGCTGTCAGATTTTTTCTGAACTATTTCGCCAAATTTACTTTGAAAATCGCCAAAAGTCGCCAAACTCTGTCTTATGTAGTTTTCCGATAATGTATTTTGTAGTAAATTTGGTTTTATATAATGTTTTTTCAATATAAGTTTTTATAAAATAATCGCATAAAAATTTAGAAGAAAATCGCCAAAAGTAGAAATAAAATCGCCAAAAACTATTTCTTTGTTAATTTTTCTCATCAAAATTTACAAAATCCATTAATGAGTATAATTATATCAGAAAAAGCCTGAAAATCACTTTGTTTTAATATCTTCCAGACAAGTTTTGGTAACAGTTATTTTCGAAAATACTCTTTCAACAAAGTAATTTTCCTGAAATATAAAAATTTTTTAAATTCAATTGTGTTGAAAAATGGCCAAGAAATTTATTTATCGCCAGAAAAATCGCCATGTCGCCAAATCAATAATTTTTATGCCAAACAATTAAAAAAATCGCCAAGTTTGGCGAGAAATCGCCATATCTGACAACCCTGTTGACAGAAAGTCCAAATTATTGTAGATAATAGATTTTCGTCAAAGCTTTTTTGCGGTTATGGCTCAATATATGAGTATTTTAAAATCCATGACTCAATCTTATATAAGTACATATAATTAATTTTTAATATCTTGCATTATTGGAAATTTTATGATAGATAGAGAGAGAGAGAGAGGATTTTGTTATTCGAAAATACTCAATACGTTATTAGATAAAGGAAGTTGTATAGTGAAAGAAAAAATCTATTTAATAAATTCAGTAAATTTTTAACAAATAATATGATGAGGTTTTATTGCGACATTAATATTAAAGAACCAAATCGTTTACTGCATATTGCAATTTCCGCGAGGCTATAAATTTTTTCTAAGGTTTTGTTATTCTTTACAATATTAGTGATTTCTTGAACACATTTAGCAATTTTTCGTAAATTTTCCACTTTGGTAGTTTCTAGTCTATGTTAGGGCTTGTTGCCGATATTGCATTTTCTTGCGAATTTTCGCAATGTTCGAGATAGAAGTAGCTTTTTGCAAGTTTTCGTGCTCTTTAGAGTTTAAGCAGGTTTTTGCGAATTTTCGAGATTTTTCTGAAATTTTCGCATTTCTTATAGTTTAAGCGATGTTTATTAAAAATTATGGCTTATTTGAAATTTTAAAAATTTTCGCTATTTTTGCGATAGGCGTAGTTTTTGCAACGTTTTTGGTTTTCTTACATTTTTGGTACTTTTAGTCAATTGTAATATTGTACTCTTTCAAATATAAGCATTTTTTGCAAATTTTCTTAATATCCGCGATTTTTCGCGAGTCCTTGACATTACTTATAGTTTGAGCGAGTTTTAATTATACGCAAATTTAAACTGAGTTTATTTAAATAATATTTTAGGAGATAGTTTGTTTTGCATTCGTAAAAATTAGCTGTGTAAGATAAAGAAATAAAAAAACTACTATAAAAATTAAAAAACATTTTTGTTTTTACTTCTAGATTTATACCATTTTACGCAAACATTGGTATCAAAAAGTGATTTCCTTCAAAATCGAATAAAGAGCCTTTTGAATATAAGCCGTCGATATGTATAATATGTACACTCTAAAACACTTTTGTTGAAAATTAGGTCGATAATAGTCGGCAACACTTTACCGATTATTATCGACCTAAAATTATACACGGATTATTTTTGAACAAAATGTTTTTACTAAAAAAAAAACGATTGGCTGCGTGCAGGTTTGAGCCGCGACCTCCTGACTGATAGTCTGGCGTATCTACCATTCAGCCATAGTCGTATTATACTTTATGATAAATTTTTCCCACTTGGATTAAATATGTTTAATTTGAAAGGTTTTTTCTTTAATCAAATAACTACAAAATCGGTGTAATTTTAGAAAAGGAGACATTTTCAAAACAAATTTAGACAATATATGTTCGTGAATTTGAAGTAATGTTTTAGAGTGTATCCTGTAAAAATAGAAATTCAATAATAAAATTAGTAAATTTACCCCTTTGGCCGCAGAGAGTGGCATAAATACTGCCATTACGACGACAACAACAAAGAGAATGTTTAGGATTTTCATTTTGAAATTTCAAAAATTAAACCGAACTGAGAGAACGATTTTAACTGTTCTTAAAGCTCTTTGAGGCAGCTTTTTTATACCGAAAAACTTACAAAATCAATCAGACGCTAGCAAATATGTAAGTTAGCATGAAATTTCAAATAACTTATTATATAAAATTTTATACATATGGGGCATTCAATGCCAAATCGGTCAGTTTTTGACATGCCCCCTTCAATTTCGACGTATGTATATTCTAGCAGTAGGAAAACGAGAACGGGCTCATTAGGGGCTATTCACATATTACCAATTCTACTCATCATAGCCCTTTAGCTACACTACCAGTGACAGTGGCAACAACACTGTAGCGAAATTCCTACTAATTTTAGTAAGCTCAATTAACAGCCTGTCGCCATCTCGCGGCGAGTCGCGCACCTATTAATGAACTTTTTCTAAATGTTCGGAACTTCACTAAGTGTCTTTTCTTAGCATGCTCAACTATTTTAAGCTTTTTTCATTTCAGTCTTATTTCTTTCTTAAATAAAAAATAGTTTGATCGAAAGATTAAATTAAAAATGAACTTAAGCCAAACTAAATAAATATTTTTTTGCAGCAGTTTCTTATGAAACTTTGCACACAAATTAACTTTCCGTAACAATGCAAAATTGTGATTAGATACAGATTTAAAGCATTTAAATAAAAGGCTGTTTTAAAAATGTTTTTTTTATTACCATTAGTTTTTTTATATTTAAATTTATTAAATACATACATATGTATGTATGTACGTACCTTCATGTATTTCAAATTAAGTTTACAGCATACAAAATTATAACCATAAAAATAATAATTGTTTTGTATGAAATTATATAACTTTCGCTAATTTAGTGTAAAGTGATAAATTGCAATTTTTTTCCATAGAAAAGAAAAACAACGGTTACAAGTCGTACTCGTACTTACGGAGCTTGTAATATAACTTTTCATGCATATCGACCCCTTAGCGCCAAATGATCGTAAGCGACAAAAGTTAAATATTTCAGGAGAGGGGTTATTTTAATTGTATTTATTGTATGATTTATATTCATAAACTGTCGCTCACGATTAAATTGCACAGCCTGTAATTCAAAAGTTATCAACAAATTGGAAATTTTAATAATTTTAAACTATGGGTAGGCTCATAAAGTTTTGATTTCAATAAAAAAAACTAGTTTTGTACTAAATGTCGCTTACGATCATTTGGCGCTAAGGGGCCGATATGTTCACAGTTGTCTTGAAGAGTCAATAAGTGTAATGAGAATGTAGGTAAAATCGGCTTTCGGGGTTTCATTTGTACTCGTTGTAAGGTAAAAAAAATGCAAACCCTGAAATCGTAGCTGATCAGCAAAATGTAGCGAAAATACATTATTTTTGCATCTGTGTGGGTGTGTGTGTGCACGAACGCATAATACCACAATCATCTTTCCCCAGGATCACGATACTGGGGCATAGTGGTTTATCGATTCCATATATTTTGTATATTTTGTTGTTGTATTTTTTGAATTTTGTTTTTATATTGTCGTTGCTCTTACAAAATTAGCTATGTGACAATTTTCGAAATTTTTTTTATTCCACAATTCTTAACATTTTTTGGTCATACATCTACCCATCAAAGTGTTCAAGGATATCTCGATGGGTTTATAAGCTAACAAAAGTAGCTATGTGAAAGCCATATATAGAATGTTCCTACAAAGGAGTTATTTTTAAAAATTCAAACAAGAAAAACTTTATTTCTGATGAAATTTAAAATATTTATTACATTCTATAAACCAAAACAGCTTTGTGTTAAGAAATAATCTTAATCAAAATATAATTTTATTTAAAATTCTTCAGAAAAAAATTAGCTCTGTGTAGTTTTTCGAATAATTTTATTATAGCTCCCCAATGTGCAATTATTCCTATTGTTTTCTTTTACAAAATACTTGTAGTAGTGCGAAAATAGCGCTTGACTCTAAAAAAAATATCGCAGGACTACCATATAAATCGGTTTTCTCGCTCTCCTGAAAGCATAGTCAAAGCACATAGCTGATTTTGATGTTTTAAAAGCAATTTAAAAAAATTATATAAAAAACAAATCAAGTTGCTTAAATATGAAAAGACGAGAAGGCAGCAACTGACTTTTTAAGTCTTAATCTATACGAAGAATCTTCTAGGTTGTTTATTTTATATCTTTGTTGATTTTTAAGAGCCGATGTTGATTTTGCATAAAACACAAATTATTTAGGAAATTATTGTAATTTCTTTTTATTCTGACAATATGGTATGATTCAATTATGTATGGAACAAAATATCGGCCAAATGGCCGCCGCGATCTAGGCGGCACACCTCCATCCGATGGTCCAAATTTTCGATGACGCTGAGGCCTAATTGAGGTTCTATGCCGTTAATGTGCCGAATTATCTCATCCTTTAGCTCTTGAATTGTTGTTGGCTTATCGACGTACACCTTTTCTTTCAAATAACCCTAAAGAAAGAATGCCAACGGTGTCAAATCACATGATCTTGGCGGCCAGTTGACATCGCCACCACGTGAGATAACACGACCATTAAGCGTGTAAATGCAAATCTTTACGCATAATGTTCATCAACGACGAGCGTGAGAGGTGCAATTGTTGGGCACGACGACGAGTTGAGGTGGACGGCTCTTCAGCCATACTATCGCGAACAGCAGCAATATTTCCTGCAGTACGAGCTGTACGAGCACGCACTGGTATTTTCACATCTCCTTCAGACCCGGTTTGCTCAAAATTCTGCACGATTTTTCCGATTGTACGCACATTTGGACTATTAAATTGACCGAAAAAAATCACGAAGTGCACGATATGCATTTTGATTTGAACGCCCATTTTCATAATAATCCTGAATAACTTTAACGCGTTGCTCGATTGTGTATCTTTCCATGGTTCAAATTGAGTTAGTCTGAAATTGAGAAATGTCAAATGAAATTCAGAAAAAAAACTTGAGGCTTAGGTGTGGTTCACATTCAACATCAGCCCTTAAAATTGAACCACCCGTTAGTTATGTTATTGTACTTTTTATGTGTAGGGACCCAACAAAAAATTTTCATTTTTCTGGAAGCAGTAAAAAACTTTCATGCCTTCCACATGCGATGTTTTGATGCGCTTCCGAGGATGCTCAAAAAGAAGGCAGAGATCTCACAGTGTTCATAATGTTTAAATTACGAAGTTAGTTAGCATTTTACATTTATTCAACACGAACTCCAAAATAAACAAAATCATATTCAGTAGCATTGCAGCTTTCAACAATATAGGCTCTAAAGAATTTTCGCACGCATTGTTTCAAATAAACAGTAACACATTTAAAAACTCAAAACCCATTTAAAGAATGCTCTCTTTCTACATCTCGCACCTTTTGCATGGAAGAGAGCATTTTATAATAAAACACGATTGGTTTTGTCTGTAGCAATAAGACGAAGAGACATGATTTTAGAGCATTTTTGATGCTTCGAAAGAAGCGCTATTTTACATCAAAAACAAGAGCTCCAAAGTGGGACATCGCGAACAAAAATCATGCATGTTCGAAGCGCTTTTCGAAGCAGGAGAATGAACAAAACCAGCTTCTCTCGCTTATAAACCTGCTTTGGGCGAAGCAGTAGTTTTTACTGGGGAAGGTGTAGATTAAATGTATGTCACCGATGTGTTACCACGGTGTTATTATTCTTACCCTTGCCTTTTATTATTCAAAGCACATTGCCGGGCACAGTGGTACTGTTGTTGGTTCTTCCGGCTTCGCTCGTCGATCGTGTGGTCCTTTTTGACCAATGTACTAACTGCCGCACATCCATGCACATAAGAAACAAAAAACAAAATAGTACCACTGATTCTTTCCTTGTTCAGTTCCGGTATCTTCGATGATGGGGTTGTCGTGGTGTTTTCGACACTCATTATATTGCCCACCCAAATGGATTGCCTTGCTGCAGAATCCTCATAATGGCAGCTCACCTAATCATGCTGTGAGTACCCCAAAAATGCCATGGCCTACCCTCTTCCGGCTGCTACGTTACGTTACCTTTTATATTCTATAAACTTTACTCCATAATGGTAATAAAAACGCTCAACTTGAATTCATTTCAAAATTCTCAAACATTTTCGCTTTATTTAACACTAAAGGATCTTAATTCAAAGGCTTAGTAGCATAGCTTAATGTAACATATGAATACTCGTATTGATAGGGTAGAAATTGTAAAATCGTCGAAAATCAGGTTAATTTAACTTTTTTCGATAGTAATTTTGCTTGATAGGTGTTTCATGTTAAATGAACATAATTTACAATAATCTTGAAAAAAATGTATCCTTTTGAATTAACTATATTTCATGTTGATTCAATATTGCAGTACAGTTAAATCAAAATGAAATTGATACTGAAATAAGACGAAAAATTATGTTGAATCAAAGCTATTTCGAGTTGAAACAACGTGAAATTTATATTGGAACAACACGAAGAATCATGTTTAATCAAAGTTATATCAAGTTAAAACAACGTGAATTTAATATTGAAACAACACTAAGAATCATGTTGAATTATAGCTATATCAAGCTGAAACAACATGAATTTAATGTAGCTATTCTATTTATTATTTTACTTACGTGATAGTCACCAGAAAACTTTGTGTTGTAGCTGGCTGCCCCAGCCAAGATTTGAGCTCGTACCACCTGCATGAGAGTTAACCACGCGTTAACCACTGCAGCCACAACAGCTTCAAACTTTACTTTACTCTATACGCTAAATAAAAACCATCGCATGTAAAATGAATTTCATTTTAATTCAACATGATTTAAATGATTATTTAATACGGTGAGGATACTCAGGGATATAAAAAGGTTAAGGGTATTTCAAGTGGTAAGTTTGCGAATACTATAATAATATTTAGGGATAAAACGATGACTCAAAAGTACGGTGGCAGTAGATAAGTAGATTTGTATAAAAGTATATTTTTATATAAAAGTATATTTATATATAATATAAAAATGGTAGACAAATATAAATATGATTACCTTTTGCATTCGTTTACTAAAGTTCCCTTGAGAAAATTTATAATTATTTTCGCTAACGAAAGTCTGTTTCCAATACTAATCGGACGATCCGCGTAAAATTCACCCACCGCTACTGTCACTTAAGACTAACTCGACAAATGTGATTTTAGTGATTCCAGATACCAATAGGACTGATTACCGTCGTTTTGGTAGTTGGAACTATTTTTTTGTCTTTATTTGAATTTAAAAGATTTTTTTGCTTTTGTCTATTAAAATCGAATTATGAGTTTTATATATTTACTTTTATTCCTAGATCTGCAAACAGTGCTACCATATCTGAAGATTTATCATATTTTTGAAGTTTTTTAATGGGTCAAAAAGATAAAAAGATATTTACTCTTAAAAAAAGATTTTTATATACATATATAACTTTTACTTTTCTGCCTTAACTGGAGTTACTTTTACAAGAGCAATGTGATAATATATCCTTTCTTCAATTTTTGCGATATACATAGTTAGGTTAGGTTAGGTTAGGTTAGGTTATCAGGTTGCTGGTGAAAATTATAAAGAAAGTGTTCCAGCCCACTTGGGTCCAATAATAATGGTCCCTTTGTGATACCTGTAAAGAAAAGGAAAGAGAAGAGAGAACAGGACAGTGTATCAAATAGAGTGAAAGGAGAGGAGTTAATAAAGATATTAGAAGTTAGTTAGAAGAGAAGAGAGGGAGAGAGAGAGGTAAGGCGTACGGAGTTCTATGAACCACCCGCTGCTCCTAATGAAGGAACTTATGTTCTTGAGTTCTATTTCTGAGAACTCGGAGAGGCTACCGAAGTGTCAGTAGGCGAAGGCGGTGGTCCTCCAGAGCTGGACAAAGGCATAAAAGGTACATTACATTCTCTTCTTCTTCTTCTACGTCGACCCATACGTCTAGCGTGGGTTCCAAAGGTGCAGTGCCCCGTGACCGTGGCCATGAGGTTGCGCAGGTGTGGTTTCGTGAAATCTAGAAGTTGTTTAGTTCTGTTTGAGTCAAGGCGAGGGTAGATTGTTCTTGCAGTAGAGCAAGTTGGTTCATTGTACCATCTGGTTTGAGCCAACTGCAAGAAGGCAGCGTCAATTCGTCTCCAGCAAGATGAGAGTGGGAGCCCGCAGAATTTGTCAATATCGACATCCCGAAGCAAGGTTCCCCTCTTAGCCAGATCATCCGCAATGATGTTGCCTGAAAAGGACTCGTGCCCGCGTACCCATCTGAGGGTGATACCTAGATTGCTCGCCATCGTGTTAAGTGCTGTGCGGCATTCCAGGACTAGGCTGGATGTGGTGTACACACCAGTGAGTGCTTTAATCGCCGGTTGACTGTCGGTTATGATCAGAACATCGGCATTTGATATCCGGTAAAACCTTAGCCAGTATATTGCTCGTTTGATGGCAGATATTTCTGCTTGTAGGATGCTACATTCGTCCGGGAGTCTGAAAGACATTTCGATCCCGAACTCCGCGACATAGACACCCCCACCAACTCTCGTTCCCCATTTGGAGCCATCGGTGTAAGTGTGTATGGCCCCGTGTGGTGTTGGGGAAAAGTCCCCCGTCAAGGAGTATCGGAATTCTTTCCTGAAGGAGGGCTTCGGAGTGCAGTAGTCAATGAGATTCGGAATGGTATCCGTAGTCTCTAGAATGCTAGCATGACCCCACGGTAGATGGGCGTTAAGCCTGATTGCTGTACGTAGTGCTTGCTTTCTGGCCAGCAGATCCACTGGTAGCCAGCACAACGCAGGGAAGAGAACCTTTGTTGGTGTGGATCTTAGGGCACCAGTTATCATGAATGCCAAGTCCAGTGCTTTCCACCAGACGGATATGCCGTAAAAAAGTATAGGCTTGATCACTGTCTTTAATATCCAATTGACCCCTTTGGGATATATGCCCCAGGAGGGGCCAATGGCGTTTCTGCAAACATAAATTGCCGTTAAGGCTTTAGATGCTCTTGCATGAAGATTTTCACTCCATGTTAACTTGCTGTCAAGGACTACACCTAGATATTTGGCGTTGTCTGAAAGCGCTAGTGTAGCGTGAAAGCTGGAATTTTGTACCTTCTTGAGAAGAGAACTAATTCCGTTTTGGTTGGATTGACACTTAGGCCATTCTGTGAACACCAGTCACTGACCTCGTTAAGTGCCGTCTCCAGCCTTTGTGTTAACGTGTCTAGATGGAAGCCAGATATCGCCACCGCAACATCGTCTGCGTATGCAACGGTTTTGATATACATGCATTCCAATTTCTTAAGCAAAGCGTTTGCCGTCACATTCCACAGGAGGGGTGATAGTACTCCACCTTGCGGCGTACCTTTACGTGCGTGCCTGGTGATGCGTGCTACACCCAAAGTGGATGTGATCGTTCTGCTTTGAAGTTGATATATGGATCGGTCAATCCCTAGCTCCATGAGAGCCTGGATGATAGCCACCGAGTTAATATTGTTGAAGGCGCCTTCAATATTCATGAAGGCTACCAGTGTGAAGTTTTTTTGCTCGAGTGACTTTTCTATGTATCCTACGAGCGTCTCAACTGATTTCCCCTTGGTATAGGCGTGCTGAGAGGCTGAGAGGAGAGTGCTGTCGACAGTTGTTCTGATATGAACGTCGATCAGCCGCTCCAGTGTCTTTAGAAGGAAGGAGGTTAGGCTGATGGGTCTAAAGTCCTTCGCCTTGGAGTGCGATGCTTTACCCCCTTTCGGGATGAAGATAACATCGCAATTTGTCCATTGGTTTGGAATATATGACCATGAAAGGCAGGCCCTGTATATGCTAATTAGCCAGGGGGTAGCAAGATCTAAGTTGTGTTGCAGATCTGCAGGGATTATGCCATTCGGACCAGGTGATTTGTACGGATGGCAACTTTTAATAGCCCAGTGTAACTTGTCCACAGTAATTTCTATGGATACAGGGGACTGGCTAGTAGGAAAAGCCGCGTTTCGCGCTTCCGTGTAGGGTAGACAGCCCGGAAAGTGGGTGTCAACCAGGACCTCTAGAGTCTCCAAGGAGCTGTTGGTCCAATTGCCGTCCGATTTCTGGATAAATCCAGGTATGGATGGCTGTTTATCTAGAATTTTACGCAGTCTGCTAGTCTCGGAGAAGGATTCTACATTGCTGCAGAATTCCTTCCAGGACTTGCATTTAGCGTTCCTGACAAGGTTCTTAGATTTGTTCACGGAGGACTTATAGAGTGTCCAGTTACCTGTTCTCTTAGCAATTCTTACGAGATTCTGCAATATTATCAGACCACCATGGTGGTCTGCGGTTAGGGCGTTGAATGGATGGTCTACAAGATAGGCTTGTGGCCTCCTTAAACGCATTGGTTAATTTGTCTACTGCTTTATCAATGTCTGCTACTACCTCTATGGTTGGAGGGCGCGCAATTAGACTGGTAAGAATGTTGTTGTGTTCCTCCCAGTTCGTTCTACGTCTGTTTAAATAAGATCTTGTAACTCTGTTGGCTATGCTGATGGAAAACACCAAATAGCGGTGATCAGAAAAGGAGCAGTCTGTTGAGACTCTCCAACCCTGAATCAGATGCGCGTGTCTCGTGCTGACAAGTGTTATGTCTAAGACCTCCTGCCTGTTAGAGACCGAAAATGTGGGTTCTGAACCCCTATTTAGAACTACTAGGTTGTTATCTAGAATGAAGTCAAAAATGCACTCACCTCTTGCGTTGGTATCTGAGCTGCCCCAGATATGGTGGTGCGCGTTTGCGTCGGCGCCCATTAGAATGGGTATGCCCCTCTCTTTAGCTGCTCTCTCCATCTTATGGACCAAGGTGTGTGGTGGTGGGTCCATGTGGTCGTGAGCCATATAGCAGGACAGAATCCATATGGTGGATTCCCCTGTCTCCCATGCTGCAGTAACCGTATCTTCATCACTGTAATTAGAGAGAATGAAGATGTTGAGGCTGGCTTTTGCTAAAATACAGGATCTAATGGTTTTGTCATTGTTACCTGAGCTTGCTGCGTGCAGTAGTTTGTAGCCACTGGCGTTGAGTCCAAGAATATTGCCGTTATTGGTCCACGGCTCCTGGACTAGCGCAATATCCTCCCCTTTCTCTGCTAGGCGGAGGGTTAGAGCAGCTGAGGCTGCCTTGGAGTGTTGAAGATTACATAGTTACAAGTATCAGAATTTGTATATCATATCGACATATGTACATATAAGTGTTTTTATAAATTAAAATATATAAGGAGTATACTTAAGTTCAGCTCTTTTTAAAAGAAAGACTAGATCAGTCCCCGGCAATTTGTGAGAGATCACTGTTCTCTATTCGTCTAGTACTGCATTAGATTGTTTTGAATGTTTCATATAGCTGGTATATTCAGAGAGGTTGAACATCTTTTAACAATATTCTTGTATGTAATTTATATGTCGAATTGAATGCGTCGAATTGCTTACTAATTAAGCAGCGACAGCAACTGTATCAGGACTTAAGCGTTCTTTCGTATAAAAATTGAACTGAAGGCATTATCCAATAAATCTAGGCTCAGGTGATTCTCTGTCCATAAGAAATTTGTTTATGAGATTTCAGCAGATTACCACAAATAGGCTACGTTAAATCTGACCTAGGAAGAACATTTTGAAGATAAAGTCTCTCCATGTTTTCGGAAGCTATTACATATACTCAAATAATCGTTCATAGTTTGTTCACAAAATAAATTCTTTAAGCGTTCTACCTTTTTTGAATTTACTCGATTTTTCATTAAAAAATATCAAAAAATATTCAAGTTAAACGAAAGTACTTATGCATATAGCGTGTAAATCAAGGAAAATGGGTACTTCAATTCACAATTTACAATCTAACCGTGTCTGAACTTGATAGATTCGTTCCTCAGTATAAATACTTTCTGCTTGTTAGTGTCATGTTTATATATATCTCGCGTTGTGTTTTAAATAATACTAGCTATACTACCCCATTGTTGTGCAGATATAGAAAAATGAATTGACTCATTAAAAATAACCATAAAATTGGTTAGTTTGTTTGACGATTTTTTCATTTTGGCGATTTTTCGTTTTGACTTTTTTAATTCTGGAATTTTTTAGTTTTAGAGTTTTTTAAAATTTCAAGAGTTTGCCTCTTACGGTTTCCAAGATACAGCAAACTGTTTAAGCTACATAGTCTAAATTACATTAACTTTCAGAACACCCTTTAATTTTTGTTGTGTTAAATATTCTACAGACTACACCAATTATCACTAACTTTGAAAATTTCGAGAGTCTATATAAAAGTGTCTGTATATCACATTAGTATTTCAACATGTTTCGTTGCTCGCTTTAGAGCACCCTTTAATCTTTAGCCCGTAGTTCTTACGGCTCTCGAGAAAACCGCCTCTGACAGACAGAAATACAGACGGACAGCGTATCGTAAACAATAAGATTAATTTACACTTTTGGTGTACAGAGCCCTAAAAAGAACCTTTTCCAAAAAGTAACTTTTCAAAAAGTAACCATTTTCAAAAGAGTACCATTTTCAAAAAGTCCCCTTTCCAAAAAACATTTTTCAAAAAGTAGCATTTCTTAAAACTACATTTTCAAAAAAGTAGGTTTTCGAAAAAGTACCTTTACTTTAAAATATAAACGGTTAACAAAAAAAGTACGAAAATTATATTTTTACCCCTTTTCGGCCCCTAAATGTACAACTTTCAAAAAAAGTACAATTAACATATCCACTCAATTTTCTATCTTATTATGACGCTTTTCGAATTTTATGACTACCTTACTTAGATTCGGAGATATAAGAACACTGAGTTTACCCGTTTTTACCCCTTTTAATCCCGTTAGAATTTAAGTTCTTAAAAATTCGTTCTTAGAGAATATATACAAACATATGCATTAAGTATGTGTATCAATTTGCATAAAAAATAGTTGTGTGGAAAAAAGTACCAAAAAGGGCTACCAATTGTACCCATTATATATATTTAAATTTGAAAAAAATGAATTTTAAGCTTAGTTTCTAACTTTATTACTTTAGGAGATAAACTGGTAACAAAAAAAGTACCAACATTATATTTTCACCCTTTTTCGGGGCCCCTAAATGTACAGATTTTAAAAAAAGTTTCAGACACCTGTGCGATAATTTTTCTATCTTATTATGATGCTTTTAGAATTTTATGTCAACCTTACTTAGATTCGAGGATATAAGGTTACCGATTTTACCCGTTTTTACCCCTTTTAATCCCCTTAGAATTATAATTTTCAAAAATCCTTTCGTAGTGAAAATATACAAACATTTCATTCACTATGTATATCAATTTGCATAAGAAATAGTTGTATGGGAAAAAAGTACCAAGAACTGCAACCAATTTTACCCTTTATATATTCGAATTTCAAAAAAGTACCAAAACATGTTTGAGGGCTTCGTAAGGATAGAAGAATTCCTTTTAAATTTAACTTTTATCTTCATTACTTTAGGAGATAAACGGTTAACAAAAAAAGTACCAAAATTATATTTTTACCCTTTACCGGCCCCTAAATATACAAATCTCAAGAAACTACTAAATACCTGTCCGCTCATTTATCTATTTTATTATTATGGTTTTGGAGTTTTATGTCTATTTTACTTCGATTCGGAAATATAAGGTTACCGGTTTTACCCGTTTTTACCCCCTTAGCGTTTGAATTTCCCAAAACCCCGTCTTAGTGGATCTATACATCCTGAGGGGAGCCCACATACGAAATTTCAACTTTCTAGCTTTAGTGGTTTGGGCTGGGCGATGATGAATCAGTCAGTCAGTCAATCAGTCAGTCACTCAATAACGTTACTCTTTTATTTATATAGATAAATTTTAACTCAAAGAAGATTTTTAAAGGAAAAATAAGATTTTTATTTTGCATTTACAAGTTTTCGAGAAAAAAATATGCCAGCACTGTCTGCAAACCTTCTGCTCGTATATACTCTTAAATGCAATCGTTTACTTTAGTACTTCTCACGTATATAATTAAAAGCCCTAAGGTATACTATAAGAAAACTAATTGGTTAATTCTATTGATATTTGAATTTAGGGCCTTATTTTGTAAAACGCAACGTCGAGCGTTGGTAAGTTTTGTATGGAAAAAATGTAATATGCAAAAACAAAACACACACAAAATTAGTTAACGCTTAGCGTTGCGTTTTACAAAATAAGGCCCTTAGTGTTATTTATTTTACACCAGATTCAAATAAATTTATAAAAAATTAAATTTTATTTCAATTTCCCTACATTTATCATTATTTAGGTACTTTTAAAATATGCACTATATAAACAGCCAAACCGGAAACAGATTCGTTTTCCGTTTTGTTAAGACAAAGTTTTCAATTAACGATTTTCCGTCATCCCACGTCAAATTTGGTTTGTAAACAGACCGGTTTCGGCTATGTGCCATCTTCAGTGTTCTATTGAATACTATTCAATAGAACACTGAAGATGGCACATAGCCGAAACCGGTCTGTTTACAAACCAAATTTGACGTGGGATGACGGAAAATCGTTCCAAATTCAAAAAAACCCCGTCGGAAGAAAAACACAACACTTTCCAATTAACGTTTACTAATCTTTTTCTCTTAATATTTGATATTACATATTTACTTTTTCTTTTATTTACGACTCCTAAGCTGGAGCTTTTTCTTTCAGTTAACAAAACGGAAAGGGACCTAACATCCGGTTTGTTTGTACCGGATGTGCAAAATGGTGACTAACGCGGCATATGGTTAATACGCATGGCGGGACTATAAGTGAGTTACTAACTATGTGCGTTTAAAAAGAACGATTGGTAAAAGTTACGAGGGAGGAACCCGAATTATGTTTCTATTTTTTTATATGTTACTTTTCTTTATATTTTGTTATATTTTTGGGTACTAGACCCAAGAAGCGGCTAAAAGCTTTTTCCAGACAACAGTTCTTTTTTTTAGAGGACGGAAAAAATATACCAAAAAAACTTCTATCAATTTTCTAGAATAAAACGAGATAAAAAAAAACTACAATAAAACGAACACCGCGATCCTAATCAAATGTAGAATTACGACTAGCGCTAAAGGATACTATAGATATAAATATAAGACCAAACTATTAGAACAAAAGACTTACGGCGTTTGGCTGTTGTTTCACGTGTTGAAGCTGTTGTGGTGGAAAGTCGCAAGATTTTGTGGGAGTTCCGGGATCAGCGCTGGATGATGTGGTGTTGCTGCGGTTTTGCAGATTTACTAGTGTTGTCGGCCGCTGTTGTTGCCGGTTGTTTCATAGGGGTGTTGCTGGGAGTCTTTCGGTATTGCTGGGGAATTGTGGTTGTTGTTAGCTTCCATTTGCTGGTTAGTGTTGCCGGTAGCAGTTTTCGTTGTTGGTGGTCCTTATTTCCAGTTTGTGTTTTTATGCCTGGTTGGAATGGTTGCTGGCGTGCCGGCTGTTTTGCTGATTGTAGTTGTTGCCGGGTGTTGTTGGTATTGTTGGTAGTTGTTTGTATGGCCGGTGGTTGTTGGGCTTATGGCTGTTTCGGGGAGACTCATCACGATATGGTTGTTGTTGTTGTTATTACTCACTACTCTGTGAGGGTGCTTTAAAACTTATGTGTACGCGCTGGCGCGTAACCTCGAAGGTGCCTAGGGTGTATTTGATGGCGTTTGGGACAACCTCTCTGACGGCGGCAAAGGAAATGGGTCTAGATGCCATGGATGGGATAGCAGCGGCTTTAGTTGCTTTTAGGATAATTTGCTAGCGGGTTTTTTTTACCAAATCCCTGCATCACGGCGTGATATAATGCAGGCTTTTACTTTCTGCTGAGCAGATATTAGGGATAACTGACAGATTATAGATTTATAACCTCCTTTTCACCTGTTCTATACAAACAAACACATAAAGGGTGGTTAAATTTTAAGGGCCAATGTTGATTTTGAATAAAACACAAATTATTTAGGAAATTATTGTCATTTCTTTTTATTATGATAATAGGGTATGATTCAATTACGTATGGAACAAAATAACGGCCAAATGGCCGCCGCGAACTCGGCGGCACATCTCCATCCGATGGTCCAAATTTTCGACGACGCTGAGGCATAATTGAGGCTCTTTGCCGTTAATTTGCCGAATTATCTCATCCTTTAGCTCTTGATTTGTTGCTGGCTTATCGACGTACACATTTTCTTTCAAATAACCCCAAAGAAAGAAGAGCCATTGTTTCGTTAGCTATGTGGCAAATGGCACCGTCCTGTTGAAACCACATATCGTCTACATCCATATCTTCCAATTCGGGCCATAAAAAGTTCGTTATCATCTCACGATAGCGAACACCATTCACAGTAACTGCCTGACCGGCCTCATTTTGGAAAAAATACGGCCCGATGATGCCGCCAGCCCATAAACCGTATCAAACAGTCACTCTTTGTGGGTGCATTGGTTTTTCGACAATAACTCTTGGATTATCATTCGCCCAAATGCGGCAATTCTGCTTATTGAGGAATCCACTGAGGTGAAAATGTGCTTTATCACTAAAGATGATTTTCTTCGAAAATTTATTATTCTCTGTTGCCATTTCTTGCCACCATTCTGACCATTGACGACGTTCGGAATGGTAGAGAGGCTTTAGTTCTTGAGTCGAATGCACCTTGTAAGCGTGTAAATACAAGTCTTTATGCATAATTTTCATCAACGACGAGCGTGAAAGGTGCAATTGTTGGGCACGACGACGAGTTGAGGTGGACGGCTCTTCAGCCACACTATCGCGTACAGCAGTAGTACTTTCTGCGGTACGAGCTGCACGAGCACGCACTGGTACTTTCACATCTCCTACAGACTCGGTTTGCTCAAAACTTTGCACGATTTTTCCGATTGTACGCACATTTGAAAGCTTAGGTTAGGTTAGGTTGTGCAGGTTGCCAGTTTTAAAGATTTAAAAAAACCAGCCCACTTGGGTCCCTATAGGTGCCGTTGTGTTATCTGAAGCGGGAACGTGAAAAATAAATAGAAACCCCCTTACTACGTTTCCCTATTCGGATCAGTGTTGAACCAACCCGAGGATCGAATGAAAGAGTTTATCCGTCGCAGTTTGATAAGGCTGCTAGCAGCGGGCTGCCCAGTGAAGCCACCCTTTGATCGGAAAGGGCGGGGCATAGACAGAGGAGGTGCTCTACATTTTCTTCCTCCTCCTCATTATGACAACTTCTACAGAAATCATTATACGGTAGATTCAATCTCCTAGCGTGCGCACCAATAAAACAGTGCCCCGTAATTACCGCCACAAGTGTGCGTATTTGCCCCCGAGGGATCCCCTCCAGGATTGCAGATCTACTACAATCATATGGGGGCCATATTAACCTCGAAATCGAGCAGGTGACCTCGCTTGACCATCTGGCCTGCGCGATCCCAAAAAGTTCCTGCTGAATATGAAATTTGCAGCAGTTTAGCGGTACGCCTACCATTTGGTCCGTGTCTCAAGTGTTCATTCGAGCCCCAGATTTGGCTAAATCGTCCGCAGCAGTGTTTCCGGGCACATTGCTATGCCCTGGGACCCAGAGTATCTCTAGGTTTGAATGTCTCGCTATCTCATTCAGAGACATCAGGCATTCATACACAAAAGTGGATGTCGTGTAAACAACCGATAGAGACTTGATCGCAGCTTTGCTGTCCGTACAAATTTGGATATCCTCGTCGTATATCCTATGGTGCCTCATCCATTTAGCTGCTCTTTTTATGGCTGATATTTCGGCCTGTAGCACGCTACATTTATCCTGTAGCTTAAACTTAATTCTCTGTTGATAACGGGGAATAAAGATTTAGATCCGTCCGTGTAAATCTCCAGCACGTCCCCCTGACGAGGGGAGGACGTGCCTGAGAGCACCACGGTAAATCTTTTATCAGGCAGAGGAATAGGTGAGCAGTAATCAATGTTTTCCGGCAGACCGTTTAGGAGTTCCAAAATGTTGGCTTGTCCCTTGGGTGCCTTTTTCCATGCACCTGCTGCCTCAAGCCTGATCGCAGAGTTCATGGCCAGTTGTCTGACCATGAGATCAGCTGGCAGCCAATGCAACATTGTGAAGAGAGCTTTTGACGGGGTGGTGCGTGGAGCGCCTGTAATCATCAAAGCTGATGTACGCAGGATCCCTTCTATGATCCGACAATAGGTGATCTTATCTAATGCAGTCCACCATACTAGCGCGCCATATGTGAGTATGGGCTTTATTACCATGCTGAAGATCCATTTTGAGTTCTTTGGATTTATTCCCCAGTTTCTCCCAATGGCCCTTCTACATGTATATATGGCCACCGCAGCCTTATTTGCCCTTGACTGGACATTACGGTGCCATGACATTTTCGAGTCCAGATATATTCCCAGGTACTTCGCACTGTCAGACAGCCTAAGTTCAATTCCGTTTAGAATCGGAAGTGGAAAGGATGGTATCTTGTATCTTTTTGTGAAGAGTGCGAGATCCGTTTTCTGAGGGTTAACACTGAGACCACTTTCGGTAGTCCACCTGCTGATAGTTCTCAGTGAATCCTGAAGTCGCTGTGAGAGGGTATCCGGGTATTTTCCAGTAACTGCCACAGCTATATCGTCGGCATACGCCACGGTTTTAAGCAGCTTGGAATCAAGTTCCATAAGCAGCGAGTTTAAAGCGAGATTCTACTCCCTGCGGAGTACCTCGGGTTGGTACCTTGCAGATTTTAGCCCGCCCCAGAGTGGATCAATAACCCTATAGGTTAGTAGATTCCAGACTAGGCTTATTATCGACTGATGAATATTCAGTCTGTGTAGAGCCATTGTAATGGTCTCTGGTTTCACATTGTTGAAAGCACCTTCAATGTCTAGGAAGGCCACCAATGCATATTCCTTCTGGAAGCTTAAATTTGGAAGCTTAAATTGACCGAAAAAATCACGAAGTGCACGATATTAATTTTGATTTGAACGCCCATTTTCATAATAAGCCTGAATAACTTTAACGCGTTGCTCAATTGTGTGTCTTTCCATGGTTCAAATTGAGTTAGTCTGAAATTGAGAAATGTCAACTGAAATGCAGAAAAAAACTTGAAGTTTAGGTTTGGTTCACATTCAACATCGGCCCTTAAAATTTAACCACCAGCCTGTGTATAAGAACTGTTCCTTCTGCTGCTTCCTTGGGACCCAATACTGTCGAGGTGGTTACTTGTATTCCTTCACTCTTAACCGGGGGATACGTTTCCTGACCATATTACACACACACAGAAAAATTTCGATGTAAAATCGTCGAAAACCAGGTTAATTTAACATTAACAAGCAGTAATTTTGCTTCATAGGCGTTTCATTTTAATTCAACATGATTTACAATAATTTTGAAGGAAAATGTATTCTTTTGTATTAACTATATTTCATGTTGATTTAATATTGCAGTACAGATAAATCAAAATGAAGTTGATACTATAATAATACGAAAAATCATGTTGAGTCAAAGTTATTTCGAATTGAATTGATATTGGAATAACACGAAGAACCATTTTAAATCAAAGTTACTTCAAGTTGAAACAACGTGAATTTAGTATTGAAACAACACTAGGAATCATGTTGAATTATAGTTATATCAAGCTGAAGCAACATGACTTTAATGTAGCTATTCTATTAATTATTTTACATACGTGATAGTGATCAGAAAACTTTGTGCTGTAGCTGGCTACCACAGCCAAAATTTGAGCTCGTGCCACCTGCATTATAGTTCGCGTGTTAATAACAACAGCAACAACAAACAACAGCTTCAAACTTTACTTTACCTATACACTAAATAAATACCATCGTATGTAAAATGAGTTTAGTTTTAGTTCAACATGATTTAAATGATTATTTATTTTATATTATTTACATAAAACTTATTTAAAATTAAAGTTATAGTCATGTCAATTTAAAATGAAATTTAACGTTTATAACAAAGTTAACAGTAAAAATTTTGAAATCAAAGAGATTTCAGGTTAGATGAATAACTTTTCGTTTGAAATTAATATGAAACAATGGTAATTTTAAACCAGCAGCAGTAAACTTTCGTTGGTAATTCGTATTTTGTCGTCTACATAGCCAACACGTGTAAGAATAAACAACAACAAGTCACACAACTAAGCAGAACAGTGAATTGTAGCAATGAACAAAGCAAATAAACACTAACACACTTAAACGATAAATTATTTCTTGTAAATTTAATTGGGCAAATATTTATGGGGCAAAATAAACATTAAAAAAATCCCAGCATTAAAAATATCGATGATATTTCACGCTGGTAAGACAGAAATTAAAAAAAGCTTAAAATAGTTCAACATGAGATGGCGGCACATCTGTTAATTGGGTTTACTAAAGTAATAGGATTTTCGGTAGGATGTAGGACTGTAAGTATTGTCATAGCAATTAAAAAAACCTTGTCCGCCATCGGCCATGACTTTTATAACATAATTGCCGATTATGTTTCGCTCACTAACTATCGCTTTTACTAATTTTTCAGAATTCGGCCAAACAACAGGGTTCTATTTTATTTATTCATTGAATTTTCACAATCAAATTTAAAAATGCCATCGTTATACTCATTCTCTAGCGTTTTTGAAACATGTTGAGCGTAATAGGACGGTAGGGATTTTTTCCAGCATTACATCTTATAAAATTAGCAAATGTTTTTATACCCAAATATAATATGATTAGTTTAAATCATAGTATATTTACATTCAATTAAAACTTAGGTTGTATAAAACATATTAGTGTTCTATAAGATAACAATATTATATTTAGAACAGAACTATTTTCGTATGCTTTGACTCCAACTATATAATTCAATCATAGTATGTTGCTCTTATATTATGGTTGCCTCAACCATGTTTTTTCTTTGCCTGTATCTAGCCGATTTTGATGAAATTCAAAACATAGATAGATCTGAGTCTGGAAGGACACATAGGCTATATATTGCTCAATAATAGGAACATGAGGGCTAGGGGGCGATTCCTGCCCTTCCGAAACTATCTAACCAATTTTAATGAAATTTAAAACATGGATAGATCTGAGTATAGACGGGCACATAGGATATATATTTGTAAAAAAGGGGTAGGGGTTAAGGGGCAGTTTCTGACTCTCTGAAACTATCTGATCAATTCTAATGAAATTTAAAACATCAATAGATCTGAGCCTGGAAGGACAAATTAGCTATATATTTTTCCAAAATAGGACCACGAAGTGGGTAAGGGACAATTTCTGCCTCTCTGAAAACATCTATCCAATTTTAATGCAATTTAAAACATTGTCTGGAAGGACAGGAACGCTATATATTTTTTCAAAAATAAGCTCACTAGGGGATGTAAGGGGCAATTTGTAAGGTAAGCATAACGTAAGGAGCTAAGTTCCAGCACGGTGTCCCACTACACCGTGGATATTTTTGGATTTAGTAAATTTCTGCATCATTATTACATATATTACACTACAATAAAACCATTTAACTTAAATTTTTTTTTACTAATTTTATTCCGTTATTTGCATGTTTGATTTTTTTCGTAAAATTGTTTTAGGTTGATCAGTGCACAATAACAGCTCCGTTAATGTCTGAAATGAAACATCAATTTTAGAATAAACGATTAAATAAATAATTGATCGAAAACTCATCTTATCAAAAAATACGGTTTTATTTTTTGCCTCTTTTTGGTGTTATATTAAAGGAGAAAATTATAATACTGATCAATAACACAATTTCTCCAAATACTCTCTGTGTTGTTCCTCCACGAAATTCTGCTCGGGACCCAATTATTTTTATGGCATCGGCTATGTTCCTTTCGTTTATATATTCGAGATGCCTATACTCAATTCCCGCTTCTATAATAAATAATTATTTAAATAATATGGCCAATGATTATAAAATACTAGCATAAATACATACATACATATATGTATGTATGTAAGTATTTATATATATACAACCCAGTTGGCCAGACTGCCTTGCACGACATTTTTATCGACGATTCTTGTACGAATTGTCCTTTGTCTATTGGTTTTCTAATCGACAATGTAAAGGAAATCGTCGTTCACGACAATCTGAGCGACAAATTCCTGCAAGTTGTCCTCTAGTAAAAACTTTTGATGACAATATGAGCGACAATGTCTTTCGTTTTGTCCCCAATCCAACTTTGTTGAGGACAATATGAGCGACAATGTCTTAAATTTTTTCTCCATTAGCATTGTGGAGGACAAGTTAAGGGACAATGTCTTAATTGCTGTCCTCAAACCAACTTTATTGAGGACAATATGAGCGACAATGTCTTATATTTTGTCTTCATTAACATTGTGGAGGACAAGATGAGTGACAATATCTTAATTGCTGTCCTCAATCCCACTGTGTTGAGGACAATATGAGCGACAATGTCTTAAATTTTGTCTCCATTAACATTGTGGAGGACAAGATGAGCGACAATGTCTTAATTGCTGTCTTCAATTCAACTTTGTTGAGGACAATCTGAGCGACTATGTATTACATTTTGTCTTCAATCAAGCAAATTAATATGTTGGCCTCTTGTTGTCGATGTTTTAGGTGGTGCAGGAGCAGGGTGGTAAGCGCGAAAACTTATAAACATGCAGCCTCAGTTCGAAACCCAGCTAAGTCAGTCAATAATTTAAATGCAACGGGGGAAAAAAGCAAGTATGCAAGAATATTAACCAATTAAGTAGTTAACATTGTCGCTATATAATCGTTGACGGTAAGGTAAACGACATTGTAGCCTATGTAATCATTGACATATTTGCTTATGTAGTCATTGACGACAAAATAGGCGACACTGTCGCTTATTTAATCATTGACGAGAAGACAATCGACATTGTCACTTATATAGTCATTGCCGACAAATAAGGCGACAATATCGGCCACATAATCATGGTGGCGTGTCATAATGTCCAGTGACATAATGTCCAAAAAGTGTCAGAAAATCTTTTTGTAATAAAAGTAAAACTTCTTAAAATCTTCAATTTATTTCGAAATATTTCTTTAAGTCGACATACTTTAAGCATTGGTGACGCTATTTCAACATTTTTATTGATGTCAATTGACTTTATTTCCCACAAAGGTAATCGGACTCAATGATATAAAAACGTATAAAAATATAAATATGTATGTATGTTTTAGTTTGTTTTCATTTTTAAAAGTATGGACATTATGACACATTTAAAAGTGTCCATACCGTCCATAATAATACTAATAATAATGTCATAAAGTCGATCGACATTGTGACACTTTTTGTGGTGACATAATGTCCATGGATATTATGTCAATGGATTTTATGACATGCTACCGTAATCACCTTGTTTTATGTGAACAACAATCTGAGCGACATTGTCGTTCATTGAATCGTTCACGATTTTCGCAACACTTGTTCGAAAAGTTCATGGATGATTTGTTCCGGCTATCCGACATTTGTCGTTTAACATTTGTCGTGCAACCGTCATTGATGATGTCTTAAAGACGTGGCATTTAAAACAATGACAGCAACAAGTTAATATAAGCTTGAAATGAGTTTCGAAGTAGCTGAGAGAATAAGATTGTTAGCTCTCACCAAATCCGATTATGTACACAACTTAAGAGCTGATTTTGGGTCTGTTGTGGATTACACTGTAGTTAGCTTTTAGTTAGTCTAAAGAAGTTAACTAAAAGTTGATTTTTTTTGGAAGGGTACTTTTAAATTCAATGATCAATATACTAATAAGATTCGATCAAAGTTAAGACTTGATGTTTTACTTTTTTTTTTTGCACGCACCTAGAATTACCTAATAAAATTTTTTTACAAACAAGTTCAACTTCATTGATAGACAATGTTGACCAACTGATTTTTTCGCGACACGCATGAATCACTCATGATCGTTATTATATTTAAAAATAATAATGCTTTAGCGCGTGAGTGCATGAGCGTGATTTTAAAATAAAGTAGCGTGCCTGATCGTGAATAAATATCACTTACGTGACTAAATATCTCCCACTCATGCGAAAAATTTTGTATATTAGTTAAATAAGGCAAACATTTTTAAGGTACATATGTATTCACCAGCGAGCGATACCATTTTTAGCCTTTTTTTACGATATGACAAAAAACGATATGACATACTGTGTTGTCATGTCGTAAGTTTTTGACGATATGAGAACACTGCGACATGACAACACCGTGTATGGCTATCTTAGTGTTATCATATCGTAAAAAACTTACGATATGACAACATAGTATGTCATATCGTTTTTTGTCATATCGTAAAAAACTTACGATATGAGAACACAGTATGTCATATCATTTTTTGTCATATCGTAAAAAACTTACGATATGACAACACAGTATGTCATATCGTTTTTTGTCATATCGTAAAAAAGGCTAAAAATGGCATCGCTGGTATGCACCTAGAAATGAAAAAGTAATGAAGGCGATGATGATATTATGATCACTCCACTACGTTTGCCGTTTAAGCGAATGCGATCAGCTGTTCTAGTGGGTTCACCTGATTTCTCCTTAACAACAACTGGGAGGCGTTTGCTACACTAATATGTTGAACGATTTGATGATTTGGAAAATAGTGAAACGTTTTGTCCATCCACAGTGCTTGATCTTCGATACAAAGCACGAATAATTCAATTGTAGTGTACTACTACTTCGCCTCTATCACAAAATCGTCTTATTAGGGTACTTGACATTAATGTAGCTCTGTTTAGTCTACGGTTAGTAGCGTGCTTTGGACTGTATTTGTCCGATAAATATGAAAATGTCTCTATTCTAAGCTTAAATTCTTCTAAAGAAGAAGTCAGAAGATATTTGCGACCTCCTAATGTATCTAGAGACGCTAATTTTCTGTCGCAATGACGTCATATAGCAATTAACGAAAACCACATTATATAGAAACAATTTAAATTAGAAATGGCATTAACTTTCGGTTGGTGGCCCCGTGAGGTCAGGGGCTTCGTGTGCCCTTATGGTAAAAACGGTACTACACGCTGACTTAAGAAATGAGTGAACAAAATTTATACCGTCGTTGTGTTTGACTTTAGACGTGTCGAAATCTGTACTCGGGGCTTTCGAGGGTTCTGAGTTGGTTTTCGGTATTACTTTGGCCAACGAGTGAAGAGGGGCTGACTTGTGGTGGCTGAGGGGAGTAAAACAAAAATGAAAAATCTTAATGGGTATCATTTCATATGTTTTTGGGTGTTGCGGTTTCATCATTGACATTATTTTTTCACTCAGATCTTTGATAAGCAGCCTGACGTTGACGCAAATTTTGAAAGCCACCCAGCTAGTGTTTTTTTTCCATATTAAAGTACTAAAGCAAAAACGTTGTTGTTTTACGGCTTCGTTAGCATCACTGGCTACAATATCATTAAAAGCTAGAGTTTTTTCTGGGGTAGATGATAACAAATATTACACACATTGTTTAAAATTAAACTTTATTTCTTTTATTTTATTTATTAATTTGTTCTTCCTTCAGTGGAAAACCAGAATTCTGCTTGAAATATTCGGAGCTAGCCCATTTGGCATCTGGAAAGCTTGCAAACATTGGACTGACAGTCATCATTAGACGAACATTTCCTGAATATTTTCTTAAAAGACAATGAAAAAATTTTATGTAAATAAATATTCAACATACATACATATCGTCATTTAAAATAGAAAAGGGAATATCTTAATTTTTAAAAAATTTTCAGGAGAGATAAAAAACTTAATGAAGGGCAATCAAATTATTGTGATTATGAAAACGACTTTTTCTGGGTAGTATCATTCATAAAACAAAAACAATTTTGTGTAATCACCAGGGCTCGGACTTTCATGCAAATGCATGTATTTTGTGATGATAGATAATTATTGAACAATTATCTATGCGAATAATCAAATTTTAAATAGATTGGCATCGATTTGTAGTTGCATATGTTTGCATATTTTGGTGGTAAGTGCATATTTTAGCATATTTTGGCAATAAATGCATATTATTTTAGTTTTGGTACTTTATTCGTAGGTAAATGCATATTTTTGCGCATATTTTTAACTTTTAGGTGCATTTGTTAAGCGCTTAAAATATATTTTTAATTGCATGAAAGTCCCAGCCCTGGTAATCACAATAGTTTCTTATATAATTTTTAAAAATCATGATAGGCTATTTGGCATTTTATATGGCGATATGTTCATTAGAGTGGTCGTTAAAAATTTAATTATTTTGGACGCTTCAAAAAAAAAAAACTTCCTTATGATGAAAAAATTTTATAAGTTAATTTTTGTTTGTTTTTTAATCAAAGAGAGCACGTGTCGAAGCAGATCCATCTAAGTAAATTTTTGATAAAATGTAGTTTTTTCAAAATATCTCTTTAAGCAGACGAATTTGAGAAGAATTATTGAAAGATACTTTGTAGGAAATGAAATTCTCCACAAAAAAGGGGTGAGATGATTTTCTCATAAAATTAATATAAAGGGTGGGCAAATTTGAGGTTAGCAAGTAAATAGGCTGTCAAATGATGAAATGCCAAGAACTGGACTGTCATCCTTTTGCATTTATTTAGTGAAAACTTGGCAAATTTTAACAATGGAACGCTACACTATTGAAAAACGAATTTTAATTGTGAAAATTGATTATCAAAATGGAGAAAATTTTACTGTATCAGTTCGAATGAGTTGACGTTCGCAACAATTGCATATTATTTCCTAAATATATGGAATTTCTTGACATACATATTTATAAAATGGCGTAAGTGAGCGTCAAATTTATTTTGGTTCATATAAGAAATTTGTATTGTAATCCTGTTTTGCATTAATATCAAAATTTTCAATGTTTTTTTAAATAGTACAAAAGTCCGTTTGACTGACTGTACGACTAAATTTATACGATGAAATTGTTTAAGTTCTCTTTTAAAGTTGCCATGTTTTTCATCGGCTGTTTAAATACTAATACCCTGTTTATCAATGTCGAAGGACATTTTGCATTCTTACAATTTCATTTGAAAAAAAAAAATCTAAAACTGTGTCCTTGTTTCAAATGTAACTGTAAGAAAGAAAGAATTCCTTCGACATCGATAAACAGGCAATAAAATGTCTATACAATTTTCTTTAATAAAAAAAAAATGTGAATGGTTAAATCTTATACAGTAATTGAAGTCATACCATTTCTCTTAAGCCAAGAAAAATTATTCCTTGATTCGAAAAGTACATGCAAGATGAATTTAATAGGAGATGTCGTTTAATCACTATAGCAGAACAATTTGGAATATTTTGTATAAGTATCAATTATTACAGTGCTCTCTAATCGTTTCCTAGAGTACATAACTCGATATTAAACGAACTTTGAGTGATTTTTCGCAAAATTAGTGAACAAATTTTGGAAAGTGTAGTGGACGTTTTAAGCTCATAGAAGCTGTAAAAACTTTGAGTTGACATTACTTAAATTTATTATAAGTCGGCGCAATTATTGAAACCTTGAATGATATATTTTAAGATAAATAAAATGAATAAAGGTGACTTTACATGGTAATACATGTATTACGATATGTCTAAAAATGAAAAAAATCTTATCATGTAAACGCAAAATGTATTGAGTAGGAGAGTAGTAGCGTTCGGTAAAAGTTTATTTTCTAAACCTTTTTAGAAGCCTATGTATTATCATCATACGAGAGGTGTAAACATGAAAAATACTTACAACAGACTTTCGTTCTCTTTTCTTAAGCACGAAGAGAATTTCATAATATTTTGATTCTACAAAGTCCCTAATACATTGTATTACCATGTAAAGATAGTTTAATCAAAGACATTTGGACAGACTGTGGCGCAGGATATGTAAAACTCAGCTCAGCTGAGTATAGTACTGTAACTTGCTTGTACTTAACGATAAGAATCATCCTGCAAATTTTTCAAGAAAAATAAGAAATATTACGGCAAGTTCTTTATAAAATGATTTGGAGGTCTTAAAATAAAATGTTTAACTAATTGCGATATAGTCGCCAATTAGTCTTTATAGAATCTCCTACTGTGTAATAATTATAAACTCTATTTGCTTGAATTCACTTGAAAATGTTTAAAAATTTGTTTTAGAATTGCTTTTATATTACACTCTAAAACATTACTTCAAATTTACGATCATTTATTGTCTAAATTTGTGTTGAAAATTTCTTCTTGTCTAAAATTACATCGATTTTGTAGTTATTTTATTAAAGAAAAAAAAAAATTTCAAATTAAACTTATTTAGTCCAAGTGGAAAAAATGTAACATAAAGTATAATACGGCTATGGCTGAATGGTAGATACGTTAGACTATTAGTCAGGAGGTCGCGGTTCAAACCCACACGCAGCCGATCGCTTTTTTTAGTAAAAATATTTTGTTGAAAAATAATGCGTGTGTAATTTTAGGTCGATAATAATCTGTAAAGTGTTGCCGACTATTATCGACCTAATTTTCAACAAAAGTGTTTTAGAGTGTAAGTTTTATTTAAAAGGAATGTTTAAATTAATAAAACAATCGAAATTTTGCCAATTTTCATTTAATAAATCTATTTAGTTTAGAAAATTAGATTTTTCCGGGAATCCCGCGAATTCCCGGGAATGTGATTTTTTCCTTCCCGTTTCCCGGGAAGTGCCAAAGGCCGGGAATACCCAAGCCCTGAAATCACATGATTTCAATTTAAATTGGGTCTATTTAAATAATATTTTAGGAGCTCTTAGAGCGTTTTGCACTTCAAAAAATTAACTGTGTTTGATAGAGAAGTAAAAAAAACTACGATAGAATTGGGTAAAAAAAAATTTGTTTTCTAACTTCTAGACTTCTACCATAAATGCAGGTTATTTCACGCAATACTTAGCCATCAAAAAGTGATTTTCGTCAAAATCGAATTAGAGGCTTTTGAATATAAGCCGTCGATATGTACAATTAAAGAAATTCAATAATTAAATTAGTAAATTTACCTTTTTCTTCACTTCGCCTTCGGCTATAGTATGTGGCACAAATACTGCCATTACTACGACAATAACAAAAATAATGCTTAAGATTTTCATTTAAAAAATTAAACCGGATGACTGTAACTGAGAGAACGATTTTGACTGTTCTGAAAACTTTTTGAGGCAGCTTTTTTATACTGAAAAACTTGCGAAATTAATTAGACGTTTGCAAAAATGCAATTTAGCATGAAATTTCAAATAATTTATTATGAAATTTTATACATATGGGGCATTCCATGCCAAATCGGACAGTTGGAGCATATTTTTTGAAGCGGACAACTCAAAATGTCTTTTTTTTTTTGCCAAAATTACTTGATATCACTGGCCGGCAAAAGAAAAATTCAAATCCGTTTTCAGTTTTTTTCTATCGGGATCAGCTTTTTTTTATGGGCGTTACTAATATTTCCACCAGGTACATCACCATATTTCTCCACAGTATCTTATTTTAATTTTTACGTATGAACTTAACTTGTAAACAATAATAGCAAACTCCATATAGAAAAACACAACTTCCGTAGACCTAAATGTATGTGAATTCCATCTTGCTGTTTGAAAAAGTACTAGTAAACCTTGGCACTGTTATGTTAAACAAAATAGGTAAAACTATGGCTTCAGAAATTGGAATTAAAATAGCAAAATTAAAACTGTTGATTTAAAAAAGGTAGTAAAAGCTGTATAAGCTGTTATAATTTAGTATTAATGGTTTGGTAACAAAAAAGGAACCAAAACTGAAATAAAGCTAAAAACTAAAATTGTTAATGTATAGAAAACTTAAAAAAACTGACATAATTGTAAAAAACTCATTTTTTTTAACAAAAAAACTGAAAAACTTTTCATCACTTCAAAAAACTGCTAAAATCAGTGAAAACTGCACATTTGGCAACGCTGATTCTATCCCATGACTGCTTTTTACGGCGTATGATTAATGACAATTTGTATGGTAAAACTCGTCTAGCACCAGTTCTGTTTCATCATAATCTCATGAGGGTGCTGTTGGCTGAGCAGTTAGCGCGTTTGACTACAAACCCGGAGGTCTTGAGTTCAAGACTACTTTCAAACAAGCCAACAACATCATGCATTTTTATCATGTGCATTGGTGTGTTATTGTGTTGGTTGCTATTGGACTGTTAAAGTGATGAAGGCATAGCACTGATCACTTTGGCAGTACCGGCAGCGATTAATACTAACATATCGTAATGCACTTCACAGCACCCTCCTTTGTCGGTATTGTAGCAGAGCCGTCGGCTAAGTAAAATAACTAATAAAATGGCTACACAGCTTAAACAACTCAATGCTTCTACTTGACACCAGAGAAGCTTGCAGCACTGCTCTACAAAAAACGCGCAGTAGCAGAGTTGTAAATGAATTAAGCTTTCTATCTCTCTCTCTCTCTCTCTCACTTCACCACCTGTTCTCTCTGCTCTATCCCTTTCCCAAAAAAGGTAACACATTAATTAATTAACTGGTAGCCATTAATTGCCTGATTGTGTTACTTCTCTTAAAATAAAAAAAGACTGCTTTTTACGGCGTATGATTAATGACAATTTGTATGGAAAAACTCGTCTAGCCCCAGTTCTATTGTGATAACTATTGTTTAACTAAAACTTCATATTTACAGCGTATTGTTTAACTAAAATTTTTAATATGGGTAAAATATGGTAACCCTATCAAATATAAATAAACAAGCAAAAATAACACATCTTACGGCGGCAATTTAAACATTTTTAAGCACACAAAGCTAATGGAGCTAATGTTTCTTGTCGCTCCTAAAAGTATCCTATATGAACGTAATAATTTCCAAAATATGGTGCAATAAGTATGCAGGTTCAATAAATACAACAAAAAACTAGATAATGCTTGTCAAAAAAAAAATACACGTGCTAGACGTTACTTATGTACAAAACTACCAGAAACAAAATATAATCAGCTGACGTTATGCTGCCACCTGTATACTTATTGCACCATATTCCAAAGCATCTAACTAATTGTTAACCAATGGCGTAAACAAAGAAGTGTGAATAATATATCATTGGCTAAACTATTGGCATTAGCTAACTAATGACTTTGAATTTGGGCCTTACAGTCTCACTTATTATGTAATCGCACAGTAGCGATACGTACTGACATCGTAGCATACTTTTCAAGCAAGAGCGCACCGATTAAACAGACTATGACACGCTTATGATACATCTAAATGGAAAAATAAGCCAAAGCGTCATCACTAGCTGCTACTAATTATTGCTTACATCAGCGATTACGTACTGGGTACCTACAATCAAAGTTTAATTTTGTATGAAAATACAAAATTTTCGCCGTTAATTTCCGAATATCTCCGAATTAGTTGGAAATATAATAAAGTTATGTATGGATGACTTAAATCTAATTTCGTTCAACATCTTTTGGTGCATATTTATTTAAATCGGACAATTTGTTCTCAAGTTAGGGTGCAATATACTGATATACCTAATGGAAATATTAGTCAGCCCATAAACAGAATCTGAGACCGATAGAAAAAAACTGAAAATCTTTATATTCCATTTACTTAGAGGCGATTTTTGCTGTAGACCAGTGTATTTGGCATAACTATAGTTCTAGCAGGTATAAATGTGTATGGAAGTAATTCTTTTGTATGGTGTTTATTTTTCGCGTTATGGAGTGCGAAAGTATTGCCGTTTTTGATATTTTTTTTAAATTATTTTTTCGAGCTAGAAAAAAATAAATCAAGAAAATTAAAAGAAACGATTCTTATACGAAATCATCTGATCTTTTCAGAAAAATATTTAATTAAAATTTTTTTTTGCATGCTCAAAACCAGAAATGACCAATTGAAATTAAAATTTTTCTAACTTCGTTCGACATGCTTTATTTTGAAATTTATTTTTTACTCAAATTAGCCTAGGGTGTCCTCATTATACTGTAAAAGTTTGATAATGCGATGTCCATAAGTTTAAAAGTTATAAGCATATCTTTACATGATCCCACATTTCGCTAATTGTTATAGAGAATCGGTATAAGATATCGTGTTGGGGTCTTTTTCAACCCTTTCTTAAAAAGGGACAAAAAAACTCCCCTTCGACGGCGAGATAGCAGGCTGAAATATCGTACAAATAAGACTACCATAAAATTTTATTAAAAGTCTTTGAAGATAATAAATTTCTAAATTCAACTGTAACGTCACAAATCAGTAAAAACTTAAAATGTGCTTGAGAGTTAATTTCGTACTTATCACAGTTAGTTTTTAATGATTTCTGGCGTTCCCGTTGAGTTTAGAAATTTATTGTCTTTAAAGGCTTTTAATAAAATTTTATGAGGAATTTTTTTGTAGTATACTTCAACCCGTTATTTTACCG
Organism: Panzeria rudis; assembly: GCA_956483635.1. Lineage (NCBI taxonomy): Eukaryota > Metazoa > Arthropoda > Insecta > Diptera > Tachinidae > Panzeria > Panzeria rudis. The sequence continues at coordinate 111,184,053 of OY101449.1, forward strand.
TCGAATGGGAGTTTTTAGCCCATATTTAAGAAAGGGTCATTGAAGATCTATACAGAGTTGCGCTAGAGGGTTAAAATGTTCAATAAAATTACTTCGCGTGGAGCTTTACATAAAAGTGCATAATGATGTATTCTCACGAGAACTAATTGCGTGCGAAGTTTCATAAGAATCGGTTAAGTAGCAGTAGTTTAAATAAATATTTACTTTTCATGGGTGTGGCACTGCCCACTTTTCTAACCATACTGTTGTATTTTAGCAATAGCTAAATGTGTATGTAAAGTTTCATACGAATGGGATTAGTAGAAGTTGTTGATAAAGAATATTTATTTTGCATGGGCGTGGCACTGCCCACTTTTTTAATCATGATGTAGTATTCAAACAGAAGCTTAAGGTGTGTGCAAAGTTTCATAGGCATCGTGGGCGTGGCACTGCCCACTTTTTTAATCATGATGTAGTATTCAAACAGAAGCTTAAGGTGTGTGCAAAGTTTCATAGGCATCGGTTTTGTATTTACTTCGTATGACCCCGTCCACTTTTCAACGGAAAGTGCATCCTGTTAAATAAAGAAAAAAAACTGAAATCGGTTTATAAATGGCGGAGTTTTGAGAAAGCATCCTTTGAAAAGAAAAATACATGGCGAATTGATAACCTTTCCTAGTTCGAAACAATAATTAAAAATAAAAAAAAAATTTAAAAACGACAACACTTTCAGACCCAATAGCTCGACAAATAAACAAGATACCAACATATTTTATACACGTTTATACCTACTAGAACTAAAGTTTTGCTAAATATCAAGGAATTTCGAAAAAAAAAAATTTTTTTTGGGTTGTCTGCTTCAAAAATAATGCCCCATATGTATGTACGTACCGACTTGTATTTCAAATTAAATTTACAGTATAAAAAATTATAACCATAAAAATATTAATTGCTTTGTATGTAATTATATTACTTTCGCTTATTTAGCGTAAAGTGATAAACAGCAATTTTTTCCATAGCAAAGAAAACCAAGCGGGTGCAAATAGTACTCGTACTTATGGAGCTAGTAATACAATTAATATGTTATAACAGTATTTGTGCCACCTTCTTCGACTTTTTGTGTATTTGTGCCAGTTTCTTGGGATCAATTCTCAGAGATTGGTATATAATTTAAGACTGTATGTTAAATAGGGCCAAGTAAACCTATAATAGACTTACCACATTGCACTAAGAGCAGAAATTGCCGAGTCGCGGAAAAAATATTTCCCGAATTCAGCTACCAAAATATATAGTTTAAAGAAAATAAATTGGTTGTTTACATGTCTACACCCAAACCGTTTTGCAATAGCGGGGACTTGCACATGGTTAAAGTGATTCGGCGCATACATACATCAAAATATCATAGTAACATTTTTCAGTAGTGATTTTGCTTCATAGGTGTTCCAATGTTAGTTCAACATGATTTACAATAATCTTGACATAATAATTTTCCTTTTGAAAAAACTATATTTCATGTTGATTTTATATTCCAGTACAGCTAAATCAAAATGAAGTTGATACTGAAATAATGCGAAGAATCATGTTGAATCAAAGTTATTTCAAGTTAAAAAAAAAACGTGAATTTCAATCAAAGTTATTTCAAGCTTAAGCAACTTGAATTTGATATTGAAACAACACGAAGAATCATGTTGAATTAAAGTTACTAGTATGACCAACGGACGACACAATCGTCCGTATTCTAGATATATAAATAGTTTCATTAAAGTTCATAGAAAAATTGTTCAACATCGTAAAAATCTCTTTACAAATAGCAACACAATATATAATGCAAGTGTGTATTATTAGTTATTAATAGTAGCTTTCCTACACTGAAATTGAATAAATTCAGTAGAGTGCGATTTTGACTCGAATACCAACCATACTCATAATTCCATTGTTTCGTTTTGGCGATTTTAGTTTGTTTTGGGGAATTTTTTCGTTTTGAGTTCTTTTTTGCTTTTAGCTTTTTTTCATTTTAACGATTTTTTCTTTTTTGCGATTTTTTGAATTTTAGTGATTTCTTAGTTTCAGCGGTTTTTTTTCGTTTTGGTGCTATTTTCGTTTAAGCGCTTTTTCGTTTTGTCGATTTTAACTTTTGCCTTTATTCTAATTTGACGATTTTTTGTGCTTTTTTGTTTACGTTTTTGGCAATGTTTTTTTGTTTTGGCGATTTTTTTCTAATTTTCCCGATTTTTTACTTATGGTGCTTTTTTCGTTATTGTTTTTATCGTTTTTGAGATTTTTCAATTTTGGTGTTTTTTTAGTTGTCGGTTTTTTTGTTTTGGTGCTTTTTTTGTTTTAGCGCTTTCTTCGTACTGCCGATTTTTTTAATGTTGCCTATTCTTTTCGTTTTGGTGTATTTTTTTCGCTGTGATATTTTTAGTTTTTGGCGATTTTTTAGTTTTGCATTTTTTTCGTTTTGGTTTTTTTTGTCTTAGAGCTTTTTCATTCTGGCTAATTTTTTACATAGTTACATAGTAAAATTGCATTAACTGATAGACCCCCCTCTAATTTTTATTGCATTAAATATCGGTGTTAATTGGTGTAGTCTATTGTACAGACTCCACCAATTAAGACGAACTTTGAAAATTTAAAGTGTCTATATATAAATGTCTGTATATTACATTAGTATTTCAACATTTTTCGTTGCTCGCTTTAGAACACCCTTTAATTTTTAACTGTCATATATTTGTTGTTGTAGTGGTCAAAGTTTTACATATTCTGTGAAAAGTTCAGGTCCGTCCGTAGCTCTTACGGCTTCCGAGAAAACAGCCTGTGACAGACAGACTAACAGACGGACAGGCAGACAGACAGGTAGACAGATAGACAAACAGACGGACAGGCTGACAGACAGACAGATAGACAGACGGACAGCGTAGCGAAAACAATAGGGTTCCTTTGCACTTTTGCTGTACGGAACCCTAAAAATCGCTAAATAAAAAAAAAACAAAATAAAAAACCTAAAATTGAATAAAAAGTCAAAACGAAAAATGGCCAAAATGAAAAAAGGCAGAAACGAAAAGGGATATACGGAACCTTTCGTGTGCGAGCCAAACTCCTCGTATTTTATTGAATTTATTTATGTCACTTACGTTATTTTAGCGGTCACAACAAATGGTACTTCTTGGAAAATGCACATTTTTAAAAATGTACTTCTAGGAAAAGTACTTTTTTGCAAAATTGCTTTTAAAAAATGGTTGCTGGTTTTCTACAATTTTAGTGCAATGAATTAACTACTTTTCTAATTCATTTTAATTTTTTAAACTGTTTTTTCCCCAATTTAAATACATATTACTATTCAGTAAAATATTAAAATTTTTGTACTAAAATGCATTAAAATTACCCAGTAAAAATTTTTCATGTTTCTTGAAGCACTAAAAAATAAAGCGCTTCATAATTCGCTTTAAAATATGAGCTTGTTCAAAAGCTGATTTCATAGCGTCACAACAATGCAGGTTTTGAAGGAAGAAAAGTATTTGCTTTTTACTTATAAAAAAAGCTTCGTACACAAGCTATACAAAAAACCTGATTTTATAGTGCTGATCCAAAGCAGGTTCTTAAGCAAGAATGAAGAGTAAGTTTATTTGAGTTTCTTGGTGCCGTTTTGTAACAGTGTTTTTGTTTGAGTGATTGGTACGTTGGACTTCAAACCTGAAGGTTCTTAGTTCGATACTAGTTGAAGTTAAAATAACAAACATTGAGTAAAAATATGAATTTAATAAAAATAAATAAAGAAACGAAATGAGAAAAATTCAAACTGGCGTTAACGACGCTAATCCACATCGAACCATTTTTTCATATATGTTCAGTTCTAGTGCTGAAAATGTTGATGATTTTCAGCGCTTCAAAAGCGCTTTTGTGAGTAAAAATGTAGTACATACTCCAAACCGGGAATTCGCCATACAAAAATCAGCAGCGATATCAGCAGGTTTGTCAGCGCTACTTTTATTCCATAATAGTAGAAACCTGCTTTATTGGAAGCAACTTTTTTATTGGGTATCTTTTCTTTATTAATTTCTTGTAGTTGTTATTATGAATACACATAATCAAAATACTATTCTACTTTATAAAATAAGTGTTTTAATAAAAACAAAAAAGAAAACTAAAATTCCGATTGCCGAAAATGTCGGGATCCCGAAAAATCCTGCGATCCAGAAATATTCCTGGATTCCGGGATTTTAAATTCTTAAATAACGAATCCTGGGATTTACAAAAACCAGTCCTGCTTGGTATCCCTATGCCAATTTATTGTTTTCTGCTTTAGCCGAAAGAAGTATACACCCTGATTATAAAACTTATTATTTTTCTTAAGTATTCTATTGTAAAATGATAACAAGAACTTGCGTAAGCAAATTTATATATCTATCTATGTACTTATCACAAAAACAAAATTAAACACGGGCAGTTGATCAAATAGTTATCTAACACTAACTTTATACTGTACATGCTAAGTTTATATACTAGTAGTTAAGACAATAATGTTTTCTAATTTGATAGCACATTGAAAAATATTACTAAAAAACTTGTATCTAAGTACATCTATCTTCTATCTACATATATATAAGTATATACTGTCCCTTATTTTTGGAGTTTTAAATGCGTTCGTAATTCATTGCGTATAACTCCGTAATTACATCGTACTAACAACCAGGAAAACCATATACAAGTTGAAAATAAAATATGTACATTTCGTCAGGTCATATCGCAGTATGCGCGCAATTTATGTGAACTTAATTAAAACACATATTGCGTCGGATTAACGTTCACCAAAAGAGCCAATGGAAAAAACATGGACCTATGCGAGGGACAGTTTGTTTTGGGCTCTAGAGGCCGACAATGCATGACTGCGCTGCGTAGTGTGCTCTAATTTTTCTCTCATTTTATTTAAAATTAAATCAACTTGAATTTGATTTAAGCCAAAGCACTCTTTAAGATAAAGTTTTGTAGTGCCGAAAAATTAATTCGGCCTCTATAATTTCTTGTTATGACCGCGTCTTCACTTTCGTCGACCAAAAACTCACGCCTTAACATTTTGAAAGCTTCACTAGTTATAACAATATGAATTTGCAAAGCGATCGTTTACTTTGCAAATTTTTGACAAACTTATCAAGCTTTGCTTTGCAAAAATAGAATTTACTGTTTTTGTGGAACGAAACCACATAATTATTTGCAAAGTCTTTGCAAATTACACTTTTCAATATAAGGGGAAATCACTCTTCGTAGGAAACTGCTATTGCAAACCTTGCAGCTCTTGCAAGTCTAGGATATATGCTACCATATGCAACATAACAAGAACAAAATATAAGAAACTTGCATTTCCTACACAGTAGCAGATATGTAATACTAAAAACTGTAGGAAACTTGTCTAGCATATATGCAATTAGCAAAATTATTCAGAGAGACTCTCTGAGAGTGTAAAAACATACACATGAAAATAAAATACAAACTAAAGGCCGTGTCAGATACAACTTTGTCGCTTTGCGTGACGTTTCGAACTTTGATAGAAAAGTGTAAAGCAAAAGGTGTATGACACAATGAAAACTTTGACAACACTCGCGCATTGCTCGTTTACCAAAAAAAGTAGTTGATAATTTTGCTATTTATTTATTTTTTGTTATAAAAATAAAAGTCAATTATGTTATTTTACGATTTATTATAAATAAATAAATGGCACATACATATTAACCTCTTATTAAAACAGATTCAAACTCATTTGGCAATATAATAAAAGAAAATTATTCCAGCTGATTGTCAAAGCAAGCAAAAAGATGAGAGTTGCCGAACTTTTCGCTTCACGCTGCGTTAAAAGTTCTTTATGTAGCATGTTGCGTATAAGTATGTACATTTCATATTAGATGTCAAAGCGAATCTGTAACGCAACGCGAAGCAAAAGTTGTATCTGACATGGCCTTAATAGTAGGCCTGCTTGTTTACTTTTTTAATAAATCCAGTGAATAATAGTAAAAGCTCTTGTATAGTATGTATTTCCTACATGTTTCGAGAAGACACTCATTCTTTATAGCAGAAAATGATAGTGTATATCCTAGAGGTGCAAATATGCTACCAAGAGTGATTTCCGCTATTATTAACTTTGCACTTTGCACAAGATAACGTACGTGGAACAGAAATTGCAAAGAGAGTATAAAAATTGCAAAGACTTTGCAAATTACACTTATCACTTTCAACTTATCACTTATCAAATTTTATAGTTCTGAGGAACATTAAGTTTTGCAAATTGACGAAAAATTTGATAAGTGCAAAGTGAAAAGTTGATAAGTTGTTTTGTGGAACAGGGCCCAGTACCAATTTTTTCGAGATTGTCCGTCCGCTCACATATTTACATTTCAGAAAAAAAATCACCAAGAAAATAGTCGCGTTTTGCAAATATTTAAGCTACTTATGCGATCTTTCTGATATATAGAAAACATACGATGTATTAGTAAAAATTCAAGTCCATAATTTATTTGGGGCTATGTTGCCGGTGCTATACTGTCATCCAAAAAAGATGCAAAACACATGTTTCGGAAATATTTCTGTTATTTTACATATTTCGTCAACTAATTAAGTGCCAGTCTACACGTGCAATTTTTCTAGCAATTCTGATTTTTTAGTGAGAAAGAGCGAGATATGACTAGATATGGTATATATTTCTATTTCAATATTCTCTAACAAATTCAAGAATTGCTGTAAGAAAAAAAATTTCATGTGTACACTCTAAAACACTTTTGTTAAAAATTAGGTCGATAATAGTCGGCAACACACGCACTATTTTTCAACAAAATATTTTTCCTAGAAAAAGCGATTGGCTGCGTGCAGGTTTGAACCGCGACCTCCCAACTGATAGTCTGACGTATCTACCATTCAGCCATAGCCGTATTATACTTTATGTTACATTAGCTATACCCGGCGTGCTTCGCTACCCCACTGTTGTGCAGCTATAGAAAAATTAATTAGCTCATTTAAAAATGACCATAAAATTGGTTAGTTTTCTTTGGCGATCTTATTAGTTTTGGCGAATTTTTGCGTTTTAGCGATTTTTTCATTTTGGCGATTTTTCGTTTTGACTTTTTTCATTCTGGAATTTTTTATTTTTAGAGTTTTTTAAAATTTCACGATTTTGCTTCTTACGGTTTCCAAGATACAGCAAACTGTTTAAACTACATATTCAAAATTACATTAACTTTCAAAACACCCTTTAATTTTTGTTGTGTTAAATATTCTACAGACTACACCAATTAATACTAACTTTGAAAATTCCGAGAGTCTATATAAAAGTGTCTGTATATTTTATTAGTATTTCAACATGTTTCGTTGCTCGCTTTAGAGCACCCTTTAATCTTTAGCCCGTAGCTCTTACGGCTCTCGAGAAAACAGCCTGTGATAGACAGAATGAAAACAATAAGATTAATTTACACTTTTGGTGTACAGAGCCCTAAAAAGAAAATTTTCAAAAAAGTAGCTTTTCAAAAAGTAACCATTTTCAAAAGAGTACCATTTTCAAAAAGTACCCTTTCCAAAAAACATTTTTCAAAAAGTACCATTTCTTAAAACTAAATTTTCAAAAAAGTATGTTTTCGAAAAAGTACCTTTAGTTTCAAATATAAATCGTTAACAAAAAAAGTACCAAAATTATATTTTTACCCTTTTTCGGCCCCTAAATGTACAAATTTCAAAATAGTACAAAACACCTATCCACTCAGTTTTCTATCTTATTATGACGCTTTTAGAATTTTATGTCTACTTTACTTAGATTCGGAGATATAAGAACAACGAGTTTACCCGTTTTTACCCCTTTTAGTCCCGTTAGAATGTAAATTTTCAAAAATTCGTTTTAAGAGAATATATACAAACACATGCATTCAGTATGTGTATCAGTGTGCATACAAAATATTTGTATGGAAAAAAGTACCAAAAAGGGCTACCAATTTTACCCATTATATGTTCAAATTTGAAAAAATACAAAGCTGTTTTTGAGGGCTTTTTTAAGGAGAGAAGAATAAATTTCAAATTTAGTTTTTAACTTTATTTCTTTAGGAGATAAACTGTTAACAAAAAAAGTACCAAAATTATATTTTCACTCTTTTTCGGCCCCTAAATGTACAGATTTCAAAAAAGTTTCAGACACCTGTCCACTCATTTTTCTATCTTATTATGATGCTTTTAGAATTTTATGTCTACCTTATTTAGATTCGAAGATATAAGGTTACCGATTTTACCCCTTTTTACACCTTTTAATACCCTTAAAATTAAAATTTTTAAAAATCCTTTCTTAGTGGTAATATACAAACATATTCATTCACTATGTATATAAATTTGCATAAAAAATAGTTGTATGGAAAAAAGTACCAAGAGGAGCAACCAATTTTACCCTTTATATATTCGAATTACAAAAAAGTACCAAAACATGTTTGAGGGCTTCGTAAGAATAGAAGAATGTATTTTAAATTTAATTCCTATCTTCATTACTTTAGGAGATAAACGGTTAACAAAAGAAGTACCAAAAATATACTTTTACCCTTTTTCGGTCCCTAAATATAAAAATTTCAAAAAAGTACCAAACACACGTCCGCTTATTTTTAATCTTATTATGCTGTTTTTGGAATTTTATGTCTACCTTAGTTAGATCCGGAGATATAAGGTTACCGAATTTACCCGCTTTTACCCGTTTTTACCCCCCTAACGTTTGAATTTCCCAAAACCCCGTCTTAGTGGATCTATACATCCTGAGGGGAGCCCACATATGAATTTCAACTTTCTAGCTGTAGTCGTTTGGGCTGGGCGATGATGAATCAGTCAGTCAGTCAGTCAGTCAATCAATAACGTTACTCTTTTATTAATATAGATTATTTCCACTTGGACTAAATATGTTTAATTTGAAAGGTTTTTTCTTTAATAAAATAACTACAAAATCGATGTAATTTTAGACAAGGAGAAATTTTCAACACAAATGTAGACAATATATGATCGTAAATTTAAAGTAATGTTTTAGAGTGTAGATGGGGACTTACAAGAATATACATACATACAACAACTATATTAAGCATCTGTCTAACTAATAAAGCGGACATTGCTGTTTTCTTTTATCAACTACAAAAAAAAATGCAACTCTTATCGCATGGAAAATATTAGTTTATATAAAAAAAAATATTAGTTTATAAAATAAAAAAAGTTGTAAATCGGACTTGTCAAAAAATCTGTCACACATATTCACTTTTGGCCAGAGAGACTATCACACATTTTTAGCACACATGAGCTCTAATGACTGAGTCTGTGAATGCATCATGGCCTTAACAAAATAATGGGTCAGCTGCTAGTTTTCTATAATTCTAGCTCAATAAATTAACTTTTCTAATTAATTTTAATTGCGTGACTGCTTTTTCCCCAATTTGAATATACTTTACTAATCAGTCATATATTAAAATTTGTACTAAAATGCATTGAAATTAGCTTTTCCCTATTAAATTCTTGTAGTTGTTATTATGAATACAGATAATGAAAATACTATTCTACTTTATAAACTGAGTGTTTTAATAAGAAAACTAAAGTTTCGAATGGCGAAAATCCCGGGATCCCGAAAAATCCTGAGATCCGGGATTTAAAATTCTGAAATACCGAAAAACCAGTCCTGCCTGGTATCCCTATGTTTTCTGCTTTAGCCGAAAGAAGTATATACCCTGATTATAAAACTTATTATTTTTCTTAAGTATTCTATTGTAAAATGATAACAAGAATAATTTATAACTTTGTTTTTTGAATCTGCTATTTTAGAGAACTTGCCTGAGCAAATTTATATATCTATGTAGGTATTATAAAAACAAAATTTAACACGAGCTGTTGATAAAATAAATATTTTAATTCTAACTCTATACTGTAAATACTAAGTTTATTTAGTTAAGACAATAATGTTTTATAGTTTGTTGGCACATGTACGAATCTTAACAATTAAGAATGGGGGTAAATGATTGCAGGCAGATTAAATATGTATAATGTTTTCTAATTTGATACCACAAGTAACAAAAAAATTTGTATCTAAGTACATACATCTATCTTCTATCTATCTATCTATCTATCTATATATATATATATATATATATATATATATATATATATATATATATATATATATATATATATATATATATATATATATATATATATATATATATATATATATATATATATATATATATATATATATATATATATATATATATATATATATATATATATATATATATATATATATATATATATATATATATATATATATATATATATATATATATATATATATATATATATATATATATATATATATATATATATATATATATATATATATATATATATATATATATATATATATATATATATATATATATATATATATATATATATATATATATATATATATATATATATATATATATATATATATATATATATATATATATATATATATATATATATATATATATATATATATATATATATATATATATATATATATATATATATACATATATACACACAGAAAAATTTCAATGTAAAATCGTCGAAAACCTGGTTAATTTAATATTTTTCGGTAGTGATTTTACTTCATACGTGTTTTATGTTAATTCAACACGATTTGCAATAATCTTTGAGGAATATTTATCCTTTTGCATTAACTAAATTCCATGTTGATTTAATATTGCAGTACAGTTAAATCAAAATGAAGTTGATACTAAAATAATGCGAAAAATCAGGTTGAATCAAAGTTATTTCAAGTTGAAACAACGTGAATTTGATATTGAAACAACACTAAGAATTATGTTGAATTATAGTTATATAAAGCTGAAACAACATGACTTAAATGTAGCTATGCTATTAATTATTTTACTTATGTGATGGTTATCAAACACATCAGAAAACTTTATGTTGTAGTTGGCTGCCCCAGCCAAAATTTGAACCCGTGCCACTTGTATGATAGTCCGCGCGCTAACCACTACAGCCACAACAGCTCTAAACTTCACTTTAGCTATACACTAAGTATATATCCATCGTATGTAAAATGAATTTCATTGTAAATCAACATGATTTAAATGGTTATTTAATATAAAACTTAGTTGAAATTAAAGTTATAGTCATGTTGATTTAAAATGAAATATAAAGTTTATAACAAAGTTGTTTTAACAGTGATAAATTTTAAATCAAAGAGATTTAAGGTTAGATTAAAAATTTTTCATATAAAATTAATTACGATTTTAAGCCAGCAACAGCAAATTTACGGTGGTAATTCGTATTTTGTCGTCTACATAGCCGACACATGTAAAATAAACGACAACAAGTCACACAACTAAGCACAACAGTGAACTGTAGCAATTAGCAAAGCTAAGAAACACTAACACACTTAATCGAAAAATTATTTCTTATAAATTTAATATGACTTCAAGTCACAATTGCGTCATGTTGATTTTACATTCCATTTTTTTTCTGTGTGTATATATATATATATATATATATATATATATATATATATATATATATATATATATATATATATATATATATATATATATATATATATATATATATATATATATATATATATATATATATATATATATATATATATATATATATATATATATATATATATATATATATATATATATATATATATATATATATATATATATATATATATATATATATATATATATATATATATATATATATATATATATATATATACTTATATATATATATAAAAGTGAATATACATATGTTTGTTTGCTTGTTTGTTTGTATGTTTGAAAGCTATGGACTCCTAAACATAAATTTTCACAGTATATTATTGATGGTCTGGAAGCAACAATAGGCTCTATATTTTAGAAATATTGCAAGTGGGCGTGGCACTTCCCTTATAGAAGACATTGTTATATTAGGATATTTATGGAACGAATGCTGCTAAAGACCTCAGAATTTGTGCGAGTAACTTTATTTTATATGTTTTTAAATATATATTATTAAGGAGTGGACAAGTGGGCGTGGCAACTCCAATGCATAACAAATATATATATATATATATATATATATATATATATATATATATATATATATATATATATATATATATATATATATATATATATATATATATATATATATATATATATATATATATATATATATATATATATATATATATATATATATATATATATATATATATATATATATATATATATATATATATATATATATATATATATATATATATATATATATATATATATATATATATATATATATATATATATATATATATATATATATATATATATATATATATATATATATATATATATATATATATATATATATATATATATATATATATATATATATATATATATATATATATATATATATATATATATATTTTATTTTTTTTGTTTGAAATATCTTTGGAGCTACTGCAAGAAATTTTGTGTGAGCAAAGTTTTTTATGGTATGTGTTGTCGTTCAAAAATAAGTCCGAATTGGACATGAGGGTGTGGCGCCTCCCATATTTCAAAATTTAACAAGTGGGCATGACAGCTCTCATATAGAGCAAATATTTATTTAGAAATGTTTTCAAAGCTAATACCAGCCGATAGGGACGTCTTTGGATATGCCGGGGCCCTCGGGCACACTAGAATTCGGCGCCCGCCAAACAGTAAACAAACATAATGACAACACAGAAAAAATTATCACCAAAAAATTTTCTAACAAAAGTTTGTCAAAAAATAAATTTCATTTTCAGTAAATGTTCTTTGCATAATCAATGAATTGTTTGTTTGACTCTTATTTAGGACGCAAACAACAAAAACAACTAGAAAAACAGTGTCGTAAAAAACAACACCAATGATGGCATACACACATATAGCAACAACAACAATGATAGCAAAAGGAGTGCGATTGTACCAAGTTTGTTTACTGAAGATTTTTGAGTGAATCAATTCGTTAATATCGCTGCGTTACTCGCTGCGTTACTTCCAATTAATTTTTTAGAGTCTTTAGATAAACATTCAGACTTTAACACATTTAGCAAAGTGAAATTTCGTAAATGCTTAATGGATAATGATAATGATGACCCAGACAAAAATTTTGTTTGATATATTACAAAACATCCAGTAAATATTTTTGTTTGATTAAGTAAACTATTTTGTTTAATATTTGTTAGTATTATTAGACTAATTGTTTTATAAATTCAGACAAAAATATTGTTTGACATTTTTCAGAAAGTCCAGCAAATCTTTTTGTTTGATTTAGTAAATTGTTTTGTATACAATTTTTTAGACAAATTGTTTTATAGATTTAAACAATTTGTTCACTGAAAAAAACGCCTTTTTTCAATGAAATTGTTGAGATGTTTTTTCTTTATATTTACAAATTTGTTTGTAAGTCCGTTTCTAGACAAAATATTTACTATTTCATTGAATTCCCTTACAGAAAATGAAATTTAGTTTTTTCTGCGAAGAAAACAATTGTTGTGCGATAGCAACCATTCTTCGCACCTTCTGTCCCATTATATTAATACATATATTCATTACAAATATTTGCAAACAAATGTAATGGCGGTATTCAGTGTTTGGTGCGAATGGTCTTGCGAAAGAGCAAATGCAAAATATTGTAGCATTTTTATGAAATCTAGCTGCAACTCTGTATATTTTGTTGTTAAATTTAACAAAAAAGCTACGATATTTTGCACTTGCTCTTTCGCAAGACCATTCGCACCAAACAGTGAATACCGCCAATGTACTATTACCTTTTCCACGATTTCCGTAATTTATTGTGTGATCAGGAAGAAAAGTGCCAAATTCACTAATTACACTGTACAAAAATTAAATGTTTTTTTTTCTAAATAACAAGGCTCTAACAACTGATTCTGATGGAAGGCTCAAAAAATATATTCGTGTATCGACATTTTAAACGTTTACATCTGGAACTCATTTTAAGGGAAGTTAAATTTCCCAACTTTTTGCCGCATTAGGAATGCCAATCCCGAAATCGTGACCCCGAAAATCCCAGTATTTTTCGGGATTGAGAAATCCCGTATATCGGTATGCGTGTAAGAAATCCCGGGGAATTCCGAAATATTTAATCTACATTTTTGAAGTAAAATTCTTATACGAAAAACTCATAATGAAAAGCAACAATTGTAACACTAATCTATGTATTTATGTATTAATGCTGTCAAAGGGTGTCCTCTATCCCCTCTCTGGAATACTCGACTGTGTTCTCTTAGACGTCATGAATGATGCTTTGTGCACTATTTCACTCTTAGGAGCAAACTTTATTTTGGTATAATATCGTCAAATATCGCTTCTTCGATAGATGTCAATTATTTACATAAAGCTACTAGAGCTGTGCTTGTGTCACTTTTTGTAAAATTTCAACGGTCAACTCTGCTTCTAATATTTCCAGAGGCGCAGATGCGCTTATTTTCTGTCGCAAGGACGTCATATATCTAGGCTTGAAAAAATGGCGCAGCATTACTTTAGTTTTCAAATGTGTTCTATGGAAAATAGTAATAAGAAATATCAACTAAAATGCATATCAATTTATGACATTATTTCACAGTAAGGGCCCCCGTGAAGTCAGGGACAGTGGGCACGGGTGCCCTTATGGTAAAGATGGCACTGCCAGCGGACCGCTTTATATGAAATGTTTACAGCGTGTTACCGATGGCACTTCCCATATAGAAGCGACATGTACTTTAAAATATCTTTTGAAACCAAGACAGTAAGAATTTTGAAATTTGTTCTTGAGGTTTAATGTCAAAAACGAGAATAGCATTATGGAAAGAAGTCAACCCCAAATAGATTAAATATTTATTTTTTAATATTTTATTTTAAATAAACAAAATTGAAAAAGAATTAAATATAAAAGTTTTCTTTTACTTTTCATCAAAAAGTGGATATTGTGTAGCGAAACACACGGGTTTTAGCTAGTATGTACATATATGGCTAATTCTCATTCCAAACGTACATTTTGCGTTTTTTTTTTGTTTGTTTACCAATGTAACTAATATATATAAATACTAGATGTGCCCGCCCGCTTCGCGCGCTTAAAGTTCGCTTTATGACTATAAGGTGTCTTGAAAATATCATAATATAACGTTCTTTATATATTGTTTAAAGTTCCCGTTATGCAAAATAAACAGTGTTACCAATGTAAAACAAAAAAAAAAACATCTTTCTAATTTCCAACAACATTTATATTGTAAAATAGGGTATGTTTTCTTTTTTTCTATTTTAACTTAGCAATGAGATATTTTATCGGGGTAAAAAGTACCCTAAGTTTGAATCAGGACTCTAAAGTACCTCCATAGCAAATGTCATGAAAATCCGTTAATATATATATATATATATATATATATATATATATATATATATATATATATATATATATATATATATATATATATATATATATATATATATATATATATATATATATATATATATATATATATATATATATATATATATATATATATATATATATATATATATATATATATATATATATATATATATATATATATATATATATATATATATATATATATATATATATATATATATATATATATATATATATATATATATATATATATATATATATATATATATAGATAGATAGATAGATAGATAGATAGAAGATAGATGTATGTACTTAGATACAAGTTTTTTAGTTACTTGTGCTATCAAATTAGAAAACATTATACATATTTAATCTGCGTACAATCATTTACCCCCATTCTTAATTGTTAAGATTCGTACATGTGCCATCAAACTATAAAACATTATTGTCTTAACTAAATAAACTTAGTATTTACAGTATAGAGTTAGAATTAAAATATTTATTTTATCAACAGCTCGTGTTAAATTTTGTTTTTATAATACCTACATAGATATATAAATTTGCTTACGCAAGTTCTCTAAAATAGCAGATTCAAAAAACAAAGTTATAAATTATTCTTGTTATCATTTTACAATAGAATACTTAAGAAAAATAATACGTTTTATAATCAGGGTATATACTTCTTTCGGCTAAAGCAAAAAACATAGGGATACCAGGCAGGACTGGTTTTTCGGTATTTCAGAATTTGAAATCCCGGATCTCAGGATTTTTCGGGATCCCGCGATTTTCGCCATTCGGAACTTTAGTTTTCTTATTAAAACACTCAGTTTATAAAGTAGAATAGTATTTTCATTATCTGTATTCATAATAACAACTACAAGAATTTAATAGGGAAAAGCTAATTTCAATGCATTTTAGTACAAATTTTAATATATGACTGATTAGTAAAGTATATTCAAATTGGGGAAAAAGCAGTCACGCAATTAAAATTAATTAGAAAAGTTAATTTATTGAGCTAGAATTATAGAAAACTAGCAGCTAACCCATTACTTTGTTAAGGCCATGATTCATTCTCAGACTCAGTCATTAGAGCTATCAAAAAACTCATGTGTGCTAAAAATGTGTGATAGTCTCTCTGGCCAAAAGTGAATATGTGTGACAGATTATTTGACAAGTCCGATTTACAATTTTTTTTATTTTATAAACTAATATTTTTTTTATATAAACTAATATTTTCCATGCGATAAGAGTTGCATTTTTTGGTGTAGTTGATAAAAGAAAACAGCAATGTCCGCTTAATATAGTTGTTGTATGTATGTATATTCTTGTAAGTCCCCATCTACACTCTAAAACATTACTTTAAATTTACGATCATATATTGTCTACATTTGTGTTGAAAATTTCTCCTTGTCTAAAATTACATCGATTTTGTAGTTATTTTATTAAAGAAAAAACCTTTCAAATTAAACATATTTAGTACAAGTGGAAAATATGCAACATAAAGTATAATACGGCTGAATGGTAGATACGTCAGACTATCAGTCAGGAGGTCGCGGTTCAAAACTGCACGCAGCTAATCGCTTTTTTTTAGTAAAACCATTTTGTTGAAAAATAATGCATGTGTAATCTTAGGTCGATAATAATCTGTAAAGTGCTGCCGACTATTATCGATCTAATTTTCAACAAAAGTGTTTTAAAGTTTACATATGTACAAGGATACTCATACGGAACCCTTCTTTCGTGTGCTCAATTTTCACACATTTAAAAAGCAATGACTTCTAATCATAACCATAAACAAAGTATACTTTAAGGGTTCTAAAGATTACTTTTGTTAAAAACATATTTTTGACCTACTATAGACAGGTAAACATGTAGCTTAAATGTAAAAGTCTATGTTACATATAAAAATGGCTAAAGAGATCTTTAAATTGCTTAACACCATTTTTTTACTTGATTTGAACAATTTGCAATGTAATTATTGCTAAAATATCAATAATATGACATAAATTCGACTTTTTTGTTATTAACGCGTTTATACTTGTATTTAACAACATATACAAATTATTTTAAAGTTTTGCTTTTTAGTTTCTTTTTATTTTCTTTTGTTCTTTTTCTTTTATTTTCTGATAATTTACAAAGATGGCCGATCGGAGATGCCATTTGTTTATATTTTATTACAGATTGTATGGACACGCTTTAAAAAGTTCATGTATCACCCACTTAAAGCTGGTTCAAGTTAAAGCATACCTACTTTTTGACTATAGTAAGAAAATAGTTAATAACAAGGTATTTACTTAAACTTATTTCAAAAAGAAACTGACTTTTGCGT
The DNA here is from genome assembly GCA_956483635.1 of Panzeria rudis. Classification (NCBI taxonomy): domain Eukaryota; kingdom Metazoa; phylum Arthropoda; class Insecta; order Diptera; family Tachinidae; genus Panzeria; species Panzeria rudis. The sequence continues at coordinate 111,201,796 of OY101449.1, forward strand.
TTGAATATGATAATGGGCCAATGTGTTTATTTTGCTTGCACTTGTTAGATATTGTAATTTGATTTTTATTTTAGGCGATAGCATTATAAACACTTGTACAAAGAAGAATATTATTGTTGTCTTTATGGCTATAGATATTTGAAGGAATACAGAAAAACGCTAGACATATACGTAAATATGTATCAAATGTTTTGCTAAAAAGAGCTTTATAAAAAGTTCTCGGCATGTTTTTAGCTTATATCAATAACAATGGAGTTATTATGCTTTTAAGAGAAAAATCGCTATATTTTTCAATATGTTTTTTTCTATAACTTTATACAATTTACAACAGAAAATTGTTTAAAGGATTTGTAGATAATGTTATTATCTAAAAGAAAGTTTCTTGCAAAATTTTCACATTCCTTGTACATTACGAGATTATTTAACAAAAAAACGAGCCACAGCCTTATTTGATATCATAATCATATTTGATATTATTTCATTGCGATGGAGATACCGAAGCACACCGGGTGGTAGCTAGTATTTAAATAAATTAAAGAAATAAAGTATTTCACAACTATTCAAATAACAAAAAAAGCAAATAAACGGTTAAATTTTTAACAACATAAGTAATAAAACAAAAACAAAAATAGATTAAAAAAAAAGAAACAAAATAGTACCATAAAATATAATAATATATATATGGCTGATTCTCATTCTAAACGTACATTTTGTGGTCTTTTTGTTTTTGTTTACCAATGTAACTAATATAGGATTTTCATTATAGTTTTCGCCTCATTCAATGGTTCCAGAAATAAAATTATATATTTCGAGTTTTTAACATTTTTGTGTCTTGAGCGTTACATTTGCTTTCGTTGTTGTTTCAGGAAAAATTGGTATAGGGCTTGAAAGTACTATACTTCTACTCTTTAAAAACAAAAAAATATATAATAATTGCAGGACGAAATTAAAAGTTATGACCACTTTTTCAATTTCGACTTGAGTTCACATGGAAAAGTAAAAAGTTTAGATGTTTTAAAATAGTTCATTACAAACATTTATACATAGGCAAAAGGTAGTCTAACTCTTCCTTCAAATAAGACTTATTTTAACAAAATCGACCAACAATATCTAAAGTTATGCCAATTTCAAATAATTTTTTTTTTGTAGCTAAATACGACCTACCTAATACAGTCTTCGAAACTATAGCAGCTCACAGTGTGAAAGAAGCAAACGTTTTCCAAAGAAAATCATAAATAAGGTAAGGATATCATTTTAACTGCTGTTAACTATTTTGAAAAAAATTTTTTACGTAACGCTCAATACATTTTTATACAAATTCAATATTTTTTCAGAGCACACACTATATTTTGAATTCAATTTAATTCAGATGTATAATATTCCTTGTGTTTTAACATAACCTCCTTAGGTATTCACTTAAAATTTTTAATTATATTAAAAAAATATGGATAATACTCAATAAATTTTTTTTGGATACCAGCGAATATTTACTGCTGCTGGCTTAAAATTACCATTGTTTCATATTAATTTTAAACGGAAAATAATTAATCTAACCTTAAATCACCGTTAAAACAATTTTGTTATAAACGTTACGTTTCGTTTTCAATCGACATGACAATAACTTTAATTTCAAATAAGTTTTATGTTAAATAATCATTTAAATCATGTTGCATTAAAATGAAATGCATTTTACATACGATGGTATTTATTTAGTGTATAAGTAAAGAAAAGTTTGAAGCTGTTGTGGCTGCAGTGGTTAGCGCGTGGACTATCATGCAGGTGGCACGAGTTGAAATCTTGGCTGAGGCAGTCAGCTACAACGAAAAGTTTTCTGATGACTATCACGTAAGTAAAATAATTAATAAAATAGCTACATTAAAGTCAGGTTGTTTCAGCTTGATATAACTTTAATTCAACATGATTCTTGGTGTTGTTCCAATACCAAATCCACGTTGTTTCAACTTGAAATAACTTTGATTCAACATGATTCTTCGTGTTGTTCCAATATCAAAATCACGTTGTTTCAACTTGAAATAACTTTGATTCAACATGACTCTTCGTGTTGTTTCAATATCAAATTAACATTGTTTCAACTTGAAATAACTTTGATTCAACATGACTCCTTGTGTTGTTCCAATATCAAAATCACGTTGTTTCAACTTGAAATAACTTTGATTCAACATCATTCTTCGTGTTGTTCCAATATCAAATTGACGTTGTTTCAAACTCGAAATAACTTTGAATTAATATGATTTTTCGTATTATTTCAGTATCAACTTCATCCTGATTTAACTGTACTGGAATATTAAATCAACATGAAATATAGTTAATTCAAAAGGAAAAATTTTCTTTCAAAATTATTGTAAATCATGTTGATTTAACGTGAAACACTTATGAAGCAAAATCACTACCGAAAAATGTTAAGTTAACCTGGTTTTCGACGATTTTACATGGAAATTTTTCTGTGTGCATGACTGTGGAAAACAACAATTAAAAAAAAATATATATGTACTTTCTAATATTGTTAAGAAAATTTATTTGTGAAATAAGAGAACAAAATGCAAATATTTTAAAACGGTTATAGATTTAATTTAGTTTTTGAAAAAAATTCATACTTTCTTAATGTGGAAAATCAACAGCATGCATTACGGACACACCATTTTGTATGAAGAGGGGAAAAACAGTATTTTTGGTTTTCGTTTTTAGCACACACTGGACCGTGTTACACAAAAAACGTATGTACATTTATTTATAATCTATTAAATAATGCTAAAGCCGGTTTTATTTAAAAATTTATGCGTTTATATAATTTACTATACTTTCAGCGGACACGAAAAAAGCATTTGAAATGAGAATGAGTCATATAATACAGATAAACAGTCAAAATTATTTGCTGACGTCTGAATAACGGCACTAAATTTTCGTATAAATAGGCTGCTTCAAAAAAGGTTTAAGCATAGTTAAATTCGTTCTCTCGATTACAGTTGTCACTTTTAATTTTTGAAATTTCAAAATGAAAATCTTGAACAGTCTTTTAGTTATTGCCATCGTAATGGCGGTATTTATCCAACTTTCTTCAGCCGGAGCTGCATCCGGAAAGGTAAATTTATTAATTTATTTAATTTTCTTACGAGTAAAAAATAAAATTATTTTCAATTTTGTTTTTCTAGCATAAATCTCACGATAATCACAGCAATGGGAAAAATGTAATTATGAGAATTACTTTAAATTAATTATTATTTTTTTTAGCAGTATTTGGAATAAAACTGTTTTCATTTTTTTCTAGCCCGGCGCTCCCAACAAGAAAAATGCAAGCGGTGTTTTACCGGTAAATTTATTAATTAATTTATTTTTCTTAGAAGTAAAAAAATAAAATTGTTTTCAAATTTGTTTTTTTAGAAACCTGGAAGGAATGCACGGGAAAGGGGGCAACCATGTCGTGATGGGAATGATTGTCTAAGCTTTATTTGCAATCAGAAGAGTAAACTATGCGACTGAGAAGATTAGCTTCAATTATGAAAATTGATCTATTTATAAATCTATAAAAATTTTCAAACATGATTTTTGTTTTCTATCGCAGGAGCAGCAAATTAATTCATAAATAAAATAAAATTTATAAAGCAAAAAAAAAAATAATAAATTGTGTTATATTATTTTATCGTCTATCACAGACAAAACCTTTAGCTTTTATTGCCCAGCAAAAGCTTTTCTTACTGGTAGGCAAAAAAGTATACGAGGATTTAAGTCGTAACAACTCGATAACTACTTACTTTTGTTTGGAAAGTCCAAAAAATAAGGGGTACTCCTTACAAATATATTTACATTGTCACAGCAATTAACTAGCTATTATTTTATTTTATTTTATTTTTTAAAGAGAAGTAACACAATCGGGCAATTATTGCCTACCAGTTAATTAACTAATGTGTTACCTTCTTTGAGAAAGGGATAGTGTAGAGAGAACAGGTGCTGAAGTGGGAGAGAGGGGTTTTTTTTTTGTAGAGCAGTGTTGCAAGCCCCACTGGTGTCAAGTAGACTCATTGAGTTGTGTAAGCTGTGTAGCCATTTTATTAGTTCTTTTACTTCGCCGACCTAGTCTTCATGCAAGCATCCGCCAAAATTTCACCTAAATGTCGATAGAAATCATGAATTGTTTTAGATTTAGCTCAAATTGAATACGTAGTTAACTTATCTTGGTAGAAATCACATTGTGAAGCTTAAAAGTGATCGTGACAATTTCGTGTTGCAAAATTGCCAAAAATGTTGTATGGAAACTGAAATACGTGACAACTTTAAAGAATTCATCGCGTTAATTTAGTTTAATAAAAAATATCTGGAGAACGTTGTAAAAAGTAGGACAGCCGCGGACACTAGCTAAAAACGAAGTAAGACTACCCCGAACGTCCTAAAAAAGAGGACAGTGTCCGGGGAAAAGAGGACGGATGGCAGCCCTAGACCTAACGAACGTTACGTTACGAGTTTTTAGTACGCTGCATTACTCAGTTTAACTATTAAAATTGCATTTAACAACATACACTAAAGTAACAGCGTAGGTTTTTGCTTCTAAATATTTAAAGCTTTTGTGAACTTTGTTAAATCTATATAAATAAAAACTGTGATTTGTGCTTGAAATATTTCAACTTGTTTTTATATACATATATACATATATATTTTTTATATTTTCATTTGTCTTAAATTTTCTAAAATCAATGTAAAACCATATATACAAATATTATTACGAAAACCCCTGAAGAAGTCAACAAATAATTGACGTTGGTACGTTGGGTACAAAATGTAATAAATTATTTTTATTAACATTAAATATTTTAGGCCGGATTAGCTTAAAAAAACTTTATACACTTAAAAGAGTAACGTTATTGAGTGACTGACTGACTGACTGACTGACTGACTGACTGACTGATTCATAATCGCCCAGCCCAAACCACTAAAACTAGAAAGTTGAAATTTCGTATGTGGGCTCCCCTCAGGATGTATATAGATCCACTAAGACGGGGTTTTGGTAAATTCAAACGCTAAGGGGTAAAACTTGGTAAATTCGGTAACCTTATATCTCTGGATCTAACTAAGGTAGACATAAAATTCCAAAAACAGCATAATAAGATTAAAAAATAAGCGGATGTGTGTTTGGTACTTTTTTGAAATTTTTACATTTAGGGGCCGAAAAAGTGTAAAAGTATAATGTTGGTACTTCTTTTGTTAACCGTTTATCTCCTAAAGTAATGAAGATAGGAATTAAATTTAAAATACATTCTTCTATTCTTACGAAGCCCTCAAACATGTTTTGGTACTTTTTTGTAATTCGAATATATAAAGGGTAAAATTGGTTGCTCCTCTTGGTACTTTTTTCCATACAACTATTTTTTATGCAAATTTATATACATAGTGAATGAATATGTTTGTATATTACCACTAAGAAAGGATTTTTAAAAATTTTAATTTTAAGGGTATTAAAAGGTGTAGAAAGGGGTAAAATCGGTAACCTTATATCTTCGAATCTAAATAAGGTAGACATAAAATTCTAAAAGCATCATAATAAGATAGAAAAATGAGTGGACAGGTGTCTGAAACTTTTTTGAAATCTGTACATTTAGGGGCCGAAAAAGAGTGAAAATATAATTTTGGTACTTTTTTTGTTAACAGTTTATCTCCTAAAGAAATAAAGTTAAAAACTAAATTTGAAATTTATTCTTCTCTCCTTAAAAAAGCCCTCAAAAACAGCTTTGTATTTTTTCAAATTTGAACATATAATGGGTAAAATTGGTAGCCCTTTTTGGTACTTTTTTCCATACAAATATTTTGTATGCACACTGATACACATACTGAATGCATGTGTTTGTATATATTCTCTTAAAACGAATTTTTGAAAATTTACATTCTAACGGGACTAAAAGGGGTAAAAACGGGTAAACTCGTTGTTCTTATATCTCCGAATCTAAGTAAAGTAGACATAAAATTCTAAAAGCGTCATAATAAGATAGAAAAATGAGTGGATAGGTGTTTTGTACTATTTTGAAATTTGTACATTTAGGGGCCGAAAAAGGGTAAAAATATAATTTTGGTACTTTTTTTGTTAACGATTTATATTTGAAACTAAAGGTACTTTTTCGAAAACATACTTTTTTGAAAATTTAGTTTTAAGAAATGGTACTTTTTGAAAAATGTTTTTTGGAAAGGGTACTCTTTGAAAATGGTACTCTTTTGAAAATGGTTACTTTTTGAAAAGCTACTTTTTTGAAAATTTTCTTTTTAGGGCTCTGTACACCAAAAGTGTAAATTAATCTTATTGTTTTCATTCTGTCTATCACAGGCTGTTTTCTCGAGAGCCGTAAGAGCTACGGGCTAAAGATTAAAGGGTGCTCTAAAGCGAGCAACGAAACATGTTGAAATACTAATAAAATATACAGACACTTTTATATAGACTCTCGGAATTTTCAAAGTTAGTATTAATTGGTGTAGTCTGTAGAATATTTAACACAACAAAAATTAAAGGGTGTTTTGAAAGTTAATGTAATTTTGAATATGTAGTTTAAACAGTTTGCTGTATCTTGGAAACCGTAAGAAGCAAAATCGTGAAATTTTAAAAAACTCTAAAAATAAAAAATTCCAGAATGAAAAAAGTCAAAACGAAAAATCGCCAAAATGAAAAAATCGCTAAAACGCAAAAATTCGCCAAAACTAATAAGATCGCCAAAGAAAACTAACCAATTTTATGGTCATTTTTAAATGAGCTAATTAATTTTTCTATGGGGTAGCGAAGCACGCCGGGTATAGCTAATGTAACATAAAGTATAATACGGCTATGGCTGAATGGTAGATACGTCAGACTATCAGTTGGGAGGTCGCGGTTCAAACCTGCACGCAGCCAATCGCTTTTTTTAGTAAAAATATTTTGTTGAAAAATAATGCGTGTGTAATTTTAGGTCGATAATAATCTATCTGTAAAGTGTTGCCGACTATTATCGACCTAATTTTTAACAAAAGTGTTTTAGAGTGTACACATGAAATTTTTGTTACAGCAATTCTTGAATTTGTTAGAGAGTATTGAAATAGAAATATATACCATATCTAGTCATATCTCGCTCTTTCTCACTAAAAAATCATAATTGCGACAAAAGTTGCACGTGTAGACTGGCACTTAATTAGTTGACGAAATATGTAAAATAACAGAAATATTTCCGAAACATGTGTTTTGCATCTTTTTTGGATGACAGTATAGCACCGGCAGCAGACTTTTTTTTATCTATTTGATCAATTCAGTAATAACAAAGCATAAAAATTTATTACCAGGGAAACCGAAAATTTGCCTAAAAAAATGTGTTTTATGCGCACTAAATATGCACTAAAAACATGAAAATATGCTGTTACAAGAGTATACAAACGTTATAATTTCGTTTATAATTGTTATAATCAAGGCTCAGACTTCCGTGCAACTAACAATTGATTTTAAGCGTTTAACAAATGCACTTAAAAATGAAAAATATGCGCAAAAATATATATTTACCTATGAACAAAGTACCAAAACTAAAATAAAGTGTAAATATTTTTTTTTATTTTATTAAAAAAAACCCCAAAACTAACATAATGGGGTCTATTATTTAATGCAACCGAAGCTTAGTTGAGTTACCAATTGGCAACTGAAAATTAATGGTTGCCAGAAAAGCACTAAATACACTCTAAGACACTTTTGTTGAAAATTGGCTCGATAATAGTCGGCAACACTTTACAGATTATTATCGACCTAAAATTACACACGCATTATTTGTTAACAAAATGTTTTTACCAAAAAAAAGAAATTGGCTGCGTACAGGTCTGAACCGCAACCTCCTGACTGAAAGTCTGACGTATCTACCATTCAGCCATAGCCGTATTATACTTTGTGTTACATTTTTTCTACTTGCACTAAATATGATTAATTTGAAAAGTTTTTTCTTTAATAAAATAACTACAAAATCGATGTATTTTAGACAAGAAGAAATTTCCAACGCAAATTTAGACAATATATGATCGTAAATTTGAAGTAATGTGTTAGAGTGTAGCAACTGAAATTGGCAGCTCTCAGTTGCCAGTTGCTATCAGTAGTATCATGTTCAGCAACTGGTAACCCGACTGAATCTCGGTAGCTATCCATAATCGACCTGTTAATATTTTTTTCAAAAGTTTAGAAATCATCATCATCATGTAGCGTTACAGCTCGGGGTGAGCTTTAGCTTGTTCGATAACTACTTTCCATTCTTCTCTATGTATAGCTTTCTGTTGCCAGTTTCGAATACCCATTACCTTAAATCATCTTCAACACAGTCTTTCCATCTAGTCCGCGGGCATCCTCTTCGTCTACTGTTTCGGATATCATAGTTTAACAACTACTTTTGCGGTCTGCTATCGTCCATGCGCGCAACATGACCTGCCTGCCCAGCCCAGACGTTGAGCCTTTATGAATTTGACTATGTCCTCTCCTTCGCATAGCTCGAGAAGTTCATGTCTTCGATATCAGCTTAGATGAAAACATTTTCTCTTGCCCGAAGTACGCCCTACTGGCTGCCGATAGTCGATCACTTATACAGTCTTGCATACTATTGTCGTTTTTTATAAGGGCGCACCCAGGTAGACGAAGTTAGTTACACCTTCGAAGTGGTATTCACCTTATATGTATATCATGTACAGTTGGTCGATTTTCATTCGCAGACATTTTTAGGTATTTAGCCTTTTGTTCATTTATTATAAACCCTACTGCTTTTGCTGATCTCTCAATATTTGTAAATAATTCCTCCATATATCGTATGTTCCTTGTGACAATTGCAATGTCATCTGCGTAGGCAATAGTCAGTCCAGATCTGCTAAGCAAACTACCAGTTCCTACATGATCCTTAACTACGTAGTGTAGCATTAGACTGAATACTACTGTTGAAAGCAAGTCTCCTTGTTTTACTCCACTGTTTATCTGGAAGGCGTCAGTTGCTTTCTGTTGGATTACAACCTTAGCAGTAGTGCTGACTAAGGTTGCGAAGGTAAGTCTTGTAAGTTTTGAGGATATTCCTAACTCGGAAAAAGCTTGGGGTATTATGTTTCTATCGATGGAGTCAAACGCTTACTTGAAGTCTATAAAAAGTAGATGCATGTCGATACCACATTCATAGCATTTTTCGCAGTTCTGTTTTAAGAGAAATAGTTAATCAATTGTGGATCTGCCTGGTCTGAATCCTCCCAGATATTCTCCTAGAGTATTGGCTGAAGCTTCAACTACTCGTTCGGAAAGGATATTCGTAAATATTTTATAACAGACATCTAAAAGAGTTATTCCTCTATAGTTCTCGCATAAGCTTTTATCACCTTTCTTATGTATTGGCACTATGAGGCCGACGTACCACGATGTCGGGATTTCTTCCTGATGCCAGATATTGTTTATTAGTTTGTGTAGGGCATCGATGCCATCTTCACCCAATGACTTAAGGAGTTCAGCCGTAATTGCATCTACTCCAGGCGCCTTGTTATTTTTCATTTTATTAATTTTTTTACAATATCATTTCGGTTTGGCAGTGGTATGTTTTCTTCATTATCGTCTATTATGGCCGGCCCCTTGTTATATAGTTCGCTAAAATATTCCTTCCATCGTTCTAGAATTTCTTTCTCCTCGATAGGCGTTGCACCGCTTTTGTCTTTACAGGCATTCCCCCTAGGCTGAAAACCTTTCGTCTGCTGTCGTAACTTTCTATAGAATTCTCTACTGTTATGATTGGAGAAATCGTTATTTATATCCTCTATTCTTACTTTGAGGGCGTCTTTCTTTTTTTTCCTGCAGATTTTGTTAGCATTTGTTCGTCTTTGGTGATACGTATTTCTATTATCATCTGTATTGTGATTCATCATGTTTGCGCGGGCGTCATTTTTTAGTCTGTGCGAAGTTGCCTGTCTTCCATCAGACGCGTCCTCATGTGGCGGATAGAGGGACGCCTTTGCAGATATGTAATTTAGGTGGGAAATCAAATACCACCAGCGGACCAAAACAGACAATCTCCAAAATCCAACCGACGTCTGGCTTATATTAAGAGGTGGGTTGGTAGGCATCTGTTCCTCATGTTAGAGGCGGCCTTGAAACGAGAGCTGGCAGCCCCAGTAACTACTCCGTCATAGGCTGTCACAAGCGCCGTTGAGAGAGGAGTAGGGTTAAGCGTTGGACCAACAATCCACCTTGTAAAATTACACCCTGTTCAGAACGTTCGAAATCAAGAAAGAAAAGTTTAGAAATATGCATTAAAAAATTTGTATAACTCTAAAAATATGCATTTATTTCCAAAATATGTAAAAATATGCGCAATATGCAACTACAAACCAATGCCAAACTAATTAAAATTTTATGATTCGCATAGATAGTTGGTCAATACCTCTTTATCTGTCACCACAAAAAACATGCATTTGCATGAAAGTCCGAACTAGGGTATTCATTTTAATCGACTTTTCAATTGTTCGATTAATCAATTAATCGAAATTGAGGTTCTTAAATTACTCGAGCAATCGAGTAAAACTTTTATTTCGTTCGAGTTATTCGAGTAAGCTTTGCTGCTAAAAATTATTCGAGTTAATCGGAAGATGTTTAAATTTAATCGGTTTTTTGTACATTTTTGTGGACAAAAATAAAACAAAACCAGTTTTTTCGCGTTTTTATATATTTTAATAATAAAAACAAAAGAAAACACAACATTTCTACATAAATTAGATCATAAACTGATCCCTTAAAATAGTTTTTTTTTTCACCATTCAAATGTCGTGCTTTGAGAAAATTTTGCGCCAGGAAATATTTAATACCATTCCGACCGGTCCTGTATTCAATACAGAATAAAAATAATCGGAATCGCCATAACATTATTGTTGTTACACTTTGGAAATATTTGCCCAAAAAAACGTAACCACTACTTTTGCTCAGGGTTAGTTTGATTTAACTTTTTTTTATATCACAAAATAAGTTATGCTGCGAAAAGCTATTTTTATATTATTTTTAATAAATGCGAACCCATAGTGAAAGAAAATTTGGTAATTAAAGGAAATACAATTTTAACTTGTCTGTGGGTTAAATTTTTTTTCGGCAAATATTTGTCAAGTGTGACCGTACCTTGAGGCTTTTATAATTCCGAACATTACATTCGATATTTTACGAAACATCTAGTTAACTAGTTGCTCTCGAAATATCTTCTTTATTTCAAATAATTTTTGTTTGATGTTTATATTTCCGAATTTTTTTTTAAGACATTTGAAGTTGGTTTCTTTCTCCCTATTATTGTTACTACATTATTTACTTAATTTTTTGATCATGCGAACTATTAGTATGAAATAACGTTCGAATTGAATGGCAAATTTCATATAAATTAAAAAATTTTTTCACTTTTTATTAAGAAATGTACAAAAACTAATTTAAAAAAAGAAAATTTACATAAAACTTTTTAATCGAGTTATCCGATTAATCGACCTAAATTACTCGAATAAATTTTTACTCGAAATTTAAATTTTTTGTTTGATCGAACATTGTTTGTCTTTAATTATTCGATTAATCGAGCAAACATTATTCGAGTGAATACTCTAGTCCGAACCCTTGCTATAATATTTAATTCTGACCCCTTTGGAGCCGATTTGTGCTTTCATCTGTTTCTATATAAAATGATGGGCAACATGGCCCCAAATAAATTATGGACTTGAATTTTTACTAATACATCGTATGTTTTCCATATATCAGAAAGATCGCATAAATAGCTTAAATATTTGCAAAACGCGACTATTTTCTTGGTGTTTTTTTTCTGAAATGTAAATATGTGAGCGGACAATCTCGAAAAAAATGGTACTTGGCCTTGTTCCACAAAACAACTTATCAACTTTTCACTTTGCACTTATCAAATTTTTCGTCATTTTGCAAAACTTAATGTTCCTCAGAACTATAAAATTTGATAAGTGATAAGTTGAAAGTGATAAGTGTAATTTGCAAAGTCTTTGCAATTTTTATACTCTCTTTGCAATTTCTGTTCCACGTACGTTATCTTGTGCAAAGTCCAAAGTTAATAATAGCGGAAATCACTCTTGGTAGCATATTTGCACCTCTAGGATATACACTATCATTTTCTGCTATAAAGAATGAGTGTCTTCTCGAAACATGTAGGAAATACATACTACACAAGAGCTTTTACTATTATTCACTGGATTTATTAAAAAAGTAAACAAGCAGGCCTACTATTAAGGCCATGTCAGATACAACTTTTGCTTCGCGTTGCGTTACAGATTCGCTTTGACATCTAATATGAAATGTACATACTTATACGCAACATGCTACATAAAGAACTTTTAACGCAGCGTGAAGCGAAAAGTTCGGCAACTCTCATCTTTTTGCTTGCTTTGACAATCAGCTGGAATAATTTTCTTTTATTATATTGCCAAATGAGTTTGAATCTGTTTTAATAAGAGGTTAATATGTATGTGCCATTTATTTATTTATAATAAATCGTAAAATAACATAATTGACTTTTATTTTTATAACAAAAAATAAATAAATAGCAAAATTATCAACTACTTTTTTTGGTAAACGAGCAATGCGCGAGTGTTGTCAAAGTTTTCATTGTGTCATACACCTTTTGCTTTACACTTTTCTATCAAAGTTCGAAACGTCACGCAAAGCGACAAAGTTGTATCTGACACGGCCTTTAGTTTGTATTTTATTTTCATGTGTATGTTTTTACACTCTCAGAGAGTCTCTCTGAATAATTTTGCTAATTGCATATATGCTAGACAAGTTTCCTACAGTTTTTAGTATTACATATCTGCTACTGTGTAGGAAATGCAAGTTTCTTATATTTTGTTCTTGTTATGTTGCATATGGTAGCATATATCCTAGACTTGCAAGAGCTGCAAGGTTTGCAATAGCAGTTTCCTACGAAGAGTGATTTCCCCTTATATTGAAAAGTGTAATTTGCAAAGACTTTGCAAATAATTATGTGGTTTCGTTCCACAAAAACAGTAAATTCTATTTTTGCAAAGCAAAGCTTGATAAGTTTGTCAAAAATTTGCAAAGTAAACGATCGCTTTGCAAATTCATATTGTTATAACTAGTGAAGCTTTCAAAATGTTAAGGCGTGAGTTTTTGGTCGACGAAAGTGAAGACGCGGTCATAACAAGAAATTATAGAGGCCGAATTAATTTTTCGGCACTACAAAACTTTATCTTAAAGAGTGCTTTGGCTTAAATCAAATTCAAGTTGATTTAATTTTAAATAAAATGAGAGAAAAATTAGAGCACACTACGCAGCGCAGTCATGCATTGTCGGCCTCTAGAGCCCAAAACAAACTGTCCCTCGCATAGGTCCATGTTTTTTCCATTGGCTCTTTTGGTGAACGTTAATCCGACGCAATATGTGTTTTAATTAAGTTCACATAAATTGCGCGCATACTGCGATATGACCTGACGAAATGTACATATTTTATTTTCAACTTGTATATGGTTTTCCTGGTTGTTAGTACGATGTAATTACGGAGTTATACGCAATGAATTACGAACGCATTTAAAACTCCAAAAATAAGGGACAGTATATACTTATATATATGTAGATAGAAGATAGATGTACTTAGATACAAGTTTTTTAGTAATATTTTTCAATGTGCTATCAAATTAGAAAACATTATTGTCTTAACTACTAGTATATAAACTTAGCATGTACAGTATAAAGTTAGTGTTAGATAACTATTTGATCAACTGCCCGTGTTTAATTTTGTTTTTGTGATAAGTACATAGATAGATATATAAATTTGCTTACGCAAGTTCTTGTTATCATTTTACAATAGAATACTTAAGAAAAATAATAAGTTTTATAATCAGGGTGTATACTTCTTTCGGCTAAAGCAGAAAACAATAAATTGGCATAGGGATACCAAGCAGGACTGGTTTTTGTAAATCCCAGGATTCGTTATTTAAGAATTTAAAATCCCGGAATCCAGGAATATTTCTGGATCGCAGGATTTTTCGGGATCCCGACATTTTCGGCAATCGGAATTTTAGTTTTCTTTTTTGTTTTTATTAAAACACTTATTTTATAAAGTAGAATAGTATTTTGATTATGTGTATTCATAATAACAACTACAAGAAATTAATAAAGAAAAGATACCCAATAAAAAAGTTGCTTCCAATAAAGCAGGTTTCTACTATTATGGAATAAAAGTAGCGCTGACAAACCTGCTGATATCGCTGCTGATTTTTGTATGGCGAATTCCCGGTTTGGAGTATGTACTACATTTTTACTCACAAAAGCGCTTTTGAAGCGCTGAAAATCATCAACATTTTCAGCACTAGAACTGAACATATATGAAAAAATGGTTCGATGTGGATTAGCGTCGTTAACGCCAGTTTGAATTTTTCTCATTTCGTTTCTTTATTTATTTTTATTAAATTCATATTTTTACTCAATGTTTGTTATTTTAACTTCAACTAGTATCGAACTAAGAACCTTCAGGTTTGAAGTCCAACGTACCAATCACTCAAACAAAAACACTGTTACAAAACGGCACCAAGAAACTCAAATAAACTTACTCTTCATTCTTGCTTAAGAACCTGCTTTGGATCAGCACTATAAAATCAGGTTTTTTGTATAGCTTGTGTACGAAGCTTTTTTTATAAGTAAAAAGCAAATACTTTTCTTCCTTCAAAACCTGCATTGTTGTGACGCTATGAAATCAGCTTTTGAACAAGCTCATATTTTAAAGCGAATTAAGAAGCGCTTTATTTTTTAGTGCTTCAAGAAACATGAAAAATTTTTACTGGGTAATTTTAATGCATTTTAGTACAAAAATTTTAATATTTTACTGAATAGTAATATGTATTTAAATTGGGGAAAAAACAGTTTAAAAAATTAAAATGAATTAGAAAAGTAGTTAATTCATTGCACTAAAATTGTAGAAAACCAGCAACCATTTTTTAAAAGCAATTTTGCAAAAAAGTACTTTTCCTAGAAGTACATTTTTAAAAATGTGCATTTTCCAAGAAGTACCATTTGTTGTGACCGCTAAAATAACGTAAGTGACATAAATAAATTCAATAAAATACGAGGAGTTTGGCTCGCACACGAAAGGTTCCGTATATCCCTTTTCGTTTCTGCCTTTTTTCATTTTGGCCATTTTTCGTTTTGACTTTTTATTCAATTTTAGGTTTTTTATTTTGTTTTTTTTTTTATTTAGCGATTTTTAGGGTTCCGTACAGCAAAAGTGCAAAGGAACCCTATTGTTTTCGCTACGCTGTCCGTCTGTCTATCTGTCTGTCTGTCAGCCTGTCCGTCTGTTTGTCTATCTGTCTACCTGTCTGTCTGCCTGTCCGTCTGTTAGTCTGTCTGTCACAGGCTGTTTTCTCGGAAGCCGTAAGAGCTACGGACGGACCTGAACTTTTCACAGAATATGTAAAACTTTGACCACTACAACAACAAATATATGACAGTTAAAAATTAAAGGGTGTTCTAAAGCGAGCAACGAAAAATGTTGAAATACTAATGTAATATACAGACATTTATATATAGACACTTTAAATTTTCAAAGTTCGTCTTAATTGGTGGAGTCTGTACAATAGACTACACCAATTAACACCGATATTTAATGCAATAAAAATTAGAGGGGGGTCTATCAGTTAATGCAATTTTACTATGTAACTATGTAAAAAATTAGCCAGAATGAAAAAGCTCTAAGACAAAAAAAACCAAAACGAAAAAAATGCAAAACTAAAAAATCGCCAAAAACTAAAAATATCACAGCGAAAAAAATACACCAAAACGAAAAGAATAGGCAACATTAAAAAAATCGGCAGTACGAAGAAAGCGCTAAAACAAAAAAAGCACCAAAACAAAAAAACCGACAACTAAAAAAACACCAAAATTGAAAAATCTCAAAAACGATAAAAACAATAACGAAAAAAGCACCATAAGTAAAAAATCGGGAAAATTAGAAAAAAATCGCCAAAACAAAAAAACATTGCCAAAAACGTAAACAAAAAAGCACAAAAAATCGTCAAATTAGAATAAAGGCAAAAGTTAAAATCGACAAAACGAAAAAGCGCTTAAACGAAAATAGCACCAAAACGAAAAAAAACCGCTGAAACTAAGAAATCACTAAAATTCAAAAAATCGCAAAAAAGAAAAAATCGTTAAAATGAAAAAAAGCTAAAAGCAAAAAAGAACTCAAAACGAAAAAATTCCCCAAAACAAACTAAAATCGCCAAAACGAAACAATGGAATTATGAGTATGGTTGGTATTCGAGTCAAAATCGCACTCTACTGAATTTATTCAATTTCAGTGTAGGAAAGCTACTATTAATAACTAATAATACACACTTGCATTATATATTGTGTTGCTATTTGTAAAGAGATTTTTACGATGTTGAACAATTTTTCTATGAACTTTAATGAAACTATTTATATATCTAGAATACGGACGATTGTGTCGTCCGTTGGTCATACTAGTAACTTTAATTCAACATGATTCTTCGTGTTGTTTCAATATCAAATTCAAGTTGCTTAAGCTTGAAATAACTTTGATTGAAATTCACGTTTTTTTTTTAACTTGAAATAACTTTGATTCAACATGATTCTTCGCATTATTTCAGTATCAACTTCATTTTGATTTAGCTGTACTGGAATATAAAATCAACATGAAATATAGTTTTTTCAAAAGGAAAATTATTATGTCAAGATTATTGTAAATCATGTTGAACTAACATTGGAACACCTATGAAGCAAAATCACTACTGAAAAATGTTACTATGATATTTTGATGTATGTATGCGCCGAATCACTTTAACCATGTGCAAGTCCCCGCTATTGCAAAACGGTTTGGGTGTAGACATGTAAACAACCAATTTATTTTCTTTAAACTATATATTTTGGTAGCTGAATTCGGGAAATATTTTTTCCGCGACTCGGCAATTTCTGCTCTTAGTGCAATGTGGTAAGTCTATTATAGGTTTACTTGGCCCTATTTAACATACAGTCTTAAATTATATACCAATCTCTGAGAATTGATCCCAAGAAACTGGCACAAATACACAAAAAGTCGAAGAAGGTGGCACAAATACTGTTATAACATATTAATTGTATTACTAGCTCCATAAGTACGAGTACTATTTGCACCCGCTTGGTTTTCTTTGCTATGGAAAAAATTGCTGTTTATCACTTTACGCTAAATAAGCGAAAGTAATATAATTACATACAAAGCAATTAATATTTTTATGGTTATAATTTTTTATACTGTAAATTTAATTTGAAATACAAGTCGGTACGTACATACATATGGGGCATTATTTTTGAAGCAGACAACCCAAAAAAAATTTTTTTTTTTCGAAATTCCTTGATATTTAGCAAAACTTTAGTTCTAGTAGGTATAAACGTGTATAAAATATGTTGGTATCTTGTTTATTTGTCGAGCTATTGGGTCTGAAAGTGTTGTCGTTTTTAAATTTTTTTTTTATTTTTAATTATTGTTTCGAACTAGGAAAGGTTATCAATTCGCCATGTATTTTTCTTTTCAAAGGATGCTTTCTCAAAACTCCGCCATTTATAAACCGATTTCAGTTTTTTTTCTTTATTTAACAGGATGCACTTTCCGTTGAAAAGTGGACGGGGTCATACGAAGTAAATACAAAACCGATGCCTATGAAACTTTGCACACACCTTAAGCTTCTGTTTGAATACTACATCATGATTAAAAAAGTGGGCAGTGCCACGCCCACGATGCCTATGAAACTTTGCACACACCTTAAGCTTCTGTTTGAATACTACATCATGATTAAAAAAGTGGGCAGTGCCACGCCCATGCAAAATAAATATTCTTTATCAACAACTTCTACTAATCCCATTCGTATGAAACTTTACATACACATTTAGCTATTGCTAAAATACAACAGTATGGTTAGAAAAGTGGGCAGTGCCACACCCATGAAAAGTAAATATTTATTTAAACTACTGCTACTTAACCGATTCTTATGAAACTTCGCACGCAATTAGTTCTCGTGAGAATACATCATTATGCACTTTTATGTAAAGCTCCACGCGAAGTAATTTTATTGAACATTTTAACCCTCTAGCGCAACTCTGTATAGATCTTCAATGACCCTTTCTTAAATATGGGCTAAAAACTCCCATTCGACGGTAAAATAACGGGTTGAAGTATACTACAAAAAAATTCCTCATAAAATTTTATTAAAAGCCTTTAAAGACAATAAATTTCTAAACTCAACGGGAACGCCAGAAATCATTAAAAACTAACTGTGATAAGTACGAAATTAACTCTCAAGCACATTTTAAGTTTTTACTGATTTGTGACGTTACAGTTGAATTTAGAAATTTATTATCTTCAAAGACTTTTAATAAAATTTTATGGTAGTCTTATTTGTACGATATTTCAGCCTGCTATCTCGCCGTCGAAGGGGAGTTTTTTTGTCCCTTTTTAAGAAAGGGTTGAAAAAGACCCCAACACGATATCTTATACCGATTCTCTATAACAATTAGCGAAATGTGGGATCATGTAAAGATATGCTTATAACTTTTAAACTTATGGACATCGCATTATCAAACTTTTACAGTATAATGAGGACACCCTAGGCTAATTTGAGTAAAAAATAAATTTCAAAATAAAGCATGTCGAACGAAGTTAGAAAAATTTTAATTTCAATTGGTCATTTCTGGTTTTGAGCATGCAAAAAAAAATTTTAATTAAATATTTTTCTGAAAAGATCAGATGATTTCGTATAAGAATCGTTTCTTTTAATTTTCTTGATTTATTTTTTTCTAGCTCGAAAAAATAATTTAAAAAAAATATCAAAAACGGCAATACTTTCGCACTCCATAACGCGAAAAATAAACACCATACAAAAGAATTACTTCCATACACATTTATACCTGCTAGAACTATAGTTATGCCAAATACACTGGTCTACAGCAAAAATCGCCTCTAAGTAAATGGAATATAAAGATTTTCAGTTTTTTTCTATCGGTCTCAGATTCTGTTTATGGGCTGACTAATATTTCCATTAGGTATATCAGTATATTGCACCCTAACTTGAGAACAAATTGTCCGATTTAAATAAATATGCACCAAAAGATGTTGAACGAAATTAGATTTAAGTCATCCATACATAACTTTATTATATTTCCAACTAATTCGGAGATATTCGGAAATTAACGGCGAAAATTTTGTATTTTCATACAAAATTAAACTTTGATTGTAGGTACCCAGTACGTAATCGCTGATGTAAGCAATAATTAGTAGCAGCTAGTGATGACGCTTTGGCTTATTTTTCCATTTAGATGTATCATAAGCGTGTCATAGTCTGTTTAATCGGTGCGCTCTTGCTTGAAAAGTATGCTACGATGTCAGTACGTATCGCTACTGTGCGATTACATAATAAGTGAGACTGTAAGGCCCAAATTCAAAGTCATTAGTTAGCTAATGCCAATAGTTTAGCCAATGATATATTATTCACACTTCTTTGTTTACGCCATTGGTTAACAATTAGTTAGATGCTTTGGAATATGGTGCAATAAGTATACAGGTGGCAGCATAACGTCAGCTGATTATATTTTGTTTCTGGTAGTTTTGTACATAAGTAACGTCTAGCACGTGTATTTTTTTTTTGACAAGCATTATCTAGTTTTTTGTTGTATTTATTGAACCTGCATACTTATTGCACCATATTTTGGAAATTATTACGTTCATATAGGATACTTTTAGGAGCGACAAGAAACATTAGCTCCATTAGCTTTGTGTGCTTAAAAATGTTTAAATTGCCGCCGTAAGATGTGTTATTTTTGCTTGTTTATTTATATTTGATAGGGTTACCATATTTTACCCATATTAAAAATTTTAGTTAAACAATACGCTGTAAATATGAAGTTTTAGTTAAACAATAGTTATCACAATAGAACTGGGGCTAGACGAGTTTTTCCATACAAATTGTCATTAATCATACGCCGTAAAAAGCAGTCTTTTTTTATTTTAAGAGAAGTAACACAATCAGGCAATTAATGGCTACCAGTTAATTAATTAATGTGTTACCTTTTTTGGGAAAGGGATAGAGCAGAGAGAACAGGTGGTGAAGTGAGAGAGAGAGAGAGAGAGATAGAAAGCTTAATTCATTTACAACTCTGCTATTGCGCGTTTTTTGTAGAGCAGTGCTGCAAGCTTCTCTGGTGTCAAGTAGAAGCATTGAGTTGTTTAAGCTGTGTAGCCATTTTATTAGTTATTTTACTTAGCCGACGGCTCTGCTACAATACCGACAAAGGAGGGTGCTGTGAAGTGCATTACGATATGTTAGTATTAATCGCTGCCGGTACTGCCAAAGTGATCAGTGCTATGCCTTCATCACTTTAACAGTCCAATAGCAACCAACACAATAACACACCAATGCACATGATAAAAATGCATGATGTTGTTGGCTTGTTTGAAAGTAGTCTTGAACTCAAGACCTCCGGGTTTGTAGTCAAACGCGCTAACTGCTCAGCCAACAGCACCCTCATGAGATTATGATGAAACAGAACTGGTGCTAGACGAGTTTTACCATACAAATTGTCATTAATCATACGCCGTAAAAAGCAGTCATGGGATAGAATCAGCGTTGCCAAATGTGCAGTTTTCACTGATTTTAGCAGTTTTTTGAAGTGATGAAAAGTTTTTCAGTTTTTTTGTTAAAAAAAATGAGTTTTTTACAATTATGTCAGTTTTTTTAAGTTTTCTATACATTAACAATTTTAGTTTTTAGCTTTATTTCAGTTTTGGTTCCTTTTTTGTTACCAAACCATTAATACTAAATTATAACAGCTTATACAGCTTTTACTACCTTTTTTAAATCAACAGTTTTAATTTTGCTATTTTAATTCCAATTTCTGAAGCCATAGTTTTACCTATTTTGTTTAACATAACAGTGCCAAGGTTTACTAGTACTTTTTCAAACAGCAAGATGGAATTCACATACATTTAGGTCTACGGAAGTTGTGTTTTTCTATATGGAGTTTGCTATTATTGTTTACAAGTTAAGTTCATACGTAAAAATTAAAATAAGATACTGTGGAGAAATATGGTGATGTACCTGGTGGAAATATTAGTAACGCCCATAAAAAAAAGCTGATCCCGATAGAAAAAAACTGAAAACGGATTTGAATTTTTCTTTTGCCGGCCAGTGATATCAAGTAATTTTGGCAAAAAAAAAAAGACATTTTGAGTTGTCCGCTTCAAAAAATATGCTCCAACTGTCCGATTTGGCATGGAATGCCCCATATGTATAAAATTTCATAATAAATTATTTGAAATTTCATGCTAAATTGCATTTTTGCAAACGTCTAATTAATTTCGCAAGTTTTTCAGTATAAAAAAGCTGCCTCAAAAAGTTTTCAGAACAGTCAAAATCGTTCTCTCAGTTACAGTCATCCGGTTTAATTTTTTAAATGAAAATCTTAAGCATTATTTTTGTTATTGTCGTAGTAATGGCAGTATTTGTGCCACATACTATAGCCGAAGGCGAAGTGAAGAAAAAGGTAAATTTACTAATTTAATTATTGAATTTCTTTAATTGTACATATCGACGGCTTATATTCAAAAGCCTCTAATTCGATTTTGACGAAAATCACTTTTTGATGGCTAAGTATTGCGTGAAATAACCTGCATTTATGGTAGAAGTCTAGAAGTTAGAAAACAAATTTTTTTTTACCCAATTCTATCGTAGTTTTTTTTACTTCTCTATCAAACACAGTTAATTTTTTGAAGTGCAAAACGCTCTAAGAGCTCCTAAAATATTATTTAAATAGACCCAATTTAAATTGAAATCATGTGATTTCAGGGCTTGGGTATTCCCGGCCTTTGGCACTTCCCGGGAAACGGGAAGGAAAAAATCACATTCCCGGGAATTCGCGGGATTCCCGGAAAAATCTAATTTTCTAAACTAAATAGATTTATTAAATGAAAATTGGCAAAATTTCGATTGTTTTATTAATTTAAACATTCCTTTTAAATAAAACTTACACTCTAAAACACTTTTGTTGAAAATTAGGTCGATAATAGTCGGCAACACTTTACAGATTATTATCGACCTAAAATTACACACGCATTATTTTTCAACAAAATATTTTTACTAAAAAAAGCGATCGGCTGCGTGTGGGTTTGAACCGCGACCTCCTGACTAATAGTCTAACGTATCTACCATTCAGCCATAGCCGTATTATACTTTATGTTACATTTTTTCCACTTGGACTAAATAAGTTTAATTTGAAATTTTTTTTTTTCTTTAATAAAATAACTACAAAATCGATGTAATTTTAGACAAGAAGAAATTTTCAACACAAATGTAGACAATATATGATCGTAAATTTAAAGTAATGTTTTAGAGTGTAGATGGGGACTTACAAGAATATACATACATACAACAACTATATTAAGCATCTGTCTAACTAATAAAGCGGACATTGCTGTTTTCTTTTATCAACTACAAAAAAAAATGCAACTCTTATCGCATGGAAAATATTAGTTTATATAAAAAAAAATATTAGTTTATAAAATAAAAAAAGTTGTAAATCGGACTTGTCAAAAAATCTGTCACACATATTCACTTTTGGCCAGAGAGACTATCACACATTTTTAGCACACATGAGCTCTAATGACTGAGTCTGTGAATGCATCATGGCCTTAACAAAATAATGGGTCAGCTGCTAGTTTTCTATAATTCTAGCTCAATAAATTAACTTTTCTAATTAATTTTAATTGCGTGACTGCTTTTTCCCCAATTTGAATATACTTTACTAATCAGTCATATATTAAAATTTGTACTAAAATGCATTGAAATTAGCTTTTCCCTATTAAATTCTTGTAGTTGTTATTATGAATACAGATAATGAAAATACTATTCTACTTTATAAACTGAGTGTTTTAATAAGAAAACTAAAGTTTCGAATGGCGAAAATCCCGGGATCCCGAAAAATCCTGAGATCCGGGATTTAAAATTCTGAAATACCGAAAAACCAGTCCTGCCTGGTATCCCTATGTTTTCTGCTTTAGCCGAAAGAAGTATATACCCTGATTATAAAACTTATTATTTTTCTTAAGTATTCTATTGTAAAATGATAACAAGAATAATTTATAACTTTGTTTTTTGAATCTGCTATTTTAGAGAACTTGCCTGAGCAAATTTATATATCTATGTAGGTATTATAAAAACAAAATTTAACACGAGCTGTTGATAAAATAAATATTTTAATTCTAACTCTATACTGTAAATACTAAGTTTATTTAGTTAAGACAATAATGTTTTATAGTTTGTTGGCACATGTACGAATCTTAACAATTAAGAATGGGGGTAAATGATTGCAGGCAGATTAAATATGTATAATGTTTTCTAATTTGATACCACAAGTAACAAAAAAATTTGTATCTAAGTACATACATCTATCTTCTATCTATCTATCTATCTATCTATATATATATATATATATATATATATATATATATATATATATATATATATATATATATATATATATATATATATATATATATATATATATATATATATATATATATATATATATATATATATATATATATATATATATATATATATATATATATATATATATATATATATATATATATATATATATATATATATATATATATATATATATATATATATATATATATATATATATATATATATATATATATATATATATATATATATATATATATATATATATATATATATATATATATATATATATATATATATATATATATATATATATATATATATATATATATATATATATATATATATATATATATATATATATATATATATATATATATATATATATATATATATATATATATATATATACATATATACACACAGAAAAATTTCAATGTAAAATCGTCGAAAACCTGGTTAATTTAATATTTTTCGGTAGTGATTTTACTTCATACGTGTTTTATGTTAATTCAACACGATTTGCAATAATCTTTGAGGAATATTTATCCTTTTGCATTAACTAAATTCCATGTTGATTTAATATTGCAGTACAGTTAAATCAAAATGAAGTTGATACTAAAATAATGCGAAAAATCAGGTTGAATCAAAGTTATTTCAAGTTGAAACAACGTGAATTTGATATTGAAACAACACTAAGAATTATGTTGAATTATAGTTATATAAAGCTGAAACAACATGACTTAAATGTAGCTATGCTATTAATTATTTTACTTATGTGATGGTTATCAAACACATCAGAAAACTTTATGTTGTAGTTGGCTGCCCCAGCCAAAATTTGAACCCGTGCCACTTGTATGATAGTCCGCGCGCTAACCACTACAGCCACAACAGCTCTAAACTTCACTTTAGCTATACACTAAGTATATATCCATCGTATGTAAAATGAATTTCATTGTAAATCAACATGATTTAAATGGTTATTTAATATAAAACTTAGTTGAAATTAAAGTTATAGTCATGTTGATTTAAAATGAAATATAAAGTTTATAACAAAGTTGTTTTAACAGTGATAAATTTTAAATCAAAGAGATTTAAGGTTAGATTAAAAATTTTTCATATAAAATTAATTACGATTTTAAGCCAGCAACAGCAAATTTACGGTGGTAATTCGTATTTTGTCGTCTACATAGCCGACACATGTAAAATAAACGACAACAAGTCACACAACTAAGCACAACAGTGAACTGTAGCAATTAGCAAAGCTAAGAAACACTAACACACTTAATCGAAAAATTATTTCTTATAAATTTAATATGACTTCAAGTCACAATTGCGTCATGTTGATTTTACATTCCATTTTTTTTCTGTGTGTATATATATATATATATATATATATATATATATATATATATATATATATATATATATATATATATATATATATATATATATATATATATATATATATATATATATATATATATATATATATATATATATATATATATATATATATATATATATATATATATATATATATATATATATATATATATATATATATATATATATATATATATATATATATATATATATATATATATATATATATATATATATATATATATATACTTATATATATATATAAAAGTGAATATACATATGTTTGTTTGCTTGTTTGTTTGTATGTTTGAAAGCTATGGACTCCTAAACATAAATTTTCACAGTATATTATTGATGGTCTGGAAGCAACAATAGGCTCTATATTTTAGAAATATTGCAAGTGGGCGTGGCACTTCCCTTATAGAAGACATTGTTATATTAGGATATTTATGGAACGAATGCTGCTAAAGACCTCAGAATTTGTGCGAGTAACTTTATTTTATATGTTTTTAAATATATATTATTAAGGAGTGGACAAGTGGGCGTGGCAACTCCAATGCATAACAAATATATATATATATATATATATATATATATATATATATATATATATATATATATATATATATATATATATATATATATATATATATATATATATATATATATATATATATATATATATATATATATATATATATATATATATATATATATATATATATATATATATATATATATATATATATATATATATATATATATATATATATATATATATATATATATATATATATATATATATATATATATATATATATATATATATATATATATATATATATATATATATATATATATATATATATATATATATATATATATATATATATATATATATATATATATATATATATATATATATATATATATATATATATATATATATATATATATATATATATATATTTTATTTTTTTTGTTTGAAATATCTTTGGAGCTACTGCAAGAAATTTTGTGTGAGCAAAGTTTTTTATGGTATGTGTTGTCGTTCAAAAATAAGTCCGAATTGGACATGAGGGTGTGGCGCCTCCCATATTTCAAAATTTAACAAGTGGGCATGACAGCTCTCATATAGAGCAAATATTTATTTAGAAATGTTTTCAAAGCTAATACCAGCCGATAGGGACGTCTTTGGATATGCCGGGGCCCTCGGGCACACTAGAATTCGGCGCCCGCCAAACAGTAAACAAACATAATGACAACACAGAAAAAATTATCACCAAAAAATTTTCTAACAAAAGTTTGTCAAAAAATAAATTTCATTTTCAGTAAATGTTCTTTGCATAATCAATGAATTGTTTGTTTGACTCTTATTTAGGACGCAAACAACAAAAACAACTAGAAAAACAGTGTCGTAAAAAACAACACCAATGATGGCATACACACATATAGCAACAACAACAATGATAGCAAAAGGAGTGCGATTGTACCAAGTTTGTTTACTGAAGATTTTTGAGTGAATCAATTCGTTAATATCGCTGCGTTACTTCCAATTAATTTTTTAGAGTCTTTAGATAAACATTCAGACTTTAACACATTTAGCAAAGTGAAATTTCGTAAATGCTTAATGGATAATGATAATGATGACCCAGACAAAAATTTTGTTTGATATATTACAAAACATCCAGTAAATATTTTTGTTTGATTAAGTAAACTATTTTGTTTAATATTTGTTAGTATTATTAGACTAATTGTTTTATAAATTCAGACAAAAATATTGTTTGACATTTTTCAGAAAGTCCAGCAAATCTTTTTGTTTGATTTAGTAAATTGTTTTGTATACAATTTTTTAGACAAATTGTTTTATAGATTTAAACAATTTGTTCACTGAAAAAAACGCCTTTTTTCAATGAAATTGTTGAGATGTTTTTTCTTTATATTTACAAATTTGTTTGTAAGTCCGTTTCTAGACAAAATATTTACTATTTCATTGAATTCCCTTACAGAAAATGAAATTTAGTTTTTTCTGCGAAGAAAACAATTGTTGTGCGATAGCAACCATTCTTCGCACCTTCTGTCCCATTATATTAATACATATATTCATTACAAATATTTGCAAACAAATGTAATGGCGGTATTCAGTGTTTGGTGCGAATGGTCTTGCGAAAGAGCAAATGCAAAATATTGTAGCATTTTTATGAAATCTAGCTGCAACTCTGTATATTTTGTTGTTAAATTTAACAAAAAAGCTACGATATTTTGCACTTGCTCTTTCGCAAGACCATTCGCACCAAACAGTGAATACCGCCAATGTACTATTACCTTTTCCACGATTTCCGTAATTTATTGTGTGATCAGGAAGAAAAGTGCCAAATTCACTAATTACACTGTACAAAAATTAAATGTTTTTTTTTCTAAATAACAAGGCTCTAACAACTGATTCTGATGGAAGGCTCAAAAAATATATTCGTGTATCGACATTTTAAACGTTTACATCTGGAACTCATTTTAAGGGAAGTTAAATTTCCCAACTTTTTGCCGCATTAGGAATGCCAATCCCGAAATCGTGACCCCGAAAATCCCAGTATTTTTCGGGATTGAGAAATCCCGTATATCGGTATGCGTGTAAGAAATCCCGGGGAATTCCGAAATATTTAATCTACATTTTTGAAGTAAAATTCTTATACGAAAAACTCATAATGAAAAGACGAAAAACTCATAATGAAAAGCAACAATTGTAACACTAATCTATGTATTTATGTATTAATGCTGTCAAAGGGTGTCCTCTATCCCCTCTCTGGAATACTCGACTGTGTTCTCTTAGACGTCATGAATGATGCTTTGTGCACTATTTCACTCTTAGGAGCAAACTTTATTTTGGTATAATATCGTCAAATATCGCTTCTTCGATAGATGTCAATTATTTACATAAAGCTACTAGAGCTGTGCTTGTGTCACTTTTTGTAAAATTTCAACGGTCAACTCTGCTTCTAATATTTCCAGAGGCGCAGATGCGCTTATTTTCTGTCGCAAGGACGTCATATATCTAGGCTTGAAAAAATGGCGCAGCATTACTTTAGTTTTCAAATGTGTTCTATGGAAAATAGTAATAAGAAATATCAACTAAAATGCATATCAATTTATGACATTATTTCACAGTAAGGGCCCCCGTGAAGTCAGGGACAGTGGGCACGGGTGCCCTTATGGTAAAGATGGCACTGCCAGCGGACCGCTTTATATGAAATGTTTACAGCGTGTTACCGATGGCACTTCCCATATAGAAGCGACATGTACTTTAAAATATCTTTTGAAACCAAGACAGTAAGAATTTTGAAATTTGTTCTTGAGGTTTAATGTCAAAAACGAGAATAGCATTATGGAAAGAAGTCAACCCCAAATAGATTAAATATTTATTTTTTAATATTTTATTTTAAATAAACAAAATTGAAAAAGAATTAAATATAAAAGTTTTCTTTTACTTTTCATCAAAAAGTGGATATTGTGTAGCGAAACACACGGGTTTTAGCTAGTATGTACATATATGGCTAATTCTCATTCCAAACGTACATTTTGCGTTTTTTTTTTGTTTGTTTACCAATGTAACTAATATATATAAATACTAGATGTGCCCGCCCGCTTCGCGCGCTTAAAGTTCGCTTTATGACTATAAGGTGTCTTGAAAATATCATAATATAACGTTCTTTATATATTGTTTAAAGTTCCCGTTATGCAAAATAAACAGTGTTACCAATGTAAAACAAAAAAAAAAACATCTTTCTAATTTCCAACAACATTTATATTGTAAAATAGGGTATGTTTTCTTTTTTTCTATTTTAACTTAGCAATGAGATATTTTATCGGGGTAAAAAGTACCCTAAGTTTGAATCAGGACTCTAAAGTACCTCCATAGCAAATGTCATGAAAATCCGTTAATATATATATATATATATATATATATATATATATATATATATATATATATATATATATATATATATATATATATATATATATATATATATATATATATATATATATATATATATATATATATATATATATATATATATATATATATATATATATATATATATATATATATATATATATATATATATATATATATATATATATATATATATATATATATATATATATATATATATATATATATATATATATATATATATATATATATATATATATATATAGATAGATAGATAGATAGATAGATAGAAGATAGATGTATGTACTTAGATACAAGTTTTTTAGTTACTTGTGCTATCAAATTAGAAAACATTATACATATTTAATCTGCGTACAATCATTTACCCCCATTCTTAATTGTTAAGATTCGTACATGTGCCATCAAACTATAAAACATTATTGTCTTAACTAAATAAACTTAGTATTTACAGTATAGAGTTAGAATTAAAATATTTATTTTATCAACAGCTCGTGTTAAATTTTGTTTTTATAATACCTACATAGATATATAAATTTGCTTACGCAAGTTCTCTAAAATAGCAGATTCAAAAAACAAAGTTATAAATTATTCTTGTTATCATTTTACAATAGAATACTTAAGAAAAATAATACGTTTTATAATCAGGGTATATACTTCTTTCGGCTAAAGCAAAAAACATAGGGATACCAGGCAGGACTGGTTTTTCGGTATTTCAGAATTTGAAATCCCGGATCTCAGGATTTTTCGGGATCCCGCGATTTTCGCCATTCGGAACTTTAGTTTTCTTATTAAAACACTCAGTTTATAAAGTAGAATAGTATTTTCATTATCTGTATTCATAATAACAACTACAAGAATTTAATAGGGAAAAGCTAATTTCAATGCATTTTAGTACAAATTTTAATATATGACTGATTAGTAAAGTATATTCAAATTGGGGAAAAAGCAGTCACGCAATTAAAATTAATTAGAAAAGTTAATTTATTGAGCTAGAATTATAGAAAACTAGCAGCTAACCCATTACTTTGTTAAGGCCATGATTCATTCTCAGACTCAGTCATTAGAGCTATCAAAAAACTCATGTGTGCTAAAAATGTGTGATAGTCTCTCTGGCCAAAAGTGAATATGTGTGACAGATTATTTGACAAGTCCGATTTACAATTTTTTTTATTTTATAAACTAATATTTTTTTTATATAAACTAATATTTTCCATGCGATAAGAGTTGCATTTTTTGGTGTAGTTGATAAAAGAAAACAGCAATGTCCGCTTAATATAGTTGTTGTATGTATGTATATTCTTGTAAGTCCCCATCTACACTCTAAAACATTACTTTAAATTTACGATCATATATTGTCTACATTTGTGTTGAAAATTTCTCCTTGTCTAAAATTACATCGATTTTGTAGTTATTTTATTAAAGAAAAAACCTTTCAAATTAAACATATTTAGTACAAGTGGAAAATATGCAACATAAAGTATAATACGGCTGAATGGTAGATACGTCAGACTATCAGTCAGGAGGTCGCGGTTCAAAACTGCACGCAGCTAATCGCTTTTTTTTAGTAAAACCATTTTGTTGAAAAATAATGCATGTGTAATCTTAGGTCGATAATAATCTGTAAAGTGCTGCCGACTATTATCGATCTAATTTTCAACAAAAGTGTTTTAAAGTTTACATATGTACAAGGATACTCATACGGAACCCTTCTTTCGTGTGCTCAATTTTCACACATTTAAAAAGCAATGACTTCTAATCATAACCATAAACAAAGTATACTTTAAGGGTTCTAAAGATTACTTTTGTTAAAAACATATTTTTGACCTACTATAGACAGGTAAACATGTAGCTTAAATGTAAAAGTCTATGTTACATATAAAAATGGCTAAAGAGATCTTTAAATTGCTTAACACCATTTTTTTACTTGATTTGAACAATTTGCAATGTAATTATTGCTAAAATATCAATAATATGACATAAATTCGACTTTTTTGTTATTAACGCGTTTATACTTGTATTTAACAACATATACAAATTATTTTAAAGTTTTGCTTTTTAGTTTCTTTTTATTTTCTTTTGTTCTTTTTCTTTTATTTTCTGATAATTTACAAAGATGGCCGATCGGAGATGCCATTTGTTTATATTTTATTACAGATTGTATGGACACGCTTTAAAAAGTTCATGTATCACCCACTTAAAGCTGGTTCAAGTTAAAGCATACCTACTTTTTGACTATAGTAAGAAAATAGTTAATAACAAGGTATTTACTTAAACTTATTTCAAAAAGAAACTGACTTTTGCGTTTGAATATGATAATGGGCCAATGTGTTTATTTTGCTTGCACTTGTTAGATATTGTAATTTGATTTTTATTTTAGGCGATAGCATTATAAACACTTGTACAAAGAAGAATATTATTGTTGTCTTTATGGCTATAGATATTTGAAGGAATACAGAAAAACGCTAGACATATACGTAAATATGTATCAAATGTTTTGCTAAAAAGAGCTTTATAAAAAGTTCTCGGCATGTTTTTAGCTTATATCAATAACAATGGAGTTATTATGCTTTTAAGAGAAAAATCGCTATATTTTTCAATATGTTTTTTTCTATAACTTTATACAATTTACAACAGAAAATTGTTTAAAGGATTTGTAGATAATGTTATTATCTAAAAGAAAGTTTCTTGCAAAATTTTCACATTCCTTGTACATTACGAGATTATTTAACAAAAAAACGAGCCACAGCCTTATTTGATATCATAATCATATTTGATATTATTTCATTGCGATGGAGATACCGAAGCACACCGGGTGGTAGCTAGTATTTAAATAAATTAAAGAAATAAAGTATTTCACAACTATTCAAATAACAAAAAAAGCAAATAAACGGTTAAATTTTTAACAACATAAGTAATAAAACAAAAACAAAAATAGATTAAAAAAAAAGAAACAAAATAGTACCATAAAATATAATAATATATATATGGCTGATTCTCATTCTAAACGTACATTTTGTGGTCTTTTTGTTTTTGTTTACCAATGTAACTAATATAGGATTTTCATTATAGTTTTCGCCTCATTCAATGGTTCCAGAAATAAAATTATATATTTCGAGTTTTTAACATTTTTGTGTCTTGAGCGTTACATTTGCTTTCGTTGTTGTTTCAGGAAAAATTGGTATAGGGCTTGAAAGTACTATACTTCTACTCTTTAAAAACAAAAAAATATATAATAATTGCAGGACGAAATTAAAAGTTATGACCACTTTTTCAATTTCGACTTGAGTTCACATGGAAAAGTAAAAAGTTTAGATGTTTTAAAATAGTTCATTACAAACATTTATACATAGGCAAAAGGTAGTCTAACTCTTCCTTCAAATAAGACTTATTTTAACAAAATCGACCAACAATATCTAAAGTTATGCCAATTTCAAATAATTTTTTTTTTGTAGCTAAATACGACCTACCTAATACAGTCTTCGAAACTATAGCAGCTCACAGTGTGAAAGAAGCAAACGTTTTCCAAAGAAAATCATAAATAAGGTAAGGATATCATTTTAACTGCTGTTAACTATTTTGAAAAAAATTTTTTACGTAACGCTCAATACATTTTTATACAAATTCAATATTTTTTCAGAGCACACACTATATTTTGAATTCAATTTAATTCAGATGTATAATATTCCTTGTGTTTTAACATAACCTCCTTAGGTATTCACTTAAAATTTTTAATTATATTAAAAAAATATGGATAATACTCAATAAATTTTTTTTGGATACCAGCGAATATTTACTGCTGCTGGCTTAAAATTACCATTGTTTCATATTAATTTTAAACGGAAAATAATTAATCTAACCTTAAATCACCGTTAAAACAATTTTGTTATAAACGTTACGTTTCGTTTTCAATCGACATGACAATAACTTTAATTTCAAATAAGTTTTATGTTAAATAATCATTTAAATCATGTTGCATTAAAATGAAATGCATTTTACATACGATGGTATTTATTTAGTGTATAAGTAAAGAAAAAGAAAAGTTTGAAGCTGTTGTGGCTGCAGTGGTTAGCGCGTGGACTATCATGCAGGTGGCACGAGTTGAAATCTTGGCTGAGGCAGTCAGCTACAACGAAAAGTTTTCTGATGACTATCACGTAAGTAAAATAATTAATAAAATAGCTACATTAAAGTCAGGTTGTTTCAGCTTGATATAACTTTAATTCAACATGATTCTTGGTGTTGTTCCAATACCAAATCCACGTTGTTTCAACTTGAAATAACTTTGATTCAACATGATTCTTCGTGTTGTTCCAATATCAAAATCACGTTGTTTCAACTTGAAATAACTTTGATTCAACATGACTCTTCGTGTTGTTTCAATATCAAATTAACATTGTTTCAACTTGAAATAACTTTGATTCAACATGACTCCTTGTGTTGTTCCAATATCAAAATCACGTTGTTTCAACTTGAAATAACTTTGATTCAACATCATTCTTCGTGTTGTTCCAATATCAAATTGACGTTGTTTCAAACTCGAAATAACTTTGAATTAATATGATTTTTCGTATTATTTCAGTATCAACTTCATCCTGATTTAACTGTACTGGAATATTAAATCAACATGAAATATAGTTAATTCAAAAGGAAAAATTTTCTTTCAAAATTATTGTAAATCATGTTGATTTAACGTGAAACACTTATGAAGCAAAATCACTACCGAAAAATGTTAAGTTAACCTGGTTTTCGACGATTTTACATGGAAATTTTTCTGTGTGCATGACTGTGGAAAACAACAATTAAAAAAAAATATATATGTACTTTCTAATATTGTTAAGAAAATTTATTTGTGAAATAAGAGAACAAAATGCAAATATTTTAAAACGGTTATAGATTTAATTTAGTTTTTGAAAAAAATTCATACTTTCTTAATGTGGAAAATCAACAGCATGCATTACGGACACACCATTTTGTATGAAGAGGGGAAAAACAGTATTTTTGGTTTTCGTTTTTAGCACACACTGGACCGTGTTACACAAAAAACGTATGTACATTTATTTATAATCTATTAAATAATGCTAAAGCCGGTTTTATTTAAAAATTTATGCGTTTATATAATTTACTATACTTTCAGCGGACACGAAAAAAGCATTTGAAATGAGAATGAGTCATATAATACAGATAAACAGTCAAAATTATTTGCTGACGTCTGAATAACGGCACTAAATTTTCGTATAAATAGGCTGCTTCAAAAAAGGTTTAAGCATAGTTAAATTCGTTCTCTCGATTACAGTTGTCACTTTTAATTTTTGAAATTTCAAAATGAAAATCTTGAACAGTCTTTTAGTTATTGCCATCGTAATGGCGGTATTTATCCAACTTTCTTCAGCCGGAGCTGCATCCGGAAAGGTAAATTTATTAATTTATTTAATTTTCTTACGAGTAAAAAATAAAATTATTTTCAATTTTGTTTTTCTAGCATAAATCTCACGATAATCACAGCAATGGGAAAAATGTAATTATGAGAATTACTTTAAATTAATTATTATTTTTTTTAGCAGTATTTGGAATAAAACTGTTTTCATTTTTTTCTAGCCCGGCGCTCCCAACAAGAAAAATGCAAGCGGTGTTTTACCGGTAAATTTATTAATTAATTTATTTTTCTTAGAAGTAAAAAAATAAAATTGTTTTCAAATTTGTTTTTTTAGAAACCTGGAAGGAATGCACGGGAAAGGGGGCAACCATGTCGTGATGGGAATGATTGTCTAAGCTTTATTTGCAATCAGAAGAGTAAACTATGCGACTGAGAAGATTAGCTTCAATTATGAAAATTGATCTATTTATAAATCTATAAAAATTTTCAAACATGATTTTTGTTTTCTATCGCAGGAGCAGCAAATTAATTCATAAATAAAATAAAATTTATAAAGCAAAAAAAAAAATAATAAATTGTGTTATATTATTTTATCGTCTATCACAGACAAAACCTTTAGCTTTTATTGCCCAGCAAAAGCTTTTCTTACTGGTAGGCAAAAAAGTATACGAGGATTTAAGTCGTAACAACTCGATAACTACTTACTTTTGTTTGGAAAGTCCAAAAAATAAGGGGTACTCCTTACAAATATATTTACATTGTCACAGCAATTAACTAGCTATTATTTTATTTTATTTTATTTTTTAAAGAGAAGTAACACAATCGGGCAATTATTGCCTACCAGTTAATTAACTAATGTGTTACCTTCTTTGAGAAAGGGATAGTGTAGAGAGAACAGGTGCTGAAGTGGGAGAGAGGGGTTTTTTTTTTGTAGAGCAGTGTTGCAAGCCCCACTGGTGTCAAGTAGACTCATTGAGTTGTGTAAGCTGTGTAGCCATTTTATTAGTTCTTTTACTTCGCCGACCTAGTCTTCATGCAAGCATCCGCCAAAATTTCACCTAAATGTCGATAGAAATCATGAATTGTTTTAGATTTAGCTCAAATTGAATACGTAGTTAACTTATCTTGGTAGAAATCACATTGTGAAGCTTAAAAGTGATCGTGACAATTTCGTGTTGCAAAATTGCCAAAAATGTTGTATGGAAACTGAAATACGTGACAACTTTAAAGAATTCATCGCGTTAATTTAGTTTAATAAAAAATATCTGGAGAACGTTGTAAAAAGTAGGACAGCCGCGGACACTAGCTAAAAACGAAGTAAGACTACCCCGAACGTCCTAAAAAAGAGGACAGTGTCCGGGGAAAAGAGGACGGATGGCAGCCCTAGACCTAACGAACGTTACGTTACGAGTTTTTAGTACGCTGCATTACTCAGTTTAACTATTAAAATTGCATTTAACAACATACACTAAAGTAACAGCGTAGGTTTTTGCTTCTAAATATTTAAAGCTTTTGTGAACTTTGTTAAATCTATATAAATAAAAACTGTGATTTGTGCTTGAAATATTTCAACTTGTTTTTATATACATATATACATATATATTTTTTATATTTTCATTTGTCTTAAATTTTCTAAAATCAATGTAAAACCATATATACAAATATTATTACGAAAACCCCTGAAGAAGTCAACAAATAATTGACGTTGGTACGTTGGGTACAAAATGTAATAAATTATTTTTATTAACATTAAATATTTCAGGCCGGATTAGCTTAAAAAAACTTTATACACTTAAAAGAGTAACGTTATTGAGTGACTGACTGACTGACTGACTGACTGACTGACTGACTGATTCATAATCGCCCAGCCCAAACCACTAAAACTAGAAAGTTGAAATTTCGTATGTGGGCTCCCCTCAGGATGTATATAGATCCACTAAGACGGGGTTTTGGTAAATTCAAACGCTAAGGGGTAAAACTTGGTAAATTCGGTAACCTTATATCTCTGGATCTAACTAAGGTAGACATAAAATTCCAAAAACAGCATAATAAGATTAAAAAATAAGCGGATGTGTGTTTGGTACTTTTTTGAAATTTTTACATTTAGGGGCCGAAAAAGTGTAAAAGTATAATGTTGGTACTTCTTTTGTTAACCGTTTATCTCCTAAAGTAATGAAGATAGGAATTAAATTTAAAATACATTCTTCTATTCTTACGAAGCCCTCAAACATGTTTTGGTACTTTTTTGTAATTCGAATATATAAAGGGTAAAATTGGTTGCTCCTCTTGGTACTTTTTTCCATACAACTATTTTTTATGCAAATTTATATACATAGTGAATGAATATGTTTGTATATTACCACTAAGAAAGGATTTTTAAAAATTTTAATTTTAAGGGTATTAAAAGGTGTAGAAAGGGGTAAAATCGGTAACCTTATATCTTCGAATCTAAATAAGGTAGACATAAAATTCTAAAAGCATCATAATAAGATAGAAAAATGAGTGGACAGGTGTCTGAAACTTTTTTGAAATCTGTACATTTAGGGGCCGAAAAAGAGTGAAAATATAATTTTGGTACTTTTTTTGTTAACAGTTTATCTCCTAAAGAAATAAAGTTAAAAACTAAATTTGAAATTTATTCTTCTCTCCTTAAAAAAGCCCTCAAAAACAGCTTTGTATTTTTTCAAATTTGAACATATAATGGGTAAAATTGGTAGCCCTTTTTGGTACTTTTTTCCATACAAATATTTTGTATGCACACTGATACACATACTGAATGCATGTGTTTGTATATATTCTCTTAAAACGAATTTTTGAAAATTTACATTCTAACGGGACTAAAAGGGGTAAAAACGGGTAAACTCGTTGTTCTTATATCTCCGAATCTAAGTAAAGTAGACATAAAATTCTAAAAGCGTCATAATAAGATAGAAAAATGAGTGGATAGGTGTTTTGTACTATTTTGAAATTTGTACATTTAGGGGCCGAAAAAGGGTAAAAATATAATTTTGGTACTTTTTTTGTTAACGATTTATATTTGAAACTAAAGGTACTTTTTCGAAAACATACTTTTTTGAAAATTTAGTTTTAAGAAATGGTACTTTTTGAAAAATGTTTTTTGGAAAGGGTACTCTTTGAAAATGGTACTCTTTTGAAAATGGTTACTTTTTGAAAAGCTACTTTTTTGAAAATTTTCTTTTTAGGGCTCTGTACACCAAAAGTGTAAATTAATCTTATTGTTTTCATTCTGTCTATCACAGGCTGTTTTCTCGAGAGCCGTAAGAGCTACGGGCTAAAGATTAAAGGGTGCTCTAAAGCGAGCAACGAAACATGTTGAAATACTAATAAAATATACAGACACTTTTATATAGACTCTCGGAATTTTCAAAGTTAGTATTAATTGGTGTAGTCTGTAGAATATTTAACACAACAAAAATTAAAGGGTGTTTTGAAAGTTAATGTAATTTTGAATATGTAGTTTAAACAGTTTGCTGTATCTTGGAAACCGTAAGAAGCAAAATCGTGAAATTTTAAAAAACTCTAAAAATAAAAAATTCCAGAATGAAAAAAGTCAAAACGAAAAATCGCCAAAATGAAAAAATCGCTAAAACGCAAAAATTCGCCAAAACTAATAAGATCGCCAAAGAAAACTAACCAATTTTATGGTCATTTTTAAATGAGCTAATTAATTTTTTTTTATCTGCACAACAATGGGGTAGCGAAGCACGCCGGGTATAGCTAGTGTGACATAAAGTATAATACGGCTATGGCTGAATGGTATATACGTCAGACTACCAGTTGGGAGGTCGCGGTTCAAACCTGCACGCAGCCAATCGCTTTTTTTATTAAAAATATTTTGTTGAAAAATAGTGCGTGTGTAATTTTAGGTCGATAATAATCTATCTGTAAAGTGTTGCCGACTATTATCGACCTAATTTTTATCAAAAGTGTTTTAGAGTGTACACATGAAATTTTTCTTACAGCAATTCTTGAATTTGTTAGAGAGTATTGAAATAGAAATATATACCATATCTAGTCATATCTCGCTCTTTCTCACTAAAAAATCAGAATTGCTACAAAAATTGCACGTGTAGACTGGCACTTAATTAGTTGACGAAATATGTAAAATAACAGAAATATATCCGAAACATGTGTTTTGCATCTTTTTTGGATGACAGTATAGCACCGGCAGCAGACTTTTTTTATCTATTTGATCAATTCAGTAATAACAAAGCATAAAAATTTATTACCAGGGAAACCGAAAATTTGCCTTAAAAATGTGTTTTATGCGCACTAAATATGCACTAAAAACATGAAAATATGCTGTTACAAGAGTATACAAACGTTATAATTTCGTTTATAATTGTTGTAATCAAGGCTCAGACTTCCGTGCAACTAACAATTGATTTTAAGCGTTTAACAAATGCACCTAAAAATGAAAAATATGCGCAAAATATATATTTACCTATGAACAAAGTACCAAAACTAAAAAAAAGTGTAAATATTTTTTTTTATTTTATTTAAAAAAACCCCAAAACTAACATAATGGGGTCTATTATTTAATGCAACCGAAGCTTAGTTGAGTTACCAATTGGCAACTGAAAATTAATGGTTGCCAGAAAAGCACTAAATACACTCTAAAACACTTTTGTTGAAAATTGGGTCGATAATAGTCGGCAACACTTTACAGATTGTTATCGACCTAAAATTACACACGCATTATTTTTTAACAAAATGTTTTTACTAAAAAAAGCAATTGGCTGCGTACGGGTCTGAACCGCAACCTCCTGACTGAAAGTCTGACGTATCTACCATTCAGCCATAGCCATATTATACTTTGTGTTACATTTTTTCTACTTGCACTAAATATGATTAATTTGAAACGTTTTTTCTTTAATAAAATAACTACAAAATCGATGTATTTTTAGACAAGGAGAAATTTCCAACACAAATTTAGACAATATATGATCGTAAATTTTAAGTAATGTTTTAGAGTGTAGCAACTGTAATTAGCAGCTCTCAGTTGCCAGTTGCTATCAGTAGTATCATGTTCAGCAACTGGTAACCCGACTGAGTCTCGGTAGCCATCCATAATCGACCTGTTAATATTTTTTTCAAAAGTTTAGAAATCATCATCATCATCATATAGCGTTACAGCTCGGTGTGAGCTTTAGCTTGTTCGATAACTACTTTCCATTCTTCTCTATGTATAGCTTTCTGTTGCCAGTTTCGAATACCCATTATCCTTAAATCATCTTCAACACAGTCCTTCCATCTAGTCCGCTGGCGTCCTCTTCGTCTAGTGTTTCTGATATCATAGTTTAACAACGACTTTTGCGGTCTGCTCTCGTCCATGCGCGCAACATGACCTGCCTGCCCAGCCCAGACGTTGAGTCTTTATGAATTTGACTATGTCCTCTCCTTCGCATAGCTCGAGAAGTTCATCATTATTTCTTTGAACATATTCGCCGTTATCATCTCGCGTTGGGCCAAATATCTTGCGGAGAGTTTTGCGCTCGAAGATTCTTAGACGCTGTTGTTCATTTGTTGTCATGGACCACGTTTCACATCCATATGTGGCGGTAGGTCTGAAAATAGTTTTGTATATGTTAAGTTTGCATGTCTTCGATATCAGCTTAGATGAAAACATTTTCTCTTGCCCGAAGTACGCACTACTGGCTGCCGATAGTCGATCACTTATACAGTCTTGCATACTATTGTCGTTCTTTATAATGGCGCACCCAGGTAGACGAAGTTAGTTACACCTTCGAAGTGGTATTCACCTATTCACCGATTTTCATTCGCAGACATTTTTAGGTATTTAGCCTTTTGTTCATTTATTATAAACCCTACTGCTTTTGCTGATCTCTCAATATTTGTAAATAATTCCTCCATATATCGTATGTTCCTTGTGACAATTGCAATGTCATCTGCGTAGGCAATAGTCAGTCCAGATCTGCTAAGCAAACTACCAGTTCTTACATGATCCTTAACTACGTAGTGTAGCATTAGACTAAATACTACTGTTGAAAGCAAGTCTCCTTGTTTTACTTCACTGTTTATCTGGAAGGAGTCAGTTGCTTTCTGTTGGATTACAACCTTAGCAGTAGTGTTGACTAAGGTTGCGCAGGTAAGTCTTGTGAGTTTTGAGGATATTCTTAACTCGGAAAAAGCTTGGGGTATTATGTTTCTATCGATGGAGTCAAACGCTT
Organism: Panzeria rudis; assembly: GCA_956483635.1. Taxonomy (NCBI): domain Eukaryota; kingdom Metazoa; phylum Arthropoda; class Insecta; order Diptera; family Tachinidae; genus Panzeria; species Panzeria rudis. Next base: position 111,242,228 of record OY101449.1, read on the forward strand.
GCTTGAAGTCTATAAAAAGTAGATGCATGTCGATACCACATTAAGAGAAATAGTTAATCAATTGTGGATCTGCCTGGTCTGAATCCTCCCTGATATTCTCCTAGAATATTGGCTGAAGCTTCAACTATTCGTTCGGAAAGGATATTCGTAAATATTTTATAACAGACATCTAAAAGAGTTATTCCTCTATAGTTCTCGCATAAGATTTTATCACCTATCTTATGTATTGGCACTATGAGGCCGACGTACCACGATGTCGGGATTTCTTCCTGATGCCAGATATTGTTTATTAGTTTGTGTAGGGCATCGATGCCATCTTCACCCATTGACTTAAGGAGTTCAGCCGTAATTGCATCTACTCCAGGCACCTTGTTATTTTTATTTTATTAATTGTTTTTACAATATCATTTCGGTTTGGCGGTGGTATGTTTTCTTCATTATCATCTATTATGGTCGGTCCCTTGTTATATAGTTCGCTAAAATATTCCTTCCATCGTTCTAGAATTTCTTTCTCCTCGATAGGCGTTGCACCGCTTTTGTCTTTACAGGCATTCCCCCTGGGCTGAAAACCTTTCGTCTGCTGTCGTAACTTTCTATAGAATTCTCTACTGTTATGATTGGAGAAATCGTTATTTATATCCTCTATTCTTACTTTGAGGGCGTCTTTCTTTTTTTTCCTGCAGATTTTGTTAGCATTTGTTCGTCTTTGGTGATACGTATTTCTATTATCATCTGTATTGTGATTCATCATGTTTGCGCGGGCGTCATTTTTTAGTCTGTGCGAAGTTGCATGTCTTCCATCAGACGCGTCCTCATGTGGCGGATAGAGGGACGCCTTTGCAGATATGTAATTTAGGTGGGAAATCAAATACCACCAGCGGACCAAAACAGACAACCTCCAAAATCCAACCGACGTCTGGCTTATATTAAGAGGTGGGTTGATAGGCATCTGTTGCTCATGTTAGAGGCGGCCTTGAAACGAGAGCTGGCAGCCCCAGTAACTACTCCGTCATAGGCGGTCCCAAGCGCCGTTGAGAGAGGAGTAGGGTTAAGCGTTGGACCAACAATCCACCTTGTAAAATTACACCCTGTTCAGAACGTTCGAAATCAAAAAAGAAAAGTTTAGAAATATGCATTAAAAAATTTGTATAACTCTAAAAATATGCATTTATTTCCAAAATATGTAAAAATATGCGCAATATGCAACCACAAACCAATGCCAAACTAATTAGAATTTTATGATTCGCATAGATAGTTGGTCAATACCTCTTTATCTATCACCACAAAAAACATGCATTTGCATGAAAGTCCGAACTAGGGTATTCATTTTAATCGACTTTTCAATTGTTCGATTAATCAATTAATCGAAATTGAGGTTCTTAAATTACTCGAGCAATCGAGTAAAATTTTTATTTCGTTCGAGTTATTCGAGTAAGCTTTGCTGCTAAAAATTATTCGAGTTAATCGGAAAATGTTTAAATTTAATCGGTTTTTTGTACATTTTTGTGGACAAAAATAAAACAAAACCAGTTTTTTCGCGTTTTTATATATTTTAATAATAAAAACAAAAGAAAACACAACATTTCTACATAAATTAGATCATAAACTGATCCCTTAAAATAGTTTTTTTTTCACCATTCAAATGTCGTGCTTTGAGAAAATTTTGCGCCAGGAAATATTTAATACCATTCCGACCGGTCCTGTATTCAATACAGAATAAAAATAATCGGAATCGCCATAACATTATTGTTGTTACACTTTGGAAATATTTGTTCAAAAAAACGTAACCACTACTTTTGCTCAGGGTTAGTTTGATTTAACTTTTTTTTATATCACAAAATAAGTTATGCTGCGAAAAGCTATTTTTATATTATTTTTGATAAATGCGAACCCATAGTGAAAGAAAATTTGGTGATTAAAGGAAATACAATTTTAACTTGTCTGTGGGTTACATTTTTTTTCGGCAAATATTTGCTAAGTGTGACCGTACCTTGAGGCTTTTATAATTCCGAACATTACATTCGATATTTTACGAAACATCTAGTTAACTAGTTGCTCTCGAAATATCTTCTTTATTTCAAATAATTTTTGTTTGATGTTTATATTTCCGAATTTTTCTGAAAGACATTTGAAGTTGGTTTCTTTCTCCCTATTATTGTTACTACATTATTTACTTAATTTTTTGATCATGCGAACTATTAGTATGAAATAACGTTCGAATTGAATGGCAAATTTCATATAAATTAAAAAATTTTTTCACTTTTTATTAAGAAATGTACAAAAACTAATTTAAAAAAAGAAAATTTACATAAAACTTTTTAATCGAGTTATCCGATTAATCGACCTAAATTACTCGAATAAATTTTTACTCGAAATTTAAATTTTTTGTTTGATCGAACATTGTTTGTCTTTAATTATTCGATTAATCGAGCAAACATTATTCGAGTGAATACCCTAGTCCGAACCCTTGCTATAATATTTAATTCTGACCCCATGGGAGTCGATTTGTGCTTTCATCTGTTTCTATATAAAATGATGGGCAACATGGCCCCAAATAAATTATGGACTTGAATTTTTACTAATACATCATATGTTTTCTATATATCAGAAAGATCGCATAAATAGCTTAAATATTTGCAAAACGCGACTATTTTCTTGGTGTTTTTTTTATGAAATGTAAATATGTGAGCGGACAATCTCGAAAAAATTGGTACTGGGCCCTGTTCCACAAAACAACTTATCAACTTTTCACTTTGCACTTATCAAATTTTTCGTCAAAACTTAGTGTTCCTCAGAACTATAAAATTTGTTAAGTGATAAGTTGAAAGTGATAAGTGTAATTTGCAAAGTCTTTGCAATTTTTATACTCTCTTTGCAATTTCTGTTCCACGTACGTTATCTTGTGCAAAGTGCAAAGTTAATAATATTGAAAAGTGTAATTTGCAAAGACTTTGCAAATAATTATGTGGTTTTGTTCCACAAAAATAGTAAATTCTATTTTTGCAAAGCAAAGTTTGATAAGTTTGTCAAAAATTTGCAAAGTAAACGATCGCTTTGCAAATTCATATTGTTATAACTAGTGAAGCTTTCAAAATGTTAAGGCGTGAGTTTTTGGTCGACGAAAGTGAAGACGCGGTCATAACAAGAAATTATAGAGGCCGAATTAATTTTTCGGCACTACAAAACTTTATCTTAAAGAGTGCTTTGGCTTAAATCAAATTCAAGTTGATTTAATTTTAAATAAAATGAGAGAAAAATTAGACCACACTACGCAGCGCAGTCATGCATTGTCGGCTTCTAGAGCCCAAAACAAACTGTCCCTCGCATAGGTCCATGTTTTTTCCATTGGCTCTTTTGGTGAACGTTAACCCGACGCAATATGTGTTTTAATTAAGTTCACATAAATTGCGCGCATACTGCGATATGACCTGACGAAATGTACATATTTTATTTTCAACTTGTATATGGTTTTCTTGGTTGTTAGTAAGTACGATGTAATTACGGAGTTATACGCAATGAATTACGAACGCATTTAAAACTCCAAAAATAAGGGACAGTATATAATTATATATATGTAGATAGAAGATAGATGTACTTAGATACAAGTTTCTTAGTAATATTTTTCAATGTGCTATCAAATTAGAAAACATTATTGTCTTAACTACTAGTATATAAACTTAGCATGTACGGTATAAAGTTAGTGTTAGATAACTATTTTATCAACTGCTCGTGTTAAATTATGTTTTTGTGATAGGTACATAGATAGATATATAAATTTGCTTACGCAAGTTCTTGTTATCATTTTACAATAGAATACTTAAGAAAAATAATAAGTTTTATAATCAGGGTATATACTTCTTTCGGCTAAAGCAGAAAACAATAAATTGGCATAGGGATACCAAGCAGGACTGGTTTTTGTAAATCCCAGGATTCGTTATTTCAGAATTTAAAATCCCGGAATCCAGGAATATTTCTGGATCGCAGGATTTTTCGGGATCCCGACATTTTCGGCAATCGGAATTTTAGTTTTATTTTTTGTTTTTATTAAAACACTTATTTTATAAAGTAGAATAATATTTGGATTATGTGTATTCATAATAACAACTACAAGAAATTAATAAAGAAAAGATACCCAGTAAAAAAGTTGCTTCCAATAAAGCAGGTTTCTACTATTATGGAATAAAAGTAGCGCTGATAAACCTGCTGATATCGCTGCTGATTTTTGTATGGCGAATTCCCGGTTTGGAGTATGTACTACATTTTTACTCACAAAAGCGCTTTTGAAGCGCTGAAAATCATAAAAATTTTCAGCACTAGAACTGAACATATATGAAAAAATGGTTCGATGTGGATTGGCGTCATTAACGCCATTTTGAATTTTTCTTATTTCGTTTCTTTATTTATTTTTATTAATTTCATATTTTTACTCAATGTTTGTTATTTTAACTTCAACTAGTATCGAACTAAGAACCTTCAGGTTTGAAGTCCAACGTACCAATCACTCGACCAAAAATACTGTTGCAAAACGGCACCAAGAAACTCAAATAAAAACCTGCTTTGGATCAGCACTATAAAATCAGGTTTTTTGTATTGCTTGTGTACGAAGCTTTTGTAAAAGTAAAAAGCAAATACTTTTCTCGCTTCAAAACCTGCATTGTTGTGACGCTATGAAGTCAGCTTCTGAACAAGCTCATATTTTAAAGCGAATTATGAAGCGCTTTATTGCCTTAGTGCTTCAAAAACATGAAAATTTTTTACTGGGTAGTTTGCAAAAATTTTTGTATTATTTTATGATGATACCGGCTTTATTTAATTAGCACACCGGGCTGCTGCTAGCAAATAAATAAACTAAACTATTAAATTTAAGCAACTCTAAAGATAGCAAAGAAAGAAAAAACAGCGAATAAACAGTTAGATTTTATATAAAAACTAATAGACAACTAGGTCAAAAATAAATCCCCTAAAATACACTAATATTAGTACATTACTTAACGTATACAACTGCGATAAGCTTTGAGATAATATAAGAGAGAATGTTGGCATAATGTTGGAAAAATAAAATGTCGATATTTCTCTTCATCTCATACAAGGGGAAGACGTTATTTTACTTTTCTTATAATATTTCATTTTATGCAAATGCTCATCGAGTTAACATGATCTACTTCTTATCAGGGATGCAAAAGTTGATATAATTGTACCTTTTTTAGCACTATTTGAAATTCAAAAGTACAATAGCACCCCAATGACTAATTTAGCACTCTCCCGGTTCACACACTTCAACTTTTGTTGCCTAGCTTTTAATTCAGCTGCGAGAAAGACAGAGAAAAACTGTGGTGCTTTCTCTGTCGTTCTCGCGGCTGAATTAAAAGCTGCGCAACAAAAGTTGAAGTGTGTGAACCGCGAGACTATTTCAAAATCTTTGAGAGTGACGGAGTTTGTTTGAATTTGGAACGGTTTTCCGTCATCCCACGTCAAATTCTGTTGATAAACAGATTGGTTTCGGCTATGTGCCATCTTCAGTGGCCTCCCAAATATTCCGAGTTATTAAGTCTTTAAAAAACGACAACATATGTATGTACGTTTTGATCGAAGGTATACATTAAAATTGAACTAAATAAATTGACATTTCGCGACCTCAGAATACGGATGTTGTATGTCAAAATTTCCGATTTTGGGATTATTATATATTCATAATAAAATTTGCACGCTCTTTCTAATGGTGTTATCAGTTTCTTCCTAAGCCTTATATTTTCGCAGATGTGCAGTATATATAATGAATGTTGTACGTCACAAAATTATATATATTATTTTTTTAAATTAAATAATAAACGTTTTTAATATATGTCCAGTGGTTTCTATAAAGGTTTTTTTTTTAAAGGTTTTATCATAAAATTTCCAATTTTACTTTGGCAGATTAATTGCCGCCAGTATGCTTTTTGTCGTATGTTCAAAGAAAAAACGTGACATACGACAAATGTATTCTGAAGCAAAAGGCTAATAACGCCTTTCCCATTATGGTGACAGTAAATTCGACTCATGCTGATGAAAGCGAAGGACTCAGGCTATATTCGCTACAAAACTGGAGCGAATCCTTTGGGCCGTTTTAAAGATATTTGATGTTAAACATTAAAAACCGTCTCCTGAAAAGTTAAGTTTTGCTACACAGAGAAAACAGATTAGTTTTAAAACGGTTATAGCTATTATATATTACTTTCAATAATCACATTTTCATCCTAATTAAGAAATATTAACAAACGCAATTATTTTACGATATATACAGTTGTAATACTATACTCCAATCGGAAATGACTTTCCCACAGTTGAAATATTAAATAAGCTAATCAATTTAAAAGTTGCTTAAACTATTTTATATATTTGGAAGCCATAATTAACTTTTATCATTTATCAGTACTTCTTATCAGGGATTGCAACAAAGAAATCTGTTATAGTAAGAAATACTGTCGCTCTTACAATATTTGCAGTTGTAATTTTTTAAATTTAGTTTATTATGATATAATAAAAATCAAATTCGATGTTCCCAACTGATATGTAATAATAGTAATCAATTTTAAATTTGAATGACATACATAAATAAATCAAAATATATTGGGACTGATTGTGCAAGGCGTTGGCGTAAACACCTAAGTCGTTTTTTGTAATAGATTAAAGAACACGGGTTGAGTGTTGCTTTAATCTATTACAAAAATTTATACGTTTTATTTTACATTTTACATTTTATTAAAAAATTTAATAAAAGTGACGATAATTGATGAAAACTAGCTGCTATGGATGCTGCTAATCTTACTTAAAAAAAAGGTATGTATGTTTATGTTAATAGTATTAACTTAATACGATGATGAAGTTGACTAAATCAAAGAAGTTTTTTAAAGGCTGAAGCTCTGACCAGTTGACTGTTCATACGAAGATTATACAAAACCCAATATAATACCCTATGCCAGTATGAGAAGCATCTTTTCTCTTGATGTCTTGTAGGTAAGAAATAATTCTTTCTGATTTAAGCTTTCTATTAAAAATGAGTTCTTTCAGTTGCAGGCAATTTTGAAGAAGTTAGCAAGCAGATGGAAGCATACAATACCCTAACAATATAGTGCAACTTTACCATAATAAATATTTTGCATATAGATTTGTAGTCTTTTATTATTTACTTATAATTTTTTGTATATGGTTTATGTATGAGCTAGGGTATTCATATTAATCGACTTGTCAATTGTTCGATTAATCAATTAATCGAAATTGAGGTTTTTAAATTACTCGAACAATCGAGTAAAACTTTTATTTCGTTCGAGTTATTCGAGTAAGCTTTACTGCTAAAATTTATTCGAGTTAATCGGAAAATGTTTGAATTTAATCGTTTTTTTTGTAGATTTTTGTGGACAAAAATAAAACAAAATAAGTTTTTTCGCGTTTTTATATATTTTAATAATAAAAACAAAAGAAAACACAACATTTCTACATAAATTAGATCATAAACTGATCCTTTAAAATTATTTTTTCACTATTCAAATTTCGCGCTTTGAGAAAATTTAGCGCCAGGAAATATTTAATACCATTCCAGCCTGTTCGGCAAATATTCCAAACATTACATTCGATATTTTACGAAACATGTAGTTAACTAGTTGCTCTCGAAATATCTTCCTTATTTCAAATAACTTTTGTTTGATGTTTGCATTTCCGAATTTTTCTGAAATACATTTGAAGTTGGTTTCTTTCTCCCTATTATTGTTACTACATTATTTACTTAATTTTTTGATCATGCGGATTATTAGTATGAAATAACGTTCGAATTGAATGGCAAATTTCATATAAAATAAAAAATTTATCCACTTTTTATTACGAAGTCTACAAAAACTCATTAAAAAAAGAAAATTTACATAAAATTTTTTAGTCGAGTTATTCGATTAATCGACCTAAATTACTCGAATAAATTTTTACTCGAAATTAAAATTTTTTGTTTGATCGAACATTATTTGTCTTTAATTATTCGATTAATCGAGCAAACATTATTCGAGTGAATACCCTAGTATGAGCTGAAATAAATTAAAGATTTAAACTTTTCATTCACAATAATATTTGATTTTAATTGGTTCTCTGGTAAATTCAGTGCTTCAAATCGAATTCATTCGTCATTTACAACTGAATTACCAGATAGTACGTGTAACCGACAGAGTTCGATTGACAACAAATTCGGTTGCCACAATGAATCTGTTTTCTCTGTGTACATACGACATCCGTATTTTGAGGTAACGATTTGCTGATATTTCAAGAATTGCGAGAGGAATTTTATCCATTTCTGTGGCAAAAAGTGATAAGTACTTATGTCGACTTAAGAAAAGTAGTTTTTCCGAAAGTTTGTACTGCTAAGACATTTATAGGCTTATATCATATATTTCTTGTGTGACCCTTCCTAGTTTAGATATGATTTTAGCCACTATAGCCTTCAGCTCAATGCGTTAATACCCTGAGGAAAATTTGGTGACAAATGATCGAAAAGTACTCGTCCTATGACTTGAGAAAATGACACTGGTACCAAAAATAAGGAAGTAGTGAATGGTGAGAAAAGACATATTGTGTAAATGGTCACATATTAACCATTTTCAGTCAATTTGATGCACCTGGGTCTAAGGCCTATCACATAGTATCTATATAATATTAATTGTCTTCCTTCAATGACAGCTTAACTGGTATTTATAACATTGAAATATAAGTTCCCTTGTAGTCGAGTGGGTAGTGTACTAGCCTGTCATGCCGGAGGTTGTCGGTTCGAATCCTATCATAGACACCGCTTAAAAATAAAATACAATTTCTACTTGGATTTGTAACAATAAAAAAATAGATTAATCGATAATTACAGCTGAATTTTGGAATAATATTTATATGAAATCTATATTATTCCACACCGATTAGGACTCCATAAGATAGTTCAGAGACAAGTTTCAAGGTGCATACAAAGTATCAATTAACCCCATCATAGGCCATCCCCATGTAAAAGTGGCTGGTGCGCTTCATAGGAAGTGTTAGAACTCGGACTGGTCCCTGCCACCTGGGGACCAGTCACGTGACTTGTTTTGTGTCAGTTCCATTTACCGTAGGGTATTTACGGAATAAAACAATGTTAAAGCCAAATTATCGTAAGTCGACTTAAACACTTATTCCTTATTGCGACATATATAATGAAAACCAAAGGGAGCTACACTGTTTGTTTCGATTTGCTGAAGTCATCGAATTCGTGCTGCTACAATTTAGAAATGACTAGTAGTTTGTAAGCAAGAAGTATATCCTAAATAGTCCTTTTATATTCAGATCTCAACAACTTATAGCATTTGCGTGCCTTTTGAAATTAAACATTAATATTAATTGTTAAGTGTGCCTACATATGTGATGATCCTGATGAAACTTTGCCTTATCTTCACAGCAAGAATTTTTAGTAGAGTCAAAATAGCTGTTCCCCCACTGTACAAGTAAAATCTCATTTTGCATCCCTGCTTCTTACATTTAAATTTTCATACAATCAATTTAATAAAATTACAGAAATTTAATAAAAAAAAAATAACGCTTTTCATTTGTTTTTATAAATACTCACACATCCACACTAATTTATTTTCATTTACATGTGTTTGTAAGATTTCTCCAGCTCAGGCCTATCCACTTGCAATATAACTGAGCAATTTTTCGTATTGTACAATAATGTCGACAATGTGTATGTCATATTCGAAGGTAGCACAATATGTTGGCAAAAATCAAAAGCATTTTGATTTTTATTGCACTATCAAGAAAATTTTGTAATGTGGTGGCAACATTGTTTAGTCTTATGTTAACTTTTCCACTGTCAGGAAAATTGTGGAATATTTTCTTTAATATGTACAATAACAATTCTTATAACACTGAGATGAGGGTGATTTTTTTCAAACCGTCCAATTTGGCGTGAAGTGCCCCATATATAGATAAACACTAGAAATCTCTGGATAAGTTATTTGCTCACATCTGAATAAATTGATAAGTTTTTCGTATGAATATGCTGCTTCAAATACGTTTAAGACCAGTCACAATCTTTCTCTTCGTTATAGTCATTCGGTCTAATTTTTGAAACTTCAAAATGAAAATCTTAAACCTTCTCTTCGCTATTGTCGTCATAATGGCAGTATTTGTGCAAATTTCTGTAGCCAATAAGGTAAATTTAGTAATTTAATTAACAAATATCTTAACAAACATTCTATATACTTTCATAAAATTTTTTCATTTTGTTTTTTTTTAGCCAAACGGTGAAAAGGGTCTTAAGAAAAGAGGCAGTTCATGTAGGTATCATCGTGAATGTGAGTCTACAGTTTGCAGGTTGCGCAGATGCCAATAGAAATGTGCTTAAATTTAATTTCTTTGGAAATATTCCAAATAGGTTTCTTGTTTTCTACTTAAGAAACAACAAATGAACAAATAAAAGAAAGAAAGCTGAATAACAAAATGTTTGTGTAATATTTTTCATCGTCTAGCGCAGAAAAAGACTTTAGATTTTAGTGATATTGTACCTGGTATACTCGTACTAGCAGCTTTAGTAATTACAATTGGCTGCCTTACATGAGTGATTCTCATTCTAAGCGTACATTTTTTATTTTCTTCTGTTCAGCAATGTAACTAAATGAAATATGCACAGAAAAAAATTGACAAGAATTATATTCAATGTTGGTAAGCAATTAACGAAAAAATTTTAAAACGGGCACTTTTCACCTGGGGGGAGTAGGGTTCCCCTTCTTTGTATAAGGCACTTCCAGTATTGCTACAAAGCTGAAATTTTGTACACACTTAGGTCTTGATGGAAGATAACTAAGAAAAATGGGGAAAAGGAAAATTTTCATCAAGGGCTTATTGTATGGGGCAGTTATTGTACCATATGAAAGGTTAGAAAAAATAACACAAAAACATCAATGTGAAAATAAGCCCACGTTCCTATCCGAAAATTTCGGCCGTAAAAAGTACTGAGATCAAAACAAGAACCAAGCTCTTGATAGGTACAATATCTTCTCATTTTTAGGCAACCTGTTAGCTTGGCAATATTTTTTTTTGCCTTTCTAATATGGGAAAGTATTATGGTTAAAATGTTGCCAAGCTAACAGGCTGCCTAGAAATGAGATGGTATTGTACCATCGGTTTTTGTGTCCGTTGAAAGTATAGTAAAATATTTGATAAATTATACGCATATATTTGAAAATTAAATCTGCTTTAGCCTGATTGAAATTGTATAAGCTAGCCCCACAGGGTTTGCTTCGCTACCCCATTGTTGTTAAGACACAACAAAATTTATACATAACTATTTTGTACCCACGTGTCCTCCCTCCTATGCCACCAGGGTTTTATTTAACCCTCTGCAACTGACGTCACTTCATTATCACAATTCCACTGACGTGGTAGTACACTAGACACTATTTCGACTGCTTATATTTTCCAAGTTCCGCTTGTAAGTCCACTGAAAATATTTTTGATTTTAGTTTAATGTAGTAGTTTGTTATTTATTGTAATTTTTTGTTCAAAACAAAGCGAAAAATCTTATTAAAAATAAAATTATTGGCATGGCATAAATTAGCATTAAAAAACTTACATCCATACAAAAACAAAAAAAAAAACTTAATATTTTATTTTTGTCAATATAGAGAAAAAAGAGATAATATCAATGGTTTAATAAAAAGTTATAGCGTATTTTGTCAGATCTAACTCAATACTGACGTGGTAGTCTTGTAGACACTTGTATGCTTACATCAACGCGTGCGCTCTTTTCAATTGCTTTCTTCGCATGAGTACGTAATAAGAAGGTACTGAAAACACCAGAATCTATATTTGTATAATTATGGCGTAGAACAATGTTTTCTGTTTACTGGTGTCTGCTAGACTACGACGTCAGTCGCAGAGGGTTAAAAATGCAATTTGTCATCAGTGGAGACTAAATAAAATTTAGAGAGTCTCGCTATAGGAGTTCTCCAGATGTAGGATAGTTACAAATTACTCTGTACAGGGGCTGTAAGTCTCCCAATTCTTCTATACCACCAGATTTTTGCTGAGAAACATAATTTGTTCTCAGTTTAAGCTACAACAAATTTAAAAAAATCTCGCTTTGGTGGCTCTTCAGATATTAGAAAATTAATAATTACATTGTATGAGGCGGTAGCCTTCTCACCTCCTTTACCTCCAAGATTTGTTGGACTTTACACTTTGTTCTAAGAGTTATCCACATCAAATTTAGAGAGCCTTACTATTGTAGTTCTGCAGATATAGGAACATTAATAATTACTTTGCGAGTGGGGCCCCCGTCTCTCCCCTCCTATATCACTAACTTCCTTTTGGAACTTTTCGTTTCTTCTAAGAGCTATTTATACCAAATTTAGAGAGCCTCACTATTTTAGTTCTGCAGATATAGAAAAATTAGTAATTTATTTTGCATGAGGTGTTGCCCCCTACCACCTCGTGTACCGCCAAGATATTTTTTGGAACTTTCAATATGCCCTAAGAATTATCCACATATATTTAGAGAGCCTCACTATTGTATTACTCCAGATGCAGTAAAATTAATGATTACTTTATGTGTGGTGTACCCGTCTCCGCCCTTTCACACCTCTAAGTTTTTGTAGGAATTTTCAGTTTATTCTAAGAGCTATTCAGAGAAAAAAAAAATCATTTGTCCATCGATTTTCATGATATAAGGCTTGTTTTATTCGTAAGACATCTGAGCCCCATTTATCAAAGCTACACTCAAAATAAAATGACAGGTAGATCTGACAAATTTAAATAGTGACCTACTGTTAGGCATTGTGCACTCTGTTCATCTTTTCGTGCGAAGTGCTGTCAAAAGTCCATATAAAAAAATCAACACGAATTACTTACGGAAAATTGTTGCAGAAGTAGTACTCTGTTTATTTTGTGAAAAACATATGAAATGTATCTACAACATTTTGAGTCTTTATGCGAAATAAAATGAGCACCACTTTTTTCGTGTGAAGTTTACAACAAACACATTGGGGTTTTTTTAAAAACGTACACAATTGCAGCATACTTTCAAGGGCTAGTTATGATTGGTTATTTCTCATATGATAAAAACAATGTTGATCAACATTTTTCGCAAATTTGAACAGAGTACTAAGCTTTAATGTAAATTGTTGTTACAATTTTTATGAAATAACAATTTTCATTAGCTAAAATAGCTTTTTAAAGTAGTAAATCATTTCATGTGTATGGCTACTTTGTGTTACCGTTATTCAACAATATGACTTAGCTGAGGTGGTAGAGGCGTCCGGTTCACAAACATGAGAAACTAAGTTCAAGACCATAGTCGCTCATACTGGCACCAGTGTTCCGAACGTTAATCGGGTCGTATATGTATACAGCCGAATGAAAACAAAAGTACTCACTAAAGAGTAAAAAATAAACACGAATTTCATTCAGTTGTATGAAAGCTTTTTGTATTTTTACGTTGTTTTTCTTTTTAATAGGCACACACTACTATCACATGCTCATAAACACTTATACTAAATTAAAACTAGTTTCTCTCGATGGCCAGCACCGTTCAAGACCGAAATATTATATATTAAAGCATTGTAAAATATAATGTTTGGGAAAAACGACGTTTGAAAATTAAAACTATTTTTTATGGTTAAAATTACTAATTTAATTTTTGTGGTTGGAATTACCAATTTTTATGGTTGCAGTTACCAATTTAAAATAATAACGCAAATAGTTATTTTACAAAAATCATGTCTATGTATACTATGTACTATTGTTATTTGACTAGATAACTTAGCTGAGATGGTAAAGGGGTTCGATTTATAAACATGAGAACCTAAGTTCAAGGCCAAAAAATTACAAAGAAAAACAATTTTTTTTTAACATATACACTTATGGCTAATAAATCAGTGAATGCTTAAGCGGTAGCTTTGTTAAACTAAACTAAGACTTATTCCATATAAAACCAATGCGTGATTGGGCTCGACTCCCTCCGAATCGAACAAAACTTGGTATGGTAGTTAGGTCTTTTTCACCAACAAATTAGAGGAATATTTCTAGTGGTTCTCAAATTATGATAAATTTAATGTATGAAACATCAGACAATGTGCTTGAAACTACTTTCATATACGTGATTATAACTTTATTAATATATAAGCTAAAAGAATGACTCATGTCTTGTTTTAAAGGTATTATAATAGCGGCTTAACGGCTATAAAAAAAAGTTATCACAATTATAGGAATTGATATTTTCAAAATGTTAAAAAAAATATATATATTAATGCTTAACTCCTCCACTATGTCGTCACCAAATCTACATATGGTACTCTTGCAGGTTCCTGAGTTATTAATTAAACTTTTAAATAAAGCAGAAATTTTAATACAATTTTTAGAAACACCGGCACACAAAAAAGAAGAATTGATCTCTGCATTTGACTAGAAGCACTTACCCACATGTATTTTGACGCCCTGAATCCGAATCTCAGGTCCGTTTGGCTCGTAAGCCATTAAGATTTCGAATAAAGTTGCAAAAATCTGGAAAGCGGCAGGTTTTCGCAATTTAATCGAAATTTTGAGGGTATACGAGTTAAACTGACCTCGAATTAAGATTCAGCGCGTCGAAATACATATAGGTGGGTGGGTCTGCATAAATGTACGCCCCACTTTTTTTGTGCCAATATACCAGTGCACCGGCACACAACAAAATGGTTTGTCCATTTGACCAAACTCACCTACCTACATGCTTATTTATCTGCTGAATATGCGTCTAAGCTCCGTTTGGCTCGCACACGCTCACATTTCGAGTAAATTTCGAAAAACTGGTACAGTTCTCGAAAAAAATTCAATTTTTCGCAAAATACTCTTCATTTCGAGATTGTGCGAACCAAACGGACTCCAGATTCGGACTCAGCACGTAAAATTTACAGTCCATTTTTTTGAGTTGCTGTGCACCGGTGTATTGGCAAAGAAGAAAAGTGGGGTGTGTATTTAAGCAGTCTCACCTATCTATATGTATTTTGACGCGCTGTGCCCGAGTTTGAGGTCAGTCTGACTCGTATACCCTCAAAATTTCGATTAAATTGCGAAAAACTGCCGCTTTCCAGATTTTTGCAACTTTTGCTACTTTAATCGAAATCTTGATGTTTACGAGCCAAGCGGACCTCAGATTCGGATTCAGAGCGTCAAAACACATATAAGTTCTAGTCAAATGCAAAGATCAATTTTTCTTTTTTGTATGCCCGTGTTACTAAAAACTTTATTAAGATTTCTGTTTAAAAGTTTTATTAATAACTCAGGAACCTCTAAGAGTACCACATGGAGATTTAGTGACGACATGGTGGAGGGATTAGGCATTAAAATATATTTTTTTGAAAAATTTAAAAATACCATTTTCTTAGTTACAGCATCATGAATCGCGGACTATGAAAGAACAACTTCTGTAAATGTGATAACTTTTTTTATTTTCATAGGCGTTAAGCCGCTTTACCGCTTAAGCATTCACTGATTTATTAGCCATAAGTGTATATGTTAAAAAAAAATTTTTTTTCTTTGTAATTTTTTGGCCTTGAACTTAGGTTCTCATGTTTATAAATCGGACCCCTTTACCATCTCAGCTAAGTTATCTAGTCAAACAACAATAGCATACAGTATACATAGACATGATTTTTGTAAAATAACTATTTTCGATATTATTTTAAATTTGTAACTTCAACCATAAAAATTGGTAGTTCCAACCACAAAAATTAAATTAGTAATTTTAACCATCAAAAATAGTTTTAATTTTCAAACGTCGTTTTTCCCAAACATTATATTTTACAATGCAGTAATATATAATATTTCGGTCTTGAATGGTGCTGGCCATCGAGAGAAACTAGTTTTAATTTAGTATAAGTGTTTATGAGCATGTGTTAATAGTGTGTGCCTATTAAAAAGAAAAACAACGTAAAAATACAAAAACCTTTCATACAACTGAATGAAATTCGTGTTTATTTTTTACTCTTTATTATTTTACTTTTGTTTTTATTCGGCTGTATACATATACGACCCGATTACCGTTCGGAACACTGGTGCCAGTATGAGCGACTATGGTCTTGAACTTAGTTTCTCATGTTTGTATACCGGACGCCTTTACCACCTCAGCTAAGTCATATTGTTGAATAACGGTAACACAAAGTAGCCATACACATGAAATGATTTACTACTTTAAAAAGCTATTTTAACTATTGAAAATTGTTATTTCATAAAAATTGTAACAACAACTTACATTAAAGCTTAGTACTCTGTTCAAATTTGCGAAAAATGTTGATCAACATTGTTTTTTTCATACGAAAAATATGACAAGTAACAACCAAGTAAAAAACTTGCTTCCAATAAAGCAGGTTTCTACTATTATGGAATAAAAGTAGCGCTGACAACTTGCTGATATCGCTGCTGATTTTTGTATGGCGAGTTCCCGGATTGGAGTACTACATTTTTGCTCACAAAAGCGCTTTTGAAGCGCTGAAAATCATCAACATTTTATATGAAAAAAAATGGTTCGATGTGAATTGGCGTCGCTGACACTATTTTGAATGTTTCTTATTTCGTTTCTTTATTTATTTTTATTAATTTCATATTTTTACTCAATGTTTGTTATATTACCTCCAGGTTTGAAGTCCAACGTACCAATCACTCGACCAAAAACACTGTTGCAAAACGGCACCAAGAAACTCAAATAAATTTACGCTTCATTCTCGCTTATAAACCTGCTTTGGATCAGCACTATAAAATCAGCTTTTTTGTATAGCTTGTGTACGAAGCTTTTGTATAAGTAAAAAGCAAATACTTTTCTCGCTTCAAAACTTGCATTGCTGTGACGGTATGAAATCAGATCCTGAACAAAATCATATTTTAAAGCGAATTGTGAAGCGCTTTATTTGTTTAGTACTTCAAAAAACGTGAAAATTTTTTACTGGGCAATCGTAATTAGCCCTTGAAAGTATGCTGCTATTGTGTACGTTTTTAAGAAAACCCGAATGTGTTTGTTGTAAACTTCACACGAAAAAAGTCGTGCTCATTTTATTTCGCATCAAGACTCAAAATGTTGCAGATGCATTTCATATGTTTTTCACAAAATAAACAGAGTACTGCTTCTGCAACAATTTTCCGTAAGCAATTCGTGTTAATTTTTTTATATGGACTTTTGACAGCACTTCGCACGAAATGATGAACAGAGAGTACCATGCTTAAAAGTAGGTCACTATTTAAATTGGTCAGATCTACCTGTCATTTAATTTTGAGTGTAGTTTTGAGAAATGGGGCTTAGATGTCTTACGAATAAAACAAGCCTTATATCATGAAAATCGATGGACAAATGGTTTTTTTTCTCTGAATAGCTCTTAGAATAAACTGAAAATTCCTACAAAAACTTAGAGGTGTAAAAGGGCGGAGACGGGTACACCACACATAAAATAATCCTTAATTTTACTGCATCTGGAGTAATACAATAGTGAGGCTCTCTAAATATATGTGGATAATTCTTAGGGCATATTGAAAGTTCCAAAAAATATCTTGGCGGTAAACGAGGTGGTAGGGGGCAACACCTCATACAAAATAAATTACTAATTTTTCTATATCTGCAGAACTAAAATAGTGAGGCTCTCTAAATTTGGTATAAATAGCTCTTAGAACAAACGAAAAGTTCCAAAAGGATGTTAGTGATATAAGAGGGGTGAGACGGGGGACCAGCACTCGCAAAGTAATTATTAATGTTCCTATATCTACAGAACTACAATAGTAAGGCTCTCTAAATTTGATGTGGATAACTCTTAGAACAAAGTGTAAACTCCAACAAATCTTGGTGGTAAAGGAGGGGGAAGGCTACCGCCCCATACAATGTAATTATTAATTTTCTAATATCTTAACACAAAAAGAGAGATTAACTTGCACTGATTTATTAGCCCTTACTGCTTAAGCCTTGGCAGGCATCGAACCTGCGAGCTTCCGGTTAGTAGTTTTACACAATATCAACTGAACTACAATTCCATTGGTTGATTTTTACTGTATTTTATGGGTTGGCTCAATTCTAACCTATGAAATTGGTTAGATTTATCAATATTTTATTTTGAGTGTATTGAAATTGAAAATTAGTTTCTTCTGAGCATATATTAGAGACAAAAGACCATAAAAATCGTTTTTCTGTACATACGTTTATTTTTCTGTCTTAAAAACGACTTTTGAAGTTTTGTGTTATGACAGTTGTTTAGAATAAAATTTCATCAGAAGATCAAGAGCAAATTTATTTGCGTTATATACTTTATGTATTTGTTCCGTTCTTAGTTCAACAAATAAACAGGTTTGAAAACACCTTTTTGTTATATTATGCATTAGGATGGGGGAGCTACGCACAACGGGTTGCTGGTGGTAAATAAATAAATTAAAGAAATTAAATTAAGCATCTACTAAGAAATACAGCTAACTATTATATAACATAATTCGAAAAACTAATAGAAAATAGACAAAAAAATAGCGCTCCATAAAGTAAAATAGTATATGTACATTAGGGTCACCCTTAATTTTTAATATTTGGATTTCTTGCAAAAAAAAAAAATTGAGTACAAATTCGTGTTCAGCGCCCCAAATAACTAAAGAAGCAGTTTCAGTTCTAGGGAACGAAAAAGTTTCCCGAAATTTGTAAATTAGTGTAATCATTTTGAAAAATTTAATTGTTGTGGCTTTTTTGCTGCTTATTTTGTTATATATGCAGTTTAGATAAAAGTCGGTATTGAAAACTAAACAGACAAACAAAAACTTTTTAAAAGAATATATTTTTAGAGGGTGCTGTTGGCTTAGTAGTTAGCTCGTTGGACTACAAACCCTGAGGTCCTGAGTTCGAAACTAGTTTCAGGCAAGCCAACAACATCATGCATTTTTCTCATGTGCATTGGTGTGTTATTGTGTTGGTTGTTGTTGGACTGTTAAAGTGATGAAGGCATAGCAGTAATTACCTTCAGAGTACCGGCAGCGATTAATAATAACATATCCTAATGAACCTTACAGCACCCTCCTTCGTCGGTATTGTAGCAAAACCGTCGGCGAAGTAAAAGAACTAATAAAATGGCTACACAGCTTACACAACTCAATGCCTCTACTTGACACCAGTGGGGCTTGCAACACTGCTCTAAAAAAAAGCTCGCAATAGCAGGGTTGTAAATAAATTAAGCTTTCTATCTCTCTCCCACTTCACCACCTGTTCTCTCTACACTAACCCTTTCCCAAAGAAGGTAACACATTAATTAATTAACTGGTAGGCATTGATTGTCTGATTGTGTTACTTCTTAAAAAAAAATACTATATTATGAAGTTATGAAACATAAAATACAGAAAAATAGAATTTTCTCAAACTTTGGCGGGCGTACGATACGCCTCGCTGTTAATTGATTCACCTGCAAATTTTTTTAGGTTAGCTTTTTATAAATTCGCATCTATTTTGGTTATGAGACTCGAAGAAATCTAAACTAAAATTTTCTTACAACCAGTCTAATATGTGGCTGATTCTCATTCTAAACGTACATTTTGTGTTATATTTTTGTTACTCAATGTAACTAAATAAAATATGGGAAGGTAGGATTCATCTTATAGTTTTCGCCTTATTCAATAGATCCTGAAATAAAATTATATTATTTAGATTTTTTTTAAACATTTTTGTATATTGAGAGTTCCATTTGCTTTTGCGATTGTTCCAGGAATGATTTTTACGATTGAAAATACTTCACAAAAAATTTGTATGGGGTTTGAAAGCACTACACATCTACTCTCTAAAAAACAAAAAATTATAATAATCGGCTGACGAAATTCAAAGTTATGACCACTTTTTCAATTTTTATTTATATTCTCAAGAAAAAATAAAAAAATTCCTTACAAATATTTATACATGAGCAAAAAGAAGGCTTAACTTTCTTGCAAATAAGAATAATTTTAATAAAATCGATCGACAATGTTAAAAGTTATGTCAATTTGAAATAATTATTTGCAGTACAATACGACCTAGCTAATACATTCTTCGTAAATATAACAACCCACAGTGCGGTAGAAGCAAAAATTTTTCAAAGCAAATCAGAAATTTCTAAGCGGATAATGTTCTTTATATCGTTTCTACACTTCCGTTGCTGTTAACTTTATTTTCCCGCCCTAAAATTTATACTTAGATAAAATCTATTTCAGAATATTATTGACGTAACGCTCAATACGAATTCAATATATTTTTCAGAACACACACAATACTTTAAATTTAAAACAATTCAGATGTATAATATTTGATGTATTTTAACATAAACTCCTTAGTTATTTACTAAAAAAATTTCAATTATATTACAAAAATATGAATAACACTCAATACATTATGTTTTTTGGATACAAACGATAATTGATTGATGAAACGTTTTACAATATAATACTATTTAACAAAGTTCACAAAACTTTTAAATATTTAGAAGTACGCTAAGCCTAAGCTGTTATTTTATTGTATATTGTTAATGCAATTTTAATAATTAAACTGAGTAATGAGCCGTATTAAAAAAGCGTAACGCTCAATACATAAGACTGTGAACAACAACAATAAAAAAATTTTACAATTTCTAATATTTTTCAAAAATTTTATGTGTACAATAAGAGAAGCAAATGCAAATATTCTAAAACCGTTGTAAATTTAATATCGTTTTTCTGGAAAATCAACAGCATGCATTACGGCCACACCATTTTGTATGAAGAGAGTAAAAACAGTATTTTCGTTCTTCGTTTTTAATACGCAATAGGCAGTCTTATACTAAAAAAAAAACTTGTGTAGATTTATTTATAGTCTATTAAGTCATGCTAAAGCAGTTTTCATTTTAAAATTTAGGGGATTATTTTATGAAATATTTTATGATACTTTCAACGGACACGAAAAAAGCACTTGATATGAGAATCAGCAATGTACATAAGCAATCGAAACTTTATAAGATATTTGCTGACATCTAAATAATTTTAAAACAGAGGTCTGCACAAGTATATTCGAATGAACTCGTATATATGTTTGTTTGTGTATACAATGTATACTATACATGCATAGAGTATATGTATAGTATGTATACTAACATGCATATTTTTCTGTGTGTATATATGCATATATGTATGTATGTATATATTATTCTGTGTATGTATGTACATACATGTACATGTATGTATACATCCATACATACAAAAAACATAAATAAGTACATACACACGCACAAAATACACTCTAAAACACTTTTGTTGAAAATTAGATCGATAATAGTCGGCAACACTTTACAGATTATTATCGACCTAAAATTACACACGCATTATTTTTGAACAAAATGTTTTTACTAAAAAAGCGATTGGCTGCGTGCAAGTTTGAACCGCGACCTCCTGACTGATAGTCTAACGTATCTACCATTCAGCCATAGCTGTATTATACTTTATGCTACATTTTTTCCACTTGGACTAAATATGTTTAATTTGAAAGGTTTTTTCTTTAATAAAATAACTACAAAATCGATGTAATTTTAGACAAGGAGAAATTTTCAACACAAATTTAGACAATATATGATCGTGAATTTGAAGTAATGTTTTAGAGTGTACACACCAGTACATTCTCAAATTTATTCGAGCATGTACTCGTATTATGCGAACCTCTATTTCAAAACTTTTTCGTATAAATAAGCTGTCTCAAAAACGTTTAAGAACAGTCACAATCGTTCTCTCAGTTACAGTCATCCGGTTTAACTTTTGAAGTTTCAAAATGAAAATCTTAAACATTCTCTTCCTTATTGTCGTCGTAATGGCAGTATTTGTGCCAATTTCTGAAGCCAAAGAGGTAAATTTATTAATTTAATTATTGAATTTCTCTTAACAATATTTAATACACATTTATACAATTGTTATTCAGCAAACCGGTGGAAAGGGCCTTAAGAAGAGAGGCGAGTCATGTAGGGCTAATTATGAATGTGAGTCCAATGTTTGCAGGTTGCACAGATGCCAAAATAAATCTAATTAGCTTTAATATCTATCGAAATATTTCAAATAATATTCAAATCAACAAATTAAAGAAATGAAGCGAAATTAAAAAAAAATTGTTTATTATTTTTTATATCATTTACCCCAGAAAAGTGTTAGATTTTAGTGATATTAAAGCAGGTATTGTAATTGGTTTCTTACATACCGTTCCTACAATCTAAAACACTTTTGTTGAAAATTAGGTCGATAATAGTCGGCAACACTTTACAGATTATTATCGACCGAAAATTACACACGCATTTTTGAACAAAATGTTTTTACAAAAAAAAAAAAGCGATTGGCTGCGTGCAGTTTTGAACTGCGACCTCCTGACTGATAGTCTGACGTATCTACCATTCAGCCATAGCCGTATTATACTTTATGTACCATTTTTTCCACTTGGACTAAATATGTTTAATTTGAAAGGTTTTTTCTTTAATAAAATAACTACAAAATCGATGTAATTTTAGACATGGAAACATTTGAACACAAATTTAGACAATATATGATCGTAACTTTTAAGTAATGTTTTAAAGTGTATATCAGTTTATAAGTATAACTGATCATGATTACTGAAAATATTCAACTATACTCTGTAAGTTGTTAACAAGTTTTTTATCTGCTCATAGTTCTCGATAAACAGAAAGAAAAAAAGAAGATTAAAATTGAAGAAACGATTCGTGTCACACGAGAGATGGAATGCTAGAGACAGGTAAAGTTCAACCCTACGAAACAGATGAAGTGGACATTCAAAATTATATCCTTAATACAACCGTACGAGCAAACAGAAAAAGCGGTGGAGGCTCCACAGAGAATTACACAGTGTAACCGTAAAAAAACACACGGATTTGACAGTATAGGTTTGATTGTTACTACCATGGGGTAGTAAAACCCTATACTCAGTGTGTCGAATTTGGTGGTCAAGTTCTTTTTATGGGCCTCGAAAGGTTTAGAAAATCAGACACGTTCAGATTGTACTGATATGTTCACAAAGGTTGTTCAGCTGTACCGTAACGATAAGTTTGCCAAATATTGTTAGTAAGTTATTTTTAAAAATGCAAAAAAAAATTTTTTTTTCTTAAATTTTGCAACAAATAGTTCACGAAAAAATTTTTTTGACATAAAACGTTAAAAGTAATCTGTTAAGCGGACTCTTAGCTACATTATTGCCATATAAAGTTAAGCGGTAACATTAATTTTGAATTAGCTGTTGGCCAAATACTGATAGTACCGTTTTTTGAGGACTCACTGATTTTCAGAAACTTTGGATGTCCTTAAAAAAAATGTGTCACCAAATTCGCCAAACTGAGTATAGGATTTTACTACCCCGTGGTACGTCCTTGTGTTTTTCCAAAAGTTTTCATTTGTCGCATAGTGTTATTAGGTTTCCTATGAAAGATGAATTTCTATCAAATTCGATCTTTTTAGGGTTCCGTTACACCAAAAGTGTAAAGGAACCCTATTACTTTCGCTACGCTGTCCGTCTGTCTGTCCGTCTGTCCGTCTGTCTGTCACAGGCTGTTTTCTCGGGAACCGTAAGAGCTACGGATCTGAAACTTTCACAGGATATGTAGAGCTTTGGCCGCTACAACAGCAAATATATGACAGCTAAAAATTAAAGGGTGTTCTAAAGCGAGCAACGAAAAATGCTGAAATACTAATGTATTATGCAGGCTGTTATATATAGACACTTTAAATTTACAAAGTAAGTGCTAATTGGTGTAGTCTGTAGAATAGACTACACCAATTAACACCGATATTTAAGACAATAAAAATTAAAGGGTATTCTATCAGTTAATGTAATTTTGACTATGTAATTTAGACAATATGCTGTATCTTGGAAACCGTAAGATGTAAAAACTTGAAATTTAAAAAAACGCTAAAACTCAAAAATCCAAAACTAAAAAAATTTCAAAACGAAAAAAAACGCTAAAATGCGAAAAGCGCTTGAAGGAAAAAAGCACCAAAATTAAAAAAATCACTGAAACGCAATATATCACGAAAACTAAAAAGATCGAAAAAATAAACAAAGCGAAAAAAGTCGTCAAAACGAAAAAAAAAACACTACAAAATCGCTAAAACTAAATATATAATCAAAAAATGAAAAAATCGCCATATAAAAAAATCGAATAAACGAAAAAAAGCGCCAAAACTGACAAAAAATCGCCACAACTAAAATAAATCGCTAAAATTAAAAATATCGCCAGAAAGTGAAAACGTTAAAAAAATGCCATAACCAAAACATCGCCGAAGCTAAACAAATCGGCAAAAAACAAAAAAATTGCAAAAAACGAGAAATCGCCAGAAAAAAATGAAAAAATCACGCAAAAACAAAAAAAAAAAACCCCAAAAACAACGAAAAATACTTTAAAAAAAATAAAATTAAACAAGAAAGCAAAACGAAAAAACTGCCAAAATGACAAAAGGGGCAAAAACGAAAGGAATATACATATGTATGTGTATTCGTACGGAACCCTTCGGTGCGAGCCAATGTCGCACTTTACTTAATTTTTGAAATATTTTGCCACATGTTTGAAAAACCCAACTTTTATTGTCAACAGTTTTATAATATTTATAAATTTGTAACTTCTTAGTAGCTGCTATCATACGAAGGATAATAAATAGTTCTCCCCTTTGATTTCTTTTCTTCTACATTTGATATTAGAGCAGTTCTCCAATTCATTTACAATTAAAAAAAAGTTCCTATCCAAAGTTATTTAGCTACACTGAAAAAATTCCATGCAACATATGCACGAAAACGCTCGTACATATTACGAAATATTTCGTAATTTCGCACCACGAAATTCATTCCTAAAATATACGAAATGTACGAAAATAATCAAAAAATAAAAGTAAAAAAAGTATGGCTGAACCGGGGCACAAACTCGCAATCTTCATATTTCAAGTCATGTACTCTACCCACTGAGCCACTTTCTACTTATTTTATTAGAGCTAAAAATTAGTTTTATTTACTTACATCTGAAAAATACGTCAATTTATGAAAAAATATTTTAATATATATTTTTATTTCAAATATATTTTTTAACAAGGAAAAATGTTTACGAAAGGTATTCGTTACTTTCGTAAATTTAAAAAAATATTGCCTAAATGTTTTTTTCGTAATATACACGAAAGTTTCGTATATTTTACGAAAAAAGTCACTACGAACGTTTTTTTCGTAAAATGTTGCATGGATTATTTTCAGTGTAGTTTGGTTTATGTTCGTTTTCAATTTAATCTTTCGATCAAATAATTTTTTGATTTAAGAAAAAATTCTAAAGCATGTAAATATTGAACATTCAAAGAAAAATTTGGCTGTACGGAAGGTTGAACTAACATCAGATGTTTCGAGACCACCACAGTCTTCTCATCAGACCCCTTTTACCTACACTGCCAGCGACGGCAGCAACAACATCCTAGAGAAAATCCTACTTATTTTAGTAAGCTCAATTAACAGATTTTGTCGCCCCCTCGCGGCGAGTCGTACCTACTATTAATTAGCTTTTTCTAAATGTTCGGAAATTCATTAAGTTTCTTTTCTTTAGCATGTTCAACTATTTTTAAGCTTTTTTGATTTCTGTCTTACCAACGTGAAATATCATCGATATTTTCAATGCTCGTATTTTGAATCTGACCTTATTAGGCTTTATTAGCATGCCGCTGTTGGCAAGTTTTTGCGAATTTTCGCCATTTTCGCGACTTTTTTTTCGAAATTTTGCCGTTCTTACAGTTTTAGAGATTTTTAATTATGGCTTGTTTAAAATTTTGCAAATATATCGCGAATATTCGCTATTCTCGTGATAGGCGTAATTTTTTCGAAATTTATAGTATTCTTAAATTTTTTGGCGCATTTAATCAAACGTAACTTTGTAATCTTTCATATATAAGCAAACGTTTTGCGAATTTTCGTACTTTTCGCGATGTTTCCCGACGTCTTTACATTCCTTACAGTTTCAGCAAGTTTTAATCATACGAGATTATAAAAAAAAAATATCAGCTAATTTCAATTTAAATTGAGTTTATTTAAATAATATTTTATAAAAAGTTAACTGCGTAAGATAGAGAAATAAAAAATGATGATAAGATCGCAAATATAAATATTTTTGCTTATAAATTTATACCATAGATGCGGCTTATTTTACGCAATACTTTTCCATCGAAAAGTAATTTTGCTCAAAATCGATTATAGAGGATTTTGAATATAGGCCGTCGATATACTTTTGTTTTTTAAGTAAAGAAGGAACGCTTTTAGTACCATGACAAAACTTTCATTGTCTTAAAAATATATCTTCTGCGAAAAAAGTTAAACTTTTTAATTTTAAAAAAATTCACAATTTCGAGCTTCAAAAAGCAAAAGCTTCAATAACAGTTTGATATTTTCAGAAAATATAAGACTGAACTTCCTTATTATTCTCCTTATTAGTGCCGCTTTGTCATTTTCAATCGTTTACGAAATATAATATTTTTAAAAGCGCAATTTTTATAAAAATATGGGTCAAATAAAATGGGGCCAAAAAGCCATGTGTGGATACAGATAAAAATTAGAATTTTTTAGAAAATATAGTATATACTTTGCTCGTTATGTCCACTTACTGGCAATCTGTAATTTTCTATTTTTCACGAAATATAATTTTTTTAAGTCTGTTCTTAGATAAATATGAAAATGGTATACTATGAGACAAATAAAATGGGCTCACAAATATTGTATGTATATTTTTATTTTATTTTCATATTTTTCTAAGAGCAACACTAAAACTGTGTGCTTACAAAGTAAAGTTTACACAATAATATTAAAAAAGTTCCGGGAATTCCCGGACAAATTTCCCGGTTTTTTCCCGGAAAATGTGTAGTGTCCCGGGAATTTTTTCCCGGAAAATCCTGAATGAAAAACACTAGTTAAGGCCTAGGCCAGTGTAGGCATTAGTCGATTGATTTTTCAATCGATTTGTTAATTTGATTGATTGTCAATCGGATTAATTTAATCTTGAGTAAAATAATCATGATTAAATATGGTAATCGTAGTCGTGATTAATAAAATTAATCATTAGTCTTTAATCGTTAATTTGATTACTTGTAAACAAAGAATTAAATTATGACAATTTACATATATTTTTTCTCATCAATCTGTATATGGATATGTATAAAAGAAATTAAATGAAAAAAAACAACAAAGATCGAGATCAAAGCCTGTAATTGATTAAAAGTCGCTTAAACTCTAACGAGCAAAAACATGGAGAAAATCACGTCTATGGCGAAAATGGCGAAAATAGCGCAAAAATTGCAATACTGGAAAACGGCTCTAAATCTGATTAGAACTCGCTAAAACTGTAAGGAATATCCAGAACTGGGAAAAAATCGCGGACACTACTAAAATTCGAAAAACTTGCTAATATTTGAAAGATTTCAAACTTTAATATTGTCCCTAAAAATGAGGTAGAGCCAAAGCCTTGGAAAATCACGCTTATCGCGAAAAAAGTGAAAATTCGCAAAAAATTGCAATATTTTATACAAGCCGAAAAATTGATTGAAAGTCGCTAAAACTACAAGGAATGCGAAAAATTCAATAAAAACTGGGAAATGATAGCAAACTCTAACTTTGATGAAAATCGTTAAAACTGTAAAGAATCTAAAAGCCTACAAAAAAATTGTACCTATCTCGAACATGGCAAAAATTCGCGAGAAATCGCAATATAAGAAAAAAAACCTTAAAATTGATTGGAAATAGCAAATGTGGTAAAAAAATCTACTTCTCGCAAAAAACGCAAAAGACTCTCAAATTCGCGTAATTGCTGAAATGTTTTGAAGAAAAATTGTAAAGAATAAAAAAATCTCAGATAATCATACAAATACCGAAAATGGTGAAAAGTCACAAGAAATGTCTGCAAAAGATTTTATATTGAGCTTTTTAAAAAATTTTCAATTTAATTTGGAAACTTTTATACATATATTCCAACTGATTCAAACTACAATCAATCAATCGAAATTTTTTAGTCAGGATTAACGATTTTTGATTACGATTAATAATCGTAATCAAAAAAACGTTGATTACGATTAATTAGGTTTTAATCATTAATCACGATTAACCCTTTCAATCGTTAGTTGTTAATCATTAATCAGATTATAGTTTTGCCAACACTGGCCTAAACCAAATGCTGAAACATTTCTAAACTCAACTTTACCTGTTAAGGACGTGCCTTCCCCAGTGCACATACATATACCGAGCAACTGAGCTATTGAACTAACTGAACTAAATGAGCATACTAGTTAAGTAAAGTGACCTGAGCTGGAAAGATCTTTCACTTAAAAGACCTAAAAAGCACAACTCTAAAATTTAATTACAAATAATATATGGTTGCTGTGTTTTTTTTTGGGTATCAGTTTCTAAGCCTACTACGCATATTCTTCTGTAATTCTCAAATGCTTTTTGTAAGTTGGTGCATAAGCAAAAGGGCCTTGGAATTTTTCAAAATTATAGTTAAAGTCTACTGATGATTTGGTATACGCATATTGATAAGCTTAACCCACGACAAATGAAAACTTTTTTAAATTAAACTGAGAGAATATCATTAGAAATTATAAATTCATTAGAAAATATAAATATTTACTTTCATCATAAAAAAAAAAAAAAATAGAAAAATACTATTACGTTTGCATGTACTTATTTATATTTATACATATTGGAGCTACATATGTATTTGCACAGCAACACATTTAAAAGTAATTCGCAAGAAGAACGATAACTAAAACTAAGTAAACAAATAATTTTTAATTGAACAGTTTTATTTAATAAAATGTGAGCTGTATTGAAAACTAAAAAAAAACATTAAAGCACATATATGGGCCCATTATTTAGTTTCTGATGAAATTGTGAAAGAAATTGAGCAATACTAGCTGTGCCGCTTCCTTCTGATGACATAACACTTGTTGCCGCTGCGCCAGTGGGATAAGTAACAGGCGAGAACAGGGATGGAAATTTAATATTTTTCGGTATCAACAAATTTTTAAATATAATATGTCGGACCTCTAGCGTATCAAAGACCATTTGTTTTATTAACAACACAAGTTTTATATATCGGAAATATTGCCATTTCTGTATGTTTCTTTTAAAATTGACACCATTTATAACGTGTAAATTTTTCAAGGGTTAGTAAGACAATTCCAGTTAAAATATAGAAAATAAATATCAAACGATATGCAATAATGAGGACAACTTCAAAAACAATGTATTAATTTGGTCATTCCCCTTAACATGAAAGGGCTAATACACGATCCAATAATTAGTTCTATGCATCTCTACAACAAAAATGCCACAATCATGAAGATGTCAAACAAACTCCATATATAAAAATTTTGCTTAGTTTTTTTTTATGAAGTGTGACATCTTTACGGTGGTATATAATAAACAGCTGTCGAGTTGCATTGACCTTATTATTGAATAATTTTTGATGTGTAAACATCTATACGCTGGGGGTAAAAATCTTTTTCACAATACAATCACAAATTTTGAGTAAGATTGTTATAACGCGGTGTGAGCTGTGTAGGAGTGTATTAATGTAATCATACGGCCAACAAGAAGTACAGAGAAACTTAACAGCTGCATAGAAATACACTAACACCATCTAGTGCGCAATAGTAGTAGTAGTAGTTTCATCATTAACGAGATTCGAAGTAGGCTTGCCTACGCTAGTCAGTAAGGAGGTGAACAGGCACCTAGGGTCTCTCTCAAGACCAAAGTCGATAGAAAGTTAACCTCTAGGGGTTTTCTTTCGAGGCTTGACCAGTAACATAAACTGGTACCACGGGAACCAGTGGCCCCATAGATGACTAGCCTTCCAGAGGGTTAAAGAGATGATGCTCGCCGTTAAGCGACATCATCTGGGCTGATGTTGCTGGCGGACTTCGTCTTGCCCTCTGCAGGAAGGATGATTCTGTGTCTGGTTGTTTGGTGAGGCTTCCTTCGGGAGCTAATCACGTGGTGGCTGTGGTTGCCACCAAAATCGCTGGGAGAGGTTTAGTTAAAGGACTGATGCTCGACCAGTGCTAGTGCCTGGTTGGACTTCAGTCTACCACATGTCCCTCTTTCTAAAATCTATTAGTAAAATCTATAGGTAAGATTTTTCGGAAGTGATTTTCAAGTTTAATTCACAATGTTTGTGGCTATCGGTAGCTTGGACTGTCCTCTTTTGAAGGTGATAAAAATGTTTCAAATCGGGTTGCAGACAGGGTGACCGTTGACGATTTTGAAAAAGTGGCACAAAAAGGGGATCTTAAGGAAAAAAGTGGCACCAAAAAGGGGATTTTTCGAAAAAAAGGGGCAACTTTTTTAAAAAGTTAATAGTTGAACCAAATTCCAGTATTTAATGAATTTCTAGGGCATACAATACTTTTGAAATAAAATTAATCAAAAATGAAATTATAACAATAAGTCAAATAAATTTCATAAAGGTTTAAAATTAATCAATTTTGATGGGGGGTTTTTTTTATATAAAACAGAAATAATTTTCAGCACCAACGAAGTACGCCGCTTTATAACGAAATATTTAAACAACACATGCATACATACGTGGTTATGCCTGAATCCAAAATAAATAGAAAGTCAGCCAGATAACAAGTTCAATATAAACATTTTAAATAGTGGACCAATATATCCTATAAATGGCGGAGTTCTGAGGGAGCAAACATAAAAATATTAACAAATTCATAGTATTCTCCCTTTGTTGGTATCGGTCAAAAATAATTTTGGCTTTTATGTTTAAGAAATATTGCCCTATCACTCACTTTTTAGTGTTTTTCAAGTTCTAGCACTAATATTAGTGTGAATTTAAAAAAATGACCATGGGTTTAAATGAAATCTTTCTGTTATTTGATTTGTAATATAAGCTACTGGCCTACCGTGTTGTATGTAAATAAAAATGCAAGTTTTATTTCATATTGTCCCGACGTTTCGTGAATTTTATGTTCACTTTTTCAAGGGATCTTCGTCTATTTAATAAAAAACAAAACATCAACTCATTTCTAAAAAATTATTGAAATTTTTACAATTATTAACTCACATGTATATAAAATTTTTTACATTAAAAGTTTTTAAATACATTTTTAACTTTAAACTCACAAATTTAAAATAATTCTTTTTAGTATCACCGCCTGTTTATGTTATTGCAATTTTGTAACTGGCGCTTAAATTATCCGTGTCCTCTTTAATATTCATTGTTTTGTTTATCTTCTGTTGAATTCTTAAGCTTTCTGTTATGTATCTTTTTCTAGTGTTGTTTATTTTGTCCAGTATTTTTATATTGTCAAAATCTGGTTTATGTTGTGTTTGTAGTATGTGTTGTGACAGAGCAGTGCTTTCTTTGTTTTTGTTTATATCAGCTTTATGCTCACCTACTCTTATTTCCAAACTTCTTTTTGTTGTACCAATGTACAAAAGATTACAGCTGTTCATGTCGTTGCCTTTACAGGGTATTTCATACACGACGTTGTTTTGTTGTAGTTTATGTACTGGTGTTTTTGTTTTTGTAAATATTGAATTTAATGTTTTATTTGGTTTGTAAGCAAAATGTATATCCATTTTATCTATTGTTGTTTTAATGTTTTTGTTGTCAGTAAGGCCGGGAATATATTTTACACTATAAAAACGTTTATCTTGGTTGTGGTTGCCAAGTTCGTTGTTTTTTGTAGGTTTGTAGGATTTAATTAAAGATTTAATTAATCCTGTGGGAAAACTATTGCTTATTAATATATTAGTGATTTTTTGGATGTTTTTTGCGTAAAATTTTTTGTCGCTGATGTCCAGTACTCTTTGCACAAAATTTTTTGCCGTGTTAATAATTTGATTTTTTGGCTGCGTTGCGTTGAAGTTGATTATTCTGCCGGATGATGAGTCTTTTGCATACCAGTCAAATATTATTTTATTTTCAGTTCTGTGTAGTTTTGTGTCAAGATATGCTAATTCACTATTTTTTTCAACCTCTACGGTGAATTTGATTTTTGGGTGGTATTTGTTGAGAGTTTCTAGTATCTCATCTTTGTCGTCAATATTTATGATAGCTAAGATATCATCTACATATTTAGCTATGTATTTTATGTAAATTCTTTTGAGTTTTAATTCAGCTATTGCTACGTCTAGTAAGTTGTCTAGCACAATATCTGCAATTGTGGGCGAAATCTTTCTTAACTATCCTACAAATATTGAATTTTGTAACATGAGTGATTATTTGCGAAAACCAAAGATATATGGGGGAAACGGCTTATTAGTTTCATTATAAATAGTCGTCGATCTGCACATATTTCATTTCAAAACTTTATTATTACTTTTGTCTTAGGGGTTGATTTAGTAAAAATAAACCTAAAGTTCACTCAAAAATTTGCATGAAAATCACTATAAACATATTTAAGACTGCATGCTTTGCATAAAAATTTTTAGCAACACGTCCTTGTTCGTGTTAGTGAATCAGGGTGTTAGTTTCTAATAATTTTATTGCAATAATAATCTATAAACTATTTCAAAATTGTGTTTTTTTTCATAAGTCTTATAAACAAAAACAAATTTTTGTGTTAAGATTGTTTTATAAGAACAGTTTCGTACCGTAAAAAAAATCATACTAAAACAAAAAAGTATCACTTCATAAAAAAGGGGTAGAAAGCGGCATAATGTTACAAAAGGTGGCAGATTTAGGTAATTTTAAAAAAGGGGCACTAAAAGTGGCAAGGCAGTTGAAAAAGTGGCAAATTGCCACTTTAGTCGCAAAACGGTCACGCTGGTTGCGGATTCCTGTGATATTGTGCGATTGTATTTTGGGATCGATTTTGAATTTTCGTGTCGATATAGACATTCATTTTATATACACAGTGCAGTGCGTGTGTGTATTTATAGTGTGTTTAATTTTCTGAGCCTCCGCTGGCAAAGGGAGTCTCAAGGTCAAACTCCAGCAGTAAGGTCGTACGTTTGTTGGTTGGTGCTGTGTTACCGTGTTTTCAAATTGAGTGAGTATTTCGGCGTTGCCGTTTTTGATTTTTATCGGGAACTTCTGGGATTTAGGGGATTTTGGGCCCAGTTTTTCGTGATTCAGACCCGGTTCGTCTCGGTTTTGAACTCGGGTTTTTTGAAAAAAAAAACCGATTTTTCGATTTTACCGAATTTGTTGATGAACTTGGTGCGATATTTGGCTGACGGTTTATCGACTGCGTTTGTCTTTCACTGTTGGATATTTTGCTGTTTAACTGCGGTAATTCCAACTATTTTGTGCGGGTATATTATTTTTTGCTGGTGGATAAATAATACTATTATTTATATCTGTGGGGAAGCGGAATTGCGATATGCCTAGTGGGAGTGAGTCAGAGGTGTCTGATGCGAAGCTTATCGGTTTGTGCGATTTGTCGGTTGTGGAGGATAATACGAGGGTGAAAAAGAAGCGGATGAAGCCCGGTTCGCCGAAGTTGAAGCGGGTGAATGATGAGAAGAATGTTTCGGTAGAAGGTGAAATGTTTCACTACTAGATGTTTACACATCTCCCCTGTGACTCACATTATTTTTTTATTATGCCTACACTCTAAAACACTTTTGCTGAAAATTAGGTCGATAATAGTCGGCAACACTTTACAGATTATTATCAACCTAAAATTACACACGCATTATTTTTGAACAAAATGTTTTTACTAAAAAAGGCGATTGGCAGGGTGCATATTTGAACCGCGACTCCTGACTGATAGTCTGACGTATCTACCATTCAGCCATAGCCGTATTATACTTTATGTTACATTTTTTCCACTTGGACTAAATATGTTTAATTTCAAAGGTTTTTCCTATAAAAAAGTAACTACAAAATCGATGTAATTTTAGACAAGCAGAAATTTTCAACACAAATTTAGACAATATAAGATCGTAAATTTAAAGTAATGTTTTAGAGTGTAGGATGACATAAATACACAAAAATTTATTATAATAATCCAAGAAAAACTGGTTTTAAAAATCAATTTTTGTTAAAAAAAAAAATATTTTAATTCTCATTCAAATAATACTAGTTTTATCATTATAGGTTTTATATGACACAAGATATGACGAAATAAAAATAAAGCTTTGAAATCTTTTACTTCGAAATGTCGACTATAACGTCATTAAGAACTTTTTTATCTTTAAAATCTTAGCGCCCTAGGTCAGTGCGTAATCCTTATTATATTATATACAATTTTTATTAAAATATTCGAAGTCGTATTCGGTACAGGAAGCGATATATTTAAACAACGCTATGTTGTGACTTTTCACCATTGATATATCTTGAGGCGTACACGATATTAGGTGAGACTTTTGAGACATCTTATGCAACGCCAATACAAACTTGTATACAAAAAAAATTAATAAAAATGGGAGAATATGAAGTAAGTTAGTTTATTTATACACACAGCTACATATGGGGCATCATTTTTGAAGCGGACAGTCCAAAAATTGTTTTTGCCGAATAGCTGCACAGTCGACACTATTCACGATTTTTTTTATAGATAAGTCAAAAATGTTGTTAGCTTAAATGTACTTATCTGCCTTAATGTGCACGTACACACATTTATTTAATGTGTGCAGCCAACCTTAATTTTTGATATGCAAATAATTAAAAACGTCCAAAAAATGTGTTAAATGTGCAGGTACACAAAATGCACTTAAAAAGGATTTTGAAGAATAATCACAGAAAACAAATATTTTGTGCAGCTACGATTGATTTCTTGTATGAAAATCATCTTAAAATGTTAAAAATTTAAGGCATTCATCTTAAAAGTGCAGGTATAGAAAGTACACTTCAAACACTAATTTCTATGGGATTTTAAGGAATAGTGACACCAAATTATTCAATTAAAAAAATTAAATAAATCAGTGTATTTAAAAATAAAATTCCTTTATCACTAAGTTACCAGGCTCAGAAAATTTAGCCTATTAAAATATGGAAAAAATTGATTTGTAACTCGTGATTGATTTTTGTATCAAATTTGTTG
Source organism: Panzeria rudis (assembly GCA_956483635.1). Lineage (NCBI taxonomy): Eukaryota > Metazoa > Arthropoda > Insecta > Diptera > Tachinidae > Panzeria > Panzeria rudis. Next base: position 111,277,247 of record OY101449.1, read on the forward strand.
GCGTATTGAATCACTAATGATGGACGTTTTCTGAAAAGTATTTTTTTTTGATAAAGTGTTATATCAGCTATTTTATACGGCTTTACTTTATATATATATATATATATATATATATATATATATATATATATATATATATATATATATATATATATATATATATATATATATATATATATATATATATATATATATATATATATATATATATATATATATATATATATATATATATATATATATACATATATATATATATATATATATATATATATATATATATATATATATATATATATATATATATATATATATATATATATATATATATATATATATATAACGAGTGATTTTTTTGCTATTATCTTTTTGGCAACACTAGTTTTGACAGCTCACGCACGTTTTGTATCTTGTGTCACTGTCAAACATCTTCAGTTTGGTCTATAATTTAATCATGAATCGTCTTACAAACGAACAACGCTTGCCAAATTTTTGGTGAATGGGCTCTTGAAAAGTTAGATGAAGATCCACTTTTTTATCGAAGAATTGTGTTCAGCGACGAGGCTCATTTCTGGTTGAATGGATACGTGAACAAGCAAAACTGCCGTATTTGGAGTGAAGAGCAGCCAGAAGCATTGCAAGAGCTACCAATGCATCCACAAAAAACAACCGTTTGGTGCGGATTATGGGGTGGCGGCATCATTGGGCCGTATTTCTTCAAAGATGATGCGAATCACAACGTTACTGTGAATGGTGAGCGCTACCGTGCGATGATAACAAACTTTTTTCTGCCCAAAATGGAAGAGCTTGACTTGCATGACATGTGGTTTCAACAAGACGGTGCCACATGCCACACAGCACGCGAAACAATGGACCAATTGAGAGGCGAGTTCGGTGAACAGTTTATTTCACGCTTGGGACCAGTCAATTGGCCGCCCAGATCGTGGGATTTAACGCCTCTAGACTATTTTTTGTGGGGCTATGTTAAGGCTAATGTCTATAGCGACAAGCCCGCTTCGATTGACGCACTGGAAGCCAACATTGCCAACATTATTCGTGAGATACCGGCCGAAATGTTGGAAAGAGTATGCCAAAATTGGACTAAGCGGATGGACCATTTGAGGCGCAGCCGCGGCCAACATTTGCATGAAATAATCTTCAAACATTAAATTATATCGACCCAACTATCGATCCAAATAAATATTTCATGCATTTTTCTGAATTTTATGTGTTTTTTTTTTTACTTTCCGATAGTTCTTATAAAATCACCCATTATATATATTTGCAACTTCAGTCAATGTTAAGAAGCGTAAATACAGAAAAATCTTATTTTGAAATTTTTTATAAATCTTTATAGAGATACAAAAGAAGTATACCCGAGTATACCTGAAATTTTTGTAGAGTCTTAATATAGAAACATCTTCGCTAAGCAAGGACAAAAGCCTTAAACACAAAACCGGTCTAAGAATTCCCCATAACTGGAACAAAAACCTTTTAGAAATCCAAGAAGTTCCCCGGATTCTCAAAAACTTGGACAGAAATCCTCTCTAAATCCCAGAAGGTCCCGTATACCCAAAAAAATTTTACGAAAATCTCCCGAATATACCATAAGTTCCTCGGGTTCCCTAAAACTTCTACGAAAATCCCCTCAAAATCCCAGAAGTTCTCCGGATTCAAAAAAACGCTTACAAAAATATCCCATTAAATCCAGAAGTTCCCCGGATTCCCAAAAACTGGGACAAAAATCTCCCTAAAATTCCAGAAATTCGCCGGAAAATAACGGCAACACTTAAAGCCGCAAAAATACTGAAACGACAACACTCAGTACAGCTGTCAACCAAATTCAAGATAAATCGGTCAAGAGGAAGAGTGTGAATTTTTAATTACATACTCGATTAATTACATACATATACATATGTATGTAATAGTACATATATATGTACAAATCCACATGCAAACATACATAAAAACAAAAAAGGAAAATGGCACTAAACACTTATGTGTGACATGCAATTTAAATCATGTTTTAGAAGCTAAAATGATATACTGTCTTTTCTTGGTCATTGCTCTACACACTTTTGACTTATTACTTACAAGCGTATGATTCATTACTGTTTTTGTATGGTGTGATGACTTAGCATGTAAATTTCAAGTCAAATCTAAGCACGATTTGGAAACACATTGTGCGATTTAAAAGGTGTTTCAAATGATTTGTTGCAGATGTCTAGTACACATTCGTTGTCATTCCAAAAAAAAAAAAAGAAAAGAAAACCAGCTCATTCAAATTTCTGTTGCTATCGTCTTTCATTGTCATGGGCAGAGATACCATATATGCATTTTTTACGATATAACAAAAAAACGATATGACATACAGTGTTGTCATATCGTAAGTGTTTTACGATATGACAACATTAAGATAGCCATACACGATGTTGTCATATCGTAAAAAACTTACGATAAGACAACACAGTATGTCATATCGTTTTTTGTCATATCGTAAAAAACTGCATATGTATATGGCATCGCTGGTCATAGGTATGTATGTAAGTATGTGTGTACAATATTTAATTTATGTACAATTTAATTTTTTACGACCACTCTAATGCACACATTAAAATTTGAATGCACACATTAAAACTAAAATTTGAATTTCTTCAGGTGTCATACCCCAAATCGATGGGTATTTACAAAAACACATCTAAAAAAATTTCACAGCAGTCAGTTAAGATTAAGACGTGTCGCACCTCACGCCAATCAAAAATTTAGTAAATGCTCTTCTTCTGCTCTTATATCTCATTAGATATTTAGTGCGATAATGCTTGTTTTCTTCGTAACTTCCATACACAAAGGTATCGCGGTATCATGCAGCGTAATAGAAAGTGTTTTTGTCGTGCATATAATACGGTTTAATTCTTGTTTCAAAAAGTAAAGTAACGTATGAGTGTTCTGTAAACATTAATATTGGTCATTATCAGCGCAATAGGTTTTAATGATTGCGAATTATACCCAGCAAAAAGTTTTATAATTTTTGTAATCGGTAGTACTTTATTAATGGCTTACAAAGTAATATATATATTATATAATGTCCTGCGGTTCCTATTAGGAACAAAGCGTCACATCGAACTCTCTCCAGTCGGCTCGGTTTGATGCGAGATGTTTTATTTCTCTCCAGCTTACACCACTTTGGTTGACTTCATTATCAAGTTGACGTCGCCGAGTATGCGACGGGCGGCCAACTCTTCGTGTATTACCCTGTGGGTTCGAATCAATAGCTGCTTTTGTGGTGTCACCTGAGGGTCTGCGCACCGTGTGACCAATCCAGCACCACTTGCGGTGAAGTATTCCCGTTTGTTGCCAGAGTTGCGTGTTGGATATTATGCTTGGCCAAAATATTTTTAATATCCTCCTGGTATATGAAAACTTATTTTGGTCGCTTAAACTTATAAGTCAACAATAGCTGAGTGGGTAAAGTTCTTGTCTTCATATCTGAACGAGCACAGGTTCGTATCTCAAGTGGGTCAAAAACATAAAAATAAAAAAATAAAATAAAACTGAAAAAATATAAATAAAACATATAATGTGTATAATTTTTTTTTAAATTTTAATTTGTTTATTTGACTACTTATTTTTTAGCTACAAATAAGCCAAATAATAATTAGTTAATTGCTGTGACAATATAAATATATTTGTAAAAGGTACACCTTATTTTTTGGCCTTCTCAAACAAAAATAAATAGTTATCGAGTCAAATTGTAAGTGGTTACGACTTAAATCCTCATATAATTTTTTTTCCTACCAGTAAGCAAAGTTTTTGCTGGGATAGCTACAGCAACTTAATATGAACATTTTGTGTTTTTTTATGTTTTAATTCATTATTAAGTTCGAGCAAATATCTGAATGAAAAAGAGGCAAGGGGGGGAATGCTTCGCTTCCTTTCCTTAGATAAAGACTTGTTGCATAAAGCAAATATATATATATGTATATATTTGCATAAATGTTTCATTATTTCCTGTCAATGAAATTAAATGAGAATATGAGTTCTTGAATATAAGTAACATATTTTATTTTATTTGTATTTAAAATGAATGTCTGCATTTAAATGCTGAGAATTTGCATAATCGCCTTGAGTATGAAAATTTAATTACAAGAAGAAATTGTCGTTATCAACTCTAACAAACATGCATACATATCATCATATAAAATGCAAAAGGGCCAAACATCATTTTTAAAAAGTTTTCAGAAATGATAAGAAATTTTATAAAATCAAACTATAGTGCTAATAAAAACGTTTTTTATTTCTGTGTAGTATCATCAATGAAGTCTGAATTAATACATTTTTTGGATTTTGCATCTCTCCTGAAAAATTGTTAAAAGTGATGATAGGCCCTTTTGCATTTTATATGACGATATGTTTATATATAGTCCTTTAGCTTTTCGTAATAAAAAGTTTTACTTGCTGCAACTGAACGAAAAAAAATATTTATAAAAAGTATAAAATATACTTTTTTACTTAATTAAAACTGTTTTCTTTCGTTGTGTTTAATCCAGTATTTTGTCACATTGCATGTCTGATGGCCGTTGAATGTTAATGTTGGTTATTGTTTTGATTGTAAATTTGAATTTAAATTATTTTCTACATTTTTGCGTTCTTCGTTTTTAGTTTGTATAATTTAACAATTCAACACTTACATTTTAAGAACTTCATTGCTAAAGAATTTCTTTTCTTTTCTGGCTTATTATTGTTTGATATTGCAAACAGATGATGGCCAAATTTCAAGAAACATTTCTCCAAGAACAAAAAATTTGATAACTACATACATGCGTGTACTCAAAAAAGAAAAAAACATCAATGAAAAATCGAAAATTAATGGAAAAATGCGCTTATTCAAATTGAATGAAACGTTCGCGAGTTATGGGGAAATATATTGGCGTGATCGCCTAGTGTTATTAGGACTAAGTACTCTTACATGAAAAACAGGTTGTATAATTACGATGAATATTTTTTGTATTATGAAAACTGTACATAAACATTTTTATATCATTAGAAATGTAGTTTTGTTGTTTTTATGTGTCTTATTTAGGTGGAGTGCTGGAATTTATAGAAGTTGTGTGAATAAAAGATAAGAAGTTAAGCTAGTTCTTTATATTCCTTGTATGTCATACCCTGCAATCGGCATATATCGAGATCAGTGAAAGATATTCGAATAATTTTTTCAGGCGTAGTAAAGAAATTCATGTAGTAGTCAAAAATGTCAATTTGAGAAAATAAAACTATTTTACTATATATTTTTAATGGTACAAGACTTTGTTTTTCCTAAATTTTGACTTTTTTCAGAAAATCAGAGCATATAGCCACATATATGAAAAGGGTCTCCTCAATTTTTGCCAAAATTCTTGGAATTATCTACATTGTAAAACGTTGTTGTGGGAATTTTAAAAATCTACCGTCACAATTTCTTATAGGCCCTCAAAAACACAAAATATTTTTAAAATTGACGATATTCGGCTATTGCTGAATGAAGACTAGATATCCAAAATACAAAATAATTGGCGCAAGACACATTGTCAATATATTTCATTTTACAATTTATGATTAAAGAATGAATGTATTAAACAAAGTTTTTTTTTCAAAATTGAAAATAATGGAGATACGTTAAAAAAAGACTTTTTCAGCAAAATTTCAAAATTTAGATTTTTTAACATTTTTCGGATTTCAAGAATGCAGACAATAACAATTTTTTTCTCTAGTTTTATATAGAATTGTATCAAAAACCGAATGTTGAATGGAAAAAACAAAATAAACTCAAGACAAAAAAGTTTTTTTCTTTCTTCAAAGTCAAATATCGTCTAAGCTATGAGAGATACGGACATGTAAGACTTTATTTCTTGTAGTTTTAGATTAACTCAAAGCGTCTTAAATTTTTAAAATCTGATAATATTTGAAATATAAAAAGCTGTAGAAATTTTTTTGAGTCCTAGGTGGTAAAATTTTTGACCCACTGTAGCTCCTCTCATGTTTAAATTAAAAGGCCACTGAGTTTTGCGTTTTAAGGCATGACTCCTTTTCTAAAAATGTTTCAATTTTCAGCTAAGTCCCATTAGCTGTCTAGATATGCCAGATTTACTACCATTTATTTTGGGAAAGGCCCCACTGTGCACTGTTTTGTGCACTGCGTATGTTTTATAATTGATTATTTGTTAATCATACGACCCTGTACCAATCATAATGATTAACACGTCTTGGAAACTTCTAAGTAAAACATACTATTTTTCCAAACTTCTTTTGAAAACTCTGCAAAAATTTACTCTTTGGGGGGGGGGGAATATCCCCTTCCCCACTCTTGTATCCGCGCCTGGCGAGTTAAAGACAGACTTTATTAAATTTATAAGTCTTTGTCAAAAGTTTTTTGTAAAGCACTTAAAAATTTGTTATATGAAATATTCTCCCAATTCTATTTAAAACAAAGACATATTTGTTGAGGGTTAAGCAATTCTATTCTTTTGTGATTTTCGAACAAATATTATTTGTAAATTCTCAAATGATTTTTGAAGTTCTGTACATAAGATAAGAGGTTTAAAACTTTTCAGAAGTATGGCTGAAGTCTACTGATGATTTTGTACAGCACCAATGAAATGCAGATAAACATTGCTTAAACCTCAACAAATAAATCTCTGTTTTTTTTTGTAAAGAAAATATATTAATATTTTTCTTCTGTTTTTAATAAGAAGAAAAATAGCTAATTTTTCAGCATAAAAAAGAATTAAAAAAACTACATTTTATTTCAATATTTGATTCGATTTCCATTGGCCAGTTACTGTTACATGTATAAAATTATTCTCTCGTTACGGCTAAAAAATATTTATTCATTCATTTGTACACGTTTTAGTACAAATGTTTTAATGAATATTTTATTGTGTACATTAAATGAATTTATTATTCAAATTTGTTCATTTAATAATTTTATTTATGCTATCCATTCATGTCCATAAAGAGACATATTTATACAAAAATAAAAATATGCATATTATTTTATATATAAAACTTTAGATGACGATTTAATAGAAATTTTCAAACGTGATAATTGGTGATAAGTAAATTTAATTACCAAAAAAGTTTACTGTTACTGTATAAAAAAGTAATTTATATTTTATATGGTCATTAGAAATATTGAAGTCTTTTGAAAAGGAAACGGTATCATGAAATGAGAAACTGAAAACGTAGTTAATTTTTTGAAATGGAATTACGCCCCAAATTGCTAAGTTAATCACAAACACAAACAAATAAAGCACGCGAAGCTTTTCGCTTATCTGCGGAATAACTACATATCAGCCACAGGGCCACGTCGATTATATACTGTATGTACTGTCGGACAGTGTGATTAGAAAAAAATCTTGAGTATCTTACAATTTATAATAAATATTGCATCACAAGCTTCAACTCTTAAAGAAAGAGTACGTACACTCGGAAAAAAATTGAATATAAAATCAACATGACGCAATTGTGATTTGAAATCATATTAAATTTACATGAAACGACAAATTAGTCGTTTAAGGCCCAAATTTACAGTCATTAGTTAATTATTAGTAAACTAAAATGATAGCTATTGTTTAACTAAAACTTCATATTTACAGTGTATTGTTTAACAAAAATTTTTAATATGGGTAAAGAATGGTAACCCTATCAAATATACCAGCAAAAATAAAGAAATAAAGAATATTACACATCTTACGGCGGCAATTTAAAAATTTTTAAGCACACAAAGCTAATGGAGCAAATCTTTTTTGTCGCCCCTAAAAGTATGCTATATGAACGTAATAATTTCCAAAACATGGTGCAATAATTATGCAGGTTCAATAAATGCAACAAAAAACTAGATAATGCTAGTCAAAAAAAAATACACGTGCTAGACGTTACTTATGTACAAAACTACCAGAACAAAATATAATCAGCTGACGTTATGCTGCCACCTGTATACTTATTGCACCATGTTCCAAAGCATCTAACTGATTGTTGACCAATGGCGTTTGGCGGTTTAACTAATGGTAAACAAGGAAGTGTGAATAAAATATCATTGGCTAAACTATTGTCATTAGCTAACTAATGACTGTGAATTTGGGCCTAAGTGTGTTAATGACGAAACAGAACTCAGTTTTTCTATACAAATTGTCATTAATCATACGCCGTAAAAAGCAGTCATGGGATAAAACTGTTTTATTTTGAGAAGGTCTTTTCTCCTGCTCTCAGTTTTAGCCACTCATTCTCTCAACAATGTTGCCGTGTTTTAATAAAATTTCATACATTTTTCATACGAAATATAAGAACAACAGAAAATAAACAATAATATGAGAGCATTTTGAAAGTACTGCGGTTGATTTAGCTTTGGGCCTGTTTATTTGGCAGCGTTTTTGCCTGAAGTTGCAGACTCAGTTCTGTTTCATCATTTACACAGAAAAAATTATGATAGCCTTTTTTTTAAACAAACATATATTTGAAACAGATTTTAAATCTTTACTATTGTCTCTATTTAGTTTGATAAATAATTTTGTTTGACTTATTATTTCATTTCATTTACCTACCGCCAATGTTAGCAACCTGATAAAATTATGAAATTCTTTGATTTATTTTTTATATTTCTCTAAACCATTTTTTGATTGAAACAATTTGTTTATTGAAAAAAATCAGAATTATTTTCAAACAAATTTTTGCATTTGAATTTACAAATTTCTTTATAGGACCTAAATTGAACAAATTTACATTTGATTCAGGGAATTTGGTATTTGAAGTGAAAAAATAGTTTCTTCTGTGTTGTGTTTTTTTTTTTGCTTTGTTCATTGCTACAGTTCACTGTTGTGCTTAGTTGTGTGGCTTGTTGTTGTTTATTCTGACATGTGTCGGCTGTGTAGACGACAAAAAACGAATTACCAGCGAAAATTTACTGCTGCTGGTTCAAAATACCATTGTATCATATTAGTTCTAAATGAATAATTATTAAGTTTTATGTTAAATAATCATTTAAATCATGTTGAATTAAAATGAAACTCATTTTACATGCGATGGTATTTATTTATTGTATAGGTAAAGTAAAGTTTGAAGCTGTTGTAGCTGCAGTGCTTAGCACATGTTCTATCGTGCATGTGGTACGAGCTCAAATCTTGGTTGGTGCAGCCAGCTACAACCTAAAGTTTTCTGATGCCTATCACTTAAGTAAAATAATTAATATAGTAGCTACATTAAAGTCATGTTGCTTCAGCTTGATATAACTATAATTCAACATTATTTTTAGTGTTGTTTCAACATGATTCTTCGTGTTGTTCCAATATAAAATTCACGTTGTTTCAACTCGAAATAACTTTGATTCAACATGATTTTTTGTATTATTTCAGTATCAACTTCATTTTGATTTAACTGTACTGCAATATTAAATCAACATGAAATATAGGTAATTCAAAAGGATAAATTTTCCTTCAAAAAACTACTGTAAATCATGTTGAATTAAAATGACACCCCTTTGAAGCCAAAGCATTACCGAAAATTTTTTAATTAACCTGGTTTTGGACGATTTAACATGGAAATTTTTCTGTGTGTATCCTTTCGTTTCTTCTCAACTTTTGGAGTTATTAAAATAAAGAACTTTTTTTCGAAAAATTTCCTCTACGATATCTCTCGAACAATGCAAGAGCTTGTAATCAAATTTCCAACAGTCTCTGTTATTTTTTGAGTTTAAGAGCTCAATTGGATTCGATCGATATTAGTAGGTAAAAATTTATAAGAAAATAAATAAAATTTTTGCGAAAACTTTATTTTTGAAAATTGTCAAAATCTATTGAGCCGTATGGGTCATTATCTCTCAAAATCTAAATGAGGTTAATTACTTTACAATGCAGCAAATTTGGCTCCAATCGGTAAGATATTCTTAAGTTATGAGGGGCTTACATACACGCACACATACATCCATACCGACATCACCGTAAAAATAGTTAGAATAGATTCCGATGACCTCAAAACGTCGAGATCTGATCAATACTCGATTTTAGAAAATTGAAGTGAAATGAATAACTTCCTGTTTTTGATAGCGGGAAGATAAAGAAAATCTTAAATGATACTCATTCAGTATATCAATGTAAAATAAAGTTTCTAAAGTTTCTAAAGTATAAACCGACCAGTCCGGTTGCATTTAATAGGTCAAAATTGCCTGTTAAACAAAAAGATATAGGTGATAAAGTTGTATCAATTTTTTTTCTCGCAATAAAATTGGACACATTTTTTTCACAAAAGTTTTTAACCCATTATTGACCATTAATAGCGTTTTTATCGGCTACAATAAAAATTCGATTAATCGGATATTTTTTAATTCGCATTCGATTAATAGGAAAAGATAAAATTAATGAATCGATTCACTAACACATATAGCAAGCAAATAATCGAATAAGATACTTTGTAGAGTATACCTATTCAAAATATGAATTTAATAATATTATTGATCAGATCTAGTTTTTGGTCATTTAGCCATAAAATGTAGGCACTATTTTAAGAAATATATGTATATTTTAAATCATTGGAATATCATCTATCATTTGGTGAAGAGTATGCGCATTTATAGTCCTTCAAAATTAAGCTAGAGACATGAATATTATTTTTTATTTCCTTTGTTTCCACATGAAAAGGGACCAAATCTTCAATGAGGTCAAAATTTAATTCTTATGCTTTCTATACTGAACGCTTACTGCTGAGCATGCAGGTATTTTTAGAATTTTTCCATCAGTTTTCGTTTGGAAGTTATGAAATTTTAAAGTTATTCTTATGAAAAGCCTAATTTTAAGAAAAACGAGTTCAAAGTTTGTAGTTTTTTCCCCCTTCTAAACTTTGTTCCACTTAATCATAAAATAATAAAACATAAGGTGTAACCTAGAGAGGTAACCTGATAGGTGAAGTTTGAACGTTCTACCATAAAAGCTTCCCGAGATATGAAGGTGTAAAAAGTGCATATTTTAGGACCTATTCACTGACTCACTCACTGACTCATCAATATTATTGGGCACTTCCTATATAGGTAGATAGCTGAAATTCGGTATACAGGTAGGTCTGGGTGAGCAATTAACCAGAAAAGTCTGAAAATGGACACTTTTCACATGGGGGACTAGGGTGGCCTTTCTGCAAGGGGACCTGCAAGTATTTCATTCTGATCCGAATCCTCCAAATCACTATCTGATAGTTCCCCTCCGGCAAAATAATCATCTAGAACTTCTTGTAAATCATCGGACAAATTGTTAAAAAAGCCTTAAAAAACAATTTTGAAAATCGAATTAAATATAACAGAGATATACGTTGGAAGGTAAACGGTTTTCAATCGCGAACAGATGCCTGTACAGATAAATCGGGTCAAATTATGACAGAGAAGTCAAAGATTCTGAATAGGTGGAAAGAACACTTTGAAGAATTGTATAATAAAGAGCCTATAGCTGAGGAAGAAAAAAGAGAAGAGAGTACCATATAAATAAGCGGCGAGTTTGAAGCAGAGCCTGATCCTACACTTGAGGAAATGATTGAAGTACTTGACGCGATGAAAAATGACAAAGCACCAGGAGGCGACAACATCATGGCGGAACTACTTAAGGGGCTGGACAAGAGTGTGGAGGGAGGAACAAATGCCCACGGAATGGACAACAGGAATCGTCGTCCCAATTCACAAAAAAGGAGACAAGCGTAACTGCGAGAATTATCGAGGGATTACATTACTAAATGTATGCTATAAAATTTTTTCCGGAATACTTGCGAGAAGGCCGAGTAAAATCGCTGAGAGGCTGCTCGGAGAATACCAGTGTGGATTCAGGCCTGGTAGGTCTGTAATAGATCAAATATTTGTACTAAAGCAGAACCTAGAGAAGAGTTATGAGTTTAATAACGATGTACATATGCTGTTCGTTGACTTCAAGCAGGCGTTTGATAGCCTAGACCGAACTAAGATCCGCAAATTATTTGCTTTATTCGGTATAAACAACAAACTGACTCGTCTGACAATGGCAACACTCAGTAATACAAGAGGAAAAGTTACATTACAGCAAGAGCAAAGTGAACAATTTCACATCAACACAGGAGTAAGACAAGGGGACAGTTTGTCCACAGTTCTGTTCAACCTATGCCTGTATTATGCTATAAGAAACCACACAGGACTTGGAAATGTGTTTAATCGGTCAGTGATGACAATCGCCTACGCCGATGATATTTCGATTTTAGCTCGAAACAGGCGATATCTGGAAGAGACATTTCAAAATATACAAACATCTGCAAAAGAGATAGGGCTAGTGGTTAATCAATCAAAAACCAAGTATATGATACTATCCAGAAGCGCTGAAAGAAGAACGCCACGAGATATCAGTATAGGAGAATATAATTTTGAAGGAGTAGACAAGTTCAAGTACTTTGGCGTACTTATTAGTAATGATAATAGTGCAAGAGACTGTATACAAGACCGAATTGTAGCAGCAAACAAATCATATTTTGCACATAATAAGATATTTAAATCAAAACTTTTATCAAGAGCCTGCAAGCTGAGAGTTTACAATACCATCATAAGGCCTACAGTTATTTACGGATCAGAGGTTTGGTCTATGACGAATTCCGAAGAAGAGTCTCTCAGAATTTTCGAAAGGAAAATCCTTAGACGAATATTTGGGCCAAGACGAAATGAAAGGGGAGATTATTTCGTAAGGAGCAATGAAGAACTTTTACAGCGAAATCAAGACGAGGATTTAGTAAAATACATTAAAGCGCAAAGTCTAAGATGGATAGGCCATGTACTAAGGATGGATCAAAACCGGGCGCAAAAGCTTGTTCTTGACTACACGCTACGCAAGCGCCTAATTGACAATATTGATGATGATATGAGAGCAATGGTACTACGGAATTGGCCCACCCATGCTAGAAATAGAGCGGAATGGAGAAGAGTTGTGGAGAAAGCCAAAGCCCACCCCTGAATGATGATGATGATGATGATACGTTGGAAGGGGTGAGGGGGGGGCGGCGAGTGGAAGCAAATTTCCCAACCGATTTTTGAAAAAAAATAGTGGAACCAAACTGCACGCTAAACCTTTCAAACAAAAAAGAAATTTGAAAATCTGTTCGCAAATGACAGATTTGCGCATAGGGGAGGGCGCAAATTTCCTCCTCTAATTTTCGAAAAAAAAAATTATGGGACCAAACTATAGGTAAACCCTTTCGAACAAAAAAAGAATTTTGAAAATCGGTTTACAAATGACAAAGTTATGCAGGAGGGGAGCAAATTTCCCCCTTCCGATTTTCGAAAAAAATTATGGAACCGCACAGCAGGCCAACCCTTTCAAACAAAAAAATAATTTGAGAATCAGTTCATAAATGACAGAGCTATGCGTCATTTGGGGAGGAATCAAGGTGACGATGTGGTTCCTTTTCTCTGGACAAACCCTTGTCTTGTTTTTTCAATGTTTCGGTATAAAATATATCGATTCTAATATATCGACTATTCCGTCTAGATAGAAGGAGAACCAGAGAATCGGAATCAATTAAAATAAAAAAATCGATTTTTACCTTTAATCAGCCATATAATTCTTATTCATATAATTTAGTTTTCTCATTACAGTTTTTTCAACTGGAGCGAGTAGGATTCGAGCAAAATTAACACGTTTAACACCTCGGCCATATGATGCTAATATCTGACAGAGCATAAAGAGCATAAAGTTTATCAAGCGAAGAATTTTTGAGAAAGAAGGGTAACGTGCAATACACAAAAATAGTTTTCTTTTTGGAGTAGAGCTAAAAAACTGAAAATATCAGGATACATTCTACACTCTAAAACATTACATCAAATTTACGATCATATATTGTCTAAATTTATGTTGAAAATTTCTCCTTGTCTAAAATTACATCGATTTTGTAGTTATTTTATTAAAGAAAAAATCTTTCAGATTCAACATATCTAGGAAAAAATACAACATAAAGTATAATACGGCTATGTATATATGCTGAATGGTAGATACGTCAGACTATCAGTCAGGAGGTCGCAGTTCAAACCTGCATGCAGCCAATCGCTTTTTTTAGTAAAAACATTCTGTTGAAAAATAATGCGTGTGTAATTTTAGGTCGATAATAATCTGTAAAGTGTTGCCGACTATTATCGACCTAATTTTCAACAAAAGTGTTTTAGAGTGTATGTTACAAGTATACCCGATATCTATTTTACTTTCTGCCCCCTTTTCCACATGCATCCGCTAACGGCAAGTTTGGCTTACAAAACTTGCCTTTAAAGTCCTCGTTAACTCTTAATCATACATTTTGAAAAGGGCCATTTAACATAAAAACTATTTTTTGAAATCAATAATTTCAAAAGAAAGAAAATAATGATTCTTTTTACCAAGCTGATATATAAATACTTTGTATGTGGATATGTAATGTTAGTTATCCCTTACTACCTTCAAATTCATTTTAATGAAACTTTACAATGAATTGAAATGAGCGTGCTTAGAAAAGAGTTTTTCTTCTTAATATTTTTTTTTTGAATCTAGTAACAACAAGCGAATTGAAACTTAACGAAAAACTCATTTCAATGAAAAACTCATTTCAATGAAAAACTCATTTCAATGGAATTATAAATCATTTTAGCAATTCCTGTTGTTGACATTTTAGATTTTTATCCCCTTTACTTATGTTTTTTTCTTACTTTACTACTTTTTCGTACCTTTTCTAAGAATAGAGAATATAGAAAATTAACAGAAATGGAAAACCTTAAAGCGAAACAAAAACAACAATAGTTGCAATGGTAGATGTAATATTTTTATATAAATATACGAGTATGTTCTCGTAGATATCATATGAAAGTACAGAGCTAAAAGGAACTGAACTAGAATTTCCCACACATGCCAAGTCAATTGCCGGTACACACGCACTGTTTGGAATAAATGTTACTTGGACAAAAAGTTATGACAAGGTAACAGCTGCAGTACTTTGATAACAAGGACATATATAAAATATTAACCCATTGTGGAAGTTAGATGGAAGTACTAAGCTTCCATCCACACGATGCAAGTTTTGTGGCGTAATCTCAAGTTTATTGGAGACAGATGAGAGACGATTGGGAAGGGGCCCACAGCAGGGTTGCACAGTAGTTCCAGTTGGGGAAAAATGCTAATAAATATGTATGTTTAAAATTTTCAAAAAATCAGAGAGGAGGACTTAAGATTTAAGAATGTGGAAATTCGGATCACCCTGTTGGAATATACATTGAGCTTGACTAATTCAGCCATGAAAAATCTTGTCTGTCTGCCTCATAACTTTTACAAATATTATCCGATTTTGATGATTTTAACCTTGGTGTGTAGTTTTTATATAGATACAGAAAGCAGTTTATTTTCTTCAGAAATCTTAATTATTTTTAATCTGTGAATTTAAAAATTTTGGTTTTTCACCTTAACTCTATTTCGTCAATATCTCCGATTTCATGGATATCTGCATTATCTTTCTATATATTTTTGCCAAATTAAAAATTCATTAAAAACTGCTTGTTTAAAATGTCGTTAACATTTTTAAACATAAGAGGATTGCTATCGAACATTGGAAGGTTGCTTTTTAGGGTTCCGTACACCAAAAGTGTAAGGGTACCCTATTGTTCTCGCTACGCTGTCCGTCTGTCTACCTGTCTGTCTGTCTGTCTGTCTGTCTGTCCGTCTGTCTGTCTGTTACAGGCTGTTTTCTCAGGAACCGTAAGAGGTACCGACCTGAAATTTTCACAGAATATGTAAAACGCTGGCCGCTACAACAACAAATATATGACAGTTAAAAATTAAAGGGTGTTCCAAAGCGAGCAACGAAAAATTTTTAAATACTAATGTAATATACAGACACTCATACATATATAGATACTTTAAAATTGCAAAGTTCCTGTTAATTGGTGTAGTCTGTAGAATAGACTACACCAATTAACACTAACATTTAAAAGAATAAAAATTAAAAGGGCGTTCTATCAGTTAATGTAATTTTACTATGTAATTAGACAATTTGCTGTATCTCGAAAACCGTAAGCGGCAAAATCTTGAAATTTTCAAAAACGCTAAAACAAAAAAAAATTCCATAACTAAAAAAATTTCAAGACGAAAAATCGCCAAAATGAAAAAAGCGCTTAAAGGAAAAAAGGACCAAAATTAGAGAAATCGCTAAAACGCAAGATATCAACAAAACTAAAAAGATCACCAAAAAACTAAAAAAAAACGCCATACCGAAAAAAGTCGTCAAAATGAAAAAAGCACTACAACATAAAAATCGCTAAAATTAAAAATATCATCGAAAAACGAAAAAATCGCAAAAAAAGAAAAAAAGAATCACCAAAACAAAAAAAGCGCCAAGAAGCACCAAAACGAAAAAAACGCCACAGCTAAAAAAAATCGCTAAAACTGAAGTATCACAAAAAACCGAAAAAAATGCCAAAACTGGAAAAAGCGCCAAAGCTAAAATAAATCGCTAGGCCTAAAAATATCGTCAAAAAGTGCAAAAAACGTTAAAACAAAAAACAAACGCCAAAGCCAAAAAGAATGCCAAAACTAAAAGCAATCAGCAAAAAAAAATCGCCAAAAGACGAAAAAATCGCCAGAATGAACAAAAACAGAATAACAAAAAAAAATATAAAAAAATCGTTATATCAAAAAAAAAAAAATCACCAAAAACCGAAAAAAAATATTCACAACCGAAAAAAGCGCCAAAACTGAAAAAACGCCAAAACTGAAAAAAATCGCCACAACTAAATAAAATCGATAAAACTAAAAATATAGTTAAAAAGTAGACAAAAAACATAAGAAAACGCCAAAACCCAAAATTCGACAAAAGTAAAAAAGTCGGCAGAGAACAAAAAAAAAAATTCCAAAAAACGAAAAATTGTTAGAAAAAAAAAGAAAAAATCACGAAAATTGAAAAAGGGCCAAAGGGCCTATTCACATATTACGTAACGCTATTTTCGCAGGTTTTATACCCCCCACCCCCTTCGTAATGCTTTTTACAAAATTTTCAGTATAAAGTATCTAATCCGTAACAAATATTTAACTTCTTTAATCCGTAACAATAATTTGATTGATGCAGAAGCAGAAAATGATTTATGAACAATTACACAGCACTTTCAACAGTCGACTATTTCAAAAGTTTGAATTTGATTTGCTGTTGCTTTTGGTTCGATTCATAAGTAAACACGGAAGCAGTCTACAGTAATCCCTCGATTTACGTCGTGATTGGTTCCGGAAAATGGCGACGTAACTCGAAATAACGTAAATCGAATTTGATATTGCACATAATAAAAATTGGATTTCCTTATGGGTAATTCCATGTCACGACCCCATTCAATTTTGATGAAATTTGGGCAGATGTTGTCATTCATCCTATAACGAATTTATATTAAAGGAAAAAAATTAAAAATGTTTATTTCAAAAGTTATGAAATATTCAAAATGTCATTATTTCGCCAAATTTACAGAATGTGTTGAGCTTAGTTTTAATTATGTCTAAAACTATTTTATGTACAAGGATGTTTTGTATGCCATTTTAAAGAGGATATTTGGGGCAACAAAAAATACATAGAACACAATTTTTTTTGGAAAAATTACTTATCTGCAAAGTTTCGAAAATTCAAAACTGACTAAATCAAAAACCTATGTATTTTTTCGTCTGAATTTTTTTATATAATACCTCTAAACGTCCTTAATTAATCGTGAAAGATCGGAGGAGGTGTTTTTTTTCTTTTTGGAGATATGATTTTTTTCTTTCGCAACCTTCAACAATATAGTATCAAAAATAATTTAAATTTGTAATATTGAGCAATATTTATTACATTTAATTTAATTTAAAAGTTATTGAAGGGGAAAAAGTAATAACATTGACAAATTTGTGCATTTGCTTTTCGGTGAAATTTTATGTTGGAAATTTAGCGTTAAAAATGTATATTTTTTGTCATATCTCAAAAAAGAAAAAAAAAACAAACACCTCCTTAAGAATTTCAGGATTTTTTAAGGACGTTTAGAGATATTATATAAAAAAAAATTCAGCCAAAAAAAAATATAGGTTTTTGATTTAATTAGTTTTGAAAATTTCAAAACTTTGCAGATAAGTCATTTTTCCAAAAAAATGTTAGCCCTATACATTTTTTGTAGGTCCAAATATTGTCCTTAAAATGACATACAAACCAATCTTGTATATAAAATAGTTTTCGAGTTTTTTACAAACTAAACTAAACACTTTCGGTAAATTTGACGAAATAATGATATTTTAGATATGTCATAACTTCTGAAATAAACATATTTAATTTTTTTCCTTTAATATAAATTCGTTATAGGATGAATGACAACATCTGACCAAATTTCATCAAAACCGAATTGGTCGTGTCTAACTATTAGTTGATATGACATGGAATTACCCATATATATTTTTTTATAATTGAGACGACTTAAATCGAAATGACGACGCAAATCGAAATGGGAGTGGATAAAAATTGGTCAGCACAATTTTTATTCACTCCCAAAGATTTTAACTAAACGCTGGGACTCCCCGGGTTTTAATAACAACTTTTAAGCAACAGAGGCGACGTAAATCGAATGGCGACGGAAGTCGAATTTGTGAAGGCACCAAAAATTTAACGACGCAAATCGAATGGAGACGCAAATCAAATTTGATAGGTACAAACAATTTGACGACGTTAATCGAAACAACCTAAATCGAGGGGACGTAAATCAAGGTATTACTGTATACCCTTTTGTAAGTCGCAAACAGGCACAGTCCAAGAAGCAAAAACTCTTGACTTTGCACGTTCAGTCAACTATTTTGTGGTGTTTGTGACGTTTTTGTTGTTGTTTTTGTACGTCATAGAAGAAGCAAAAACAAAAACCACTTGACTGCGATTACTTACAACTTCTAAAAGCAAGAGTTTTTGCTTCTTCGACTGTGACTGTTTGCGACTTGCAAAAGCATACAGAGTGCTTCTGCCTTTACTTGCGATACTAAACAAAAGCAAAAGCAAATGAAATTCAAACTTTTCAAATCGTCGAACATTGAATGTGCTGCGCAATTATTCATAAATCATTTTGTGAGTTTGCTTTGGCTGAAACTGTTGTAGTTTTCAAAAGCGAAAGTGAAAATCATTGCAGTTTTTTAAACACTATCTTAAACTATTTACATACACGCAAAAAAAATATATGGTTGTGGCATGATTGTGTCAGCAATGTCATGTTTCTCAATTTAGTTTATGGTTCTGGTAAATAAGTCATTATTGTTTTAAATAATGTTGAACCTTAATTAGTTTACGAGAAACTCATGTTTACATTCAATCATCACTTTATAGAAATTGCGACATGGTTGCATTTAACAATGTACATTGTTAAAAAAGTGTTGCCTACAATCAGGCTTATTTAAAAATGCAACATTAGTATGATTCTACAAAAGTCCATGGCTATAAAACAGACATGGCTGTTTGTTTTTAAACAACTTTTAGTTCTCAACTTTGGTTATATGCTTTTCTATCAGTTGTGTATTTAAATTTTAAGCGGTCGGCTCATTTGTGTTAGCTTTTTGTAAAAAAACAGATATAGAAATAGAATAAATAAAATAAAAAGGTAAGTTCCATATAATTACAGTGTTATATTTGAAAATTTTCTTTTGGGAATTTAATGATTTTGTCCACACATAGTAAAGATAATCATGTATAATATACATAATCATATATGATTGTAGTTCCAGATTCCGAAGAGGCAAACGGGGCAGGAAACTGGCATTACTGCAGTTTCATAAACTTTTTCTACACATTTCAATCGTTGTATTGTATAACTGTCGCATTGAATTGCATCTTTGCAACTTTGGTATGGTTAATGGAACCATATGCATAATTAAATGAAACCATATATAATGGGTTAATGGTTAATGGGACCATATTTATGGCTAACTGGAACCATATGTATCGTTAAATGTAACCATATGTATGGTTAAAAGATTAATATGTATGGTTAATGTAACCATATCTGTGGTTAATTGGAACCATATGTGTGGTTAAATGGAACCATATGTATGGTTAATGGAACCATATGTATGATTAAGGGAACCACATGTATGGTTAATAGAGTAATGTGTATGGTTAATGGAACCATATGTATGGCTAAATGGAACCATATGTATGGTTAAATGGAACCGTATGTGTGGTTAAATGGAACCATATGTATGGTTAAATGGAACTATATATATGTTTAAAAGAAAAATTTGTATGGTTGAATGGAACCATATGTATGGTTAAATGTAACCATATGTATGGTTAATAGATTAATATGCATGTTTAATGTAATAATATCTTTGGTTAATTGGAACCATATGTATGGTTAAATGGAACCATATGTATGGAAATGGAACCATATATATGTGTGCATAGTTGGAACCATATGTATGGTTAATTGGAACCATATGTATGCTTAGTAGAGTAATACGTATGGTTAATGCAACCATATGTATGGCTAAATGGAACCATATGTATGGTTAAATGGAACCATATGTATGGTTAAATGGAACCATATGTATGGTTAAATGGAACCATATGTATGGTTAAGTGAAGCAATATGTATATTTAAATGGAACAATATGCATGATTAAATGGAACCATATGTATTGTTAATGAAACCATATATATGGTTAAGTGGTACCATATGCATTGTTATATAACAATGTTATTGTTAACTTAGACAACATTGTCATGTTTAAAACAAATTTAGTTTCAAAATAGTATGGTTTGACTGCAACCATATACTCAATCATAGTATGTTGCTCTTCGATTATGGTTGCCTCAACCATGTTTTTTCTTTGCGTGTAAGTAAAACGAAAGAAATAGTTGATTAACGCAACTAAATATATTGCAGGATGAAAATTAAAATTATGTACTTTTTTTTTTAAGAAAATATTAAACAATTTTTTTCCGTCAAAAAATGGGGTTAACTGGTTTCTTGCATTCACATTTTGATATTAAAGTTATTATTTCTACAGGGGTTAATTTTAGTACGTACAAATAAACTGGTAAAAAATGCAACTATTTTTTATTATTCTTATTATTATTAAACTTGAACTGGTCGCAGACACACACACCCACATACATACACACACAGCAACACTATTGCCCATACTCATTTGAATGGATATCCAAAGGTTTCTATTAATATTTTAAACAACAAAGACAAATGTAAAATAGTGTTCATAAACTACTTTGATTTGCGTTGTCACAACAATAACAACAACAATAATGGCAACAGCAATGACAATATAAAACAAACATTCATAAGTGTTGCCCTGCAGATAATATAGGACTACGTCGTCCATTTTAGTTAAAATGGACTAGTTACAACATGGTCCTATGTAGCGTAGTCATGCAGAACATGCCATTTGCAAACAAAAGTTTGTAGTTAACAGAGCAGCTCTGCTCTTTTTTGCGCTTTATGCAAAGAGCGGAGCCAATTTATTACTGCGCTTGCGCCGCGCCAATATTTTCGTGCTGTGCATTAAAGGAGCAATCGCAAAAGAGAGAATTTTCCTTTTTGCGCCTTTTTTTGCACTGCGCTTTATGTTTGTGCAATGCGTTAAAAGAACCAAAAGAGCGGCGCTGCGCTGCATAAATATACATATATTTTTCATAATTGTATATCGGTATATCGATATTTTTGCGTTATCTGCAAGGTGTTTTATCGACAAGAGCTTGCTGCTTTGAACTACAAACTAATACATACTCTGCTCCACATATACAACGTATACATACATAGGGAGTTAAACAATACTTGACAATAAACAAATGTTTATTGGTCTCTTTATTTAGACATTCATACGCCCTCTACTCAAGAGACAATAGACCATACTCGTTGGTTCATGATCTATAGCCTCCAGGCAACACAAATTTTTAAAATTAAAAAAAAAAATTACAGCAATACTTGAATAGATCCCTGCGGGAAATGTTGTACCAATTGTCTTGAACGTACTTGTCCTATGACTGGTGAAAATGGGAATGGTACGAAATGTTCCTGAGTGACGACCGGTGAAAAGAATCATATCACACCATATCACAAAACTAGAACAAAAATGTTAGGAAAAAAATCATTATTGCACAAGCAGATTTTTTCCAAATTAAAAATATTTGTTTAAAGTACAGTAGTTCAGCTAGTATTAAAGAACCCATCACAGGACAAGTAGCCTTAGTTTGGGTCTAGAACCTATCACCCAATGACAACGACATGTAAAACTTACCGGTCCCTTTTATATAAAGTTCCGGAATTCGAACCGGTTGCTAGTCCTTGGGAACCAGTAACGCGACCTGGCTTGTGACTGGTTCTTTTCCCTCTAGGGATAACACATACTTACAGGGTTTTAATTTTTGTCTATGAATTTTTTTTTAATAATAACACAGGTCTACGATGAAAAAGTTTTTTACATATAAAACATGTAGATATTGGTCTATATATTGCAAATATAAAACTCGTTTGAATGTACACTCTAAAACATTACTTGAAATTTGGTATGATATATTGTCGAAATCAGAGTAGGAAAATAAACTAAACGAAACGTTTTCTTTCGTTTTTTTTGTGTTTTTCAATGTGTAAAACACAAACAAAACAATAACAGCGAGAATGATAGTCCCATTTAGTTTTGTATTGTTTGTGCTTGTATACACTAAGTGTAAATTAACTTACGCAGCTAGAAAAGAAAATAACAAGAACAAAATTGAAGAGTTTTAAGAAAATACATTTGCAATCGTTTCCCCCATTGATTTGCTCATCATAGTAGAGAATGTGTTAGTGCATTTATGCTAAATACCATGAACCATTCAACGAAACACATTTCTGCTTTTGTTTTGCTTGCAATTGTACGATTGAAAGGGGATATTAAAGCAGGCAGATGAGTGAAAACCCATTTGTTTTGTTTTGAATTTTTAGCATTGCAAAAGTATTGGTTTTGGTTTTGCTCATGTACGAAACGATTAAAAATATTCTAAAAGTTTGTGTCTTCGCATGAAACGTTTGTGAAAAGTTTTGTTTGTTTGCACACTCTGGTCTAAATTTGTGTTGAAAAATTTTGGATGTCTAAAATTGCATCGAAATTTGTAGTTATATGTTACTAAAAAACATAATTTGTGTAAACTTTATTATTTCGTCTTTTAGTTTAATATTTGCATTAATAAAAATTCAAATTATTTTTATTAAGAGTAGAGTGTTGGAATATTCAAATCAGATAAGCAGCACGTACTCATGAGCATTCTTGGTCACTTTTACCACTTATGAAGGCAGATGACTTTTACAAGTAAATATTTTAGGCTATTTAACTAATTTTTGTCACGAAATAGAATACAAGACTTTTTGCGTGTAAATTCTTGCATTCATTTTATTGTAACTCAGCTAGCTAGTTAGCCTAAAAACTAAAGAACTAAAAATCGAAATAATAAATTTCAGACTTATGATTATGACAGTTAAAAAAATAAAATTACGTAAAAAATAGTTTGTGAAATTTTTTGCAAAAATACAAATCTGCTGTTAAAAGTATTCATTTTTGAACAAAGTATATCTAAATGGCATTAAAATTTTGAATATAAAGCAACCTGTCTAAAAAACAGCAGAAAAATGCTTCTTCGGTCATCAACGTTTAATTTCTGGTGTCTAAAGGGTTTTAAATATAAATTTTCTAAGTATTGGTAAGTAAATATTGTTAACTTATAAACAAAATTCTAAGGATTTTTCTTGTTTTAATAAATGTTATGAATTAATAAAATATACTTTATACATTTTTATTAAAGAAAAAACTTTTAAAATTAAACATATTTATACTAAGTGAAAAAATTTTTACCTAAAGTATAATACGCCATAGCTGAATGGTAGATACGACTAGGGATGCCAGAATTCCTTCACCAATAATGGCTAAATGTAGACAAAAAATGGCTAAAAATTAGCCAAAAAATGGCTAAGCGAGATCGAATGCAAAAATTATGAGTATTAAGCAAAAGTAAAAGGGTAATTCATATATTATCTTTTATATCAAATCGGAAAGATTTTTTTCAAAGTAAATAGAACCTATGGATTACCATTATTGCGCTCACGGAAGTTTTTTCTTTTATTAGTAAATTATTTTTTCAGTTATTTTTGTCAATCTTAATGCAAGTCTTTCAGATAGTGACAACTATAACGCTATAACTGTAACGCTGTTTCTGAATTGTCGTGTCGTGTTGCCATTTTGGAATTGGAAGTTTATCATTGCGTACTGTATTTTACTAGTCAAACCCTTTCATTTTATATCCATGTTGAGGTGTTTCTAAACAAATAACTAAGCCGCCAATTTGAGGCGGCGGCCATCTTTGATTTTCAATAATACTGAATACACATAATCGTAACGTCATCAGATCAATCGGTCATGAAAATTAAATGTGTTCGCCAAATTTTAGATCAATCAGTCAACAGGAAGCGGGTTAAACTAAATATTAGTTTCTATGGGCATGACGCCGCCCCACTTTTGTAATTACAAAATAGTTATCGTAAATAAAGGTGTCCACTAAATCTCAAATCAATCCGCTAACAGGAAGCGCCAAAACTATATATTACTTTTTATGGGCGTGGCGAGCCCCACTTTTCTAATCACAACATTAAATTGTCATCAAAATTAAAGGCCCTTAGAAAATTTCAGAACAATCTGCCAACAGGAAGGGGGTACATTTTCAATTATTAAATTCGAACCAAACTCCACAACATGGCAAGCTAAATAAAACCTTTTAAAAAAGGAACATCCCTAAAGTATGCTTCGAAATATTATGGACCCAAAATACTAAAGTTAAAACAACACGATGATAGAATACATCTTTCCAAATGAAATGAAAACAAAAAGAAACTAACAACAACAAAAATAAACTTAAAGTATAAACAAGCGAAAAACAAAAAGAAATTTATAACTGTCGATTATTTTTGTTACGAAACAAAATTTCTAGCTCATATTCTGCCATAAATAGCATAGCTGTAATAAAAAAATAGTCCATAAAGGATTTGCTAGTAAATTTAAATGCTAGTATTAAACGCTAAAGATTTGTTATTATTTGTGGCACCAAACTGCTTCCGAAATTAGAAAAATTGGCAAAAAACGTTAAAAATTTCATAAAGTCTTAACTTCGATCCACTATGATTCAGGCATTTTTATTCCAATCAAAGTCATATATTCACCATTCGACTCGTAATTTAATAGCCTTTCAAACAAGATATCACTTGCTTTTATCTGACCAGCATTGGATTCCGCATGGCGCTTGAATGATAAGTATACATTGAAAAATACAAATGTTACTTTTACAAATGTTACTTTTACGACAATAACAACAAATAATTACAGTTTGGAAAAAAAACTTACAAAAAATATTATTTCGCAGGCCCACGGATGTATGACCTTAAAAGTGCTATCAAATTCAGGCACCATTCAACCGGATTTCCACAGTATCGGTGATATCCGATCCAGGAGCCTGTCATGATCATAAGTTCTTGATATTCACCACCTGGATGCAGCTAATTTGCCTAGACTAATTGAGAATATAACTAATACATATACTTAGGTCTTTCGGAGCTAATTTAAGTATAGCATTCGGAGCAATTGAAGGACCAGTTCGGAAATAACCTGTAATCCCGATGCAATCACAGTTCTGTATTCTGTATAATTGATTCACCACATATTTCTTTCATAATTCTACGCTGAATCACTATAATATGTGTAAAAAGGGGAATGAGCGCCAGATGTAAGCTTTCAAAGCGCCGAGGTACGTATATACATATTTTTTTGTTACCCTCTGCCAGGATCAGTCATTGGAGCCATGTCATTTTTTTAGGGTTCCGTACACCAAAAGTGTAATGAATCCCATTGTTTTCGCTACGCTGTCCGTCTGTCTGTCTGTCTGTCTGTCTGTCACTGGCTGTTTTCTCGGGAAGCATAAGAGCTACGTACCTGAAATTTTCACAGAATATGTAAAACTTTTGCCGCGATAACAACAAATATATAATAGTTAAAAATTAAAGGGTGTTCTAAAGCGAGCAACGAAACTTGATGAAATACTAATGTTATAGACAGACACTTATATATAAACACTTAAAATTTTCCAAGTTAGTGTTAATTGGTGTAGTCTGTAGACTAGATACACCAATTAACACTGATATTTAAAACAATAAAAATTAAAGGGTGTTCTATCAGTTAATGTAATGTAGACAATATGCTGTATCTTGGAAAGCGTAAGAGGAACACTCTTGAAATTTTCAAAAACACTAAAACTAAAAAATTCCAACATTAAAAAAAATGCCAAAACGAAAAATCGCCAAAATTAAAAAAGCGCTTAAAGGAAATAAGCACCAAAATAAAAAAATCGCCAATACGCAAAATATTACCAAAACTAAAAAGATCGTAAAAAAACTAAAAAACTCCCAAAAACCGAAAAAGCCCTCAAATGAAAAAAAGCATCAAAATTTGAAAAAAAAGTCGCTAAAACGCAAAATATCACCAAAACTAAGAAGATCGTCAAAAACCGAAAAAAGTCGTCAAAACGAAAAAAAGCACTACAACATAAGAGAATCGTTAGAACTAAAAATATCATTAAAAAAAATAAAAAAACGCCATAAATGAAAAAACGAAAAAAAAGTGTAAAAAAATCGCTAAAACTAAAAAATCTAAAAAAAATCCCTAAAACCGAAAACAGCGCCACAACTGAAAAAAGCGCCATAGCTGAAATAAATAGCTAAAACTAAAAAAATCGTCAAAAAGTTAAAAAATCGCCAAAACAAAAAAATCGGCAATAAACAATAAAGTTCAAAAAACGATAAATCGCCAGAAAAAAATCACGAAAGTTAAAAAAGCTCCAAAAACAACGAAAAATACTTAAGAAATAAAAAAATTAGAATTAAACAAAAATGCACAACGAAAAAACTGTCAAAATGGAAAAAAGGGACAAAAACGAAAAGGGATATACATATGTGTATTCGTTCGAAACACTTTACTTAATATTTATTGTATTGTACAGTATTATTTGCTCATGTTTTTGCATGCAGGCATTTTAATAAACTCCAAACTTTTTCTTTTTTTGGCTACGAATGGACAAATGAACAACATGTGTTTTTTCATTGATATTGTCAGGTCACAGTAAATGTGAGTAAGTTTGAATGTAGTTTTTCTTCTTTTAATAAAATTTTGTAACACAACTTTACTCATATACGTATATGTATGTATGGCTAACAAAACAAGTCCTTAAAATATTTCTTTAAATATAGACAAGAAATTTAATAAATTAAATATTCTTTGTAATGAAATTTTCAGCACACTTCTATCTGTGATAATAAAACTACTGAGTTTTTAATTTTCCTGTTCATAACAGACGTGTACAAAATGTATAATTGCAAAATCTTTGTTCCACTTTAATTGCTGCTTGATGAGCAAGTGATGCGTATGCGTAATAAAATCTGCATAAATCAATATAAATTACTCATACGTAAGTTGAACGGAAATGATGGGAAAACATGTTTACTGCAAATGAGTGATACATAATGACATATATGACACAAAAGCTGTAGTAAATTGCATTGATACGCTGTATATATTTTAATCATTTGAATTTCATGATATGAATACACTTCAAATTTCAGGGCACACAATTGTAATAAAATTCTCGTAATATAAATTTGTGTATACATATTTTTCCTTATCTTCCTAATGAACTTTGCCAGCTTATAATCTTCTCTTCTTGTAAGTCATAAAATAAAACAGCGGACTTAAGTGTGCTTTAGATTCGCTATTGCTGGATTACTTAAAAATTAAGAGAGTTATGGCAGTGCAATACTTTCAATTGTTTGCAAAATAAAAACAATTGTAGCATGTATCATGTCGAGTGTTGAAATAAACACTGTTCTTAATTAAAAAAAAAAAAAAAAGAATGTAAACAAGGATACAGATGCGATTGTATAAATGACTGAATTATTGACTGAAAGAACTTATGCATGTGTGAACACCATGTACGTGGATGTTCAGCTGACTCTGTGATACTTCTGGAGTTTTTTACCTTTTTTTTTAATTACACTAAAAGTCTTATCAATGATGTTGATGTTGTAATGCGGGTTAAAAGATTTTAGTTTACTGAACGCAGGACTCAAAGCAAATGTTAGAGCATTATGTGTGAGCATTATTATATTAAAATTACTAAAAACCTTCTAAACAATACAAATAAATGAAATAAGTGAGCAGAAAAGTGCAAATGCTTGCATACACGCTAATTCTCATTGATTTCGACCCCTTTGCGCGAAATGATCGTAAGCGATATTTTGTAAAAAAATAAATTTTTTATTGAAATCAAAATTTTACGAGCCTGCCCATAGTTCAAAATCATCAAATTGTCAAAATTGTTAAAAACAATTGAGTTATGAAAAAATTCATAACTCAATTGTAAGCGATAGTTTATTAATATTAATCATGTTTAAATACAATAAAATACCATTCTACTGAAAAATGTAGTTTTTGTCGCTTCCGATCATTTGGCGTTAAGGGGTCGATTTCGTTGAAACCAGGGTTTGAATACGCAGCACTAGCACAAACTTTCTTATGTTTTTCTTATTATGTTTTTTTAAAATAAATTCAATACTCAGGCAATTAATTTACTTTGGGAAAGGCATAGTGTAGAGAAGATAGCACTGAAAGAATATTTCTTCATAAAACCAATGATATAATTTCATTAGACTTTTTAATTAATCCAATGATAATTTCAGAGATCCAATGAATATTTCATTAATATTGTGAAAGAGTGTCATTGGTTGGACAATTTCATAAATCCAATGAAAAGTTTCATTAATATTGTGAGAGAATTTTAACGAAATTTTCAATGGTTGAATTTTAATGAAAATATTTCATTGGATTTATGAAATTGCCATTCAACCAATGAAATTCTTTCACAATATTAATGAAATTTTCATTGGATTTGTAAAATTGTCTTTGGATATATACAATTTTCATTGGATTAATGAAAAAAATCGAACGAACATGTTTCATTGGTTTTATGAAGCAAAATTCTTTTAGTGAAGTGTTAAAAATGCGAAAGAAAGGGCAATTCTTTTACAACTCTGCGTCTTGTAAGTTTTATTAATTATTATTAATTATTTTACTTCGCCGATGATTTTGCTAACATTACCGTCGAAGGAGGGAGCTGTGATGTATATTAGCATACATGTGGATTGTGTTAAAAATCATAAACAAATATTTTGAAAATTTTAGTTACGCTATTACCGGAGATATTGCCGAAATAGAAAACATAGTCGAGACCAAAAAAACCAAAATTTTAAGTCTCACAGCCAAATATCTTTGAAAATATTAAATATATCTAAATGAAATATACTGTATTTTATTTATTTATTTATTTATACAAAGTTCAATGTGTAATAAACAGGGTGGTCCAAATTTTAATATTCTTAAAGTTTAGGTCCTCCTCTATGATTTTTACTTACTTCGCACAGAGGGATGGCTTCATAAATTTTTGTGCAAAATATATAAGGAG
Organism: Panzeria rudis; assembly: GCA_956483635.1. Lineage (NCBI taxonomy): Eukaryota > Metazoa > Arthropoda > Insecta > Diptera > Tachinidae > Panzeria > Panzeria rudis. The sequence continues at coordinate 111,306,803 of OY101449.1, forward strand.
TGGTAATAGATCCTTGAAAGATGGCACCGAGCATTATATGAACTAAGCTAAGAAAACATTTTATTATATTAAAATCGGCCACGCCCATCGCCCATCGCCCATCGCCCGCCGCCAATACAATCCAAATCGATTTTTTCGCATAAAATTTTTCCTATCAAAGCAAGAGTCTTCAAATTTGGTAGATACACTTTATAGAATAACTAAAAGATGCATGTCAAGTTTCATTAGAATCAGCCACACCCACCGCTAACCTCCCATACAATCTAAATAAATTTTTTAACATAAAATATTTCCCATCCAAGCAAACGTTTTCAAATTTAGAGAATAACCAAAAGATGCATGCCAAGTTTAAGGAGCATCAGCCACGCCCACCTCCCATACCCAAATATAAACAAAATGAGTAAGAAATAATGAAACATTTTATTCGTCAACTTTCATTTCTTTAGGTCTATCATCTAGTTCCAAAGATGTTTATGGGGTTGGTGTCTTCTTATACTATTTAAATACGGATCAGATGATGCAAGCGAACGATGCAAAACATAAGCATTTGTTCAAGCTCTATTGCATTTTCTGAAAAAGAATTATCAATACTGCCTGTAATCTTCATTATATGCTTTTTCTGCTTCATCGGAGAGCATACCAATAGGTAGTACTGCTGCATCAATTATGTCCTTTCCATGTATTAGTATCTTATGCACAGTAACTGGCATGAAGTGCCACTTATATGTATATTTTAATAAATAGTTCAGCCGTATCCCACACAAATTTTTGAAACTTCACAGTATCAATTTGTTGTCTACATCTGAAGAATAATTCGGAAGCGATCTATAAGCTCTTCATTAATACCTGTTATATCGGCAAACTATGGCAATATCTTGAGATATTGCCATAGTTTGCAGATTCAGATCCTTGTTATACAGAATCCATGCGCAAGCTCATTCGTTCTTTTAATACGGTCTGAATTCGATTCTTGTTTTCTTGTTTTAAAATCTTATTTTTTGCTTCGATCGCAGGCCACTTTTCAAAGGCAGGTTGTAAGCTAAATGAAAAATGTATTCCATTAGTTTTATTCGGGAATATAATGACAAAATACCAACTTTCCAAGTCCATTATCAATAATCTTCGTTGAAATTGAGCCTATCCAACTTGTTTATATCGGAAGTTCTTGCTTTACTAATATAACATACGGCTGCTGAAGCAGTATTTATAAAGCAGTATTTATAAAGCCTAAATGTATGCAACCGGTTTTATTACAAATCAGCACTGCAATATTCGTGAGCTTTTTCAGAAAATTTACAAGTATGTTCAGTGATCGGTAAAAGTCGATGGATTTTATTGCGTTAAGTATACAGTCTCACCTGTCATTTGGTTCCAGTGAGAAGACGGAGGTAGCCGGAGCTAACTTCTTTTTTTTTCAAGGAAAATGCAGAATTTTATAAGGCGATTTTAATTCGCTCATATCTACTGAACTACATATGCAATCTAGATAATTTGTTTTGAATTAAAAAGGAGTATATTTCAATGAAAATGCATTAAAATGTTAGCATTGAAAATATCTTACACGCATAAATTACTGAGTTGCACGAACATTTTCATCAGTTTTCATAGTAAAATATTTTAGTAACTTCAGTAGATTTTTCCTAACAGAAAATGAAGATTTTTACAAAACCAAATATGTATTTTTCTTAGTGAAATAGTTCTCTATAGAACTGCTTCACTAGATTTTTGCAAATTAATAGTCGAAAAATTGTTTTTTGCCACCAAAATACCACTGTGCATCGTTTCAAAGATACAGATTTATAAAATTTTTTTTATTGAAATAACTGTGCATCTTTGGCCTTCTACTTTTGGCATTATGCTATCAGGCGGCCACTTTGAATCTTATGCCATTGGAAGGCCACCTTCGGCCGACAACCTTCCGTCAGCCCCGTTCGGTTGCGATCTCAGACGCCACCTCATCTCTATCGCCTTTCGATTCACTCCACCTAGTCACCGGATCCGGCGCCATGAGCGCGCCAAAAATAAAACCTATATCTTAAAACAATAGTTTCACCTACGTTGATGACACCAAGTAAACGGGGATAGTAAGTTCAACCTTTAAATGAAAAAAGAAGACAATTTGTCAAAAAAAAAAAAAAAACACTATCGCCTGGAAGATACTTAAGCGATACTTAAGCGATACTTAAGCGTTACTTAGGCTATACTTCTCAAGAATTTAGCTGAGATACCTTAATTGCATGGTTTAAGGATTTCCAAAAACTTGGAAAAAATCTTCCCAAAATCACAGAAGTTCCCCGGATTCCAAAAACTTAGGACAAAAATCTTCGTAAAATCCCAGAAGTTTCCCGGATTCGCAAAAAACTAGGACCAAAAATTCCAAAACTTCCCAGGAAAAATAACCGCGACTATACCAAAGCGGCAACACTGATGCTTTAAGGCATTCAACCTACGCGCCGTCCTCTTGCCTTCGTTTTGATTTGTCGGTACATATATTTCTTACCAGTATTGGTTACACGTATTTATTACAAGTATTTTTTCATTAACAAATTTTTTTTACACCCCAGCAGAGAAAACATTTGTGTGCTGCATATCATATGCACAACGTACCATAAAAAACTTCGTTCCAAAAATATAATACACTAATATAATTATTTTGTAGGCTAACTCGAGACGATCAGTTCAATAAACATTCAAACGAACCCACCTACATGAAAGGAATACAAGATGGGCCGGTCACATCGGGGATCTGAACGTGAACGTGTGCAGAAGAACAACATATTTATTTTGGACTGAATTGAAGCAGATGGAAGTGGGCGACATGTGGTTCTAGGAATAAACGATAGACATTATTGATGAATTACCCGGTCTTATTGGAAAACCATTTTTTCATGTCACATTATATTGAATGAACTTTTGCCAAGTCTGACGACACCCTTATGTGTATAATTTTGATTTTGATTTGTCATGCAGTTATTGCCTTTAGTCAGCTTGTATATCTGTATGTTTTTCTCGAATTTTTTCTTTGTTAACAAATTTTTTTTAAAAATATATTGCTAATGTTTATAAATGTGTAAATATTTTTTTAATTACATTTGGGCTGTAACTTTCAATGAATGTTTATATTGTTCAATGACTGTATACAAAATCTGTTGAGGTTTTAGACCATCAATCATCTATTCGACGTTTTCCTTTTATTATTGTTATTTTGGGGTTTCTGTGCATTTGTGTGTGTGTGTGTATGTTTGTGTCTGTGGTGATGAATAACGAATGTTTGAATTTTGGTTTTAGAGTTAAATATTAATTTTAACTTTTAATTTGACAATCATTTTGTCGATATGTATACAATAAATGTTACAAAACTATTAATTTACACGAAAAAACATTAGTTATGGGATACATAAATATTCTAATGGAATGAAATGTATGCTGAAGTGGGGAACAAATCCGCTGTTATTGCCGAAAAAATAATGGCACAAGAAAAATGAGAAGATTAGAATTTAGAGAAAAGTAAAATTAAGAAATGACATATTAAAAATATTTAAATAACACCGTTCGACAAAAAATGTTTATTCATTACTTCTTGGATAGCCTGTTTTTTACTTTTCTAAAATTATGCAGACTATCGAGAAAAATGGCTAGAAATTAAGGAGATTGTTTCCTTGGATTGTGCTAAATTTAAATTCAAGTCACCTTTACGGCGGACTAACATCAAAACCGCATATAAAATATTACAAGAGTTTAAATCGTATTAACTTATAGAACACTGAAGATGGCCTATAAACGAAACCGGTCTGTTTATCAACCCAATTTGACGTGGGATGACGGAAAATCGTACCAATAGTATTAACTTGGCATGCCATGATGTAAAATAGAGAGTTAAAAATGTTGCGTTCAATATGATGCAAACAATAGGGTATTCATTCCGTTAACCGTTAATCGGTTAATCGGTTAACTACTACCCGATTAACTGATTGGTTAATTTAAAATTGGCTATTTTCGATTAAAGGTTAAACCGGTTAATTTTAGTCGATTAATCGATTAACCGATGTAATAAAATTTTTCATTTTTTGTAGCATTACACCATATTTGTTGTGTGTTTAAATATTTGTTGCGTCTCATATACAAAAGGTATATGTTTAGAAATTAATGTTTCATACAAACAAAAAAAAGGATGTCCAGTGATCTTAATTTAAGTAAAACTTTAAAACCTTTGCACGTGGCTATAAAAGAGCTAAGTAAAGACTCTGGTACTCTAATTGAACTTGGGGAAACTATTAACTTTTTGTTTAATAATTTAATATGCTTATCTCTAAAACGCATTTGGCGGCTAGAAGGTTTTTTCAAAATCAACGTATATACTCTCTACGATACAAAGGACACCCCAAGATAGAGCTTCTTGTGGCTCGGCTTTACTAATAAAATCACGATTAAAACACTACTTATCATTGTGAATACTATCTTCAAGCAACTAACATTGAAGCATTGAAGCTGTTCAACAAAACCTGGTGATTTCATCAATTTACTCTCCTCCCAGGTACTCTATTATAGAAAATCAATATAGTAGATTTTTTAATTCACTAGGCCCACGCTTTTTGGCCGCCGGTGATTACAACGCTGAGCACACGTTCTCGGGATCTCGCCTCATCACGCCAAAGGGTCGCGTTTTGCATGACACAATTTCAAAAATGCGTTTGAATGTTATATCAAGTGGACAGCCAACGTAGTGGCCAACAGATTTGAGTGATAAAGGGTGTGCCCAGCGATATGATTCAAGTTGAATAATCTTTATATTTGTCTTCAGATTACTCACCAACTAGTCTCACTATATATCCACAAACGACTTCTTCACCCACTTGTGATTCAACGATGACAACCACATGTATTAATTGGTTGAAATACAAAAAATATTTGAGTGCTCATTGCCCAGAAAATATTCCATTAAAAACGCTTGCTCACATAGATGACTCTATTAGAATGTTTCAGGCATACCTTAAGCAAGCTGCTCTAAATGCTACTACTACAACTCTTCAGGTGAGATATAATAAAATTTATTCAGCAGATATAGAACGGCTTTTATCTGAAAAAAAAAGAGTTCGTATAGAATGGCAACGCTACAGATCTCCTCAGCTAAAATCTAGGCTGAAGGAATGTACTAAACAGCTTAAGACTCTACTAGAATATCAAAAAAGCGCTTCTCTTCAAAAATTTCTGAATGGGCTCGACGCAACACCTTAAACAGACTATTCTCTATGCATCTCGATTCATCAAAAAACCAGTGATATATAAGCCTCCATTCGAACTTCGAATGGAGACTGTGCATGAACGCTAAGCAGGGTACTCTGTTTGTAAACTACTTGCAGAAAGTATTTACTCCAAATACGTCTGATACTATAGTTGAGCTGCCACCAGTCCTCGCTATACCAGATGTTACTTTGAGATTCAATATTCGTGAGATTGAACACTGCATTGAGGGCTTAAATTCGAAAAGCTCCAGGAGCTGATAAAATAAGCAATAAAATGCTCTTAGAGCTACCCTAAACGGTATTTTGCGCCTCAAATGTTTGCCCGCAGAATGGAAGGTTTCGCTGATTACCATGTAACCTAAGCCAGGCAAAGGTCATACGAAGGTGGAATCTTATAGGCCTATAAGCTATTAGAAAAGCCACTTATGAGCAAGCTAACACCTATACTGAATCGTACAGGATGCATTCCAGATCACCATTTCGGTTTTAGGAGACAATATAGGACGATTAAACAAACACATAGGTTCGTGAACGTGGTTAGAAAAACCTTCGAAGACAAGAAATATTGTTCTGCGCTCTTCATCGATGTTTCTCAGGCATTTGATAAAAAATTATAGCACGAAGGTTTAATACATAAACTAAAGCAAAACCTACGCGAAAACATCCTTAAACTTTTAGAAAGCTACTTAACTGAGCGAAAATTCGTTGTTAATGAAGCTAATTTTCTAAGCCCTCCGCAACCGATTGAAGCAGGAGTATCCTCGGTCCTGTATTATATCTGATATATGCCTCTGACTTGCCGGTAAGCAGTAACATACACATATCAGCATTCACTTTCCTAACTGTTCACAAAAGCCTTCAAGAAGCTGTCCGCAAACTGCAAGAGTATATACCCCAGTTGGAAAAATGTCTGAAAGCAATTGCGGATAAAAATTAACGAGCAAAAATGTCTACACATTACTTTTAAATTGTGCAGAGAAACCTGCCTACCTATACAAATCAATAAAAAAAACTAGACTTCAACACACTGAAGTGAAATATCTCGGTGTTCATCTTGATCGTTGTATAACATGGAAGTCCTACATTCTAAAGCCAATATGGTCCTACGGTATACAGTTATGGGGAACTGCCTCGGCATCAAATGTAGACAAAATTCAAAGGTGACAAAATGAAATATTCCGTACGATTACAGCAAGCTGCATTGGTATGTCAGATACTAGATAAGACAGTGTTTTCTAAACACGTGACAAGTTACATAAAAAGACTTGAGTTGCACCCAAATTTCCTAGCCCGCAACATCATTAACTTTAGAGACCACACTCGGCTGAGAAGGAGAAAGACTCTTGCTCTCAGCCGAACACGAGAGACGTAAGACAACCATAGAACCAACCGCTGAAACAAATATTTATATCTGGCATTGGCTGAACTTAAAAATTAAAATTCTAGAGTTAAGACTTGATTACTTATTGTTAGTTAAATTTTATTGCAGATACAATAATAAATATATGCGCAAAAAAAATTATAAAAGACAATAGTACTATTGCCAACGATTTTATTAAAACTCTAAGAATTAGATTTAATGAGAGATGATTTCCAAAATTTAAATACACTTATTTTATACCTCCACTCAGCAATATTTCCTTTTAGCTACAATATTTTAAAATACAGTACAAAAAACGAAACTAAGGAATTCGGAAATAAATTTCTTTGCAGAATATTCGGTGCTCAGCTTTACCAGTATGAAGAAACTATCGATAGCAATATAAGCAATCTTGTAACAGAGTTAACTGAAACAGTTAGAAGTGTTAAGAATTTGAAAAATATTTAATTATTTTTTAACTAATACATATTTATGAATTCTTTTTTCCTTTGCTTGATTTAGTTCAAGAATTGTTCTGTTTGTTATGTTATTTTTTCTTTTATTAATCAACACAAAATAATATATAATTTATGCATTTATGCTGCAATTTAAAAGAAGTTTTAGATGCCAATAAAGTGTGAAACAATACCATTATTTTGAAGCCAATTTTATGTCATAATTCGACATAAAAAAAAAATTTCCATTGGAATGGCCCATAAGCAACATAAAAAAAGAAACTGTTAAAGTGTGGTTAGTACATTAGGCATTAAGAAATTTATTCAATATCAATTTTCACTTTTATTTCAATTCTTATATGAAATTCTTCATAAAATTTTCAATAAAATCTAATCGTGCAAGCAGATTTAACCAACAGTCATTTACGCGTATGAGTAATAAACGAATTTTTGTGCGATAAAATTATTTATAACTCATACGTGTGATCACATCAAAATTTAGAAAAAACAACTTATTTTATTAATATGTATATATGTCGCGACCTTAGTATGTTTTGGCCCACCGACCATTTGAAAAAAATTAGTTAAGTATGAGGTATATATATTTTGAATACCCTCTTTCAGAATCCAAAAACTGTTTCGCGAAATTGTTCCTGGTTTCTGAGATCTCAAGCATTCATTGTGATCGATATCATAATTTTTGATAAATTTAAAACAAAAAATATTTTTTTTTAAATAAAAAAATAAAAATCAGAAATCAAGTAAAATACCAAGTGTCATCAATATTAACTTTTTATTCCATGTAAATATTTTTTCTAATAACATTTATACGCTTATTTTCAATAAAAAGTAGAAAATTGCATCTCAATAACAAGTTACTCAATACACAGCAGTTAGTGTACACATGGAGCAACAAAAGCTACTTTTTACAAATAAAATAAAAAAGTGGCTACTGGAGCACATAACAAGATATTTTACTTTCAGTAAAAATATGTTAATTTCTAATCGGATTGATGAAAGTTCACAAAAATGTGCATTTTTTGTTCCAAACATATGCCGGAAGCAGTAGTGGTGAGAAAAAAATTCTATCGGATATATTTAGACAAAACTTTATGAAATTCTTCTTTGTTGTTTTTCTCCATTCCGACTTTTTGGCATATGGGCCAAAGCAATACTAAAGTCGCGATGAGTGTATCAGTGTTGTCAAGAGTTGGACGAAAAAAATAAGCTAAATTGGACTTTTTAACAGGCTAGAAAATGCTAAATCGCACAAAAATAAAAGCTAAAAAAGGTTAAATAGTTTTATTAAAAATTCAATGTTTTCTTTAATGTTTAATAACGATGGCCATAAGTTGACAAAATGTATACCGATTTTTACAACATTTCAATTGAAGATTTTACAATACAAATAGGTTGAAAGCGTTACTAGCAATGAAATGCATTATTGCCAACTATCTAGTAGATAGTCTTAATTCATTTCAGTTTTTTTAGTATAGGATCGTTTTTTTTAGCGATTTGTATAATGTTTTCCGCATTTTGTAAAAAATAATAAAAAATCACTTACGTATTGTCAACGTATGACCATCGAGAAATAAAAATACATAAACATGTTAATTTTTATTAGATAAGAAGGTACTTCAAGTATATAAAGAAAAAAGTACAAAGGTACATAATTTGAAATATGGTGGTTCACAGCTTATGTTATGCAGTGCATATGTTTTCTTTAACTAAAAGGAGTATAAAAATAGTTTTGGTACCATTTGATAGAGAAAATTGTCCAGTTTAAAAATAAATGTGCATTTATTGCAAAAGTTATGATTAAAATGCCTTCAAAATAAGAAAACTAGAAATAAATTTTTATCATGTGGAGAAAAAATTTTGCTAAATTAAACATGAAAATGGCAAAAAAAGCCACGAAGCTAAAACACAAATTTCGAGACTAAAAGGCAAAATAAAAGGCTAAATCTAGCCTCGAAGGGGCTAAGCTGACAACGCAGGTGTGTATCAGAGATCTGTTTGATTACGAATCAAACGGCATAATTTTCATTTTCTAAAATGAGTATTGAGCTAGCACTTAACATTAAAAAAATATCAAGGAGACTGTTGTTAATAAATGCCTGTCACTGGTTGCAATGCCTGTTTATGCATATGATTCACAAAAGCAATGAATTGGTATGATTGTCTTGAATGCTTTTGAAAATAGTGAACACTACCATCGTCCCACCATATTTCCAGTCCCATTTTTTGCTTCTGCTATATTTATTTTTTATTCCACTATAAACTCCATTTTCTACATTTCTTATTAATTCTGAATTTATTATGTTAAATTTTCCAAAAACACTTTTAAATAACTTTTTACAGTAATTTTAAAACGTGTAAAAACATATACTTACATGCGTACATCAACATGCTTTTGTGTGTTATTTGATTACTATACAAACCGATCAAACAACAGTAACAGTATTTTACTTACTTTTGTTAACAGCACTTAAAAAACAAGAGTGAGTTAATGACAGTCAGTTGTAAGAGAGTTAACATTGCAAGCAATATCATTAGCACATATTGATGTTAAAAAACATAACAAAGTCATTGTAAATGTGAGTGGACAGCGCAAGTGAATCAGCTCATATATTTCTCTGGTGTGTATTTACATGAAAAAATACTCTCCGCTTATTATGACGGCTTTTAGCCATTTAATTTACTTTAGTCGAATTCGGATAAGCGAACGCTGTTTAATTGGAAATTTCAGTTAAGTGGACTTACATATTCTCATATATTTTGAAATATATTTTGCTTAAAAATCCGCTAGTTTATCCGCTAGCATAAAAGAAAAAATATTAATTTACCGGAGACGAAATATCTTGTAGAGCCGACTCAATTTAATCGTATTTCTAATGCCATTGTCTAAATTTATGTTGAAAGTTTCTCGTTGTCTAAAATTGCACCGATTTTGTTGGCATTTGCAATAAAAAAACATAATTTGTCTAATTTGACTTCACAAATTAAACATTCAGTTCATGTGCAAAAAATGGCAGAAAAAGTATAATATGCCTATGCCTGATACACTCTAGAACACTTTTGTTGAAAATTTGGGCTATAATAGTCGGCAATACTTTACAGATTATTATCTACCTAAAATTACACACGCATTATTTTTCAACAAAATGTTTTTACTAAACAACCGATTGGCTGCGTGCAGGTTTGAACCGCGACCTCCTGACAGATAGTATGACGTATCTACCATTCAGCCATAGCCGTATTATGCTTCATGTTACATTTTTTCCACTCGGACTAAATATGTTTATTTTGAAATAACTACAAAATCGATGTAATTTTAGACAAGGAGAAATTTCAACACAAATTTAGACAATATATGATCGTAAATTTGAAGCAATGTTTTAGAGTGTAGAGTGTTGCCTACTATAATCGACCTAATTTTCAACAAAATTGTTTTAGAGTGTAATAGAATTTGTAAAGAAATTTGAAATTTTTTCTGAAGCGGTTAATACTAGTATCCACGATCAAACGTGGTCGATAATAGTCGGCAACACTTTACAGATTATTATCGACCTAAAATTACACACGCACTATTTTTGAACAAAATGTTTTTACTAAAAAAAAAGCGATTGGCTGCTTGCAGGTTCGAACCACGACCTCCCGACTGATAGTCTGAGGCATCTACCATTCAGCCATAGTCGTATTATACTTTATGCTACATTTTTTCCGCTTGGACTAAATATGTTTAATTTGAAAGGTTTTTTCTTTAATAAAATAACTACAAAATCGATGTAATTGTAGGCAAGGAGACATTTTCAACACAAATTTAGACAATATATGATCGTAAATTTGAAGTAATGTTTTAGAGTGTAGATATTCTAATATTCCACTCTTAAAAATAATTTGAATTTACATTAATTCAATTATTGTGAACTTAAGCCAAATAATAACAACTTCCGACTTAAGCGATTAATATGGAATTTCGTATAAAAATTCATTTCGACACCCAACAGCTCAACGTGTGTTTCAAATGGATGGTCTAACTTTCATTATTCTTAAAGCTTATGTCCTCCTCTATGATTTTTACATACATCGTTTTGTAATCGGCTAGCAAGTGTCAAAGATAAAAATTTATTACCACTTTTTTCCAATTGATGAAAAAAGATATGTAAACATCTCGTATTTTTTCTTCAGTAAAAATTGCCTGAAATAGTGATAATGTTTGAAAACAACGTGCATATGTATATAGGCTCAGCTGCTGATGAGGTGTATTCTGGCACGAAAAACATGCACATGTTACCACAGCTAGTAGCCTAATTTACTTCCCTAATCAGAATAACATTAAAAAAACTTATTACAAAATCTTCATTCTACAATGGACTCGATCAGGAGCCCAACTGAATATGTCCATGGAGTTGTAATTATAAATAGAGTACGACTACAAATAAAATCAGTACTAAGAAATATATTTATACTAAAATTTCTGCAAAGCAATTACAGACAATATTTTCTAGACTATAAAAAAGATTTTTGGAAAATAAATATAGTTTCTCTTTATCTTCCTATTTGTTTCCAAATTTCCTACTCTGTAGCTTCTGCTGAATTTCCAGAAAAACCTTGGAGGAACTACTATAAGTTTCATAGTTAATACTACGTTACCTTTAACTCGCAAAACGGTAGTTACACGGAAAAAATTATCACCAAAAAAATTTCAAACAAAAGTTTGTCTAAAAATATATTAAGTTTTCAGTAAATGTTCTTTACATAATCAATGAATTGTTTGTTTGACTCTTATTTAGGACGCAAACACTAAAAACAACAAGAAAAACTGTGTCGTAAAAAACAACCCTGATAACGACATACACACAAATAACAACAACAACAACAACCATGAATGCGATTGTATCAAGCTTGTTTACTAAAGCTTTTTGAGTGCACAAATTCGTTAATGTCGTTGCGTTAATCTTCTTTAATTGTTTAGGGTCTTTAGATAAACATTCAGACTTGAACACATTTAACAAAGTGAAATTTCATAAATGCTTAACAGATGATGATGATGCCCCACACAACAAGTTTGTTCGTTATATTACAAAAAATCCAGTAAATATTTTTGTTTGATTAAGTAAACTATTTTGTTTAATATTTATTACTATTCTTAGACTAATTGTTTTGTAAATTCAGACAAAACTATTGTTTGATATTATTTTAGAAAATCCAGTAAATCTTTTTGTTTGATTTAGTAAATTAGTTTGTTGATAATTTGTAAATATTTTTAGACAAATTGTTTTAAAGACTGAAACAATTTGTTCATTGATAAAACATGTTGCAAGATATTTTGGAGATATTTTTGTCCATATTTACAAATTTGTTTGTAGGTCTGTTCCTAAACAAAATATTTACCATTTCATTGAATTCCTTTATAGAAAATAAAATTTAGTTTTTTCTGTGTAGTGAGTAGTCTTTTAAAATTCTGCAAATATTTTCGTAAAAAAATAATTTAAGTAATATTTGTTTTTTAAACAGTAACTAAAGGGTCCGCCATCTAACTTTTTTTTTTTTGAACTAGTGCTTATTTCGTGAATGGTAACACTTAGCTCATGTCTGATTTGACGGATAATTAGTTTTATCCTTCCGCTGAACGAATATGGTTGTGTATACGCTTGAACAACGCTGGGAAATATTGCGACATTACTTTGAAAATCATGGCAATGTTGCAGAATGTGTGCGAAAATTGCGTACGGATTTTGGAAGAAGCACCGTCAGCTCCATATGTTCGTTATCTCGTGAAAAAAGTGAAAGAAACTGGCATCCTCATCGATAAACCAAACAGTGAAAAGCCAAAAACAGTGCGTACACCCGAGAATATTGTTGCTGTGGCAGAAAGTGTGCGTGAAGCGCCATCAACATCAATTCACCATCGTTCTCAACAATTGAACATTTCGGAGACATCATTGAAACGAATTTTGCATAAAGACCTTGGTATGACGCCATACAAAGTCCAATTGGTTCAGGAGATGAAGCCAACTGACCATCCAATGCGTTTGCGCTTCGCTAAGTGGGTCTGCGATCGACTTACAGAAGATGCCGATTTTGCCAAAAAAAATCATCTTTTCAGATGGAGCTCATTTTGATCTTGGCGGGTATGTAAACAAGAAAAATTTTCGCATTTGGGGCACAGAAAACCCGCACGCGTACATTGAAAAGCCGACGCACCCAAAACGAGTCACTGTTTGGTGCGGATTTTGGTCCAGAGGCATAATTGGGCCATTTTTCTTCGAAAATGAGCAAGGAGTGGCCGTTACAGTCAATGGCGATCGTTATCGGGCCATGTTGAACGAAGTTTTGTTCACAAAAATTGAAGAGGAGGATATTGGCAGCATTTGGTTTCAACAGGACGGCGCTACGTGCCACACAGCCGAAGCTACACTCGATATTTTGCGCCCTGTTTTTGAAGATCGCATTATAAGCCGCAGAGCTGATGTCGTTTGGCGACCTCGGAGCTGCGATTTGACCCCGTTGGACTATTATTTGTGGGGTGCCGTCAAAGATGAGTGTTACGCCGACAAGCCAGAGACAATTGACGCTTTAAAGGACAATATTCTTGAAGCCATTGGTGAAATACAGCTGCACACAATCGATAATGTGCTTGAAAATTGGACCGATCGTGTAGGCTACTGCATGGCCAGCCGAGGCAGCCATTTGAATGAAATTATTTTTCATTATTAACCGGAAGGATTGTACTTTCAAATAAAAAAAGAAATTTGAGTAGTTTTCAGTATTCAGTAGTTTTTTTTTATAGCATTTAAAAAAAAAACAGTTTCAGTCTCCTGTTGCTTTATTTCAAACTTACCTTTGCGTGTTGTTAATGTCTCTATTCAAGACTCCAAATGACACACTATGAAGTAATTGAAGGGTATAATTTTAACAGCAATGTAATATGTTTGTATGAAAATGTATATTTACACATGAAACTAAGTCTTACAATTTACCAATACATAATATGAAGTAACGTAATATCTTGATTTATTCTACAAATACTCAATTATTTAAAGACAAAAAAAAACTGACATGGGAAAGAATAATTACATTATATATTGTAGTAAACAAACTATTAACAATTTACTTAATATAATTAAATAATTGCATAATTTATATAGGATGCCGCAAAAGAAATGAAGGGTTTTGATTAGTCTATATCGTCACCTAAAATGCAAAATAACCTAACATCACTTTTCATAAGATTACAGGAGAAGCAAAAAACTTTGTAAAATGGAAAATACTTGAGGTATAAAAGGAATTTTTTATATATGACCTAAAAATGCGACAACCGATCTACTTTTTAAGAAAAAATATTTAAAGTTTTTTTAAATTATTTTTTATGTTGTGTGTTCTGAAACAAAAAGACGTATCACCAATGAAAGTATGCTAGTATTAAGTGAAACAAACAGTTCAAATATGATATAATTAAATTTTTGTGTCAAATTATAGGTTCAATAAAATATTAAGAGACACCACACGTTCATAAATGCAGTATTGTGCTGCAACAGTGAATTTAAATGTGCTTGAATGCAGCAATAAAATTAACAACCACGCAATAAATAGCATTATTAGGTTTGCGTCGACATGTTCAAACAAGTTTGATATACTGATGCAGCGCATACTTCCATAAAATTCCGATTTGATCTTGCAAAGCGCCGACACACGTATATTTTATTTTGGCGTTCTCTACTAGAATCGGCTTACAGAACCCCGTAATTTTTTTTCGTGTTGTAAAGTGTTTTTATACAAATTTGAAAAGTGTTTTCCTAATATACATGAGGGGGTTAGATCATAAGGAGTTCAAGTGCCTTCCAAAACTAAACAAATTGAGTTAGAAGCAGGAATCAGTTCTTAATACTAACATCTATTACTCTACAAAAACTCAGGCAAGATGACCTCAATCAACTGTACGCATTATAATGCCAAAAATTTTAAGTATTAAATGCATGAGAAGAAAAAACTGCGAAGCTTAATTACTCATAATTTTCTTTTTAGCACTTGAACCCCTTGTGGTTTAAGGCTCTCATATAATATAGGAAGGTTAAATTTTAAAGGCCAATGTTGAATGAAAACCACACCTAAACGTTAAGTTTTTTTTGCATTTCATTCGACATTGCTCAATTTCAGACTAATTCAATTTGAACCATGGAAAGATACACAATCGAGCAACGCGTTAAAGTTATTCAGGCTTAAGTCGGGAGTTATTATTATTCGGCTTAAGTTCACAATAATTGAATTAATGTAAACTCAAATTATTTTTAAGAGTGGAATTTTAAAATATCTTATCAGACTAGCAGAACGGATTAGTACTACTAATTTCGACAGCCGCTACGCTGTCATCATCAGCGTCCTTTGTTCGCTTTTACCACGCTTGATCGTGGATACTAACTAGTATTAATGAAACATCAGCTATTCAGGCTTATTATGAAAATGGGCGTTAAAATCAAAATGCATATCGTGCACTTCGTGATTTTTTCGATCAATTTACACCTCAGTGGATTCGTCATTAAGCAGAATTGCCGCATTTGGGCGAATGATAATCCAAGAGTGATTGTCAAAAAACCAACGCACCCACAAAGAGTGACTGTTTGGTGCGGTGTATGGACTGGCGGCATCATTGGGCCGTATTTTTTAACCGACTTCAAAAAAGAAGGAGGTTATCAATTCGTGTGTATGTTCTTTTTTTACTTTTTTTACGTTTGTACACGCATAACTCTGTCATTTGTGAGCCGATTTTTGAAATTCTTTTGTCGTTGGAAAGACCTTGTGTGCAGTTTGGTCCCATAATTTTTTTTCCGAAAATCGGAGAGGGAAATTTGCTCCCCCCCCATGCATAACTCTGTCATTTGTGAACCGATTTTCAATATTCTTATTTTGTTTGAAAGGGTTTTGGAAAAATTGGTCCCAAAATTTTTTGTCGAAAATCGGAGGGGGGAAATTTGCTCCCCCCATGCATAACTCTGTCATTTGTGAACAGATTTTAAAAATTCTTGTTTTGTTTGAAAGGGTTTGACAAAAATTGGTCCCAAGATATGTTTGTCGAAAACCGGAGCGGAAAATTTGTTCCCCCCCAATCCATAACTCTGTCATTTGTGAACCAATTTTCCAAATCATTTTTTGTTTGAAAGGGTTTGCTAGCAGTTTGGCCCAATAATTCTTCTTGAAAATGGGAGGGGAAAATTAGCTTCCCCCTCCACCGCCCCCAATCCATAACTATGTCATTTGTGAACCGATTTTCAAAATTCTTATTTTGTTTCAAAGTGTTTGACAAAATTGGTCCAAAATTTTTTTGTCGAAAATCGGAGGGGGAAATATGCTCCCCCCAATCCATAACTCTGTCATTTGTGAACCGATTTTCCAAATTATTTTTTGTTTGAAAGGGTTTGCTAGCAGTTTGGCCCAATAATTCTTCTTGAAAATGGGAGGGGAAAATTTGCTTCCCTCTCCACCCCCCTCCCCACCAATCCATAACTATGTCATTTGTTAATCGATTTTCAAAATTCTTGTTTTGTTTGAAAGAGTTTAACAAAGATTGGTCCCAAAATTTTTTTTGTTGAAAATCGGAGGGGTAGTATGCTCCCCCCTCCAATCCATAACTCTGTTATATTTTAACCGATTTTCAAAATTATTTTTTGTTTGAAAGGGTTTGCTAGTAGTTTGACCCAATAATTCTTCTTAAAAATGGGAAGGGAAATCTACTTCCCCTTCCACCCGCCCCAAATCCATAACTATGTCATTTGTGGACCGATTTTCAAAATTCTTGTTTGGTTTGAAAGGGTTTGACAAAAATTAGTCCCAAATTTTTTTTGGCGAAAATCGTAGGGGGAAATATGCTCCCCCCCAATCCATAACTCTCTTATAATTTAACCGATTTTCAAAATTATTTTTTGTTTGAAAGGGTTTGCTAGCAGTTTGGCCGACTAATTCTTCTTGAAAATAGGAGTGGAAAATTTGGTTCCCTCTCCACCCCCCTCACCCCCCAATCCATAACTATGTCATTTGTGGACCGATTTTCAAAATTCTTGTTTGGTTTGAAAGGGTTTGACAAAAATTAGTCCCAATTTTTTTGACGAAAATCGGAGGGGGAAATATGCTCTCCCCCCAATCCATAACTCTGTTATATATTAACCGATTTTCAAAATTCTTTTTGGTTTGAAAGGGTTTGCTAGCAGCTGGGCCCAATAATTCTTTTCGAAAATGAGAGAGGAAATTTTTCTCCCCCCCCCCAGCAACCAACCCCCCCCCCCCCCCAATCCCTAACTATGTCATTTGTGGACCGATTTTCAAAATTCTTGTTTGGTTTGAAAGGATTTGACAAAAATTAGTCCCAAATTTTTTTTGGCGAAAATCGTAGGGGGAAATATGCTCCCCCCCAATCCATAACTCTCTTATAATTTAACCGATTTTCAAAATTATTTTTTGTTTGAAAGGGTTTGCTAGCAGTTTGGCCGACTAATTCTTCTTGAAAATAGGAGTGGAAAATTTGGTTCCCTCTCCACCCCCCTCACCCCCCAATCCATAACTATGTCATTTGTGGACCGATTTTCAAAATTCTTGTTTGGTTTGAAAGGGTTTGACAAAAATTAGTCCCAATTTTTTTGACGAAAATCGGAGGGGGAAATATGCTCTCCCCCCAATCCATAACTCTGTTATATATTAACCGATTTTCAAAATTCTTTTTGGTTTGAAAGGGTTTGCTAGCAGCTGGGCCCAATAATTCTTTTCGAAAATGAGAGAGGAAATTTTTCTCCCCCCCCAGCAACCAACCCCCCCCCCCAATCCCTAACTATGTCATTTGTGGACCGATTTTCAAAATTCTTGTTTGGTTTGAAAGGATTTGACAAAAATTAGTCCCAAATTTTTTTTGGCGAAAATCGTAGGGGGAAATATGCTCCCCCCCAATCCATAACTCTCTTATAATTTAACCGATTTTCAAAATTATTTTTTGTTTGAAAGGGTTTGCTAGCAGTTTGGCCGACTAATTCTTCTTGAAAATAGGAGTGGAAAATTTGGTTCCCTCTCCACCCCCCTCACCCCCCAATCCATAACTATGTCATTTGTGGACCGATTTTCAAAATTCTTGTTTGGTTTGAAAGGGTTTGACAAAAATTAGTCCCAATTTTTTTGACGAAAATCGGAGGGGGAAATATGCTCTCCCCCCAATCCATAACTCTGTTATATATTAACCGATTTTCAAAATTCTTTTTGGTTTGAAAGGGTTTGCTAGCAGCTGGGCCCAATAATTCTTTTCGAAAATGAGAGAGGAAATTTTTCTCCCCCCTCAGCAACCAACCCCCCCCCCCCAATCCCTAACTATGTCATTTGTGGACCGATTTTCAAAATTCTTGTTTGGTTTGAAAGGATTTGACAAAAATTAGTCCCAAATTTTTTTTGGCGAAGATCGGAGGGGGAAAAATGCTCCCCCCAATCCATAACTCTGTTATATTTTAACCGATTTTCAAAATTCTTTTTTGTTTGAAAGGGTTTGCTAGCAGCTTGGCCCAATAATTCTTTTCGAAAATGGGAAGGGAAAATTTGCTCCCCCCTCCGCCCCCCCAATCCATAACTATGTCATTTGTGAACCGATTTTTAAAACTCTTGTGTTGATTGCACGGGTTCGCTATTAGTTTGGCCCCACAATTCTTTAAGAAAATGGGTGGGGAAACTTAGTCCCCCATGCATAACTTTGTCATTTGTGAACCGATTTTCAAAATTGTTTTTTTGTTTGAAAGGGTTTGACTACATTTTTGTTACATAGCTTGTTTTAAATCAGTTGGGAAAGTTTGGAATGGTTTGCTTAGAGTTTGGTCGCATAATTTTTCTACGAAAATCGGTGGGGAAAGTCTTCTACGCATCCAGCCAAAATATTTATTAGAGCACAACTCCTCCATTTGCATACCGATTTTAAAAATTGTTTATATGAAAGGCCATCAAGTATTTTGTTCTTTGTACTGAAGTTGGTTTTTTTTGCCAGAATTATTCTAAAATGAGGCCGGTCATGCACTCACTGTGAATGGTGTTCGCTGTCGTGAGATAGTAACGAACTTTTTATGACCCGAATTGGAAGATATGGATGTGAACGATATGTGGTTTCAACAGGACGGTGCCACTTCCGACACAGCTAACGAAACAATGGCTCTTTTGCGCGACAAATTCAATGGCCGTGTTATCTCACGTGGTGGCGATGTCAATTGGCCGCCAAGATCATGCGATTTGACACCGTTAGACTTCTTGTTTTGAGGTTATTTGAAAGAAAAGTTGTACGTCGATAAGCCAGCAACAATTCAAGAGCTAAAGGATAATACGGCACATTAACGGCATAGAACCTCAATTATGCCTCAGCGTCATCGTAAATTTGGACCATCGGATGGAGGTGTGCCACCGAAGTCGCGGCGGCCATTCGGCCGATATTTTGTTCCATACATAATTGCACATTATCACATTATCACAATAAAAAGAAATGACAATAATTTCATAAATAATTTGTGTTTTATTCAAAATCAACATCGGCCTTTAAAATTTAACCACCCAGAAAAACTACTGCTTCGATCGAAGGCTTGTAAGCGAGAGAAGCTGCTTGTTTTTGTTTCTCCTGCTTCGAAAAGCGCTTCTTTGAAAGCATCAAAAATGCTCTAAAATCATGTCTCCTCATCTTATTGCGTCATCAAATTGTACCACCGTTAAACTACAGACAAAACAAATCGTGGTTTGTTGTAAATATCTCTCCTGCATCTAAAAAGTGAGAAGTGTAGAAAGAGAGCATGTCTTAAGTGGCTGCTAGACAGATCAATATTTAGCTTCAATATATGTGTTTGTGTGCGTTTGTTTACAAAAAATTGTTACCCATGTACTGAGGAGAAGTATTGAAGAATATCAAAATGCTTTTGATTTTCATAACAAACGCACACAAACTCATATATTGAAGCTAAATATTGATCTGTCTAGCAGCCACTTTAAATGTGTTTAAAGTTTTTAAATATGGTGATGTTTACTTGAAGCAATGGGTGCGACAATTCTTTAGAACTTATAATCTTAAAAGCTACAATGCTACTGAATAAGCTACTGAATTTTGTTTGTTTTAAAGTTCGTGTTCAATACACACTGAGAGATCTCTGTCTTCTTTTTGAGTATCCTTGAAAGAGCTTCAAAACATCGAATGTGTAAGGCATGACATTTTTTACATAAAAACATATAAATGGACTGATGCTAATGAATAAAGAAATAAAGTGTTCTCTACTTCTTTTTAATCGACTTCAAAAAAAAGGAGACATGTTATCAAGTCCCCATGTGTATTTATTTATTTTTGTTTCTTCAGAACTCCGCCATTTGTAAACCAATTTCGGATTATTTTCTTGATTTGAAAGGATGTATTCCCAGATTGTTCCCGTTGAAAAATGAGCAGTATCACGCTCATACAAAGTATATATACATTCGTTTTCACACACACTACGATTCCGTTTCATTATAGCATAATGATTAAGAAAATGGGCAGTACCACGTCCATGCAAAGTTTATATTCTTTTTCTTCAACTTTTACTTAACCGATTGTTATGAAACTTTGCACACACAATTAGGTCTTATAAAAATACAACACTATGATTAGAAAAATGCACAGCGCCACGCCTGTTTTGTAGTCGGTTTTTTTTAAGAATTATATTAACAAAACTTGTAAATATTTTCATATCCTCACAATTTTTCCTAATGCAGTTTTCACTAATATGCAGAAATTTTAAAGAATTCTTTTGTTAATTTATTCGTTTATACTTATTATCATTTAACAAAATAAAACTTTACAACTATCGTTCGTAGTCTGCTTAAAACACACTGGATACATTAACATTTACAAATATTTACTTGTAAAGAGAATTATAAAAGTAAATTAATTACCAAAAAATAAACAACTTTATTTCATTCAATTTTACTTTACAGGTAATCCCAAATATGCTAAGAATATGCTAAAAGGACATTGAGGCAAAAAGGAAAAAAAAACATGACCAACAAGGAAATCAGTTGCACTACTTAAGACAAATACAACGGTAGAAATTTAACAGGTGTATGAAAGAAACAAATAATAAAGATATACTTTTTTGCATTTCTTTTTTAATCAAAAAAAAAAGCTAAAAAGCGATGATCATTATGAAAATAATGATGATAGGAAAACCTCCTTTCACTTCTTCTGTATCATAGCAAAATCACAAGTAAGAGTGTTTTGCTGGCCATTCCCCCATTTGTAAATGAACAAAACAAGCCAAACTTTATGTGACCGGCCAGTGGGGCAATATTTATGTAACAGGAAGTTAAACTTTGTTAATGTAAATATTTGTTCTTTTTTAGCCAGCAAAACGAGACTGGTATATTTTTAAACGAGTTTTGCAAAATAGAAATGTTTTATGCAAAAAGAAAAACTAATAAAAATACATAGTCCCATTTCACCATTTACCCCGACTACCTTTATTATCATAAATATGACATATTTTTAAATTTCGAGGCAAAGAGTAACCCCAACAAGGATTTTGTACAACAACAATGTAGACAACATCCTACATGGTGTAGTTAAAGGCGTAACATATTCATAACATGTGCCATTAGAGTGGTTGTAAAAAATTTCAAATTTAGATTTCTTCAAGTCTCATAACTTAAATTGATGGGTACTCAAAAAAAAAACAACCTAAAAAATGTTCACGTCGATTAAGATTAAGATTAAGGTGTGTCGCAAAAATTCTTCTAAAAAGTTGTTGGGTGTGAAGTTTCCAACAGCCTTTGGCCTTATCTAAATCGCATACTTAATAAAATAAACAGCAATATCAAAAAGCACACAACAATTAACATTTCAAAATGATTACACTAATTTACAAATTATGGTAAACCTTTTCGTTCCCTAGAACTAAAAGTTGTTTCTTTATTTATTCGGGCCGCTGAACGCCCATCTGCACTCTAGTTTTTTATCAGCTCTAGCTTTTTGGCAATAGTTTTGTTTTCCGGTTGTTTTTTAATTTCGGTGATTTTTAGCATTTTGACGATTTTTTAATTTTTTTATTACTTTTTTTTCCTTTAATCGCTTTTTTCCTGATTTTATGTTTTAACTATATTTTATTGTTGCAGTTTGTTAAGTTTTAGCGTTTTTTTGGGTTTTTTTTCGTTTTTTGGCGATTTCTCTTATATAATTTTTTTATTTTTATAAACAGAAGTAACACAATCAGACAATTAATGCCAACCTACCAGTTAATTAATTAATGTGTTAGCTTCTTTTGGGAAAGGGATAGTGTAGAGAGAGCAAGTGATGAAGAGGGAGAGAGATAGAAAGCTTAATTAATTTACAACTGTGCTATTGCTAGTTCTTTTGTAGAGCAGTGTTGCCAGCCCTCTGGTGTCAAGTAGAGGTATTGAGTTATTTAAGTTGTGTAGTCATTTTATTTGTTCTTTTACTTCGCCCACGGTTCTGCTACAATACCAAAGAAGGAGTGTGCTGTGAAGTGCATTAGGCTATGTTAGTATTAATCGCTGCCGTACTGACAAAGTGATCAGTGCTATGCCTTCATAACAGTCCAACAACAAGCAACGCAACACAGAAAAAATTATCACCAAAAAAATTTCAAACAAAAGTTTGTCTAAAAATAAATTTAATTATAAAGCTATATGGATTTATATCCGAAGAAATTTTATTTATTTTGGCTTGAGTTAATAAAACTGAACAAATATTTACATACTCGAACTTGTAATTATCGGCGATAATTCATACTAGAATAGAGAAATAATAAAAAGAAGCTTAACACAAGACAAAGAAAAAACTGAATATCAATAACTATCAAATGAAATACAGCTCTAAAGAGTGACAGTATGAATTGATTAAATGTAGATGATATTCAGCTCTTGACTGCAAACACCGGACTTTGGTCGAGTAATCTAAGCGGTAAAGAACTCTGATGAGATTAGCGGGAGCTATAGAAATGTCAGTTCAACCCTCCGCGCAGTCAAAACTTTCTTTGTCTACATGCTTCACATTTATCTCTAATTAAAAATATAATTTAATTGAAAAATTTAATTAAAACCAAACTCAAGCCAAAATAATTAAAATTTCTTCGGAAATAAAATTTAATTTTCAGTAAATGTTCTGTCCATAATCTATGAATTGTTTCTTTGACTTTTATTTAGAACGCAAACACCAAAAACAACAACAAAAACTGTGTCGTAAAAAACCACCCCGATGACGACATACACACAAATAACAACAACAATTATAGCAAGAGGAATGCAATTAAACCAAGTTTGTTTACAAAAGATTTTTGAGTGAATCGATTAGTAACTGTCGTTGCGTTAATTCTCATTCATATTTTTTGAGCATTTAGATAAACATTCAGACTTGAACACATTTAACAAAGTGGAATCTCATAAATGCTTAATGGATGATGATGATGACACAGACAAAAATTTTGTTTATATTTTTGTTTGATTAAGTAAATTATTTTGCTTAATAATTGTTAGAATTTTTTGACTTATTGTTTATTAAATTCAGACAGAAATATTGTTTCATATTTTTTAGAAAATTCAGTAAATATTTTTGTTTGATTTGTTAAGTTGTTTGGTCTACAATTTGTAAATAATTTGAGACAAATTTTTTTATAGATTTAAACATTTAATTTTTTCTGTGAATAACACACCAATGCACATGAGAAAATGCATCATGTTGTTGGCTTGCCTAAAACTAGTCATGAACTCAAGACCTTAGGGATTGTAGTCAAACGAGCAAACTATTCAGCCAACAGCAAGCACCCTACTCAGCCACCTTTTGTTTTATGACAACATATTTAGTTTTAGCGACTTTTTTATTTGAACGTTTTTTTCATATTTTGGTGATTTTTTTATTTTTGGTGGCGATTTTTGTCTCTTTTGGCGATTTTTTTATTTTTGGTAGATTTTTTAATTTTTGCGATTTTTTTTTGTGTTTCGGGTTTTTATATTTTTGGTGCTTTTTCCCTTTAAGAATATTTTTTCATTTATTAATTTTGGCGATTTCTTCGTTTTTTGCCAGTTTTTTTAAATTTTGGAAATATTTTTCGTTTGGATATTCGTTTTACGGCTTGTTCCTTGCATTACACTGTACCACACAAAAAAATTAAGGCGTCCTGTAAAAGGATTGTGGTAAAGGAGTTTAAAAAAATAGACCTGTGTCGGCGTTTTACAAGATCACATCGGAGTTTTATTATAGAGGGGTCTAAAATTTCCCTCCTTCGTCCTGTTCATGCAGCATATCGGTACATAAAACTATGTGTTCTTTACATCTGGGGTGTAGAGCATGTTCAACAACTTTGTAGAAAATATTTTTGTTGCACATATTAACCCTCAAACTCAGCCCTATAACGGTAATTTTTGGATCTTTCTAGCAAATAGTAAAAAAACACCCGTAATAAAAAGGGGAAGTGCGGGGATGAAACCTTAAACTATGTTTAAGGGTTAACTTCATACTTATTCACAATTAGTCCTTGGCATAGGAAATCTAGTAAGTCTTACGTTTAAGGTATAAGATGTGTTTAGTACTTTTATGTAAAACACCACGACACACATTTTTCTGGGACATTTTAACAATGTAACTCATCGCTGTATGAGTCTGTTTGAGGGGCAAAAAACTCTCCTTCAGCGGGTAAAAATCTTCGACAAAAATGTTCCTCGTGGTCTTGTACATAAAAAAGTGAACACATCTTCTACCTTAAGCGTTACAGTTACAAAATGTTCTATGCCGAGTACGAATTGTGCATAAGTACGAAATTAACCCTTAAACACATTGTAGGCTAGGAATGATTTCTAGCGTCTGTGTTGAGTTTGGAGCTTCGGTCGCTTTAAAGAGCTATAGTAGCATTTGGTCGCATATATTTTTTTAGAACATTTCACCACTATAGGTGATTTTTTTGTCCCTTTCTTAAGAAAATTACAAAAAGACCCATTAACCGAAGAGTTACAGGGCTAAAATGTTCCACAAAAATATTTGCCGTGAAAAATTTTACCGAAATTTATAAATATATGAGATTTTTTTTCTCATTTTAATAGTTACGGGCTATTTGATATTTTGCTATTTATTATGTTAAATATGTGATTTAGATAAAAGTCGGTAAGACAAGAGCTGTTAAAAACTTCACAGGCAGCAATTTTTTAGAAGAAAATATTTTTGTAAATACTATATTTATTAAGTTATGAGACATAAAAGGCGTGCGACACGCCTTAATCTTAAATGATTGACTTGAAAATCTGTTTAGGCTAGGTTCTTATAAATACCCATCGATTTGGGATATGCGACTGGAAAAAATCAAAATTTTAATTTTTTACGACCACACTAATGTCGCATGGTATTGGTTAATGTTAAGTTGCCCCACAAAGTTCATTTCAAATATTTGCTCCACTTAAGGAAGTTACATTTCTTGCTAATTTTAAGATTCGGACTAAGAACTTTAAATGACAAGAATTTTTTTGGCCAGCAAAATGCTTTGAAAATATCATTATTTGAATTTATAAAAAAAAACAACAACAACACTTCCTATCCCCAAGTCGACTTGAACCAGTCATTCACTATAACTTGCCCGCACAGTTATTCAAATTAAAATTAGCATTTGCTTTTTGTTTCGGTACTTTCTACATTCATTTATGAATGGAAATATGGAGGTTGGCTGCTGAAATCAAACAAAACGTTAGCTGGGGAACAAAAGCAAATGTCGTACAATGTAATAAATAGTAAAACTATTTAAATCCACAAATAAAATGCGGTTACAGGTAACGTGTGTTTTCTATTTTATGCTCACAAAATACGAATGCAGTAATTTGACTTTTCATTATTATTATTTTCCCTTTATGGTTGTTGTGTAACCTTGAATTATTAACTCAAATAAAACTAAAATTTATATGTTTGTTGAAGTTATGGCTATTTTATGCTTTTAGCAAAAAGAAAAAAAACGACAAATAATATAAAAGCCAAAATTAGAAGACCGAACATTTTAATTAATATTAATTAATAATAATGCATTTATTAAATTTAATGTTTTAGTTATATTGGGAGATATTATTTCAAAAAAGATTAAGCACGTCTGCATTTCATTGGTGTTTTACCGAGTCATTAGTAGACTTCAACCATACTGTCGTAAAGTTTCAAACCTCTTATCTTATGCACAGATTTGCAAAAAAAAAAACTTGGGAGCTTATTCTATTGTGATTTTCCAAAAAATCAGTTGTAAATTCTCACACATTTTTTTAAAGTCTGTGCATAAGATAGGAGATTTGAAAATTTCCAAAATTGTGGTTGAAGTCTACTGATGATTTGGTAAAGCACCAATGAAATGCAGACATATAGACATGCCCAACCCTCAACAAATAAAGCTTTTTTGAATTAATATTAATTATATTAAGTAAAGTGCGACTTTGGCTCGCACACGAAGCGTTCCGTACGAATACACATATGTATATCCCTTTTTGTTTTTGCCCCTTTTGTCATTTCGACAGTTTTTTCGTTGTGGTTTCTTGTTTAATTTTAGTTTTCTAATTTTTTTTTTGTATTTTTCGTTGTTTTTGGTTTTTTTTTTTGGTTTTGGCATTTTTTCAATTTTCGTGATGCTTTAATTTTTTTCTGGCGATTTTTCGTTTTTTGCAATTTTTTTTTGTTTTTTGCCGATTTGTTTAGTTTTGGCGATTTTTTTGGTTATGGCATTTTTTAACGTTTTCACTTTCTGACGATATTTTTAGTTTTAGCGATTTATTTTAGCTGTGGCGATTTTTTTCAGTTGTGGCGCTTTTTTGTTTTTGGGGATTTTTTTCGGTTTTTTGTTGTTTTTTTTTAATTTTATCGATTTTCTTTAGTTTTGAAATTTTTTTTCGTTTTGGTGATTTTTATTGGTTTTTTGCGTTTTTTAGTTTGGCGCTTTTTTTTGGTTTTTGCGTTTTTTTTCGTTTTTTGTGATTTTTTTTAATTTTTTGGTGATTTTTTCATTTTTCAAAATTGCTAAAACTATTTTGTAGTGCATTTTTTCGTTTTGACGACTTTTTTCGGTTTATGACGTTTTTTTTTAGTTTTTTTGGCGATCTTTTTAGTTTTGGTGATACATTGCGTTTCAGCGATTTTTTTTTGTAATTTTGGTGCTTTTTTCCTTTAAGCGCTTTTTTCATTTTAGCGTTTTTTTCGTTTTGAAATTTTTTTAATTTTGGATTTTTTTAGCTTTAGCGTTTTTTAAAATTTCAAGATTTTACATCTTACGGTTTCCAAGATAAAGCATATTGTCTAAATTACATAGTCAAAATTACATTAACTGCTAGAATACCCTTTAATTTTTATTGTTTTAGATATCGGTGTTAATAGGTGTAATCTATTCTACAGACTACATCAATTAGCACTTACGTTGAAAATTTAAAGTGTCTATATATAAGTGTCTGTATATAACATTAGTATTTCAACATGTTGCGTTGCTCGCTTTAGAGCACCCTTGCATTTTTAACTATAATATATTTGCTGTAGCGGCCAAAGTTTTACATATTCTGTGAAAATTTCAGGTCCGTACCTCTTACGGTTCCCAAGATACAGCAGATTGTCTAAAGTACATAGTAAAATTACATTAACTGATAGAACACCCTTTAATTTTTATTATTTTATATATCAGTGTTAATTGGTGTATTCTATTCTACAGACTACACCAATTAATACGAACTTTGAAAATTTAAAGTGTCTATATATAAGTGTCTGCATATTACATTAGTATTTCAACATCTTTCGTTGCTCGCTTTAGAACACCCCTTAATTTTTTGCTGACAGACGGACAGACAGACGGATAGCGTAGCGAAAAGAAAAACGAAAATTTTTATTTATAGTAAACCAAATTTTTGGAAACACTAAATATGATAAAGTGCAACTCGAACAGACCGTAGTTATAATTTATCCAATTGTTGTATTTCAAAATCTGCCATTCATCCCGCACTATTGCTGAAGGGGTATTTTAGAAAGGGACAAAAAGACCCATACAAAGAAGAGCTAGAGGGTTAAAATATTCTACAAAACTGTTCTTCGTGGTGTTTTACATGAAAGTGCTGAACACAACTAATAACTTAAAGAAGATTTCCTATGCTGGGTCGCTATAACTATATGCAAAATACGCAACTTAAACTGCCCATTAAAATTAATCCAAGATGTAAATACTCACAATATTACTACAGTAACGGAATGAACTTTATTCAGGAAGAATTCCGAGCAGTAATTTCGAAATGAATAAGCATTTAAAGTTCTAAGCAATCTAATTTTTAATTGATTTTAACATTCAATAACCCCAAAAATTAAGTACACATTAATACGGACTTTCACTTGCTTTCAATAATGTCCGATGTTTAAGTTATAACCCTGTCAGATTACTTTCCAATGGAAACAACTAACTATTTGAACATTGCGATGTCCTAGGCGGTAGTCAATTGTCCCACTCTGCACTACTTTTCAACTAACTTAAAGTTGACTTTATTTAAGTCACCTGATAGTTAGTACATTTGTCAAACGCGCTAACTACTCAGCCAACAGCATGCTCAAACAGACACGAAAACGTCAATCTTTATATGTAAATAAGAATGACCCTCGTAAATGCTGGATTTTAAAACTGGTGTTAATTATATATTTTTTTACAAATATATAGTATAACTTTTTTGTTATTATAAATATTTTTTGGTCATTACATGCCTTTGCTAGTTAATTAGTATAATCAAATTGCGCTTATTAACATTGACCGACCATTAGCAAAATGAAAGGAAGTGAAATTTTGTATAAAATACTAAGAATCGCGTAGAGACACGCAAATTTTTTGTTCAAAACCCTGAAACCTTTAACAAGGTTTAATTTAATAGTCACATGCCGCCTTTAATAGTCACATGCATGCTCAGCGTTCAGGGAAACATGCAAGTATGCGACTTGTAGGTTGCTTGTTTACATCTTAAGAAATTAAAGTTTTAAGGCACGAACAATATGATGGTGAACTTAATTACAAATCTCAATTACTTTCTAATTTTTACAAGTTCTTGGAAAATTCAAAAGAAGCAATGTTAAGTAAAAAATTTAATTAAAATAATAGTTCAACAAGGATGGATCACTGTAAGAAATATTGATTTTTTTATTAAATGGTAAATATTATTATTTTTTTATGTTATGAGTTTAGTCGAATTGTATGGGCTTACAGCCAAAGAAATTTAGTTATTTTGGCTTGAGTTCGGTTATAATTTAATTTTTCAATTAAATTATATATTTTTATTTAGAGATAAATGTGAAGCATATAGACAAAGAAAATTGTTGATTGCACGGAGGGTTGATCTGACGTTTCGAGAGCTCCCGCTAATCTCTTCAGAATTATTTTCTGCTTAGATTTAGATGTCCGTGTTTTTATATTTTATAAAGACTACGCAAATATAAATAAAGTGTAAAAATATGCTTTGTTACTTATCCTCTGATATATTATACATCTGCATAATCCATTTTAAATAATATGTGCAAGTAAACGGAAAACAGGTATCATGCGCCAAATAAAGTATTTAACACTAGGCGTATACAATATATACAATTGTGCAAAGTGCCATATAACGTATACGCAACAATAAATAAACTTTGTACAAAGTTGTACAAATGGATTATGTGTGTGTCATTCTCCTAATAAACTGTGTGGAAAATAAGATTGAATAAAAAAGCTTTTTAATATGATTATTTCGAACGTATTTGCTTTGTGAATTCAAATTGATTATTAGGCTAAGGTTCGTAACGTTATATTCAGAAAGAATTGGGCGTGATTAATATTCCAAGAAACAAGGGAAAAATTAACATCAACTTAATTTTTCAACCTACGCAGCAGAACAGAGTAGCAGCTCTTTCGGAAGACGCTACACTTCCATCGTCAGTGCTCACGTGTATTTGCTTGTCACCACTTGTCAGGTGGCTCTGTTGAATGTGATTTTAATTCTTATACATACAACTTTTTCGTGAAAATTGAATACGAGAATTAAATCACTCTCAAGCTGATATCAAATACGTTCGCAAATACGTTCGATCAATTAAACAAAATTTGTCTGACAACTGCACTACACTATTTTACAAGACTTTTTAGCGGCATTAGCATACACACCCTTTTTATTTGAGCGAAAAAAGTGCAACTCTCAAATTATTACTTGACTTGTTTATTTTCTAAAAAAAAACCAGCAAGAACTTTTATCATTTTTTAATCGCTAGTACTTTATTAATGGGTTACAAAGTAGTGAGTGGTACTAATATATCTTATTACTATGCTGCAAATTAGAACTACTACTTAGTTTTAAATAAAACTAGTACGTATTTTTCTCATTATCTGAAAATAGTTATAACTTGTTGTTATCTATTGATAAAATAAGTAGACAATAACTTTTTAAGTCAACATATGTTTTTATATGAAAACTTATTTTTATTGCTTAAACTTATAATTGCACCACAATAGCTGATTGATTAAAGTAATTGTCTTCAAATCTGAACAAGCTAGACATTTTTTTTAAATATAAATAAAATATAATGTGCATAAATTTTTGTTGTGTAAACATCTATACGCTAGGGGGTAAAAATCTTTTTCACAATACAATCACAAATTTTGAGTAAGATTAATCTTACTAATAACGCGATGTGAGCTGTATATGAGTGTATTAGTGTAATCATACGGACAACAAGAAGTACAGAGAAACTTAACAGCTGCATAGAAATACACTAACACTGGCAAAGTGAGTCTCAAGGTCAAACTCCGGCAGTAAGGTCGTACGTTTGTTGGTTGGTGCTGTGTTGCCGTGTTTTTGAATTGAGTGAGTATTTCGGCGTTGCCGCTTTTGATTTTTGCCGGGAAGTTTTGGGATTTTGGGGATTTTGTGTTTAGTTTTTCGGGATTCAGACCAGGTTCGTCTTGGTTTTTAAGCCCGTGTTTTTTGAAAAAACCGATTTTTCGGTTTTACCGAATTTGTTGCTGAACTTGTTGCGATATTTGGCTGACGGTTTATTGAATGCGTTTGTCTTTGACTGTTGGTTATTTTGCTGCTTAACTGCGGTAATTCCAACTATTTTGTAGGGGTATATTATTTTTTGCTGGTGGATAAATAATACTATTATTTATGTCTGTGGGGAAGCGGAAGGGCGATATGCCTGGTGGGAGTGAGTCAGAGGTGTCTGATGCGAAGCTTATCGGTTTGAGCGATTTGTCGGGTATGGAGGAAGGTACGAGGGTGAAAAAGAAGCGGATGAAGCCCGGTTCGCCGAAGTTGAAACGGGTGAATGATGAGAAGAATGTTTCGGTAGAAGGTGAAATGTTTCATTACTAGATGTTTACACATCTCCCCTGTGATCGGACTCACATTATTTTTTTATTTTTAAGCTTCAAGTAAGTCAAATACTAACTAGTGAATTTCTGTACCAATCTATATAAATAAAAGAGTAACGTTATTGAGCGACTGACTGACTGGCTGACTGACTGACTGATTCATCATCGCCCAGCCCAAACCACTAAAGCTAGAAAGTTGAAATTTCGTATGTGGGCTCCACTCAGGATGTATAGATCCACTAAGACGGGGTTTTTGGAAATTCAAACGCTAAGGGGGTAACAACGGGAAAAACGTTTAAATTCGGCAATCTTATATCTCCGGATCTAACTAAGGTAGACATAAAATTCCAAAAACAGCATAATAAGATCGTAAAATAAGCGGACGGGTGTTTGGTACTTTTTTGAAATTTGTACATTTAGGGGCCGAAAAAGGGTAAAAGGGTAAAAATATAATTTTGGTACTTTTTTGTTAACCGTTAATCTCCTAAAGTAATAAAGAAAGAAATTAA
Source organism: Panzeria rudis (assembly GCA_956483635.1). Lineage (NCBI taxonomy): Eukaryota > Metazoa > Arthropoda > Insecta > Diptera > Tachinidae > Panzeria > Panzeria rudis. Next base: position 111,338,726 of record OY101449.1, read on the forward strand.
ATTTAAAATGCATTCTTCTATCCTTTCCAAGGCCTCAAACATGTTTTGGTACTTTTTTGTAGTTCGAATATATAAAAGGTGAAATTGGTTGCTCTTCTTGGTACTTTTTTCCATACAACTATTTCTTATGCAAATTGATACACATGGTGAATGAATATGTTTGTATATTTTCAACACTAAGAGAGGATTTTTGAAAATTTTAATTCTAAGGGGATTAAAAGGGGTAAAAATGGATAAAATCGGTAAGCTTATATTTTCGAATCTAAGTAAGGTAGACATAAAATTCTAAATGCATTATAATAAGATAGAATAATGAGCAGACAGGTGTCTGAAACTTTTTGAAAATCTGTACATTTAGCGGCCGAAAAAGGATGAAAATATAATTTTGGTACTTTTTTTGTTAACAGTTTATCTCCTAAAGTAATAAAGTTAGAAACTAAATTTGAAATTCATTCTTCTCTCCTTAAAAAACAGTTTTGTATTTTTTGAAATTTTAATATATAATGGGTAAAATTGGTAGCCCTTTTTGCTACTTTTTTCCATACAACTATTTTTTATGCACATTGATACACATACTGAATGCATATGTTTGTATATATTCTCTAAGAACGAATTTTTGAAAACTTAAACTCTAACGGGATTAAAAGGGGTAAAAACGGGTAAGCTCGGTGTTCTTATATTTCCGAATCTAAATAAGGTAGACATAAAATTCCAAAAGCGTCATAATAAGAAATAAAAAAATGAGTGGACAGCTGTTTTGTACTTTTTTGAAATTTGTACATTTAGGGGCCGAAAAAGGGTAAAAATATAATTTTGGTACTTTTTTTTATTAACCGTTTATATTTTAAAGTAAATGTACTTTTTCGAAAACCTTCTTTTTTGAAAATGTAGTTTTAAGAAATGGTAATTTTTGAAAAATGTTTTTTGGAAAGGATACTTTTTGAAAATGGTACTATTTTGAAAATGGTTACTTTTTGAAAAGTTACTTATTGGAAAAGGTTCTTCTTAGGGCTCTGTAGTGTAAATTAATCTTATTGTTTTCGATACGCTATCTGCCAGTTGTCTGTCACAGGCTGTTTTCTCGAGAGCCGTAAGAACTGGGGGCTAAAGATTAAAGGCGCTCTAAAGCGAGCAACGATACATATTGAAATACTAATGCAGACACTTTTATATAGAGTCGCAAAATTTTCGTAGTTAGTGTTAATTGGTGTAGTCTGTAGAATATTTAATATAATAAATTAAAGGGTGTACTGAAAGTTAATGTAATTTTGACTATATAGTTTAAACAGTTTGCTGTATCTTGGAAACCATAAGAGGCAAACTCTTGATATTTTAAAAAAAATCTAAAACAAAAAAATTCCAGAATTAAAAAAGTCAAAACGAAAAATCGCCAAAATGAAAAAATTGCTAAAACGCAGAAATTCGTTAAAACTAAAAAGATCGCCAAAAAACTAACCAATTTTATGGTTATTTTTAAATGAGTTAATTAATTTTTCTTTATCTGCACAACAATGGGGTAGCGAAGCACGCCGTGTAAAGCTAGTGTAAATATATTTGTAAGAGGTACCACTTTTTTTTGACTTCGTAAGCAAAAATAATGACTTATCGAGTCAAATTGGAAGTAGTAAGCAAAGTTTTTGCTGGGTATCTTGTGTTCGTCAAATGGATACTATTTTTTCAAAAAAATTGTTTTAATAGAATTTCACATAAGTGATACCAAGATTGGACAGCATCGAGACATTATTGACAGCGGCTTCAAAAGTACTTGAAGTTTTTGCTACTTTTTTGTTAATCTTTGTTGTTAATTTTTCTTCATCTCTTTATTTTTATATAGTTAAGGAGTAATGCAAAGAATCATGTTGAATCAAAGTTATTTGATGTTGAAGCAACTTGAATTTGATATTGAAACAACATAAAAAATCATGTTGAATCAATATTATTTGAAATTGAAACAACATGAACTTAATGTAGCTATTTTATTATTTATTTTATTAACGTGATATGTGATCGCATGGCCATCAGAAAAATTTGTATTGTAGTTGGCTGCCCCAGCCAATATATGAACTCGGGTCACTTGCTTGATAGTCAAACCGTTAACCACTGCAGCCACAGTGGCTTCAACTTTATTTTCCATATATACTATCATAAGACACATGATTTCTTGTTAATTCAACATGATTTAGTTGATGCTTCAACTTAAAATTTATATGAAATTAAAGTTATACTAAGGTTGATTTAAAATGAAATGTAACGCTGATAACAATGTTATTTTAATAGTGGAAAATATTAAATCAAAGGGATTTAAACTTAGATTAATAATTTTTTATTTAGAATTAATATGAAAACATATTAATTTTAATTCAGCAGCAGGTAACTTTCGCTGGTAATACGAAGTTTGTCAGATATTTACAGTTACACAACACGAGCATGAAAATAAACAACAATAAGTCACATAACTGAGCACAAGAGTGCGTTGTATCTATGGTGTTATTCCATTTTAAATGACTTTGGTCGAGTGGTCTGTCTAAGCGGAAAAGAGTTCTGATGATATTAGCGAGAGCATTCAAGCCTCCGTGCAGTCAATTTTTTTTGTCTACACGCAAACAAAAGATATGGTTGTGACATGGTTGCGTCAGCAATGGCATGTGTCCCGACACAGTTTTCGAATGTGGCAAATAACTTATTATTGCATAAAATGACTGAGAACCTTAATTAGCTTAAGGCAAAATAACTAACGTTTACATTTAATCAAGAAATTATTAGATTTCATGAAAATTGACACATGGTTGGCTTGAACAATATATATTGTTGAAAAAATTCTAACTACAATCATGGTTTATTTAAAAATTCAACAACATAATGGTTCTATAATAATAAAATATCGTTCTTATCTATACTATTTTGTTTGCGCAATAAAGCTATGGCTCTCTGCTTCCAAAAATGTTTTTGTTCTATCCCTTTGTTGAATGCTTTTTGTTAGTTTTGTGTTTCACTTGACAGCATTTGGTTTATTTTTGTGAGCGGTTGGAGTGAAAAAAAAAATAATAAAATTTTAAATAACAAAAAGTGATATATTCCAGCAGTTAATGTTCGGCCATGTTCTGAAGATCATTTAGTTTTGAAATAGCAAAATTTCAAAAGCGAAGACAGGTGTTCATAAATCGGACAATTTAGTGCATTCGTAGCTTTGTTCTGATAAAATATGTGAAATATCTGAAACACAAAAACCAATTGAAAACTTCCAATAAGTGAGCTTTTTAGTTGGATTCTATCCTGAAAGTTGCCGATTTCAAAACGAAATGTTTTCCAGAACATCCCTGATTGTAAATATAACATGTGTCAACAAATATGTATGTATGTATCTATGTGAAAATAGATAATAATTTTTATTTTAGATTCAAAACAATGACCAGTTAAAAATTTTGTTTATGATTTAAACTGAAATAATAAAATTTTTTTAGCTCCTGTCAATTTTTTAATCAAATTATGGTTAAGAAAACAATATATATATATATGATTAAATAGAACAATATATATGGTTATTTAGAATCATTTATATGGTTAATTTTAGCCATATATATGGTTATTTCAGACCATATATTGTAATTTTGAGCAGTATATATATGGTTGTTTTGAACCATATACATGGTTGCTTGAACCATGCATATGATTGTTTTTAACCATATATATGGCTATTTCAAACCATTTATTGTAATTTTGAACCATATATATCGTTGTTTGAAACATACATATGGTTGCTTGAACCATGTATATGGTTGTTTTGAACTATATATATGGTTGTTTTTAACCATATATTCAATCATAGTATGTTGCTCTTCGATTATGGTTGCCTCAACAATGTTTTCTTTTGCGTGTACATGCTTCACATTTCTCCCTAAATAAAAATATAATTTAATTTAAAAATTAAATTAAAACCAAACTCAAGCCAAAATAATCAAATTTCTTTGGATATAAACCCATACAGCTCGACTAATACGCATAACTAAATAAAATTATTATATAAAAAGTCATAGACAAAATTGCAGCAAAAGTTCGTGGCATTAACAGAATCTTCAGTCACAGTAGTTTGCAATAAAAATAAAGCTTTAAACAATAGTTCGAAACTGAAACTCATTTAGTTTTCCAACGAAACATTTTCGAGATAACCGTGAAAAGTTTTATATTTTCAATTAATGAGGATTTTCGCGGATATCTCGATAACCGATAGTAGGGAAGAAATAAATTAATTTCAGTTTGGGGTTCAGCGATCCATAATTAGCTTAAAAGCTGCTTTTGTTTTAAGCTTTATTTATATTCCAAGCTTTTACAACTTTTTCTACATTTTTGTCTATAACTTTAGATATAATAATTTTACCACTTTGGGGCTAAGTAGTCTCGTTAGACATGCAAGTGAAGCAAAACATATATTTATTTGATAATTAAAAAAAAATTGTAGCGATTTGAAATTTCGAGAATTTAAAAATTTCTTATAAATATTTTTATGTTCCGTGAAAATTTACGTTTAAGTCATTGTGGAGGTGTTTTATAATCAGCCCTATCGTGAATAATTTTTCCCTCGAAATGTTTTCCCTTTCCCTTCTTTTCCGATCGTGAATTAAAAATCGAAAAATTCCCCTTATCATGAATGATTTTTTCACGTGGATTTTTTCCCTTTTACCCTGTTTTTGTTCACTTTATTTTAGCAGACGAAATGGATAAATACATCATGTAATTGCTATTTTAGCCTTCCAATTAATTATTAAAGCTAATAAATATTTATTTTTAGGACAAATTCAGTAAATAGTGTTCATGTATCTTAATATTAACAGATTTATCTTAACGATACCTCCATGCAACACCTTCCCGGCACACATGAACTGTTTCGCCATGATGGAATAGCAATTGATTTTTCCGCGTCCAAAATATATAAAAACCCAGTTTTACTTACTCTTGAGAAATTTTGATTTAACACCAAAAACACTATTTGATTGAACTCCTAGGCATTGGATGCATCTAGCAATCCAGGACGAACAACTCGATTTTGTTTAGATTCCTCATGGAATAAAAAGATATATCCAATTCTTAGCACTGAATTTTTTTATTTTTTAACAAAAATTTCTTTGATTTTTAATTAATTTTATTAAGCTTCTTCCTTATTTATATTCAATAGCGGGAAAAAATGTTCATGAGAACTTCACGATAGCAATTTTCCCTCGAAGGGAAATGAAAATTTCATGGGAACATAAATTTCACTTGTTATTCGCGATAGGGGTGAATATTTCAAACGGTATGTTGCTGAGCTCTGGAACTTAAGTACTACTGGAGATATTGGCGATTTTTTAAGTAAACTTAAATTTTAAAGATACATATTTTTAATTTTTATGAATTCATATCTCCACAACCGAAATAGATAGAAATCCAAAATTTGATATCCCTTATGCGAATATACTAAAGAAGTTCCACACAAAGTTTTAACCAAATCAAAGCTGGTGAGGTCTACCCGTTGGTTAATTTGAGGTGGAATAACTCTAAGACTAAATCAAACAAACATCAACACACTTAAACAAACTATTTCCTATAAATTTAATATGATTTCCAATCAAAATTGCGACATTTTGCTGTTTAGTCAATAATATGTAATAAATGTGAGTTTATTTATTCTTTGTGGTGTTGACTTATTATACTCTTTATTCTATGAGCTTGAAAAAATGTGTTAATATTAGGAAAATATAATGGCACTATTTTTGGATATACAATTTTACACAAGCTTTTATATCGCACGCATGACATAAGTTCTAAATTTTACTACATATATGAATAAAGCCTAAAATGATCAACAACTTTCGTTTATTTACTTTTAAGTTCTTTTGTATACTAATTTAATATGTATGGTGAATAATTAAAAACAAAAATCCAGGTTTTTCTTCTTTTTACTATAAATGTTTGTTTGCGTGTTTTCTGTATGTTATGCTCGACTAAACCCTTTAAAATGTGTAAAATGCTGGTATTTAATTAGGAAATTAGAATTAGTAAGGTTTTCATGGATAAACAAACAATTAGAACGTAAATCTCATCAGAGCAAAACTATAACACTTCCAATTTAAACAATTAGTTTGATATAAACAAATCATTAGTAAAGAGAAATACAATAACGTTTTGAACTCAAATGGTTAAATATGTAGTTTAGTGTGGCGTTGTGGTGTAATTTAAATTTAATTAAATATAAAGCATACGCCCAGCACCGATTTTCGTTGAAATTTGTCTTCTTTGTAGTTGATATATAACAAAACAAGAAAATTTGTATACAATTCTCTACACTAACAAGGATAAAGTAATAGTTAGGGCTGTAACGAATACCGATACCGATACCGATATATCGGCGATACTTCAGATTTTCCGATACATCGGTATCGGCGATATTTTACTGTCGATACGGTACTTTTAAAAATTTTTTCAGAGTTTTTTTCTGACAAACTATTTATTTTTTGTTAATTTTACCATGAACTAAACTCATTTCGTTATTTTTTAAATCTTATTAATATCAATTTTAAAAATTAATAATATTTTTATACTATTATATTGTAAAAAATATATTAATTTTTTGTTAATTTTACCATGAATTCAAATTCAATTCGTTGTTTTTTAAATCTTATTCCAGCAAAAAAAGACACTCCAAAGAAGTCATGAAAATGTAGAAATCGCGATCCGGAAGTATTGAAAATTTGGATCATTTCTAATTAGTTTTACATATCCTTGCCATTGCAAGAAGTTCTGTTTTTCGATTACCAATCACCGAATTGGAAGCGATGCTCGGACAAATTTCTTTTTCGGTATTCTATAATGATTTTTCCTCAAGAAAAAAGGATACAAAATTACCCATTTTCACAATTTTTTTTTTATGCGGTTATGGCGAGCATTTTTTAAAATTATAAAGGAATTAAAATTTTTTTCTTGCTTTTCTACTAATTACACTATGCGACAAATAAAGACTTTTGGAAAAACACAAGAACTGGATAGTTAGTAGGTTAGATTGTCCTACAATTGGGTAGTAAAACCCTTTACTCAGTTTGGCGAATTTGGTGACCAATTTTTTTTAATGGACCTCCAAAATTTCTGAAAATCAGCGGACTCTCAAAAAACGGTGTCATCAGTATTTGGCCAACAGGTAATTTAAACTTTATAATATCGCTTAACTATATATGGCAATAATGTAGCTAAGAGTCTGTTTAACAGATTTTTTTTAACATTTCATGCCAAACAATTTTTTTCGTGATCTTTTTGTTGACAAAATTAAGGAAAAAATTGCGTTTATCACTTTTTTCAGAATAACTTACAGGGACTTGTAATTTTTAACAAACAATATTTGGCAAACTTATAGTTACTTTTGTGAACATATTAATACAATCTGCATGTATCTAGGCACTCTAATAGCTCACACAGACCACTTTTTACCTTAAAAATTTTAGTTTTTCACTATTTTTTTATGCTAAAAAAATATTTTTCCTTGAAAATAGTGTATTCAAGTGCATACTTCTGTATTGTGTTTCACTAACATTTTATGCCCAGAAACATTCCTGTACTTTTTTTGAAAAAAATTTAAAAAATTATTTTATTCACTTTTTTCAGTATAACTTATAGGGACTCCAAATTTTTCATTACCATTATTTGGCAAAACAACAACAAAACAATAAAAATAGTAAATACTAAAATCAATAACATAAGAAGTGGAACAATAAGAAAGAAAGCAAAAAAATCCAATAAAAAAATTGCCTAACTCGTACAAACGAAAACTTTTAAGGTAGAAATAAGTGGTTCTCGGCTGTTTAGGGTGCCCAGATACATTCAGATTGTATTGACATGTTCACAAAAGTTGTTCAGCTTTAGCGTAAAAAAATATTGTTAATAAAAAATTACGAGACCCTGTAAGCTATTCTGGATAAATTAAAAAAAAATATTTTTCCTTAATTTTTCAAAAAAAAAAAATTGCACGAAAAAATAATTTTTTGGCAACAATATTGCCATATATAGTTAAGCGGTATCACCAAGTTTGAGTTTTCTGTTGGCCAAAAGTTGATGACACCTTTTTTTGAGGGCCCGCTGATTTTCCAAAACTTTGGAGGTCCATAAAACGAAATTCGTCACCAAATTCGCCAAGCTAAGTATAGGGTTTTACTACCCCGTGGTAGTACAATCGAATCTATACTATCAAGTCCGTGTGTTTTTGGACTGTTGCACTGTGTTATCTGCATATTTTTAATATAGATTTCTTGGAAGCAAAGAAAATGTAGCTCCTTAAAAAATACTTCCAATTATTTTATGCTTTTAAATATTAATAATCTCTTACACTGTAATTTCGTATAATAAAAAAATTGCACTTGAGTTTTGTTAATCTAAACTTGAACTCAATGTCAATATTCGTATCGGTATCGGAATCGGTATCGGCGATATTTATTTTTAAGTATCGGTATCGGTATCGGATCGGCAGGACGGCGTATCGTTACATCCCTAGTAATAATAAGATGGAATATTTTGAAGAGAACAAAAGTACTTTTATAACATAAGTTTTTTTTTTATCTACGAAATATACTTTGAAGGTTCTTACACATTTTCTTCTAGTTTCATAATTATCTCTAATATATTTTTAACATTTGGCAGATGTTGTGGTATTTACAGATATTTAGATTAATTAAAGATTTTTTCTTTTTCAAATTTAAAAGTTAAAAAAAAAATTAAAAATACTAGTATATAAACAGACATTTTTAGAAATTTAAATATTTTTAAATTTTTGAGCTTGCAAATTAGAAGAGATCCGCTCGCATTAGCTTAATCAAACATCTCTTATGGTTAAAAAAGCAGCATAAAAAATTTGAAGTACACGCTGGTATTGAAAAGCACTTCACGGAAGTTATTCTGTCCAAGATTCTTACTACGACTATTGAGATCAGATAAAACCAGGGACCGCAAATAATGATTATTTTAAAATATCAACCAAGAAAATTATAACGAAAGAGAAATACTACAAGATTGAGAAGTATGCCAACATAATTATTATTACGGGTATACAGAAAAAAGGTTGAACATAAATCTGTGGTCACAAGCCTTAACCGCCTAAGTCGAGTTAGTACGAAACTGAGTTATTGGTGCTATAGTGTTCGGCATGTATGAATATACTTGCTATCAATTTTTGGTAGTTGCATCTTTTTTGATATAACATCTATCCATTAAAGACCTAATAGCTTAAGTAATTTTTTTATATTATTGTTTTGGATTAACAGCTTAACTCATAAATCACCGACGTTAGTTTCCTAACTCATATTAGGTGTTTCATAATTCTATATTCTTACTTTGGAATAATGGTCTAAATCCATTTAAGATATGATAATTAGAAACATACAGCTTTTAGGGTTCCGATACACCAAAAGTGTAAAGGAACCCTATTGTTTTCGCTAAGCTGTCCGTCCGTCTGTCTGTCTGTCCGTCTGTCTGTCTGTCCGTCTGTCACAGGCTGTTTTCTCGGGAACCGTAAGAGCTACGGGCCTGAAATTTTCACAGGATATGTAGAGCTTTGGCCGCTACAACAACAAATATATGAGAGTTAAAAATTAAAGGGTGTTCTAAAGCGAGAAACGCAACATGTTGAAATACGAATGTAATGTTTTCTCGGGAACCGTAAGAGCTACGGACCTGAAATTTTCACAAAATATGTAAAGCTTTGGCCGCTACAACATCAAATATATGACAGTTAAAAATTAAAGGGTGTCCTAAAGCGAGAAACGCAACATGTTGAAATGCCAATGTAATGTGAAGACACTTATATTTAGACACCTTAAATTTTCAAGCTAAGTGCTAATTGGTGTAGTCTGTATAATAGACTACACCAATTAACACCGATATTTAAAACAATAAAAATTAAAGGGTATTCTATCAGTTAATGTAACTTTGATTATGTAGTTTAGACAATATGCTGTATCTTGGAAACCGTAAGATGTAGAATCATGAAATTTAAAAAAAACGTTAAAGCTAAAAAAATCCAAAATTAAAAAAATTTCAAAACGAAAAAAAACCCTAAAATAAAAAAGCGCTTAAAGAAATAAAGCACCAAAATTCAAAAAAAAAAACGCTAAAAATGCAAAATATCACCAAAACTAAAAAGATCGCCAAAAAACTAAAAAAAAAACGCCAAAAACCGAAATAAGTCGGCAAAACGAAAAAAGCACTACAACATAAAAAAATCGCTAAAACTAAAAATTTATCAAAAAACGAAAAAAATTGCCAAAAATGAAAAAAATCACCTAAACGAAAAAAACGCCAAACCAAAAACAAAAAACGCCGAAAATAAAAAAAATCGCCAAAAACCAAAAAAAAACGCCAAAACGAAAAAAAGTACCAAACCAAAAAAAAAAATCGCTTAAAAGCGATAAAAATCGCCAGAACGAAAAAAAGTGTCATAACCAAAAAAATCCCTAAAATTAAAAAAATCACCAAAAACCGAAAAAAATCGCCTAAACCTAAAAAATGCCAAAACTGAAAAAAATTGCCACAACTAAAATAAATCGCTAAAACTAACAATATAGTCAAAAAGTGGAAAAAACGCAAAAAAAACTAAAAAAATCGCCAAAACTAAAAAATCTACAAACACAAAAAAGTTGCACAAAACGAAAAATTAAAAAAACGCGAAAAACAAAAAAATCACCAAAAACAACGACAAATACTTAAAAACAAAAAAAAAATTAAATTAAACAAAAAAGCACCTTGAAAAAATAGGCTAAATGTGTATTCATACGGAACCCTTCGTGTGCGAGTCAAAGTCGCACTTTACTTAATTTATTATTATTGCCTAAATCAAGGTTATGTCGTTATTCCGCAGTAAAAAGTAAACATTTTTTTTCCTAAGTTGAGTAACTTTGTTATTCCGAATTACAACATCGATTTTTGATAGGCATAAATTGAGTTGAGTTCTTTTTCCAAACAAACAAATCACTTTACGAAAATATTATTTCAAGTTAAATTCTTATTCCAAATTTGAATTAAAAAAAAAAGTTTTTAACAATTTTTGTAAAAAATTATATGCAAATTGTCTGACATAGCATTCAAGAAGATAGAATTAGAAAAGCTTTAGGAAGAACGTCCTAAGGAAAAAAGGAAGTGGATAAAAGTTAGTTTGTTGGTATTTTTAGATTTTTTAAAAATTTAATCTTTATTTAAGAACGAGTATGTTACGTAAGTAAAATATATACTGATGTCACATACCTCTTAGGTTAGGTTGTACAAGTTGCCAGATTGAAGATTAAAACCAGCCCACTTGGGTCCTTATAGGTCCCGTTATGTTACCTGAAGCAGGAACGTGCAGATAAGTAAAACCTCCTTTTACGTTTCCCTATTCGGATCAGTGTTGAACCAACCCGAGGATCGAATGAAAGAATTTATCCGTCTAATGTCGCAGTTTGATAGGGCTGCTAGATCCTGAAACAGCGGGCTGCCCAGTGAAACTACCCTTTGGTCAGAGAGAGCGGGGCATAGACAGAGGAGGTGCTCTACATTTTCTTCCTCCTCCTCATTATGACAACTTCTACAGAAATCGTTATATGGTAGATTCAATCTCCTAGCATGCGCACCAATAAAACAGTGCCCTGTAATTACCGCCACAAGTGTGCGTATTTGACCACGAGGGGTCCCCTCCAGGATTGCAGATCTACTACAATCGTATTGGGGCCATATTAACCTCGAAGTCGAGCACGTGACCAGATGCTGCGCGATCCCCAATAGTTCCTGCTGACTATGAGACTTACAGCAGTTTAGCGGTACGTCAACCATTTGATCCGTGTCTCGGCTGTGCATTCGAGCCCCGGATTTGGCTAGTTCGTCCGCAGCAATATTTCCGGGCACCTTGCTGTGCCCTGGGACACTGAGTATCTCTAGGTTTGAATGTCTCGCTATCTCGTTTAGAGACATCCGGCATTCATACACCAAATTGGATGTTGTGTAAATACCCGATAGAGACTTGATAGCAGCTTTGCTGTCCGTACAAATTTGGATATCCTCATTGTATATCCTGTAGTACCTCATCCATTTAGCTGCTCTTTTTATGGCTGACATTTCGGCCTGTAGCACGTTACATTTATCCTGTAGCTTAAAATTTATTCGCTGTTGATAACTGGGAATAAAGACGCCGCCACCCAATCCAAAGTCCGATTTAGATCCGTCCGTGTAAATATCCAGCACATCGCCGTGACGAGGGAAGGACGTGCCCGAGAGCATCACGGCAATAATATACCTCCTTGTAAAACTTTAATTTTTAAATTAAATATCTTAGAAAAATTTTTATGTTCAAGGATTCCAAAGTGAAAATATAACATAAGTCGAAAAATTATGAATTATCAGTAAGGAATAAGAACTTAATTCAACAAGAGAGATAGCATCATACAAATGTTGACATAAAATAAAGACTTAAGTTGACTTAGGTGCACTAAAAGTTAGTTTTTTCTTGTGGCACAGAAGCCTAACTCAACTTTAGCATTTTGACTTTTTTGTACTCAATAAGCCATAAGAGCCTAAGTGAATTTTTCGCTATTATCTCTTGACTGAAACGCTAAAGAACTCTTTATTTTAAAGAGATAATTAAAAGAATACGCTTCCTTGGAATCTGTAAAAAAATAAACAACAAAAAGCAATTCCTGATTTGCAATGAGGGTTTTAAACTTTAAACTGCTCTCCTGAAAACCTTGGAAAACATACTTAGGCGGTTAAGGCTTGTGACCACAGAAATAGTATGAAAAAAGTTCATAGTCTATTGTTTATGAATTTAGTTTGTAATAAATTAATTTATGAAATCGAAGTAGCTTTGAAAAGAATTTTCAGCTTTTTTGTCAACAAATTCTAAAATGTTTGTTTTAGTTATATAAAGTAAAAATACAGTTTGTTTCAAATATGTAGTCCGTTGGCAGAGAGGAAGGAGTTGCGCCTAGTACAACAGGCTATACCAGTTCAATACAGAATTTTTAAAAATACTTTTATTAAGAAATATGAACTAATTTAGGTAAAAATTACTAACTTCAATGAAAAAAGTTTGGAAAAATAAATTTGTGTAAATAATTTTGAGAACTTTGTTCGTGGTCTTAATCGAGAACTAGTAAATCTATTTAGCCAACATAATCTATAAAGATTAAGGCTTGCTTTAGAGAAGGTTTTCTATTGCGAACTTATTCATGAAGTTGCTAAATCTTGTCCTTGAAGCTTACTTAAATTTGTAAAATATTTGGCTAGGACTGTATAAAACAAAATATATTAGTTGCCCATTCATATACACACATACTATACATTTTGAATCACGTGTATTTACATACACATGTAAGTTTTTACATGTTTCTTTCAATTTAATATCATTCTTCTAGTGATGACACTAATTTTATCGAAAAATTTAGAGTGGAACAAATTGAGATAGGAATTTTTTTTAAAGATATAGAAAGATGGTGAGCATTCAACCAACCGTATACAGTTCTTATGGGAAAATTTCAAAATCTTCGCAAATTGATGTTAACAAGTGTGAAAAGCATATAAGTGATATATTTTTGCTTTACTTATAGCATGTGAATACAAAAACAGCAATCTAAGTGTTTTCATTTCTTCTACAAGAGCAATACAACACACACAACTAAAAGGAATTTTTTGTAGATTAAATAAAATTCTTGAAAAATTCCTAACAAAATAAAAAGAAAAATAAATTAAGTAAAGTGCGACTTTGGCCCGCACACGAAGGGTTCCGTACGAATACACATATGTATATCCCTTTTTGTTTTTGCCCCGTTTGTCATTTTGGCAGTTTTTTCGTTGTGCTTTCTTGTTTAATTTTAGTTTTTTATTTTTTTTAATTATTTTTCGTTGTTTTTTTGGGTTTTTTTTTGTTTTGGCGCTTTTCGTGATTTTTTTAAAATTTTTTTCTGGCGATTTTTCGTTTTTTGCAGTTTGTTTTTGTTTTTTGCCGATTTGTTTAGTTTTGGCGATTTTTTGGTTATGGCATTTATTTAACGTTTTCACTTTCTGGCGATATTTTTAGTTTTAGCGATTTATTTTAGTTGTGGCGTTTTTTTCAGTTTTGGCGCTTTTTTCGTTTTTGGGGATTTTTTTGGTTTTTAGTGGTTTTTTATTTTTAGCGTTTTTTTTTGTTTTGACACTTTTTTCATTTTGGCGATTTTTTTGGTTTTTGGCGTTTTTTTAGTTTTGCCTTGTTTTTGGATTTTGCGTTTTTTTTCGTTTTTGTGATTTTTTAAATTTTTTGGCGATTTTTTCATTTTTTGATGATTTATTTAGTTTTAGCGACTTTTCGTTTTGAAGACTTTTTCGATTATTGACGTTTTTTAGTTTTTTGGCGATCTTTTCAATTTTGGTGATATATTGCGTTTTAGCGATTGTTTTAATTTTGGCGCTTTTTTGCTTTAAGCGCTTTTTTCATTTTAGCGTTTTTTTCGTTTTGAAATTTTTTAATTTTGGATTTTTTTAGTCTTAGCGTGTTTTAAAATTTCAAGATTTTACATCTTACGGTTTCCAAGATACAGCATATTGTCTCAATTACATAGTCAAAATTACAATAACTAATAGAATACCCTTTAATTTTTACTGTTTTAAATATCGGTGTTATTTGGTGTAGTCCATTTTATAGACTACACCAATTAGCACTTACTTTGAAAATTGAAAGTGTCTATATATAAGTGTCTGCATATTACATTAGTATTTCAACATTTTTCGTTGCTCGCCTTAGAACACCCTTTAATTTCATATATTTATTGTTGTAGCGGTCAAAGTTTTACATATTCTGTGAAAATTTCAGGTCCGTAGCTCTTACGGTTCCCGAGAAAACATTACATTAGTATTTCAACATTTTTCGTTGCTCGCTTTAGAACACCCTTTAATTTTTAACTGTCATATATTTGTTGTTGTAGCGGTAGGTCCGTAGCTCTTACGGTTCCCGAGAGAACAACCTGTGACAGACAGACGGACAGACGGACAGATGGACGGACAGCGTAGCGAAACCAATAGGGGTCCTTTACACTTTTGGTGTATCGCAACCCTAAAAAAAGAAAAACTTAATATGAAGGTAAGCAGCTCAAATAAAGTTTATGTCATTGTGCCACCAAGTGGTGAGAGTATGTGAAATATTAATTGCTTTTTTCTAAATATAATTTATACGCTCAAGTGCTTGCTCAAGGAAGCGGAATATAATCGAAAGTAATTTGCTTAAAAATAGTTCTACATTAAGAGTGGCAGAGGTTTAAGGTACAACTGAAAAAAAAATATGTTAAAAGATATAGTGCGAGACATAATGGACAGAGCAAAGTGGGGCCGATCGGAAAAATAATGGGAATAAATCTGCATCTCTTAAAATAGTGATGCTGTTATAAGATGATATATGAAAAATTCATAAACTAGGACTTAAGCTTTCTGTTAAGTAATTCATTGACCAACCTGTTGGAATACGCGATGAACTATAGGTAGTTAATGTCGACCACTTTGGGTATAAACAATTTTTACAGCCCGGAACTTTTACAATTAATAGGTAGATTTTAATCAGTTTCTGTACTTTGTAAGGCTAATAGGAATACATATATATATATATATATATATATATATATATATATATATATATATATATATATATATATATATATATATATATATATATATATATATATATATATATATATATATATATATATATATATATATATATATATATATATATATATATATATATATATATATATATATATATATATATATATATATATAAATTTTTGTCCGAATTTTATTTGCTAAAAAATGTACCACTGTATCACTTCAGTTCATACGTACAAGAGTTTAACGTTAATTGTTGTTTGTTTATCCTCAACTTTTTTGAAGTAACATGTATGAGTATGTGTGGATAACCAGCAAACATTTTTTGCCGATTTCGATCCGAAGACTGTCAGAGAGTCTACACAAAATGCCCAAGTTGGCACGAAAACGTACCGAAAATTATATGGGTGGTTGACAAGAAAGCGGAAATCTTTATCTGAGGGAGTTCTAAGAACTCTGCAAAAATATTCAAGAAAATTCTGTACGAATTCTGAAGAATTTTCAACGGGAAATTATAAAGACATTTTTGGAATGTTTACACAATTGCGACAAACTTCCAAGATATAATTAAGAATTATTACGAAAATTAATATCTGACATTGTAAAGAAGTGACTGCTAAAAGTTTTAAGTCGTTGGTTAGAAAATGTGCAGAGTATTTTGTTAAATGTCTTAAAGAAATTTAAATTGCCTTCGGATAATGTGCAGAATAGTCTGTTATTAATCGGATAATATTTCAGGAAATGTGCAGAATCTTCGTACCAGAAAACTGTCGGATATTCTATCAAATATCTGAATGCATTTAAGACAACTCGTTTCATTTTCTGATTAAGTCGCATATGTTAGACATGTCGGCAGAAAATGTTTCCTGGGTAAGTGCAAGAGAATGGGAAAGATTGTTTGTGTTAAATATAAACTAACACTTTTCTCTACATCCCAATTTAGGTCTGGCTATATGTCTGTGTCTACAGTTCATTACAGCTGTTGTGTAAATATAAACCAATTTTTTTTTAAATTGACTTTAGATAATAATTAATGGCTCTTAGGCGGCTAGACCCATGTAACAACAGCTTAACTTCTTAATTAGTTTAAGTAACATTTCACTAATTAATTATGATATTTTGATGGGATAATTTTGCTTAAATTGCTTTGCCAGATGAACACTATACATATATATAAAATACATAGACATTAAAATGCTATAAGAATTAGCATATTGAAGCACGTGCCATTTGATATTATGGTTACAGGAAACTGAAATTTATTTTGTATTAAGGCATACAAACATACACGCGCTTATATAAAAAATAAGGAAGTAGAAGAAAGTTATAGCCTTATCCTTTAATATCCCTTGAGATTAAAAAAGAAATTCAGAAATAATATGTTGTTTCAAAGAAATTATTATTAAAATTAATTGTGTAAAGAAAAAGGACGCACGTCTAGGTTATACAAATTTTTAAATGTACACACTTGCAGACAACAGAAAATAATAAACTAACAAACAATTACAATTGAGGGAGTAAAAAGCAAAAACTATAAAAATTGAGTTATATGCAGGAGTCAATACTTAATACCAATATCTATCACTCTAAAAAAATTTAGACCTGTACGATGATGAACCCAAAAGACGGTATGTATTAAAAACCATAAATATTATGTATGAAATGCATAGGAACAAAAAACTATGAACTTTCAATTGCTTAGAATTTTGTTTTTTGCACTTGTACTCCTTTGCTTTTAAGCCCCTCAATTAAGATACATATTTACATTATACTCGTATAGCATATTCTTTATTTACTTATTCATAAATTTATGAAAGTATTTTATAGCAAAGAGGAATATGACACAAATCTCTAAATTCCATTAACTACACTATGCAACAAAACTAAAGTTTTGTCATGACCTTTGATCACCACTTTGTTTTTTTTGATGTGTTATGGTGCTCTAACTACAAAAAAGCCTCTTTGGATACTTTTTTTAATTTTTTTTTTAATTTGGGATTTTTCAAGAGGCAGCTACATCGATGTTATAATAACTTGGGAAGGGGAAGTCTAATTTTATTACAAAAACCATCTAAAACCTTGGAATAAAATTATCTTTAAGAGATTCTAACATTATTTTTTTAAAAACTCCATGGTTTCAGAATTATTCTGGCGGCTATGATGCAAAATATATTTTTTTAGGCAAAATTGAAAAATTGTTATTTTATATCCAAAGAAATTTTAATTATTTTGGCTTAAGTTCGGTTGTAATTTAATTTTTCAATTAAATTATACTTTTATTTAGAAATGTGAAGCATGTAGACAAAGAAAATTTTGGCTGCACGGAGGGTTGAACTGACGTTAGAATGGAGATATAATAAAAAAAGAAGCTTAATAAAAGACAAAGAAAAACTGAATTACAATAACTATCAAATGAAATACAGCTCTAAGAGGGACAGTATGAATTGATTAAAAGTAGATGATATTCAGCTCTTGACTGCAAACACCCGACTTGGGTCGAGTGGGCTATGCGGTAAAGAACTCTGATGAGATTAACGGGAGCTATCGAAACGTCAGTTCAACCCTCCACGCAGTCAAAATTTTCTTTGTCTATATGCTTCACATTTATCTCTAAATAAAAATATAATTTAATTGAAAAATTAAATTAAAACAGAACTTAAGCCAAAATAATTAAAATTTCTTTGGATATAAAGCCATACAGTTCGACTAAACTCACAACTTAATTTTTATTTTATACAAATATATAAAAAAAATTAAAAATGGCTAAATCTTGCCGTTTTTAAATGGTTTTATTTAACTTACCCTGTTTGTGGAGTTTGTCGCGTTTGTGTTGTCGGGTCAAATCTAGTAGTTGAAAATTTACCCCCTTCCTGTTGACCGATTGATTTGAAATTTTGTAAGCGATACCTAGTTTTAGCCCTTTCGTTTTAACCGATTGATCTGAGATTTGGTGGACGCCTTTATTTACAATAATTCTACACTTTTGTATTTAAATAGTGGGCGGCGCCACGCCCATGTAAAGTAACATTTAGTTTTAGCCCGTTCCTGTTAACGAATTAAGCTGAGATTTGGTGGACACCTTTACTTATAATGACTCTACATTTTTGTATTTAAAAAAGTGGGTGGTGCCACGCCCGTAAAAAGTAGTACTTCATTTAGCCCTTTCCTGTTAACCGATTGATCTGAGATTTGCTGCACACCTTTACTTATAATGACTGTACACTTTTATAATTAAAAAAGTGGGTGCTGCCACGCCCATAAAAAGTAATACTTAGTTTTAGCCCTTTCCTGCTAACCGATTGATCTGACATTTGCTGGGCACCTTTACTTACAATGACTACACAATTTTGTAATTAGAAAGGAGCGGCGCCACGCCCATAAAAAGTAATATCTAGTCTTAGCTCTTTTCTGTTAACCGATTTATCTGAAATTTGATGAACGAAAACATTAAATTTTCATGAGCGATTGTTCTGATGACGTTACTATTGTGTGTATTCAGTATTATTGTAAATCACAGATGGCCGCCACCACAAAATGGCATAGATATTGTCAGCCCCCTAAATATTGGTATTAAATGAAAGCGCTTGGCTTGCAAGATCCCACGAAAAAAAAACCAAATCCAAGGTACAATCCAAAACTAAATGCCAGATCATAGAGTTTCGGACATAAAGTAAAAAACTAAAAAATTTAAAAATAAAATAAGTAAATAAGTTTTTAAGTTAAATGGTTTTATTGTAATGAAACATAATAATGATGGAAATAATGCACTAAAAGCTACAAAATAATTATGTAGTACCAGGTGCTACCACTCTCCTCACCAACATAGGGCATTGATCAGACTAAAATAAAACTGTGGCGTGCATCGACTTTTGGTTATCAATATTCAACAATGCCCCACGTACACTAAAAAAACACATACGCTAAAATTCAGTTTAAATAAAAATTTTTGCTAAAATCTAATAAAATTACTTGATAGATTAAAAAATAAATAGTTCATTTCCTTAAAAATAGTTCATATAGATGTAAAAAAACTATTTTGCTGACTTCAAGAAAATATTTATTAAAAATGGTTTATAAGTTTAAAGAAATTGTATCATAAGAACTAGTCAATTTTGTTTTAGTTCATTAAATTTAACTTATTTAAAAACTGTAAAAAGCTATTCTTAATTTATGTTCATTCTTTTTCTTAATATTAGAAAATTTTCTTAGAATATAAGCAAAAAGTTTCTAAAAATTACATTGGTTTACACATTTTCAAGTTTTTGACATCACCTCAAAAATTAGATATTTTCTAAGCTAAAACATTTTGAGGCAAAATAAAATTTTTAAAATTTATTTAAAGAAAATTTGTTCATTTTTGATTTTGTTTTGCTTTAATGGAGCATTTCAAAATTGTGAATTAAAAAAAACGCAACATATAAAATTTTTTCCAAATATAAAGGACTATAACTCAGTGAATTTGTATCTGATCAACACAGTATAAATATGAACTGAAAGAGGAAAAACATATCTATGCAACAGTGCAAACTTTGTTTAATGCAAGTAATTAGTACTCAAGAATTTTGGAAATAGCTTTATAAACTGCAAAAAAAACGCTTTTCGTAAATATCTCGAAAACGCTAAATTGGGGCTACTGAGCCCAATTTTTGAGATACTTTTTTTTTGTGGCATAGTGTTATTTATAGTTAATAGCTTCCAAGTTTTCAGGAAAAGTTCCCACAAGCCCAGTTGAGATAAAATTAAAGACGAAACAGTAAAACACTTCTTCGACTGAGTAAAAAATTTCCTTTCTTACAGGAAGTAATGTAATGGAAAAGTTTTTATAAAAATAGTTCAGATAAAAAAAAACTAAATTTAATTGAAAATTTGAAGTAGCAAATATTTAAGTTTAGAAATATATTTAGAAAAGTTTTAAGTATTATTGAACTAAATTATTGGATATATTATTTCAGATATATTATTTAGATAAATGAAAAAATGTGTAGCTTTTGTTAGCTTTTAGGAAAATTTTTACTAAAATCTAAGCAAATTTTTACTATTTTCGAAGAATATTTGAACTTAAAATACAGGGTGGCGCAGAATGAGCTATATGGTTTGAACTCCTAATAACTTTTTAATTATTATTTTTTCTTTGTTTTATTTTTTTCAGCATTTTGTGAATAATAATGAATTAATGAATTAATAATGAATAATTACACGATCGAACAACGTACAAAAATAATTCAATTTTATTTTTCAAACCAACAGTCTATTGTGTTGACACAGCGTGCGCATTGCACCCACACCGTCAGCAATAAACCATTTGACTGGAAGTTTTCGTAAACATGGGTCTGTAAGAACCCTTCCTGTTGCCGGAAGAACACCTATCGTGCGCACTGCTCAAAATATTGAACGTGTACGGGAGAGCGTGCAGCATAGTCCATCAACAAGGAGGCGTTCTACACAAGAAAAGCAAAAAGCAAAAACACAAAAAGAGCACGTATGTGCGAAGCAGAAAATGGACATCACTTACAGAATATCATTTTTTAAAGCTAATTGAAAAAAAAATTATTATAATCTTAAATGAAATTTATTTGCTGGTGTTTAAGCATTGTCTATATGCAACATTTCATTGGTGCTTTACCAAATCGTCAGTAGACTTCAAACACAATTTTGAACAGTTACAAACCCTTTATCTTATGTACAGACTTTCAAAAACCATTTGAGAATTTACAAATATGTAAATGATTTTCAAAAATAAGCAAAGTAGGCTTTGAAAATTATACAAAACCCAGCAAATAGTTTTTTATTCGATATGAATCTATTTTATTTCTCTACACCTTCATACAATTAGAAATCCATCGGATAACAATAAAAGTATTTATAAGCCAAAATGAAAAATAAAATCCAAATTAAACCTTTATTTTAAATGAAATTTATTTGCTGGTATTTAAACATTGTCTATATGCAACATTTCATTGGATTCATATCGAATAAAAAATTATTTGCTCGGTTTTGTATAGTTTTCAAAGCCTACTTTGCTAATTTTCGAAAATCATTTACATATTTGTGAATTCTCGAATGGTTTTTGAAAGTCTGTACATAAGATAAAGGGTTTGTAACTGTTCAAAATTGGGTTTGAAGTCTACTGACGATTTGGTAAAGCACCAATGAAATGTTGCATATAGACAATGCTTAAACACCAGGAAATAAATTTCATTTAAAATAAAATTGTGACAGCATGTTAAATAAATTTCATAAAAATTATAATAAGCGCATAAATAAAAAAGTTATAAACCATTTAATCCATATAGCTCATTTTGCGCCACCCTATATATATCTTTTTTAAGTAAAATTGTAAAACACAATAGTTTCAATGCTTATGCAATGTGTGCTGTTAGGCAACTGGTTAGAGTACTAGTCTATCAGTCGAAAGGTTGCTGGTTCAGTACTTGCCTCCTCCAATGTTAATTAATATGTATGTTTGGTGAGTTAATTAAGAATATAATAAGTATATGTAAATAAATTTTAAATGGTATAGTATTTAAATAGAAACAACTACTATAATTAAGCACATAATGAACTTGCACTTAGGTAAAATTTCCTTAATTTGAGGACACATTAAAAAAAATCTTCGGAAAATTTCCTATATTTGAGATCAGACATGAAGAAAAAAGTTTTATCTGAAAACTCCGCATTTTATAGAGCAATTTTACTTAATTTTTGTAAAATTTTACTTAAACACTAGTTCATTAATGAACTATAGGAAATAGGAAATATTTCACTCTGTTTAAGTAAAACGTTAAACTAAATGTTAATGTTAATGTTAATTAATTAAATTTTCATAAGTTTTAGTTAATTTTTTTGGAGTGTACTAAGTTTAAGAAGGACTTGCAAAAACATTACATTAGGGGGGAAGGATCCAAGATGTCATAAGTTCCGCCCAGGGCATGTTGTCGGCTTAAAAAGTCACCAAGGCATGAATGTATCAATAGTCAAGCCAGGAAAAACATTATGCATTTTGCTACGATTGGACTACAAATGATGACGCAGTGTAAAACTACAAACTAAAAGGACGGTGTCCAGGGGCATGGCAAAAAAAATTCTAAGTATATCTGGAATCGCCTACAACTAATCTTTAATCCTAGGGCCTGACTGGCTCACCTTTTTTTCGAGCTACCCTAATGTACATACTATATGCATAAATATGTACATGCAGACGTATTTATATATTGCTTTTTTCTTCTTTTTTTAAAGAGATTCAAAATAGTTCAGCATCATTTTTTAAAGAAAAATTGCAAATGACATTCTTGTTGCAATTTTGCTGTATTCCATTTTATCTTTATTATATAAAGTATACGTACCTACATAATATATTTATTCCACAAAGTGCCCACTAACTAAATAAAATAGTCGTATTATTATCTCAGCCAAAATGATGTGAAATGCTGTAAAAATGAACGCTCACAATGAACCAAATTCATTTTCTACTTATTTAATATAAAACTCAAATGTTTTTCTAATTTTGAGTGTGTATCGCATCTTGACTCAATTGAAATGAAAATTTTCTCATTTATTTGCTTACAATCAAATCGAGAGTAACAACTAACGTTCATGTTACAAATAGCAGCGGGTGCTTGAACTTATGTGAAATTCCAATAATAATAAGCAAAATGCTATAATGTGTTGCCAGTTGAAAGGTGTATTTGTGCCGCACATATTTTTAATGTTGGTGATATTTGATTTAAGTGGCAAAAGATTTTCTACTTAAACCAAAAATTTTGTTGTAGATTTAGGGCCTAATTTTCTATATCCCCAGTGATAAACACCTCACTCGCACGTCACATACTAAGGTGAACGCCAAATAAAAATAAGTAAATTTTGTAAAGCACTACGACATTGCGTTGAATTGCTACATTTATCACTTAAATTCCCAATACTCACATATAACTATGAATTAATATCAATATTTTTCATTAAATATCAATATTATTTATTATATCATGATTATTTTTTGCAGTTACTATTGCGAATTTTATTATTTACAGGTAATTTCTTTATTACATACATATAGCAATTTTTCGCTAACTTGCAATTTTTTGGCGTTTTTTCTGATCTTTTTATTTTTAACGGCTTTGGCGATTTCTAGTAAATTTTAGGGGTAGTTTCCGATTTTGCAACTTCTCGCGAATTTTTGCAAAGTTCGCGATAAAAGCGACTTTTTGCATATTTTCAGCTTCGAATTTTTTGCATTCCTTACAGTTCTAGCGATTTTTAGTCAATATTATGGGTTGTTCAAAATTTTGCAACTTCTAGCGAATTTTCGCAAAGTTCGCTATAAAACCGACTTTTGGCATGTTTTCAGCTTCTCAACAGTTTTGCCGATTACTAAACAATACTAGACTTTGTTATCATCCCACTGTTAGTGAGTTTTTGCGAATTTTCGCCATTTTCGATATTTTGCCGAATTTCTTGCATTCCTTACACTTCTAGCGATTTTTAACCAATATTATGGGTTGTTCAAAATTTTGCAACTTCTAGCGAATTTTCGCAAAGTTCGCTATAAAACCGACTTTTGGCATGTTTTCAGCTTCCCAACAGTTTTGCCGATTGTTTAACAGTACTAGACTTTGTTATAATCCTGTTGTTAATATTTTTTTTTTAATTTTCGTCATTTTCGCGATTTTTACCGCATTTTTTGCATTTCTTACAGTTTTAGCGATTTTTAATCAATATTATGGCTTGTTTAAAATTTTGCAACTTCCCGCGAATTTGGGCAAAGTTCGCAATAAGAGCGAGTTTTTGCATGTTTGCAGCTTTCTAAAATTTTTTCCGATTTTTAAACAATATTAGACTTTGTTATCATCCCGCTCTTAGTAAGTTTTTGCGAATTTTCGCGATTTTTACCGTTTTTTTTTTGCATTCCCTACAGTTTTCCAAATTTTTAATCAATTTTAGTTATGCCTTGTTTAAAGTCTTGCAACTTTTCTCGAAAAATTTAAACACAAACGCTTGAATAAAACTTGTGCTTGATTTGGCATACAAAGTGGGTTATTTTTCACTGAAACGTTTTATAAAAATTGTTTTTCATATATTAATTTAAAAAAATAACGCAACAACAGGTGTCCAACACTAGCAATCACCTGCCATTGTAAAGTGTTTACCAAAATAGCAATTCAAGAAATTCTATGTGAAGTGAGGCGTAGGGATATAGAAAATAAGGCTCTTAGTAAACTCTCAAAGCTTTTTTAGGTTTTCGTACATCCAAAGTGAAAGAAATGCCATTGTTTTCGCTACGCTGTCTGTCCGTCTGCTTGTCATATATTGGCAATTTTTTATGTAAGCTCCGTTCTTTTAGATACAAGTTTTTTTAATTTTAATAACGTCATATCTCCACAACCGATGGAGCTAGAAATTCCAAATTTGATATCAATTACTTTAATGTACTAAACAATTCCTAAACAACAATGTACTAAACAATTGTGGCAGTTGCACCAACTATCATAGAATTGAAAAAGAAGTAATTTTGCAATATTAAATAATTGCTAATATGAACTGTTTAATAAGTTAGGTTTTTCAATGACAATAGAATTGACCACTAGTTGGTCGTAACAACCGATAGAAAGCAAAATTTAAAAAGAAGATTTTTTAGTTGCAAATAAATACCAATAATTGGTACTAAGATCCAACTCATAATATTTGATTCAGTTGTGCTCATCATATTCGTTACTTAGTCATGACAAAAACATAGATCGGTTGGTCTAATCAATTTAAGAATTGTCAAAATCATATCTTTAATACAATTGTTCTCTTATTCTAATGCACATGGATTATTTTTTGGATCCAGAGAAAATTTATGTCGTGAGTTGAAATATGGTGTATTTATCTAATGTTTTATCGGCGTAACCATTTTCCAACCAATCTTTTTTTATGGGTGCATTTTATTCAACTAATATTTTATAGATTGACAAATTTAATTTTTATTTAAACGACTTCAAAAAAGAAAGAGGTTATCAATTCGAGTGTAAGTTTTTTTATACTTTTTTTATGTTTGTACACGGATAACTCTGTCATTTTTAAACCGATTTTCAAAATTCTATTTTTGCAGGTTTGTCCCATAAATTTTTATCCCGAAATCGGAGGGAAATTTGCCCCCCAAAGTTTTGATTATCGCATAACTCCATCACTTATTCACCGATTTTCAAAATTCCTTTTTTTTGCCAAAGTTATTTTCATTAGTTTGGCTTAAGTTCGTTTTTTGTTTAATCTTTCGATTAAATTATTTTTTATTTAAGAAAGAAATTCTAAAGCATGTAAATATTGAACATTCAAAGAAAAATTTGGCTGTATGGAAGGTTGAACTCATATCAGATGTTTTGAGACCACCACAGGCTCCTCATCAGAGACCTTTTACCTACACTGCCAGCGAGGGCAGCAACAGCAGCCTAACGAAAATCATATTTCTTCAGTAAGCCCAATTAACAGATGTGTGGCCAACTCGTAGCGAGCTCGTGGGGTTACTGAGTTTTTGTAAAAAGCTTCAGCAACTGTTTTTTCTGTATTATGTTCAACTCTTTAAAGCCTTTTGATTTCTGTCTTAGCAGATTGAAATATCATCGATATTTTCAATGCTGGGATTTTTTAATGTTTATTTTGCCCAAGTTTTTTTTTTTGGAACAGTATACATTCATGTTTTACCTACGTTGGCAGTGTAGGTAAAATGGCTCTGATGAGAACACTGTGGTGGTCTCGAAACATCTGATGTCAGTTCAACCTTCCGCACAGCCAAATTTTTTTTATTGTTCGATATTTACGTTCTTTAGAATTTCTTTCTTAAATAAAAAATACACAGAAAAAACTAAATTTCATTTTCTATAAAGGAATTCAATGAAATAGTAAAATTTGTAAATATAGACAAAAATACCTCAACAATTTCATTGAAAAAACGTGTTTTTTCAGTCAACAAATTGTTTAAATCTATAAAACATTTACAAATTTTAGACAAAACAATTTACTAAATCAAAAAAAAATATTTACTGGATTTTCTAAAAAATATCAAACAATATTTCTGTCTGAATTTAATAAACAATTAGTCTAAAAATGCTAACAATTATTAAGCAAAATAATTTACCTAATCATACAAAAATACAAAAAAAAATTTTGTGTGTCATCATCATCATCCATTAATCATTTATGAGATTTCACTTTGCTAAATGTGTTCAAGTCTGAATGTTTATATAAATACTCTAAAAAAATGAATGAGAATTAATGCAACGAAATTAACTAATCGATTCACTCAAAAATTTTTTGTAAACAACCTTGGTACAATAGCATTCCTCTTGCTTTGATTGTTGTTGTTGTTATTTGTGTGTATGTCGTCATCGGGGTGGTTTTTTGCCACACAGTTTTTATTGTTGTTTTTTGGTGTTTGCATGCTAAATAAAAGTCAAACAAACAATTTATAGATTATGGACAGAACATTTACTGAAAATTAAATTTATTTTTAGACAAACTTTTGTTTGAAAATTTTTTGGTGAATATTTTTTCTGTGTAGTCTCATCGAAAGATTAAATTAAAACTGAACTTAAGCCAAACTAATTAAAATAACTTTGGATAAACAACCATACAGTTCGACGAAAATTTATAACCTAATTCTTTTTTTTTGTTCGAAAGACTTCCCTTGCAATTCGGTCCCATAATTTATTTTGAAAATCGGTGGTGCAATTTGGCTCCCATACATCCCGAAATATTGATTATCGTATAAATTCTCCATTTATGGACCTATTTGCAAAATTATTTTGGTATTTAAAACGAACACACATACTGCTTAAGCCTTTTTAGGCATTTCTGCAGAAACACCCAGGGTCTTGGCAAGAATCGAACCTGCGACCCCCGGATAATAGTCTAACACACTATCCACTGCACTACGGAGGTACCCATTTGCATGCAGTGAAAGAGTTTGCTTGCAGTCTGGCGCCATTTTTTTTAAATGGAAAATCGGTAGGACAATGTGCCCCCGCAATATTGATTATCGCGTAATTCCTCCATTTATTGACCGATTTTCAAAATTCTTTATGTTTTAAAAGCTTTGCTTGCAGTTTAATTCTTTCCTTTTTTGAAAATCGGACGCGATATGTACCCCCTCCCCTTCTTACATAAATATTGATTGACGCATAACTCCCACATTAATGAACCGATTTTTAAAATTATTCTTTTGTTTCAAAAGATTTGCTTGCAGTTTGGCCCCATAGTTTGTTTTTGAGAATTGGTGGGACGACTTGACCCTCCCTCCCCCCCACATATTGATTATCGAATGGCATTCAAGGTTTGGCTCTTTGTATTGAAGTCAGTTTTTTTTCTAGAATTATCATCTGCTTTTTAGGGTTCTGATACACCAAAAGTGTAAAGGAACCCTATTGTTTTCGCTACGCTGTCCGTCTGTCTGTTCGTCTGTCCGTATGAAATACGAATGTAATATTTTCTCGGGAACCGTAAGAGCTACGGACCTGAAATTTTCACAGAATATGTAAAACTTTGACCGCTATAGCAACAAATATATGACAGCTAAAAATTAAAGGGTGTTCTAAAGCGAGCAGCTAAAAATGTTGAAATACTAATGTAATATGCAGACACTTATATATAGACACTTTAAATTTTCAAAGTTCGTGTTAATTGGTGTAGTCTGTAGAATAGACTACACCAATTGGCACCGATATTTAAAACAATAAAAATTAAAGGGTGTCCTATCAGTTAATGTAATTTTTCTATGTAATTTAGACAATATGCTGTATCTTGGGAACCGTAAGAGCTGCGGACCTGAAATTTTCACAGAATATGTAAAACTTTGGCCGTTACAACAACAAATATATGACAGCTAAAAATATAGGGTGTTCTATAGCGAGCAACGCAACATGCTGAAATACTAATGTAATATACAGACACTTATATATAGACACTTTAAATTTTCAAAGTGCTAATTGGTGTAGTCTGTAGAATGGACTACACCAATTAACACAGATATTTAAAACAATAAAAATTAAAGGGTATTCTATCAGTTAATGTAATTTTGACTATGTAATTTAGACAATATGCTATATCTTGGAAACCGTAAGATGTAAAATCTTGAAATTTTAAAAAACGCTAAAACTAAAAAAAGTCCAAAATTAAAAAAATTTCAAAACGAAAAACAAAACGCTAAAATAAAAAAGCGCTTAAGGAAATAAAGCACCAAATTTCAAAAAATCGCTAAAACACAAAATATCACCAAAACTAAAGGGATCGCCAAAGAACTAAAAAAACTTCAAAAACCGAAATAAGTCTGCAAAACGAGAAAAGCACTGCAACATAAAAAAATCGCTAAAACTAAAAATTTATCAAAAAACGAAAACAATCGCCAAAAATGAAAAAAAAATCACATAAACGAAAAAAGCGCCAAACCAAAGAAAAAAAGCGCCGAAACTAAAAAGAATCGCCATAAACCAAAAAAAAAACGCCAAAACGAAAAAAAGTGTCAAAACAAAAAAAAATCGCTTAAATTAAAAATATTACAAAAAAAACCGAAAAAAAGTCCCCAAAACCAAAAAAGCGCCAAAACTAAAATAAATCGCTAAACTAAAAATATCGTCAAAAAGCGAAAAAACGTTTAAACAAAAAAGCGCCAGAACCACAAAACCGCCAACAACTAATAAAATTAGCAAAAAACAAAGAAAAAAATTGCAAAAAACCAAAAATCGTCAAAAAACGAAAACAAAAGTGTCATAATAAAAAAAATCGCTAAAATTAAAATAATCACCAAAAACCGAAAAAAATCGTCTAAACCTAAAAAATGCCAAAACTGAAAAAATCGCCACAACTAAAATAAATCGCTAAAACTAACAATATAGTCAAAAAGTGGAAAAAACGACAAAAACTAAAAAATCGTCAAAACTAAAAAAAATTGGCAAAAACAAAAAAATTGCAAAAAACGAAAAATCGCCAGAAAAAAACACGAAAATCAAAAAGCGCCAAAAACAAAAAAATCGCCAAAAACAACGAAAAATACTTAAAAAACAAAAAAAAGAAAATTAAACCATAAAGCACATTGAAAAAATTGGCTAAATGTGTGTTTATACGGAACACCTCGTATGCGAGTCAAAGTCACACTTTGCTTAATTTTTTTTTGGATTACATGATAATTTTTAAAACAAAAAGCAACTATCTCAACAAACCAGCGTAAATTTTATTCAAATTTAATTATGCTGGCAACTTTTGTTTTCTTTTTGTCTTCACAAAAACAATAACAAACCAAATAATTTCACTCAATTCACTGGCTGTGGCCGTGGCTTCTGTTCCTTCGTGTAGCAACCACACCACAGTTGAGAAATAAAAACAGCACATAATTGATGTTCGATGTTCAGTATTTAATTCACTCAGTATGAAAGTAAAATGAAAATGAACTGCAATATAAAGCAGAGACAAACAAACAGTTGTTCAGAAACGCTCCATATGAAAAGACGTGCACTTTCCGAATATTTGTGCCGATGTGAACGGTGTAAGATTGAACGATTTTGAATATAAATTAAAGCATTTCCTCGTAAGAGATTAAAGCAAAGTAAAATATTCAATAACTTTTTTTGTAGCATAATATCTTTAATGTTGTTTTTTTCTATATTTCTTACTTACTTGGTTATTAATATCTTAAAATATTTGTAATATTTAATATTTAAAGTTAAAGAGAGTGATTGATAAATAAAAAAAAAAAGAATACCAGGGCAATAAAGTGTTAATAATGATGTTGTTAGTGATGAAGATGATGATGATTTTTTATTAAGTTGCAAATTTTAAATTCAATTGATAAAACTAAGGAAAAATATACAAGAGAAAAAAAAATTATTAATTAAATTGTAAATGAGTGCTGAAAAATATCAAATCTGAAATATTTATATACTTCCATAGTATGTATGCAGGCATGTATGTATGAATGTATGACTTTGTTAATTTAAATTAAAAAATACGCAAACAAATTTTCTGTTTAAATAAAAGTGAGCAATTTGCTTAAAAATAAGAATTTAATTTGAATGATATATCTCTCATTTTGTATTTGAAATTTGTTTAAATTTATCTAAAAGTAATTTAATCTTTAATACTCGCACGCCCGCATATTTGTGCTACAAACATATTTTTTTATGTTTTTCAACATCTTTAACTTTTTTTCTTATAAAATTAAAATATTAAGTCCGCTGTCGTTATAGCGAGCGTGTTTGTGTATGCATAGGAGTGTTTATTTCATTTACTGTACTGTCAGTTTGACAGTTGTGCGAAAAATAAATGTGTCTTTAAAATGATGTGTTAGCAAGAAATTAATTTATAAAATTAAACAACTATAAAAAGCTAATTTATATCCAAACTGGTAAAAGATTATACAAATGTGTGAGTATATATAGTAATATTATGAAATCTATTTCAATATTAAAGGTTTAACAAAGATTCTTAGCCCTGCTGTTAGATTAAGCCCATTTGGTCCAATAGTTTCCTCGTTATCCTCATAACTTTTAAACGGTGTCACATATTGCTTTGAGATTTCGGCTCACGTGATTAATTATATTAAAAACATTATATCCATAGTTTCAAATGTCTGTCATAAAGCCAGACTTAGAAAAACAAGAATTTACGTATCTTGGATTAGGGACCATTTGGTCCAGTGTAAATTTTTATTTGAATGAAATCAAAATACTAAGGTTTTTTGTACTTCCTAAAAATTTTTAATTTATTGATAGTTGTTTTCATTACATGCTGAAATAATCTGATGGTATTCTTTTTTTAAAAAGAAAGTATATATGCATTCCAAGCGGATGTGGCTAGCATCGATTTGTTTGATGTTTTGTGGCGTAGGAGCCAATCATTTGGTCAGCAGTGTCCACGGCTGCTATGATAACAGAAATATAAGAAGATATAGAAGAACAACAATTTATAATTTTTGTCGATATATTTACTTCTTGTCGAATTGTAAGTAGAATGAACCACTGGTATTTCCTTCGACTCACTCCCATCAAGTTCAGCTGCTCTATGCAATATACTCATCAATATTGCTGCTTTGTTTTTGGGGCGGATGTATTATGCCAATGTCGCAATGTCATAGAAAGCAAATGTAGAACTTATACGATGGGAGCTTTTTTATAGTCAGTAATTTCGGAGGAATAAATGTTTTATTTCAATCAATAGTTACAAATCAACAAATAAAATACCCAAAAGACAACAATAAATTTTGTAAAAGTGTTGCTGTTTTGTATGTAATTTACTTGTAGATTTGTAACTTGTAGTTTTAAGAAATAGGCCCCTGTTCTTACATACTTTATAAGTTCCCTTTCATGTAATTTTCTTACCAAATCAAAAGTGCTAAAGAAGTTTTCGTCAGTCATATGTTGCCCTTGCAAGACTTCCCAGACTAATACAACGCGTTGTCTTAGGTATGGTTCAGGCTTTGTATTTTCACCTTTTCCAAGAAATGGTTCTATCTTCTTTGAATATACCGATAAAATAAATGTCAAGCCATATTTTACAAGTTTCGGTGACATAAACCGATGAAAAGACCAAAAAATTAAAAGATCAAGTAATCCATGAACGCCTTTATCTTACATACAGATACAACCTTGCCAGAATAATTAGAATAATAAATTTTCTCTAGGGCCTTGAGCGATACTGACTGGTTTAGCCCCAAACCCTCCCACATGGCCCAGCTAATCCAATGCCCTTTGTCAATATCGGTCAAAATACACCAATGTGGCGACAACAATTACAACAATACAAAAACCAGTGTAGAATCAACATCACCTTGTAAAAATAATTTGGTATAACTTGTATTGTGTTTACGATATGGGTTCAAAAATTCCATATTGGACGATCCATAATTATATTTATAAATTGTGTTAATGAGGCAATCAATCCAATTATATACAAAATATTGGTAGGATAATGTATGATTCGTATATTTTTTCTAATCTAACAGCAGGGTTAATTAAATAATAAATAATTTATCTGAAAAAAAAAGAAAATGAAAACAAAGCTCTTAAGCATTTTATATAAGAAAGCAAAATAAGACTATTTTATATTCAGAAGACCTTAAAAATATTTGTTTATTAGATGAATTGGTCCACAACAATACTCTTCAATTTCACCAACTTATTTAAATATCAATTGATATTTAAATATAATTTTTGCATACAAAAAGGGACGAAAATCGACATTTAAATATGAATTGACATTTAAATAGCGTTGGTGAAATAAGCTCTCAGTGATAGATAGTTTCGAAATCCAAAGGTACTTGTCCTGTACTTTAAGCAATTATATTTTTGTTTTGGAGTAAATCTGCATCTACAGTCGTGAATATATTATACCATTTTCACCAGTCATGGGACAAGTATGTTGAAAGCAATTGGTACAAAACTTCCCGCAGGCTATGTTCTGCACTTTCCTTAGTCGTGGAAAGTATGGTAACTTTCCATCTTGTGAAGTACTAGAAGCTTAGCAGTTTAATCAGCGACCGCCAGTGTGGGGTTCGTAGGGGAACATCTATGGGTGACTTATTTGTCTTTTTTTTTGGAAAAATGAAGTCACTTCATATACAATTTGGCTCTAGATATATCTAAAGCGTTTGATAGATTATGGTGCACTTTGTGAAAATTTTTGGTTTTGATGTCAGTGATGACTTCTTTCCATCGATCTTTCCCAAGGATTGCACTGTAAGAGTTGTTCCTCACGAGGGGCATTGTTATGCACCTTGGGGGCTAACCACGCCTTTGTGCTGTGCTTCCTAGGGAAAATTGTTCTTTTAACGGTTATATTTATTTATTGTAACTTCAATAAAATTGAACTAACAATAAGTAATCAAATCTTAACTCTAAAAATGTTTAATTTTTAAGTCCAGCCAATGCCAGACAAAAATATTTGTTTCTGCGGTTGGTTCTTTGGTTGTCTTACGTCTAAGATTAATCTTAGTTGAGTAAGATTGTAATAACGCGGTGTGAGCTGTGTATGAGTGTATTAGTGTAATCATACGGACAACAACAAGTACAGAGAAACTTAACAGCTGCATAGAAATACACTAACACTGGCAAAGGGAGTCTCCAGGTCAAACTCCTGCAGTAAGGTCGTTCGTTTGTTGGTTAGTGCTGTGTTGCCGTATTTTTGAATTGAGTGAGTATTTCGGCGTTGCCGTTTTTGATTTTTGCCGGGAACTTCTGGGATTTAGGGGATTTTGTGTCCAGTTTTTCGGGATTCAGACCAGGTTCATCTTGGTTTTTGAACCCGTGTTTTTTGAACAAAACCGATTTTTCGGTTTTACCGAATTTGTTGCTGAACTTGTTGCGATATTTGGCTGACGGTTTATTGACTGCGTTTGTCTTTGACTGTTGG
The DNA here is from genome assembly GCA_956483635.1 of Panzeria rudis. NCBI lineage: Eukaryota > Metazoa > Arthropoda > Insecta > Diptera > Tachinidae > Panzeria > Panzeria rudis. The sequence goes on from OY101449.1 coordinate 111,372,704, forward strand.
TTATTTTGCTGCTTAACTGCGGTAATTCCAACTATTTTGTAGGGGTATATTATTTTTTGCTGGTGGATAAATAAGTCTGCGGGGAAGCGGAAGGGTGATATGCCTGGTGGGAGTGAGTCAGAGGAGTCTGATGCGAAGCTTATCGGTTTGAGCGATTTGTCGGGTGTGGAGGAAGATACGAGGGTGAAAAAGAAGCGGATGAAGCCCGGTTCGCCGAAGTTGAAACGGGTGAATGATGAGAAGAATGTTTCGGTAGAAGGTGAAATGTTTCATTACTAGATGTTTACACATCACCCCTGTGATCGAACTCACATCCTTGTTTTTATGTATCTCGTCACGTGTTTAGAAAACACTGTCTTAACCAGCGGCACGTCTAGATCTTTATGAATTCGCTTGTTTCTGACATACCATGGGGCTGCTGTAATCGTACGGAGTATTTCATTTTGTAGCCTTTGAATTTTTTCTACATTTGATGCCGAGGCAGTGCCCCATAACTAAATACCGTAGCACCATATTGGTTTTAGAATGGAGTTGTTTAGAAGAAGCTTACAATCTAGGCTTAGAGTAGAGTAAATTCCAATGAGCCAATTTATTTCAAATACTTTTAATTTCATTTGCGTCACCTTTGCATTTATGTGGGACTTCCATGTTAGACGACGATCAAGATGAACACCTAGATATTTTACTTCAGTGTGTTGAAGTCTAGCTTGGTTATTTATTTGTATAGGTGAGCAGGTTTCTTTGCACAATGTAAAAGTAATGTGTAGACATATTTGTTCGTTAATTTTTATCCGCCATTATTTTAGCCATTGTTCCAACTGGGGTATATAATCTAGCAGGTTGCGGGTGGCTTCTTGATGGCTTTTGTGAACACTTAGGAAAGCTGTATCATCAGCGAATGGAGATATTTGTATGTTACTGCTTACCGGCTAGTCAGAGGCATACATATATCAGATATAATACAGGGCCAAGGATACTGCCTTGACGAACTCCGGCTTCAATCGGTTGTGGAGGGCTTAGAAAATTACCTTCCGTAACAACAAATTTTCGCTCAGTTAAGTAGCTTTCTAAAAGCTGAAGGGTGTTTGAGGGTAGGTTGTGCTTTAGTTTATGTATTAAACCTTCGTGCCATACTTTATCAAATTCCAGAGAAACATCGATGAAGAGCGCAGAACAATATTTCTTTTCCTCGAAGGTTTTTCTAATCACATTCACTAGTCTATGTGTTTGTTCAATCGTGCTATGTTGTCTCCTAAAACCGAATTGGTGGTCTGGAATGCATCCTGTAAGATTCAGTATGGGTGTTAGCTTACTCATAAGTAGATTTTCAAATAATTTTGGCATGTTAGACAAGGATTCCACCTTCGTATGATCTTTGCCTGGCTTGGGTATAATGCTAATCAGCGAAACATTGCATTCTGCGGGATAACATTTGAGCCGCTAAATACCGTTGAAAATAAATAGAATTATCCTTTTGCACTATAGGGTAGCTCCAAGAGCATTTTATTGCTTATTTTATCAGCGGTTGGAGTTTTTTTTTTAAATTTAATCCTGCAAAACAGTGTTCCATCTCAGGAATATTGAACCTCAAGGTAACAACTGGTATAGAGACGACTGGTGGTCGCTCAATTATAGTATCAGACGTATTTGGAGTAATTACTATTTGCAGGTAGCTTACAAACAGAGTACCTTTTTCAGCGTCAGTTCTTGCCCAGTCTCCATTCGAAGCTGGCAATGGAGGCTTATATATCACTGGCCTTTTAATACCTCGGGCTGCTCTCCACAGCGAATAGTCTGTTTGAGATATTGCGTCGAGCACATTCAGAAATTTTTGAAGATAAGCGGTTTTAAGCTGTTAAGTATATTGCTTCAGCCTAGATTTTAGCTGAGGGGATCTGTAGCGTTGCCATTTTCTCCGAACTCTTCTTTTTTCAAATAAAACCCGTCCTACATCTGCTGAATAAATTTTATTATATCTCAGCTGAAGATTTGTAGTAGTAGCATTTAGAGCAGCTTGCTTAAGGTTTGCTTTAAACATTCTAATAGAGACATTTATGTCAGCAGGCGTTTTTAATGGAGTATTTTTTGTGCAATGAGCACTCAAATATTTTTTGTATTTCAACCAATTAATCACAAGTGGTTGAAGAAGTTGTATGTGAATATATAGTGACAATAGTTGGTGAGTGATCTGAAGACAAATCTAAAGATGCTTCAACTTGGATCATTTCGCTGGGCACACCCACTACCACTCCAAAATCAATAACATTAGGTATTTTTCGGCGATCTGTTGGCCAGTTAGTTGGTTGCCCACTTGATATAACATTCAAATGCATTTTCGAAATCATGTCAAGCAAAACGCGTCCCTTTGGTGTGATGAGGAGAGATCCCCAGAACGGGTGCTTAACGTTGTAGTCACCGGTGGGAAAGATGTAATTTGTTTTTCCAGACATTTAGCCTATTACTCATAAAACTTATGTGTTACTACACAGAAAAAAATAAGTTTCGTTTTTGATAACAAAAATCCCGGTATTCAATAATTTTTTTTTCAAATTTCCTGTGATAAAGAATTCCCCTATATTGATAACAAAATTATTTCAAAATAAAAATATGTATATATATAAATTAAAAAAATGTTGACATGGCTGGAATACGAACCCGGGCTTTCCGGACGTAAAGCATACACTCTATAGATGAGCCATATCCCATTTATTTTTTTATGGGATACAACTTGTTTTAAGTACTTATGTATAAAAAGAAAAGAAATAACCTGCATGGAAAAGAAATACTTACAACGAAACATTTTATTATGTTAAAGATAAATGTTATTGAAATTCATAATTTTTTTTTAATAACATGGTTTTATTGAATATAATTCTTGTCTATTTTTTTCTGTGTACCCAATCGGTGAAATAAGAGAGCAACGGGCGTGCATATTCAAAGATAATAGATTAACCTGTGCGAGACTGGTAGAAGCCGAAAGGCACCTAAGGTCTCCCCCAAGATCAAAGTCGATCGAAAGTTAACCACTAAAGGCATACCCTCAAGGATCAACCAATAACCTAAGACTTTGTCCCACCGATTCGGGTAGCCCCTTAGATGACCTGCTTCCCACAATCAAGCATTCAGTTCCATGGAATTGGATATGCTGGGCGATATCATTCTGGATTATGTTCACGGAAGGCATACTCTGTTCATATGCACAGACAAAAATAGACAAGAATTATGTTCAATAACACCATGTTATTGAACAAATTTTTAATATCAATAAAATTTGTCATTAAGTTAATACAATATTTCGTTGTATGTATTTCTTTCCCATGGCGGTTATTTCTTTCCTTTTCATACATAAGTATTTAAAACAAGTTTTATCTCATTGAAAAATAACTGGGATATGGCTCACCTGTAGAGAGCATGCTTTACGTCCGAGAAGCCCGGTTTCGTATCCCAGTGATGTCAACATTTTTTATTTTTTATTTTTTTTGAAATAGTTTTATTATCAATATAGCGGAATTCTTCATCACAGGAAATTTGAAAAAAAAAAAATATTGAATACCGGGATTTTTGTTATCAAAAACGAAACTTATTTTTTTCTGTGTGTGAATTGTTTGCTGTCGTCTGCCTTTGAGGTAAACAACTAGCTTGCTTGTTATTCTACGGTTGAGCTCGACTGCATCACGTTAACTGCTGATATAGTAAGAGTTTAAATAGCTCATACACTCTAACAAGGTTTTTACTACAAAGAAAATATTATGATAATATTTTTAAACAAAAATGTTTTTAAAACTGATTTAAAATTTTTTTATTGTCTTTATTTGGTTCATTCATTTTTGCTACCGCCAATGCTGGTAACCTGATAAAAATGTAATTTTATTCTGTAAAACATATTTTTTGATTTAAAAAATTTTTTTTATTGAAAAAACAAGTTCTTTTTCAAACAAATTATTACAAGTTTCTGCATTTGAATTTACAAATCTCTTTGTAGGACCTAAATTGAACAAATCAATATTTTATTCAGAGAATTTGGTGTTTGCATTAAAAAATTAATTTTTTTTTCTCTGTAGCGTCTCCGTTATTTGTATGGAAGTTGAGGTTTGATGCAAAAATTACTCTCCAAAAATTTCACTCCCCTGGGACTACGCCTTCCCGTGCTAACTTACGGTTGAAATTTGATTTAATTACACTCATACGGCATGATGACTCACAAGTCGAAATACATGATAACATCATGAAAAAGTGTTTTGTTAAAAGTTGTTGTTCGTAAAGTTTGCAATAACTTCTGCCTTACGAACTTTTCTCTAAATCGTATATCTAACAAAAAAATAAATAGCAAAATATCGAAAAAGCCAATAACAAAACCCCATAAATTTAAAAATTTCGGTTAACTTTTTCGTCCCCGTTCCACCCAAATTTTTTTATCAGCTTTAGTTTTCGAAAAATTTCGTTCTGTCAAAAATAAAGGCCCTTGCACGACATATATTAGAACAACTGGAGAACCGTGTCTCCAATTCAGTAAAAAAGAAAATTCGAACTCGATAGTGAAATTATCTCTAAATCTGTTTCTAAATCTGCCCATTGGTTTCCGAGATATCATAAAAGTTGTAATCTAAAAATTAAATATTTCAACGAAATTGAATTATTTTGGCTTGAGTTCGGTTTTTAATTTAATTTTTCAATTACATTTTAGAGATGAATGTGAAGTATCTTTTTTTTAGACAAAGACAAATGTTGACTGCACGGAGGGTTGAACTGACATATTTCGATAGCTCCCGCTAATCTCGTCAGAGTTGTTTTCCGCGTAGATCACTCGAGCGTGGATGTTTGTTTGTTCAGTTTTATTTGAACATGTACATTGTACATCCTTTTGCTAGGTGCCTTTAGAGTTTAACAATTAAGGTATGAGTTTTAGTCGAACTGTATGGGTTTATATCTAAAAAAAAATTAGTTATTTGGCCTACGGCAAAGAACTCTGACGAGATTAGCGGGAGCTATCGAAACATGTCAGTTCAACCCTCCGTGCAGTCAAAAGTTTTCTTAGTCTACATACTTCACATTTATCTCTAAATAAAAATATAATTTAATTGAAAAAATTAATATTAAAAATCGAACTTAAGCCATCTCAGTTGCTCTGCAATATTTTATTATAATCCACCATTTCTACAAAATATTACGGTTAGCATAAATTTCTGCACTCAACTGTTCATTTCCGAGTTCTTGCTCATGTTTCTGTTTGTGTTATTTTTTTATTGCTATTTTTGTTTTTTTTTCGTTCCTCTTTATACATTCGAGTACTTTAATTTTGTGATATAATAAATAAATAGATCGTGATTTTGTTACTAAGTGATGACGACAATAAAGATGACAATGACGGTGACTATGGTGATGCTGATGATAATGTCGATGATGATTATGATGCTGTTACTGATAATGATGCTTCAATTTAATGATATGTGCTATTGTATTAGTTTTACATGTACCCTGTAGGACCAGTTGCTACAGGCGACATTTTCATGGATGTCTGCATGACAATCAATGATTTGTCGCTTATAAAAAATATTTGGAAATAAGTATAGCGTTGTCTTGTTTAAAGAATTTGTTCTGACAAGATAAGGAAAAGTTGTGCTATAAAACCTTATTGACGACAAAATGAAGAACAACTGCATGCAATATTATGTGTGTACAGTTTTATTGCCGACAACAAGAGTCAAAACTGCATCAAAGTTGTCGTGCTTCCATTTACATTAAAGAGTTTAAGTTGCCCACAAAACGTGTTTTTGTATAAAGGATTTTGAGTACCTCCATAGGCTAGTAGATAGCGTGCTAGCCTATCACTGTGGAGGTTGTGGGTTCGATTCCCATCTAATAAGACTCTGGTCTGAAGATCTGAAATATAAGATTACTATATTATCAAATTGTTATTATTGTTTTATTATTCTATTTATTATGTTATACAATATTCGTTGAAAACAATTCTAATAACACTGCCGTTCATATGATCGTCAACGGCAATATAAATAGCTATGTTACCAACGTTGTCATGAACGACTTTGTTCGAAAAAGTTGTCAATAGTTGGCTTGGAGCGTCGTCAATGTATCGCCAGTTATAAACACTTGCCTCGCACGTGTCATCGACGAGTCTCGAAGACTTTGCCTACGGGATATGTATGTACTAAAATACGCAACAGCTTACGTAAGATGTAGTCAGACTGGGTAAATATTTAATGTATTAATGATGCCAACTTGGACAATTTGTTATTCAAAGTAATGGGCAATTTTTCAATCTTACTATACCCATCGAAAACTTTTGACATTTTTGTAATCGATGGCACTATTTTAATGCGTTATAAAGTAATGAGAGGTACTTATTTATCTCATTACTATGCTCCGAAATAAAACTACTACTCAATAACACTATGTAACAAGAAAAGTGTCAAGGAGTACCACTATATTTTTTGAAGAGTTTTTCTTAACACAATCAGGCAATTAATGCCTACCAGTTAATTAATTAATGTGTTACCTTTTTTGGGAAAGGGATAGTGCTGAGAAAACAGATGGTTAAGTGGGAGAGAAATAAAAAGCTTAATTCATTTACAACTCTGCTGTTGAGCGTTTTTTGTAGATTAATGTTGCATCCCCCACTAGTGTCAAGTAGTGGCATTAATTTGTTTAAGCTGTGTAAACATTTTATTAGTTCTTTTACTTCGCCAACGGCTATGCTGCAATACCGACGAAGGAGGATGCAGTGAGGTGCATTAGGATATGTTAGTAGTAGTCGCTGCCAATACTGCCAAAGTGATCAGTGCTGTGCCTTCATAACTTTAACAGTCCAACAACGCCCAACAAAATAGCACACGCACACACACATAATTTATGAATTTAAATGTATTATGGTTGTCGAAGGGTATTCTCTATTCCCACTCCCTTGGTCGTTGGTGATTTGAGATCCCGAATTCCGGGATTCGTCAAAAAAATCCCGGGGAATCCAGAAATATAAATCCCGGCATTCCGAAAAATCCCGGTATCTGGGGATTTGAAATTCTGAAATCCCGAATCCTGGGATTTACAAATACCAGTCCCGTTTGTCATCCCTAATAATTAGTTAATGCAGTGACAATGTAAGCACATTTTTAAGGGGCACCCCTTACAATTTCAACTTTAACAAAAATAGGTAGTTATCGAGTGAAATTATAAGTATTTACGATTTAAATCCTGATATACTCTTCTGGCTACAAGTAAGTAACGTTTTTGCTGAGATATTTTGACATTGTTTATCTTAAGCGGCCTATCCATTATGCATTATACAATATTGTTATATATGTTATTTTGCCTATTATTGTCGTTTTGACTTATACTATGCAATAAATTGCACAATATTTTTAAAGAAAATATTGCCCAATTTTCCTGACAGTGAAAAAGTAAATAACACTGCACAACGTTGCCACCATACTACACAATTTTCTTGATTGTGCAATAAAAATCAAAGGTCTTTTAATTTTTGCCAATATATTGTGCCATGTTCGAATATGACATACACATTGGCGATATTATTGTACAATACGAAAAATTGCACAATTATATTGCAAGTGGGTGGGCCGCTTTATAAAATATGTCATTTAAGATTGATATGATATTTGGAACGATTTTCCGTTATCCCATGTCAAATTTGGTTGATAAACAGACCGGTGTCGGCTATGTGCCATCTATATAAATAAAAGAGTAACGTTATTGAGTGCCTCACTGACTGACTGACTGATTGACTGATTCATCATCGCCCAGCTCAAACCACTAAAGCTAGAAAGTTGAAATTTCGTATGTGGGTTCCCCTCAGGATGAATAGATCCACTTAGACGGGGTTTTAAGATATTCAAACGCTAAGGGGGTAAAAACGGGTAAATTCGGTATCCTTACATCTCCGGATCTAACTAAGCTAGACATAAAATTCCAAAAACAGCATAATAAGATCAAAAAATAAGCGGACGGGTGTTTGGTAATTTTTTGACATTTTTACACTTAGGGGCCGAAAAAGGGTAAAAATATAATTTGGTACTTTTTTTTTAACCGTTTATCTCCTAAACTAATGAAGATAGAAACTAAATTTAAAATGCATTCTTCTATAAAATGCATTCTTCTATATAAAGGGGAAAATTGGTTGTTCTTTTTGGTACTTTTTTCCATACAACTATTTTTTATGCAAATTGATATACATAGTGAATGAATATGTTTGTATATTATCACTAAGAAAGGATTTTTGAAAATTTTATTTCTAAGGGTATTAAAAGGGGTATAAACGGGTAAAATCGGTAACCTTATATTTTCTAATCTAAGTAAGGTAGACATAAAATTCCAAAAACAGCATAATAAGATCAAAAAATAAGCGGACGGGTGTTTGGTAATTTTTTGACATTTTTACACTTAGGGGCCGAAAAAGGGTAAAAATATAATTTGGTACTTTTTTTTTAACCGTTTATCTCCTAAACTAATGAAGATAGAAACTAAATTTAAAATGCATTCTTCTATAAAATGCATTCTTCTATATAAAGGGGAAAATTGGTTGTTCTTTTTGGTACTTTTTTCCATACAACTATTTTTTATGCAAATTGATATACATAGTGAATGAATATGTTTGTATATTATCACTAAGAAAGGATTTTTGAAAATTTTATTTCTAAGGGTATTAAAAGGGGTATAAACGGGTAAAATCGGTAACCTTATATTTTCTAATCTAAGTAAGGTAGACATAAAATTCTAAAAGTATCATAATAAGATAGAAAAATGAGCGGAAAGGTCTCTGAAACTTTTTTAAAATCTGTACGTTTAGGGGCCGAAAAAGGGTGAATATATAATTTTGGTACTTTTTTTGTTAACAGTTTATCTCCTAAAGTAATAAAGCTAGAAAGTAAGCTTGAAATTCATTCTTCTCTCCTTAAAAATCCTTCAAAAACAGTTTTGTATTTTTTCTGATTTGAATATATAATGGGTAAAATTGGTAGCTCTTTTTGGTACTTTTTTCCATACAACTATTTTTTATGCACATTGATACACATACTGAATGCATATGTTTGTATATATTCTCTAAGAACGAATTTTTGAAAACTTAAATTCTAACGGGATTAAAAGGGTTAAAAACGGGTAATCTCGGTGTTCTTATATCTCCGAATCTAAGTAAGGAAGACATAAAATTCCAAAAGCGTCATAATAAGAAATAAGAAAAATGAGTGGACAGCTGTTTTGTACTTGTTTCAAATTTGTACATTTAGGGGCCGAAAAAGTGTCAAAATATAATTTTGGTACTTGTTTTGTTAACCGTTTATATATTAAAGTAATGGTACTTTTTCGAAAACCTACTTTTTTGAAAATGTAGTTTTAAGAAATGGTACTTTTTAAAAAATATTTTTTGGAAAGGATACTTTTTGAAAATGGTACTCATTTGAAAATGGTTACTTTTTGAAAAGTTACTTTTTGGAAAAGGTTCTTTTTAGGGCTCTGTACACCAAAAGTGTAAATTAATCTTTTTGTTTTCGATACGCTGTCCGTCACTCGGTGTGTCTGTCACAGGCTGTTTTCTCGAGAGCCGTAAGAACTAGGGGCTAGAGATTAAAGGGTGTTCTAAAGCGAGCAACGAAATATATTGATATACTAATTTAATATACAGACACTTTTGTATAGACTCTAGAAATTTTCAAAGTTAGTGTTAATTGGTGTAGTCTGTAGAATATTTAACACGACAAAAATTAAAGGGTGTTCTGAAAGTTAATGTAATTTTGCTATGTAGCTTTAACAGTTTGCTGTATCCTGGAAACCGCAAGAGGAAAATTCTTGAAATTTTAAAAAACTTTAAAATTAAAAAATTCCAGAATTAAAAAAGTCAAAACGAAAAATCGCCAAAATGAAAAAATCGCTAAAGCGCAAAAATTCGCCAAAACTAAAGTCTTCAATAAGGCACTGTCTTCAATAAGGAACTGAAGATGCCATACATATACCGGTCTGTTTATTAACCAAATTTGACTTGGGATGACGGGAAATCGTTCCAAATCGTTCAAACAAACCCCGTTGGAAGGAAAACACAACACTCAATTGATATAATAGGTGCTTGCTAAAAATAATGGTTAAGCTTATTTCGTCAAATATTTGCTCTATCTGATCGTGGCTTTGGGCAGAGAAAAAAAAACTTTTTTATATCAACTCAAGTACACACTTTAATGTATTTTAATATGTTTATTTATGACCATAAATTTCAATTATTTGTCGCATTCGCATAACTGTCACTCACGTATTAAGTGTCTATCTATGAGATACTTATAAAAAAACATATAAATAAAAGCAAAAAATACAACAAAAGCAATAAAAACAAAAAACAAACTACAATAACAAGAACTACCACAATTAATTAAGCTAAAGAAGCTTTAAAACTAAAACGTATATAAAAAAAATAAAATCAAATGAAATAAAATCAACAATAACGTTGATTGTGTGAACGAAATTAAATGTAAACAATTAATTTGTTTATTTCTTTAAAAAAAACAGCCATAAACAAGGCAGAAATAAACATACATAAATAAAAGAAAGATAATTAAAAATAACAAACAGTAACGTGCGAAAGAAAAAATAAAAATCATATAAATTGTTTAACTATTTGTAGCAGCCATAATCAAACAGATCATTAAGAATTCGATACGAAATATTTAGCATTTCTATTGTTTAGCACCTACAAGAAAGAAAAAACAAAAAACAATTATAAAATTAAAAGAAAGAGAAATGTGTATCTTTAATCGCTGTGACTTCCGTTGAACTCTTTTACTTGTTCCTTAATAAGAATCGATAAGAATAGACTTAATAACATAGAACAAAAATAGAATATGAGAGATAACCCAATAGAAATATTTAATGTTTTTTAAAGCACTAAAAAAAGTGCACCATGATTCGCTTTAAAATATGAGCATGTTCAGAAGCGAGAAAGTTATCAAAGGTACACAGATCCAATGGGTAGTGTGAATAAAAAAAGTATTTGTTTTTACTTATATATAAACGCTTCGTGCACAAGTTATACAAAAAAGCTGATTTTATACTGCTGATCGATCCAATGCAAGATTTTAACCCTCTGCGACTGACGTCGTAGTCACGCAGACACCAGTAAACAGAAAACATTGCTTTACGCCATAATTATACAAATATCGATTCTGGTATTTTCAGTACCTTCTTATTACGTACTTATGCGTACATTAGTGCGAAGAAATCAATTGAAACGAGCGCACACGTTGATGTGAGCATACAGGTGTCTACAAGTCTACCACGTCAGTATTGAGATAGACCTGACAAAATACGCTGTAACTTTTTATTAAACCATTGATATTATCGCTTTTCTTTCTAGAGTAATTAGCTTAGGTGTAAGCTAAAATTAATGTTAAACTTTTTACTAAAAAAATATATATATAAAATATGACGTTTTTTTTGTTTTTGTATAGATGTAAGTTTTTTAAGAGTAATTTATGTCATGCCAATAATTTTGATATTAATAAGATTTGTTGATTTGTTTTCAACAAAAAATTACAATAAATAAGAAACTACTACATTAAACTAAAATCAAAAATAGTTGTGGGTTTGCAAACTGAACTTGAAAAATATAAGCAGTCGAAATAGTGTCTAGTGTACTATCACGTCAGTTGTGATAATGAAGGCACGTCAGTCGCAGAGGGTTAAGCGAGAAAGAAGAGTAAGTTTATCTGAGTTTCTTGGCGCCGTTTTGCAACAGTGTCTTTGGTCTAGTGGTTGTTACGTTGGACTTCTAACCTAAAGGATCTTAGTTCAATACTAGTTGAAGCTAAAATAGCAAACAGTAGCTAAAAATATAAAATTAATAAAAATAAATAAAGTTACGAAAAATTATAAATTCAAAATGGCGTTAACGCCGCCAATCCGCATCGAATCATTTTTTAATTTATTTTCAGTTTTAGTGCTAAAAATGTTGATGATTTTTAGCGTCTCAAAAGCGCTTTTGTGAGTAAAAATGTAGTACATACTCCAAACCGGGAACTCGCCATAAAAAAATCAGCAGCGATATAAGCAGGTTTGTCAGCGCTACTTTTACTCCATAACAGTAGAAACCTGCTTTATTGGAAGCAATTTTCTTACTGGGATGTATGTATTTTCTTTATAATCCATTACTCATCATTCATCATGAGGATTGGTTAGAATGAAGTCAACTTATTCAGCACGCAAAGAAAAAAAAATGGTTGAAGTGACGTACTAAAAGCTAAAGACGAAAAAACTTTTTATACCCATTTCATACCAAAGCGACTTGTCCGGAATTCATATTAAGAAATTATACATTAAGTTGGTTCGGAAAAAAGTTAAGCTAGTCTCCCCTAGCAGTGAAGAATAGTTTAAAATGATTACAGCAAAATTTCAACTTATTTTTGTCACGCCTCTAGATTCCACCCATATAGTTCTTTGAACACTGTATCGCCATTTGTAGTGCGATAATAATACATATATCGCATATCGTTGTTCGTGGCTTGACTAAGCTTCATTTCTGCCTTTCTTTGGTGATTTTTTAATTTGTAGATATTGACGAAATAAAGAACAAGTTCGGAGCCAAAAACCAAAATTTTAAAATTTCAAAGCCAAACATCTTTGAAATTATTAATAAAATAAACTGTATTTTCTTTATCACTTTGTAAACTTTATACCAAGCTTAAATTTACTAAAATCGGATGAGGGTGCTGTTGGCTGAGTAGTTAGCGCGTTTGACTACAAACCCTGAGGTCTTGAGTTCGAGACTGGTTTTAGGCAAGCCAACAACATCATGCATTTTTCTCATGTTAATTGGTGTGTTATTGTGTTGGTTGTTGCTGGACTGTTAAAGTAATGAAGGTATAGCACTGGTCACCTTGGCAGTACCGGCAGTGAGTAATACTAACATATCCTAATGCACTTTTCACAGCACCCTCCTTCGTCGGTATTGTAGCAAAACCGTCGGCGAAGTAAAAGAACTAATAAAATGGCTACACAGCTTAAACAACTCAGTCCCTCTACTTGACATCAGAGGGGCTTGCAACACTGCTCTACAAAAAAAAAACGCGCAATAGCAGGGTTGTAAATGAATTAAGTTTTCTATTTCTCTCCCACTTCACCACCTGTTCTCCCTATACTATCCCTTTCCCAAAGAAGATAACATATTAATTAATTAGATGGTAGGCAATAATTGCCTGATTGTGCTATTTCTCTTTAAAAAAAATCGGATATAACTTGTAAAAGCTATGGGGTCAACAAGGTTTTCATGCACGAGGTAAATCATTTTGACAGCCTGTAGCTCAAAGTATGTTTAAACAGCGTGGATTAGGCTTCAATATTAGTAAAGCTTAGATTCTCTGCAATGATTTTTACATATATTGTTCTGTAATCGGATTTCAATTTTCAAAGATACAAGTATATTACCTTGTTTTGCCAATTGGAACCCCTGAGCGCCGCTAAATAAAGCACATTTTTTAATCCAAGTCCATGTAGTGATTTTTGTATAATTCGTGTTTAGACAGACAGAACTTTCTAAGGTTAACAACACTATCTGCCTTTCGACTTAACCTGAAGCTACTCTTAACACCTACTGAAATTCAGCACCGCCCCTGAGTGAACATGGAAGACACCTGTGTGACTTTCAAGGAACACACAGGTTGTAACTTATTTTACATGGCGCTCCTAATCATGTATAAAAAAAATTTTATAAAGTGTTTGAGCTATTTAATCGCATACTTCGTTAGAAGCTTATGTGATGCAGCCGTTTATTATCAAGGACAAGTCAGCAAGCTAGAGGTCTACCATCAAAGGAGACGACAACCACACTGGCTTTCCCCAGCAGCCGATCACTGAACAACACTTGATGCACAAGGCGGCATATATGGTGCCCAAAGTCCTAGCACTGAGTAGCCGTGGCTGAGCATCAGCAATTTAAGCAGCAGCAATAAGTCACAGCCATCACGTGCAGCGTGACCGTTTTGCGACTAAAGTGGCAATTTGCCACTTTTTCAACTGCCTTGCCACTTTTTGTGCCCCTTTTTTAAAATGACCTAAATCTGCCACCTTTTGTAATATTCTGCCCCTTTTTGCCCCTTTTTATGAAATGATGCTTCTTGTTTTAATATAAGCTTTTTATGGCACGAAACTGTTTTTATAAAAAAAAATCTCAAGACAAAAATTTGTTTTTGAGTCTATCATGTAAAGTCTTATGACAAAAACTATTTTGAAATAGTTTAAGAGTTTAGATCTATAGATATTCATTATTGTGTTAAAATTATTAAAAATAACACCCTGATTCACTAACACGAAAAGGACGTCTTGTTAAAAGTTTTTATGAAAATCACGCAGCTTTAAATATTTTTAATATTATTTTCATGCAAATTTTGGTGCCATGTCACAATATCCAGTGACATAATGTCCAAAGACATTATGTCACTGCTAAAAATGGCGTAACATCCATGGACATTGTGATACTTTTAATAGTGCCATGGACTTTATGACATTATTATTATGACCATTACAACACTTTGAAATGTGTCATAATGTCCACACTTTTAAAAATGAAAACAAATTCAAATATATGTACATGTTTTTGACTATTCACTTTTTACTTCTGCAATCGGTGACAAGTAATAAAAGGTCAATTGACGTTATTGCATTTTAAAAGTGAAATAAAATCAAGAAAAATTTGCAAATAGCGTCAACAATGCTTAAAATATGTCCAATCGACATCGTCGATTCAAAGAAATATTTGGAAATTAATTAAAACTGTTAAGATATTTTATTTTACTACAAAATATTCTTTGCGTAGCTGGCCTTCGGCCGGGCTTAAGTATTTTGTTTCTTGGTATATTAAAAAGCGGCCTTCGGCCGGTCTTAACGCTTTTCTCCTCTCAGTATACTCAAAAATCTTTACTCAGCGGAAATGCTTTTCGATATACTTTACTAATGTGCTGTTTCCATGTGCAAACAAGCGACTTGATTAAAAAATTTTTTATGGACATTGCTAAAAAAATGTGAGTGCCTTTCACATAAATTTCATACAAACAAGGCTTGTTTGCATTGTTTGTCTAAAATTTATATAAAAAGCAGTCAGTTTTTTGAACGAAAAACATCAAAATTGATTCATTTTATTTCAAAAGCATTATATGCCCTAGAAATTCATTAAATATTAGAATTTGGTTCAATTATTCCTTTTTCAAAAAAGTTGCCCCTTTTTTTTAAAGAATCCCCTTTTTGGTGCCACTTTTTTCCTCAAAATCCCCTTTTTGTGTCACTTTTTAAAAATTTTCAACGGTCACCCTGATCACGTGTACGCCCGAAGGAGAGCTCCCCAGTAACACTGTGCAACAAGCAAAAAAGCCAAGTAGTACCACTATATATTTTTTTTGATGAGAAATCAAAAAACCCAACTGCGTACAAAAACTATAGAAACAAGTCCAATGAGCGGAAAATAGTGACTTTTACATCCGAGAGTCATTATTGTGAAGATTTGAATATTTAATTTTTAATGCTTTCCGACTGTAAAAGTAACTATTAGGGTATTCATTCGGTTAATCGTTAATCGCTTAACCGAATAAATACTACCCGATTAACTGACCGGTTAATTTAAAATTTAATATTTTCGATTAACGGTTAAAGCGGTTAAATTCAGTCGATTACCCGATTAACTGACGTAACAAATTTTTTCATATGTTCATATACAAAATGTATGTGTTTCGAAATTATTTTTCATACAAACAAATAAGTGTGCTCAGTGATTTTAACTTGAGTAAAACATTAAAATCTTTGGACGTGGCTATAACAGAGTTTAGTAAAGACTCTGCTACTCTAATTGAACTTGAGGGAATTATGTATTAAGTTTTTCTTTAATAGTTTTACAAAGTCCATTACTATTGGAACGATTTAATTAAAAATATAAGGACTCGATTTAATGAGAGACGAATTCAATTATTTTATACCTCCACTCAGGAATATTTCCTTCTAGCAACAGTGTTTTAAAATACAGTACAAAAACGGAACTAAGGAATTCGGAAATAAACTTTTTTGCAGAATGTTCGTCGCTGAGCACTGCCAATATGAGTCAGATGATGACCTTGCAGCAGAAGAAACTAACGATAGTAATACAAGAAATGTTTTAACAGAATTAACCGAAAAAAATTAATCGGTTAACCAGTTAATACCGAAACTAACCGATTATTAGCCGAGTAAGCCAAAGCCTCGATTAATTAATCGAGCGATTAACCAATTAAAGCAGCAACCCGATTAACTGAATACCCTAGTATCTATGTTCCGCACACTGGACTTGTTTTTTTTTCTTTTAGTCTTTTTACTCAGTCGGGTGTTTTGATTTTGTAAATTTATTTTTCATTTATTTTCTTTCTTCAGTTTTCGTACACAGTTTGGTTTATGAATTTCTTGTTTAAAACTCACTTTTTACGCAGTTGGATGTTTTGGTTGTTAGCCAATTTTAAACTGTTAAAAACCCAAAATGGTCATTCGAAATGAAAAACGATAAGAGAAACCTAAAGACTATTTTCAAATACCTATTCAATGATACCAATTTTAATATACTTCGCTGACTTTATCTCGTTTTCACAAAATGGCATCTGTTGGCCGCCATATTGAATATTGAGCACTGTCACTCGCAGGATTAAGACAAATCGATTGACATAAGAATCATCAAAATCAGCCCATATATATATGCTGATAAACACAATACCCTTCTTTGCGTCGCGCAGTTCGAAATTTTAAATTCTATTGATACTTTTTTTAAAATTGTTTTCCAAAATTTGGGATTTTTGAAGAAGCTGCTTTATTACAAATACCACTGCAAGACTTAAAATAAAATTCCCTTTAAGCCATTTTACCATAATTATTCCGACCGCAATGATGAAAAATAAATTTTTTTATTCAAAATCTAAATATTTTTATTTATTTTATATGTATAACAATTCGATAAAACTAAATGTTACAGCTTTTATTGTTTACTAATAAATCCATATAGTACACTCTAAAACATTACTTCAAATTTACGATCATATACTGTCTAAATTTGTGTTGAAAATTTCTCCTTGTCTAAAATTACATCGATTTTGTAGTTATTTTACTAAAGAAACAAAACTTCAAATTAAACATATTTAGTCCAAGTGGAAAAAATTTAACATAAAGTATAATACGGCTAAGGCTCAATAATAGATACGTTAGACTATCAGTCAGGAGGTCGCGGATCAAACGCAGCCAATCGCTTTTTTTAATAAAAATATTTTGTTCAAAAATTGCGTGTGTAATTTTAAGTCGATAATAATCGGTAAAGTGTTGCCGACTATTATCAACCTAATTTTCAACAAAAGTGTTTTAGAGTGTATACTACAAATAAAATAAGCTTTATTTCATAAAAACCGATGGATAAATATTGGTTTTATTCACAATAAAGTGAAATCACTTGATTTTTGTAAAACATCGAGTTTGAAGAGGGCTTGATGAGAGCCTTGTTAAAAAAAAAATCGATTTTGGCGTACAGTGTAAATATTCGCAATTTTTGCAAAAATTGTGAGACTTCACTTTATTATGAATATAATCGATTTTCATGATATAAAGCTTATTTCATTTATATGGTTTTAGCCACTTTTGATTTTTTTATTAACTAAAAAACAACAATTTCGCATAAATAAATATAATTTTCATCATTTCGGCCTGAATAATTCCGAAACCATCGAAGTTTTGTTTGAACGGCTTAAATGTAATTTTATTCCAAGTTTTTAAATTAGTTTTTGTAATACAATTGGACTACCGCTACCTAACTTATGATGAAATCGATGTAGCAGCCTCTTGAAAAATTCCAAATGTTAGAAAAAATTTTAAAAAGTGATATGTAGAATTTTAAATTTCGACTGTTTTTGTATTTAGGGAACCATAAGACATCAAAAAATATAGTGGTGGTCAAAAGTCATGACAAAAATTTTAGTTTGTTGCATAGTGTAACCGGTCACTGAACCACCCTAGTCTTTGGCCAGGGTGGTCTACAGAAAAAAGTCATTATATCTTTTTTTAACAAATATGTTTTTGAAGCTGATTTAAAATTTTATTATTGTCTTTATTTGGCTTGATGAATAATATTGCTTGACTTATTATTTCTTTTAATTAATCTAACGTCAATGTTGGCAACATGTTAAAAATATGAAAACGCTTCTTTTAATTAACTTCCTAGTTTTAGTATACGACAATTTTCGTTCAGATATAATATTTGCAGCTCTAAATAATAGAAAATAAAAAGAATAAAAACTCAAAAACTAAATTTTTATAATAAAAATATACAAATGCTCTAAAATTTATTATTCGCATTTGGCTTTTTGGCGCCCCTTGACATCTGGCGTCTAGAGCGACCGCTCCACTCGCTCCACCCTTAGTCCGGCGCTGGCTTTAACTTTCTAAAGAGCAGGTCACTTGTGTCGGTACCGGTACCCGTGGTAATAGTGTATGGTCATTAGTCAATTGATGAAAGCAAACCTCTAGATATTGACTTTAGGTAGGGCGTATGTCTTACTTCTACTTTCTCTGGATTCTTCCTCTGTATACTTATATGCACGCCCGTTGATTTGTTATTTCAGATATTGGGTAGTAACATATAAGGTTTTATGGGCAATCAGCAAAAGTTTTCCGTAGAACTACACGCCATCAATTTCCTAGTAATTTTATTTTGATTTTCGGAACCAAGTTCACAGAAAAAAATATCATCAAACTGCAACTAACAATTCGTTTTGTTAATAAGTAATTTAAATTCAGAAATTTATATAGTTAATATAAGAAATAAAATTTTTGATACAGCAAACACAGAAATTTTCTTCAACAAACTGAAAACACTTTTGTTGAAAATTAGGTCGATAATAGTCGGCAACACTTTACTGATTATTATCGACCTAAAATCAGACAAGCATTTTCATTGTTGATTTTTTGAAGAAAATATGTTTAATAAAAAATAAAAAAACCCCTGCGAATCGATTGGCTTCGAACCGTGACCTCTAGGCTGATAGTCCATCGTAGCTATCATTCAGCCATAGGCGTATTGTACTTTATGTTAAATTTTTTCCACTTGGACTAATTATATTTAATTTCAAAAGTTGTTTCTTTAATAAAAATGTATGGAGTACATTTTCTTAATTCATTACATTTATTAAAACAAAAAAAAACATTGTTAATACAACAATTATGATAATTAAAATTTGTTAGGAAAATTAGCAATTTTGTTAGGAAAAAATAATTTTGAAATGTACAAAAACAATTGTTGAAAAAAATTGTTGTCAACAAATCCGTTGTTGATATATTTAATTGAAAATATTTGTTGATTTTCTTTCAACTTACAATTTTGTAATTGTATTTACAAAAAACGTTGTAGGTTCAAAATCAATTAATTATTTAATTGATATAACAAAAATATTAATTGTATTTACATATCTTTTTTTCTGTGTTCGCCGTATAAACACTTTTGGCACCCAACATAAAACTTTCACGATTTTTTTAGTTCTGAGCAATTTTTCTTAAAGTAATTCACTCTGCTTACCTTTTTTTCTTTATTTATCTTTTTTAATTTTGGTTTTATCATTGCGTGCTGTTTTCAATTTTTTACTACAACTAAATCAGCGGGTAAAATTGTATTTATGGTTGGTTGTCTTTTTTACTATGGTCTATTTTTTATTAAAAACCTTTGTTCTTTAACAAACAAATAACTTGCTTTTTGCTGAAGCTGCAAAACTGTGTTGACGAAAACACGAAATTATTGCAACTTAAAACCATTTTGCTGCTGAAGGTCATTGAATATATTGTACAATACAATGAAATATATTTTTCTTATTTGTTTAAACAGCAATTCATAGAAGAAAGTATGTAGTTTAAAGCATTGGGATATGTATTTATACACTTATGAAATTAAAGTTTTATAAAACTAGATATAGAATTTTCAATAAATAATTTTGTGTGTTGCTGTACCCTTTGTGTAAACTTCTGGTAAATTGGAAATTGGAAATATATTCTGAGATAAAGGCATTAGTTGTATAATTTTTTAAATAATACTTGGTGAATGATAGATATTGTGGATAATAATAAGAACGTCATTTTGCAATCAATCACATTTTTCGCTTTTATCTCAAAAACGAGTCGTAGGGGAGTATAAATGAATTTCAGTTTCGTGTTTAGCGATTCAGAATTAGCTTTTATTTTAGGCTTAACTTTTATGGCCAACTACTGTAATCGAAGATTATATTAATCTTTCTAACTTTTTCTGCATTTTTGTCTATAACTTTAGATATAATAATTTTACCACACTTTACTTACCCTTAAGTAGTCGCGTCTCGGTGGACATGAAATTGTACCAAAGCATACATACATAAATGTTTTTTAAATTTTAAAATTTAAATTTTTAAGATAATCGATATACCTTAAAAAATTTAATTTCGGGTTTTTCAAAATTAAAAAAAAATATTTTTGTGTTTTGGGCTCTATAGCCTTTCAAACGGTATATTGCTAAGGTTTGTAACTTAAGCACTTTTGGAGATTTTGACATTTTTTAAAGTAAACTCAACTTTTATAGAAATGTTTATTTTATAGGGTTGCGATAGACCAAAAGTGTAAAGAAACCCTATTGTTTTCGCTACGCTGTCCGTCTGTCTGTCCGTCTGTCTGTCACAGGCTGTTTTCTCGGGAACCGTAAGAGCTACGGACCTAAAATTTTCACAGGATATGTAGAGCTTTTGCCGCTACACCAACAAATATATGACAGCTAAAAATTAAATGGTGTTCTAAGGCGAGCAACGAAAAATGTTGAAATACTAATGTAATATGCAGACACTTATATATAGACACTTTAAATTTTCAAAGTTCGCGTTAATTGGTGTAGTCTGTAGAATAGACTACACCAATTCACACCGATATTTAAAACAATAAAAATTAAAGGCTGTTCTATCAGTCAATGTAATTTTACTATGTAATTTAGACAATCTGCTCTATCTTCGGAACCGTAAGAGCTACGGACCTGAAATTTTCACAGTATACGACAAATATATGACAGTTAAAAATTAAAGGGTGTTCTAAAGCGAGCAACGCAACATGTTGCAATACTAATGTAATATACACACACTTATATATAGACACTTTAAATTTTCAAAGTAAGTGCTAATTGGTGTAGTCTGTAGAATAGACTACACCAATTAACACCGATATATAAAACAATAAAAATTAAAGGGTATTCTATTAGTTATTGTAATTTTGACTATGTAATTGAGACAATATGCTGTATCTTGGAAACCGTAAGATGTAAAATCTTGAAATTTTAAAACACGCTAAAACTAAAAAAATCTAAAATCCAAAATTAAAAATGTCAAAACGAAAAATCTCCAAAATGAAAAAAGCACTTAAAGAAATAAGCACCAAAACTAAAAAAAATCGCTTAAACGCAAAAAATCATCAAAACTAAAAAGACCGCCAAAAAAACTAAAAAAAAACGAAAAAAGTCGTAAAACGAAAAAAAAACACTAAAACTAACAAAAACGCTAAAACTAAATATATCATAAAAGACGAAAAAATCGACAATATTTAAAAATAAATCACCAGAACGAAAACAAAGGTGCCAAAACTAGATAAAATCGCCGAAAAACGAAAAAATCGCCAGAACGAAAAAAAAGTGCCAAAACCAAAACAAAAATCGGCAAAACTAAAAAATCACCAAAATCCGAAAAAGTCCCCAAAAACGAAAAAACACAAAAACGGAAAAAACGCTGAAACTAAAATAAAGCGCTAAAACTAAAAATATCGGCAAAAAATTAAAAAAAAAGAAAAATTGCAAAAAAACAACGAAAAAATCAGGAAATGAAAAAAAGGGCCGAAACAAAAAAAAAAATAAAAAATCGGCAAAACAACGAAAAATAACTTAAAAAATAAAAAATAACCAAAATTAAACAAAAAGCACAACGAAAAAACTGCCAAAATGAAAAAAAGAGCAAAAACGGAAAATGATATACATATGTGCATTCGTACAGAACCCTTCGTGTGTGAGCCAAACTCGTACTTTACTTAATTTATATCGAAATATTTCTTTTTTTAATTTTGATGACTTCATATCTCCACTAACGAAGGAGTTAAAAATCCAAAAATTAATATGCATTACTTTAATATTTCATACAAAGTTTTATCAAAATCGAAGATCTCCTCCCGTGGGACTGGTTTTTGTAAGTCCCGGGATATTTCGGAATCTCGGGATTTTTCGGGTCCCTTGATTTATGGGGATTTTGGGATTTTTATTTTTTAATAAAACACTCAATTTATAGAGTAAAATATTTTCATTATGTGTATTCTTAATAACAACTTTAAAAAATTAAGAAAGAAAAGCTACTTATAGCGTATTTTAATACACATTTTAATATTTTATCTGAATAGTAAAATATAAATTTGGGAAAGGAGACGTTACAAAATTAAAAGTTATTTCATTGAACTAGGATCTTAGAAAATATATTAGATAAAACAATCATATTGCTCCCTTAGCAATTGAAATTTCATTTCCCTCTATTACTGAGTTATCCGTTCACCAAATGACGCCACAAAAATGCTCTGAGTCCACTATGACCAGGTATTCAGTCAAAGTTTTGTTACCTATTTATAGCTTTTGTAGTTAGTCAAAGTCCTCTAGCACAAGCTCGGATAATAATTTCCATGAAAGGAGAGATTACAGAGCTGTGAGCCTTTAGGACTTTTATTTAAAATAATGATGGTTCATGTTGGAATTGTCTCAATTTCCAATGAAAGGCTAGATATATCCTCATTACACCCCACAGTGTAAGATTTTGCTAATCTAGCTGGACAAAAGTCGTTTTTGACTTTCAATTTGAGTAAATATTTTTATAAAATATGAAAGATACTTGTTATAAAGTAAGAAAATGCAAAAACTTTGCCTAATTTGTCAACAATAACAATATAATGGTGCTTTAAACTTGAATATTTTTAAGTGAATTAAAAACTACAAAAACACTTACATGAAATTGCTCATTTTTGAAAGCGCGTAACTTTTTATTGGAATGGAATTTTTAACGATTCTTTTTTTGTTTTGAAGCTCAACTGATTCGCTGTTAATGTCATGAGAATTTATTTTTCGAACCTGGAAAAATTTTTTAAGTCCTATTTCATTTAAACAATTACTCTTTTCGTTAAGTTAAGAAAAAGAAAACTAAATTCTATAATCGATAAAATTTTTTCTTCATAACGCTTCAACACCAAATCAGTTTTAAACGACGTCTGAAGTACCTACTTTAAGGCACATATAAAATTATCTGCCGAGAGTTGCCGATTTAAATAAAAAAAAGAAACAAATAATGAGTGATAATACCACATAACATGAAATTTGTGATATATGGCTTAAAACACCCGTAAATGAAAGGCTTGACCGTTCCGTAAACCATATTTGTGGACAAAGAAGCAGTAGTTCTAATTCTCATACTGATTATGAGCAATTACAAAGTTTTGTAAGATATGTGTATATTAGATTTAAGCTAAGGTGGAAAGCGGCAAGCCGAAAATTAATAAAAATTAATGAAGAAAAATTTAACACTTATTGTTACTTCTACCTTTTTATTATATATTTTAAACATTCTCATGCATACTCGCCGCTTTCATACTTTTTGATTATCCAACACGAATAATATCAGATATAAATTTTTGCAGTTGTATGGGAGGTGGGCGTGGCAGTAGTCCAATTTCGCTCATTTTTTTGACAGTGGTACATATTGGCCTAGTAACACCTTGTACCGAAATTCATAAGTCTAGCTTCATTTTTTCCAAGATAATTAATTTTGTTTCCCTAGAATGGCTAAATCTTACACTGTGCACCGGTACCAAGAAGATATGCTAACATCTTGACCTTTCATAGCTTGGTAGCTTCTACAACCAGCCGAGTTCTCGGCTACCATACAATCGCGACGTACTTGATAGTCGGTCTGATATTCAGGCATGTTCTGCATTACTTGCGGAATAAAAGTGTTCGGAGTTGTCATAGCATTGTTGTTATATAAATATAATAATTTGCAACAAAAATGGTTTGATAATTCCGAATATTTTCATTCCGCATGCATGCAGAACAACCCGTATAATTTCATAAATCTACAAGATAATTTTAGGGCTCATACTTCATTCAGGTGCGTCCAGCACAACTCTACACGCAAGGAAAAAACATGGTTGAGGCAACCATAATCGAAGGGCATGATACTAAGATTAAATATATGGTTGAAAACAACCATATATATAATTCAAAACAACGATATATATGGTTCAAAGCAACGATATATATGGTTCAAAATTACAATAAATGATTTGAAATAACCACGCATATGGTAAAAAACAACCATATGCGTGGTTCAAGCAACCATGTATATGGTTCAAAACAACCATATATATATATTGTTCAAAATTACAACTATATATATTGTTCTATATAATCATATATTTATTGTTTTCTTATTATTTCAATTTAAATCAAAAACAAATTTTTTAACTGGTCAGTGTGTTGAATCTGAAATAAAAATTATTGTCTATTTTCACATAGATACATACGTATTTGTTGACACATGCTATATTTACAATCGGGCATGTTCCGAAAAATATTTGGTTGTGAAATCGGCAACTTTCAGGATAGAATCCAACTAAAAAGCTCACTTATTGGAGGTTTTCAGTTGGTTTTTGTGTTTCAGATATTTCACATATTTTAACAGAATAAAGCTACGAACGCACTATTTTGTTCGATTAAAGAACACTTTTCTTCGCTTTTGAAATTTTGCTATTTCAAAACTAAATAGTCTATATACTTGTGGTGTATAGACTTTTTGTATAACTAGTTCTGCATAGGATATTCCAAGGCAGTCTTCTGCCAAGAAAATCACATAAATACCTGACATCCATAGAATGAGGGATATTGTATCCGTTTAGCGATACTATACCAAAATCGAGGTTTCTCTTAAGGGTGAAGTAGACCACAAGCATCATTCATGATGCCTGAGAGAACATTTCCAGTTACTACAATCGGCTTATCCAGTCAGTTCATGCCCACTTACACTACGAACGTGGAGAAGTTCGTCGATCACCACCAACAAGGGAGTGATGATGGAGGATACCCTTCACAATACATTTAAATTCATAAATTAGTGTTACAATTGTTACTTTTCATTACGAGTTCTTAGTACAAGAATTTTACTTAAAAGGCGCAATTTAAATATTTCGGGACTCACCGGCATTTGTTTTTGACAAATCCCGGGATTTGGGGTTTATCAGCCGCGCAAAATCCCGGGATTTTCGGGTTGGGAATTTTGGGATTGGCAGCCCTAGTTTTAGTTTCTTAACTGCTTTTAATTTGTTTTTAGATCAACTTTGCATCTTTGTCATTTAAAAAATAATAAGAGTTTTACTAATGCTTCACAAATACTTTTAAATGTGTATTTTCTTCGTCCTTATAATCGTACTGGACTAAATCTTTTTATTTACACGAACCATTGAATTCCATAAACTTTCCTTTTAAACGTACAATTCGAATTGCTAGAAATCCAATTTTTTAATGCTTTTACTTTCATTTCATTCACATCAATTAAGAGCCGATTGTAGTTTGTGCTATAAGCCCACAGATTCATTTAAATATTTATATCACTGAGTAGAGAAGTGTTTTGTAGTTGTGTGTTTGTGTATGTGTGTGTGTGTGTGTATGTGAATGTGTGTGTGTATGTGAGATTATCCTTTGGTGCTACTGATCTAGATTTTTTACTTTGAAGAAATACAAGCAATAGATTTGCATGTCGGTGAATTCCACTTGGATTAAAAGAAATAAATCCATTTTTTATTCTTTTACGCACTATTTACTCGTAATGGTAAAGGTTTTTTAAACAGCTTTTGCAACATTCCTGGTTGGCCATGTCTTTCAGACATCTTGCAAGACCGATGCATGACAATGTTAAAGCGTCGATGACCTGTTGTTGACATCTCAAACAGATCAGTGAGGACATTTTCGAACAAATGGCCGCTAGGTTCATACATGACAACAAGAGCGACACTGTAACCCATCTTTTTTTCGTTTGTGTCTCTTTTACACGTGGTCTACAATAATAATTTGAGGAATTTGTCGCTCAGAGAATATTTAATACAAGAGCTTTTAATAGACATTGTAACGGAACTTTTCATCAGCTTAATTTCGTTCAATTTTAACAAGCAGGAATGTATCAAAATGATTCAAACTGGTGACAAACTGAGCAACAATGTCCACAAGAAGTTCATTTGCTAGTATACGAAGAGTAGTATTTTTTGTTGCAAGACTAGCCATTTTACCCATTCTTTGGTTACGGTTTCTGTTAGATTGCCTTAAAAGAAACCGCAATCGACAAATATCGTGCATGACATACGTCGAAATTTCCTTAAGTAGTCGTTGATGAAAATGTCCTCTACAACGAGTTGGCCAATTGGGTTGTTTTACATTCATTTACATTTGCTTACCTCAATACGTTTATATTATTATTTTACACAGGGAACATTTTTTCTTCAATAAAATATATGAGGGTGCTTAATGGATCTGTACTGTAATAAATTAGTTGTGACGACATCTTAAGCAATGACGACATCTTAAGCAACTTCAAAAATTACACTATGCAACAAAAACAAATGCCAATATATATTTTTGATGTGTTAGGGTCCCCTAACTACAAAAACAGTCGACATTTTAAATTCTATGAATACATTTTTTTATTCATTTTTTTAAATTTTGGATTTTTGAAGAGGCTGCTTAATTGATTTTATCATAACTTGAGAAGGTGTGGTCAAATTTTATTACAAAAACCGCTTTAAAATTTAACATAAAATTACCTTTAAGGCCTTTTAATGTTGGTTTTGAATACTAACCGGTTTCGGAATTATTCAGAACTCAATAATGAAAAATATATTTTTTTCATGCATAATTGGATTCTTTTTTAAATATATAAAAAATGGAACATGGCTAAAAATTACCATTTCTTTTAAATTATCATATAATAGAATAATATAAATAGAATAAGCCTGAGTGTTGTGTTTTTGGAACGATTTTCCGTCATCCCACGTCAAATTTGGTTTGGAAACAGACCGGTTTCGGCTTTTCGGCTATGTGCCATCTTCAGTGTTCTATTGAATACTAAATGGTTTTTCTGTTGTCCGTTGTTTCTTTTATAATTCTTGTGCATACCTAACTTCCTTCCTTGATCCCTTTGTATTTTGCACCCTATTTCTCTCTCTCGCTCTCTCTCTCCCGCCTCTATATGATTTTGTGTGTCTCTACCTGCTACCTGTTTCTCTTACTTTCGTCTTACTATTATCGCTGCAGCAAATGTCGATAGTAAAATTGTACTGATTCGCTATTGACTTTGTCACCAGTACTACTGACTAATTGTACCCAGACAATGTTCTGTACTATAGACATTTAACTTGTACTTGCCATTGAGATTCCACTACTGACCTCGGAACTGTTTACTTACTATAGACTAGGTGGTTCTTATGGTACCATATGGAAACACTAGTACCAGAGATTCACTAGTGCATTTTAATGATTCTAGTCAACACGTTTTACCAGCTAAGACAAATAAATTAAATTTTTTATGAAAATTTTTAGTTTTCCGTTCAGCCGCATATATTTTCAACATATCAAAATGAGACCATAAAAAATCGTTTTCTAGCTGTTAAAAACTTCTTTTCTCATTAAAGCTAAAATAAAAAGTGTAGACGATTCGTTGACAACGTCACAAAAAAGTCACCAAACTTATCGACAAAAGTGGTGACTTGGAGACACTTGGCCCCTGGTTTTCTTCAGGAATGTTTGTGTTTAATATATTGTTTATAATCTGCTCTATTAGTTATCAGTTGTTTTATCCCTACGTAGGTAATAATCCGTAATTGTACGTTTCTGGGCAATCCTTTTGTCTTGTTCATTTTCTACTACGTTGCCTGGACTATTATTTTCTTTTGTGTAAAAATATTTTAACGGTTCAAATATTACGTCTGAGGCAGTGTTTATTTGTTCATTTATTATTCTTCCGTCAAATATATTTTGCTTATATATTTCCATGTTCTCTAATACGTTCAGTAGCCGTCCTTTATGTTGTGAATGTAATATTTTAACTGTTTTACTAATATATCCTGGTGTACAATTTTTGTCGAATATGTGGCTTGCGAAATTCAATTCTGGTGTTATTCCTTGTTCTCTCAGTTTCTTGTTGTATTCCCTCATGTGCTCGCGAAATCTTGTTTTTATCTTTCTTCCAGTTTGTCCGACATAACTGTGTTGGCATGTGCAGTTTAATTTGTACTACGTTGCCTTGTTTATCTAGGAAGTGTGTTTCGTTTGTTCTGTTTTGCAGTTTCTACTCAAGTTGTTTCTTGTTTGGAATGCTGTCTTAATGTTGTGTTTTCTAAAAAAATTTGCCAGTTTGTATGTTGATTTTCCCATGTACGTAAAGGTAGCCCAGGTTTTCTTTTCTTGTTCCTCTTCTCTGTTCCGTTTCTTACTTGCTTCGATATCCTTTCTGATCTTGTCAACTAGGTCTTTTCTATATCCGTTGTTTTCCGCTATGCTATATATTATTCCTATCTCTTTCATGTAGGCCTCACGTGTTAGGGGTATTCGTTCAAGTCTCGTTATTAATTGCCTAATTGCTGCGTTTTTATGTTGTTGAGGATGGTTTGATGAATTGTGTATTATTGTATCTGTAGCAGTTGGTTTTCTGTATATTTCGTATTCAATTCTATTTAAGCTCTTGTTTGCCCTAATCGTTAGGTCTAGGTAATTTATCTTCTCCTCAACTTCCATTGTAAATTTTATGTTTTTGTGTTGTTTTTTCAGTAGATGCAGAATTTACTCCTCCATATATCCTTCTAGTCCACGTATCTTGCATAGAATGTTACCCCAAAATTTCTTTTTAAGTCCTTTAAGTATTTCTCTTCTAAATTTTGCATAAATACTTCCATGAGTATTGCTGATGTTGGATTTCCCATTCCTAGTCCATTGATTTGCATATACATGCTATTGTTGAATATGAAGTAGTTTTGCGCCAATGTGGGTTTCAACGTGCTTGCGAGTTTTTATTAAATTCATAGCCGAATTCAGTATCTCGATAAAACGTTACGTCTATAGACAGAAAGCACTCACTAATTCAATTCAGTAAATCGTTATTATTTTTTCGTTTGAGTTACGAGGTTCTCGTCTTGGATACAAATAATTTCCAATAAGGTACTGCCAAGTCAAAAACCATAATAGTTTAAAAAATTATTTGGCCTGTATTTTTTGTTCAGCTTATAATTATTCTAATGTGGCAATTCAAACAATTATTTTATTGGACGCAATATTTTTTTATTTTTAAAGACAACGACCTAAATATGTTCTAAACTATTTAGCGAATACGAAACAAAGAAATCAGTCAGAAATCAGTCGGAAAACGTGTAAAGTCGACATAGTGAATTGGGCTATCAGTCTCTCGTATTAATTAAAAACTATAAAATAAACTTTTATATGGAAAGTTAGTTTCAAAATACATTTAAAATCAAAATTATTTATTAATCCAAATTGATTATTAGGCTAAGGTTCGTAACGTTATATTCAGAAAGAATTGGGCATGACATGTCACCACTTGTCAGCCACCTGAAAAGTGGTGATAAGCAAATACACTTGAGCACTGACGATGGAAGTGTAGCGGCTTCCGAAAGTGGCGCTACTTTGTTCTGCTGTGTACGTTGAAAAATTAAGTTGATGTTAATTTTTCCTTTGCTCCTTGGAATTATAATCATTCCCAATTCTTTCTGAATATAACGTTACGAACCTTAGCCTAATAATCAATTTGGATTCACAAAGCAAATACGTTCGAAATAATCATATTAATAAAAAATTATTTATTATTTTTTTGCTCAGATTCAAACATTTAAGGCTGTTTAAAATAAGCTTCTTAAAATGTAAAATGCATTCTAATGTTTCGATTATTCAATAAAAGAAATAATCAAATCTAAAATTTAGTTCAACTTTTGGAATAAATCAAATGAGAGTTATTTCATAAAGATAGTTTTTCAAAATTTTTGCTACAAGTTTTCGAGATATAGAACGAATTATATCTAAAACTGCGAGAGTTCTACGACAAACATATCGCTCCTTTATTGCAACGTAGTCATATCTGAAAAAAATAACAAATAAAAAAAAAATAAGAAACTTAGCAAAATGCTTTTAAAGTTTTCAAAATGTTAGCAAGTGTGTATATGGCCGGCATTAGCTTTTTAGTGGTTATAACTTCGGCTTAGACTAAGTTATGTTTCTGAAAATAGTTTTTTAGTTTTTGGACATATGACTACGTTGCCATAAAGGAGCGATATGCATATTAACATAATTTGAGAACAGTCAATGGTTTAAAATTGCATAGCACGATCGTTAATGCAAACTTAATTTTTAATATGTCTACCGAGAAAATAATGTAATTTCGTTAAGTTGCATAAAGCTGTTCGCCAGTTTCCATGTTCATTTCGTAAGAAAGTATATATCTGTTATAAAATTGTATGTGCCACTAGAGTTCTGGGACCGCCCTCGTACCAGCCCCTTGGTAGTAGTATAGAAAAATGAACAAAAGAACACAAATTCTTGCACCTGGTGTAGTTACATGAGCTGAAATGTGGGTTCGAGTAAGAAAGAGCTCATGCCATATAAAATGTTTACATTTATGATAATGACATATTTGCACACATCAAGAACACATTTGTGGATATAAAAAATGTATAAATGTTAAAACATGCTAACCCAGCAAAAACTTTGCTTACTGGTAGGCAACAAATTATATGAGGACTTAAGTAGTAACTACTTACAATTTGACTCAATAACTACTTATTTTTGTTTGAGAAGTCCAAAAAATAAGGGGTACCCCTTACAAGTGTATTTACATTTTCACAGCAATTAGCTAGTTACTATTTTGCTTACTTGAAGCTAAAAAGTAAGTAGTCAAATAAACAAATTAAAATTGAAAAAAAATTATATACATATACATTATTATATTATTATTTTATTTATATTTTAATTTTTTTTTATTTTTTTGACCCAGCTGTGATACAAACCTGTGCTCGTTCAGATTTGAAGACTAATACTTTACCCACGTGAGCTATTGTTGACTTATAAGTTAAAGCGACAACAATTAGTTTTCACATACAAACACTTGTTGACTTAAAAAGTGCTGGTCTACTTATTTTATTAATATACATGTCAACAAATTGTAAGTACTTTCAGATAATGAGAAAAATACGTACTAATTTCATTAAAAACTAGGTAGTAGATCTAATTTGAATCATAGTAATAAAATAAATAAATACCAATCATTACTTTGTAACTCATTAATAAAGTACTACCGATTACAAAAATGGCAAAAGTTTTTGCTGGGAAATTACATAAATCTATTCATAAATACATAACTACATATGTATACCTTTGTTTACATTCATACATACATATGTATGTATGTACCAGTGAGCTGCAACAAGTGTCAAACTTTTGACACTTAAGGTGCCCACACAAGAGTGATGTGTGCATGTGATTTGTTCGTGCTCGACGTCTTGTTACTCGTTAATGGGCCTGTGCGCGCACAAATCACAAGTAATTAAAAATTTTCAATTTCTTCTGATTTGTGCGATGTGTTAGTGGGCTTGTGGCCGAACATTTGAATGTTTTTTTTATTTTGTTATAATACGAAAGCAACTTTTCATAGAATTTAGAAAAGAAAATGTAATTTCACAAACTATAAGCGATATATATTAAGACAAAAACATAAATAAATAATAATAATATACAAAAATAAATAAATAAATAAACAAAAGAACAATTGCAACATCCGCTACGCAATTCATGTGTACTTGTTGACGTTTAAGTTTATTGTGATTTGTCGTCGTTAGTGGAGATTTGGTACGCGAACAAATGACACGCACAAATCTAATGTGTGTGGGCTGCTTTGGTCTGATTCTTTGTAATACAAGCGTTTTTGTTAAACGCAATAGCTTATTTCAAACACACAAGGCTCCATTACTCATACGTAACGTTGATGTAGTTGCATGTTGCTAATCGTTTCTGTCACATTGAAAAGCTATGAGACAGAAACGATCAGCAACATGCAACTACATCAACGTTACGTATGAGTAACGAAGCCCTAAGACATACTTGTTGCTGATTTTTTCGGTTCGTATATTATACTCGAATGTGAACAAAACTGCCAAAGGCTTGATTGGTTTGTACTTGTTATTTAGCGCTAGTGAATAAGACGGCTCGATCATACTTGTTGCAGCTCTCTGGTATGTACAAACAGTGATGGTCATAATATTAATAACAGGGTCAAAATTATATTCATAATCATACTCAAACGTAACGATCACAAAATGTCCTATGCCGATTCACTATAAAAATGTCCAAGGGGGGGAGAGAATATAACTCCCCTAAATCAAAGCAACTGGTAATGCTTCATAACAATTTGGTTTTGTCTTACTATTATCTTCAATATTAACTTCAGTACCTGCCTTTCGGGCTAATCTGACGGTGCTCTTAACATTGTATGAACTTAAGTGTTCACCACTTACAAGGAACATACAGTTTTGAATTTTTTGTAAATAGACCGGCTACCATGCATATAAATTAAAGCGGGCCGTCCTCCATACAAAAAATAAAAGTTATTCCGGTCATTCCCTAGACTGAAAGATATGTCAATGGAATTTTTAAAACCGGAAAAATTTTTTTCTTACCACGCCAAAAAATATAGCACTTTTTGTTTTTTATATATAGCGCAGCCATTTAAAGTCCGATCTCATTATTACGCATATCGTTATTATTTTCACTTTGGGGACGCGATTTATGCAATTAGGCAGTTATTTTCATATTGCTGCAATTTCGATTTATTTTACTTGCAGTAAAATTTTGCAATTTTGCAATTTCGTGAATCGTGGACCAATTTTGAAAAGTGGCAAATTTTCGGCTGATACCATTGTCATCAGATCAGGATCTAATAAGGAGACTGGGTACATAGAAATTTATGTTGTGTTTTATATAAAGTATATTTAATTTAATTTTGAAGGACTTGACAATTAAACGTTAAGAATAGAAAATATATGTCTAAACATACATGTCATTCAAAGTTTTTATTAACGTATTTTTTGTTGTTTTTCAGGAGCAGAGCTAACCAAGAATATTGGTAACGGTAAGTGTACATATTTTGTCGTTTCTTTAGTACACACTGTATTTATATATGTGTGCTAATTTGTGGTTTATATCAACAGAAAAGAATTGCGCTTTCATTTTTAGTATCTTTTTTCTTACAATTGTTTGTGTACATTTATCACTCTTACTCTCATTACTTAAAGGTGGATGGATGGATGGATGGATGGATGGATGGATGGGTTAATATGTGGTTGCCTATTTTTGTTTGTGTCAGTTTATTCCGAAGTGGCATGAACATAAACCAAAGAGACTTTTTTCTAAAGTGCTAAAGATAAGGAAGTATGTATGAGTTATGCATTTACATACAAAAATTAAAAAAAAAGCAAAGTGTGCCAGAAAATATATATTTCAAAGATATGAGGGCTGTTTGATAACTCCATGACTATTTGAATACATATTTTTCGGAATTGTTTTCAACATAATCTCCTTTTAGATCAAAACATTTAGTCAAACATTTTTCCAATTTTTTCTTCCTTGCAAATAATAGGGTTTCTCAAGGCCCTCCAAATAGGCATTTGTTTCAGTTATGACCTCTTAATTCGACCCAAATCTCTTACCACTCAGCCATTTCTTCAGATTTGGAAAAAGAAAATAGTCGCAGGAGGCTAAATCTGGAGAATATGCTGGATGGAGTAGCAGTTCGTAGCCAAATTTATGGATTTTTACTATACTTCCCAGCAAAAACTTTGCTTACTGGTAGACAAAAAAGTATATGAGAATTTAAGTCGTAACTACTTACAATTTGACTCGATAAGTACTTATTTTTTTTGAAAAGTCCAAAAAATATGGGATACCCCTTACAAATGTGTTTACATTGTCAAAGCAATTAACTAGTTATTATTTGGCTTACTCGAAGCTAAAAAATAAGTAGTCAATTAAACAAATTAAAATTAAAAACAAAATGTAATACACATTATACTTTATTTATATTTTTCAAATTATTTATTTTTTATTTTTTGACCAAGCTGGGATACGAACCTATACTCGTTCAGATTTGAAGAGAAGAACTTTACCCACTCAGCTATTTTTTGTAGTTTTTTGCCTGATGATGATATCCGATGGATATTGAAATATCGTAAAAACCATGTGTAATAAATAATAAATAAAAGCAATTTTATTATAAAATAAAAAACTGGCCTCAAACTCAATTATTCTCTATTTTTAACGGAAGTTACTGGAAAGCTGAATAAAATACATTATAATATATTTTTCTAAAAAAAAGCGATTGGCTGCGTGCAGGTTTGAGCCGCGACCTCCTGATTGATAGTCTGACGTATCTACCATTCAGCCACAGCCGTAATATACTTTATGTTAAATTTTTTCCACTTGGACTACATATGTTTAAATTGAAAGGTTTTTTTCTTTAATAGAATAACTACAAAATCGATTTTGGAATTTGGAACGATTTTTCGTCATCCCACGTTAAATTTGGTTTGTAATAGACTTGTGCGGCTCCTGAACAAACTAGTTCAATTGAATCATTCATTCAATTGAGGGAAGTGAAACGCTCACTTTAATGAGCGTTTTTAGCTCAGTGAAAGACAGAAGGTGAATTTAAGGTGAATGTTTAATCTTTCTTTCTTTCTTTCTTGTGTCTGCTGTTTCATAGTTCACGGCGAACTAAAAATAGTGGCGCCATTGCCGAATTTGCCTTGAAAACATCCAGTACAAAACCCACGACCGAAAATTTTTCTTAGACTACAACCAAATACAAAACCTAATTCACACACTTTTTGAAGAAAATATACTAAAAAAGATTACATTACATTTTTTTAGCATGCAACGGAAACTTTTTTGCTCCCATTTCTAAAGTCCATTCTTTTATTTATATAATATTTATTTACTTTCTATCACAATTTCTTAAACTTTTGAATGACTTCTTGTCATTCTTATTATTTATAATGTATTATTATAAATTATATTATTGTTTATAATTTTACTTATATTGTTGTTGGTTATTCGACCTTTAATATTGTATCGTTTATCGATACGATTTATAATTTTATCAAAACAAGCAAGCTAATTTTGACTTCCAACTAAATATTATAAATACACAAAAAAGTCACCAGGTGCGCACAAGCCATATTGTTTGTGGCTGTGCTGTCAATTTTACTTGTTATGAATTCGCCTTGATGAAATGTTTCTTTAGGAATTTGTCTTGTAAACAAGTGAGCTACTGAGCTAACTGGGCTAACTAATTGAAATAGTTCAGTAAAGTGAGCTGAGCGGAAAAGAGCGCTCACACAAAATAACTGATAAGCACAACTCTAGTTTGTAAAATAGAATACTGAAGATGGCATATAGCCGAAACCGGTCTGTTTACAAGCCAAATTTGACGTGGGATGACGGAAAATCTTTCCAAATTCAAAAAAACACCGTCGGAAGAGCAAATACAACACTCTACAAAATCTATGTAATTTTAGACAAGGAGAAATTTTCAACACAAATTTAGACAATATATGATCGTAAATTTGAAGTAATGTTTTAGAGTGTAGATAATCTATGTAAATGACACCACGTGCATCACAAACAAAAAAAAACTGTGACCATGACCATGTTGGCTCACAGATCCACCTTGGCCTTGGTGCACGTTTACCCGATGAAAGCCACTGTTTTCCCTGTTTCTTGGTCTCTGGGCTATTGTGACGGATCCATGTTTCATCTACGGTTATATAACGGCGTAAAAACTCGAAGTGGTCACGGTTGCGCTTATGATCGAGTGTGAGCAATTGCTTCACCCATCTCGCGGATAGCTTTTCCATGTCAAAATATTCATTTAAAATGTGATGTACTCGCTCAGTTGAGATGCCTACATCCTCAGCCACCTTTATTATTTTCATTCTCCGATCGTCCAATATTATTCCATGAATTTTATCGAAAATTTCTGGCTGCTGACTCCTTTAGGGCGACCTGAACGTACGGCATCACTTGTGCTGGAACTCTGTAAACCACTTCTTAAACATTGAAATTGATGGTGCAGAGTTCCAATAGCCCGACTAGAAATTTTCCCAATACTCATATTGGGGCCCAATTGGGAACGCACGTTGCAAGCCCAAAAGGTTTAGCCCATTTGGGCAGTGACCGGGAACTTGTTGGTATAGCTCATCTACAAATTAGTGACTTAACAAATGTTCTCCACAAGTGGGAAACTATTCGGAACTTGTTGGGAAAATCTAACACAGATTTTTAATCGTATTTTTTTCTCATCTTCTATAGAGGTAATTGTTGCTTACTTTTGTCCCTTGGATAGTTTTAGCAACTTAAATTCAATATTAGAGTTTGCTTTGTTTTTCCAATTTAAGCACATTTTTGCAAGATTTTGATATATCCCCACAGGAAACCAATCGGATCCCAAACACGTTTCTGCGTTTCATTGCAATTGGGATCCCAGTTAGATCCCAAAGGGGTTTGCATGAAAATTTATAGTCGGGAGTATTTATCAAGTTTTTCCTTGGTTTCAGCGATGGTTTTTTTTATGCACTTCACTTTATTTCACTTTATTCACTTTTCTTACATTTTTGTTAAAGTTCACGAGGTTGTCTGCTTTAATGGCTGTCAAACAC
This sequence comes from Panzeria rudis, assembly GCA_956483635.1. Lineage (NCBI taxonomy): Eukaryota > Metazoa > Arthropoda > Insecta > Diptera > Tachinidae > Panzeria > Panzeria rudis. Next base: position 111,409,532 of record OY101449.1, read on the forward strand.
AAACTAAATGGCGCAGCTTGCTCAAAATTTGACAGTGGTCTATTAATAGATGGTGGTTGACGGCAACAGTGCTGCATTTAAAATTACTACGAGGAAAATTCAAAAAGTCACAGAGTTATCAAACAGCCCTCGTAAATGTACTTTAATTAATACGTAAATTCGGTATTAGGTCCGATATTAATCGTACTGAATAAAAGTGATATATGAGATATTCATAGATATTTATTTTAAGAGTTCTATTTATATAATCTGGGCACGAAATTATGGTCGATATCGATTGAAGTTTCTACTGATCTCGAATGATCCATAGCCATGACAGGATTGAGCGAGTTTATCCAGGGAAGTCGGGTATTCAGTACCGATTGCTGATGCAAAACTTTCATGACTTTCGCTGCAGACATTGGACTATCGACTACACTACAATTCCATTGGTTGATTTTATTGTATTTATAGGTTGGTGCAATTTTATTCTATGAAATTTGTTAAATTTACAAATAATTTATTTTGTGTGCAAGTGGGACATTGCAAAGAAAAATCATACTTCTATAAAGCCCGTTTCGTTACAAAGTTTCTTAAAAAATATTACAAAAAATTAGGCTGAAAAAGTTATCATGGGCCATTAGGAATTTTTCTTAAGAACACATGGAATTCCTTAAACTTAGAGGTAGAGTATCGTATGTTCGATGCATCCGAATATAGTTTATTTATATGAAAACAAAATCTCTGTTTCATCAAAAAATAATTTTGCCAACAGAGACTGAAATATTTCGTTGACCTTTAATTGCACTTTTCTTTATATTTTTATTCAATTAGTACTGATAATCTAAATAATATATTACTAATATGAAATTCGAAGAATTTAAAAACAATATCAGACAGTCTGGCTTCAATATTGTATAATCCCTGCGGAAAAGTTGGTGACAAATGATCCAAAAGTACTCGTCTTATGACTTGAGAAAATGAGACTGGTACCAAAAATAAGGAGTAGTGAATGGTGAAAAAATACATATTGTGTAAATGGTCACATATTTACTATTTTCAGTCACTTTAGTTGGTACTCCGGCTAGTATTGTAGTAAACGGCACTGAACAAATTCGATGCACCTGGATCTAAGGCCTATCACATAGTATCTATATAATATTAATTGTCTCCCTTCAATGAGACTGCCATGCCACTCAGGAACCTGTTCCGTAACTACACTCAAAATATTCCGTACTTAAAATGAACTGAAATTGCAATATAAAATAAATTAAAGCTCAATTAAAAAGCGGTCCACTTATTTTTCATTTAAGTTTAACAAAGAGTTTATTCAACTTTTAATGTTAAAAAGTTAACAGACTTAAAACCATAAACAATTAATGATTCCTTATTTGTTTGGATTAATTTCACTGTCAAAAGAACTAATAGCAGCTTCCGTAAAAATAAAAGAGGTTTCCTTGTTTCTGCTATTTTCACTGTTAAATAATCAAACCTAAGTTCCGTAAAAATAATTGATTTTTGCTTTATTTTTAAATGTTAAGAGGCTTATTATTTCATATCTTTAATTATTATTTTATTAAATTTATATTTGTACTCACTGTTTGTCATGTGAACTTCTACTGGGATCAAATAAAGCTCGTTCGGGTTTGAAATACAACGTATCAACCATCTGGCCAAAGCATAGTATGTAAATTAGCTGCACGAAGTCAATATAAACTTACTCAATTTTATGCATTTAAAATAAGATATTAAAAAAAGCACACGCACGGTCTTGGCTGAAATTGAACATGTGACCTCTCGTTTAATAGTCTTACGTACTAACCACTAAACCACTGATTTTAAATCAATTGCAATTTCCATTAATTTTACGTACAGCATATTTTGAGTATTTCTGTGTGTGTTATTTCTATGCATGTACTTTTTTGGTACTTACAACATAAACAACGGACTATATTGAAGGCAACAGAAAATCAGTATAATGTGTATTTAGTTTTTTTTTATTGAATGTTAGAATCAGTTAAAAATAAGATTGCTTAGAATTTTATATGTTTACTCTTTTAAAAATGATTGCACAAAATACTTCTTGAACAAAATACATTCCGTTACTGTCATAATATTGTGAGTGTATAACACTGAAATATAAGTTCCCCTGTGGTGGAGTGGGTAGTGTACTAGCCTGTCATGTCGGAGGTTGTCGGTTCGAATCCTCTCAAAGACACCCCTTAAAAATAAAATACAATTTCTACTTGGATTTGTGCATAAAAGTACAGCTGAATTTTGGAATAATATTTATATATAATCTATATTATTATTCTACACCGATTAAGACTCCATAAGATAGTTCAGAGACAAGTTGCAAGGTGCATAGAAATCATCAATTAACCCGATCCTAGGCCATCGCCATGTAAAAGTGGCTGGTTCGCTTCATAGGAAGTGTTAGAACTAGGACTGGTCCCTGTCACCTGGAGATCGGTCACGTGACTTGTTTTGTGTCAGTTCCATTTACCATAGGGTAGTTATGAAAATTTTAATATTCTGAAAACTTATTTTATACCGATTTTACTTAATTTGAGACACAAAAAATTCTACATAAAATTTTGATTATATTTAATTTTCTCTTTTCTTCCAACGCATACACAAAATGTTTTATTTAACACTTTGATTGTATGTTTGACTATCCTGAAAAAAAAATTAATATTAGACTTAAGTTGTTTTGCAAAAATTATTTAATACACTAGAATGATGCTAATATTTTAAAATAGTACAACTTCAATGAATATTTACTATCGTTGAGTAATTTACTCATATTTTTGGCGGAAGCCACAAATAGACATGAAAAGAAAAAAAAAACACAAATACGGGTGCCAGTACGCTTTCCAATTTGCAGGCACATTCTTCATTAATTTATTAGCTAATTTATACAAAACATACATATAATCTCGTTTGAGTGATTATGTGAGAACGTATTAGCATAGGCGTAGAAAAGCGGGCATTTTTGACTGTGGCACTTTGCCTATAAATTTTTTTTTAATTTCTCTGTATATTATTTGCAAAAATGACAAAATAATTTTTTGTCCCACCTTCTGACCTTCCTCGCCTCGCCCACCAATAACAAATGGTTAGCTGCGGTCATGTGTTTTAATCATAATATTTGTCCACTTGATTATTGTGTATTATCTGCTGGTGTTATTTATAAAGTACAATTTATTTATTTATTTGCTTTGCTTAAATAAAGCATCTGCTTTTATTTATTTATGTATTATGGAACTATTTTTTGTTTTGTATTTTAGTTGGAAGCAAAATTTCAGCACTATTAAAATATTAGCAAAAATCACAATGTTTTACTATTTGCACAACTTTATATATTGCCCTCACTGTTTTGTAACTTTATAGACTTAAATATTTGCTATTTTCCGCTTTATTTATTTAAGCAAAAATTATTAGTTTTCTAAAAATATCACCATTATAACAAACAAGTTAGAATGGATGAATTACAGATATCTCTCGTTTTGAACAACAAAGTCAAAATAAAAAAAAATAAAAATAAAAAACAGGTTCTAATAACTGATTGTGGAAGAGGGATCAAACAAATTTATGGGCTATTCTATTTAGCCGGGTGGGACTTTTTTAGAAAAAATTTTTTTTGTTATAAATCAAGAATAAAAAATTTATTACTTAAAAAGAGGCTATGACTACCAAGGATGTTGGGTAGGCACTAAAAGAACACGATTTCTTCTCAGAATTACCGCCAGAAGGCTGCGACAGGTGTGACCTTACAAATCTTGGTCTTACAGTATTATGAATTTCAGGTTATATTTTGTGAAATTTTGGCTAAAAAGTACACAATAATTCTAGCGTAGTTAATTGCAGAGTAGGAAAGTAAACTAAACGAAACGTTTGCTTTCGTTTTGTTTTGCATTTTTCCATGTGCAAAACAAAAACAAAACAATAACAACGAGAATGATAGTCCCATTTAGTTTTGTATTGCTTGTGCTTGTTAATTCTTGCAAAAACAAACGACTACAAAATAGTCGTGGCACCGCCCCCATATTTTATAATCATGTACTTTTACGAGAACTAATTGTGTGCGAAGTTTCATAAGAATCGGATAAGTAGAAGTATTTAAAATGCTTATTTACTTTTCATGGGCGTGGCACTACCCACTTTTCTAGCCACAATGTTGTATTGTAACGATAACTAAAGGTGTATGCAAAATTTCATAAGAATCGGTTAAGTAGAAGCCCACTCTTCTGATCCTGATATAGTATTTATACAAGAGCTTAATGTGTGTGCAAAGTTTCATAAGAATCGGTTAAGTAGAAGTAGTTGAAATCTAATGTGTATTTACTTTGCATGGGCGTGACCGCGTTCACTTTTCAACGGGACCAATCTGGAAGTACATCCTTTTGAAGAGAGAAAAAAAAATCGATATCGGTTCATAAATGGCGGAGTTTTGAGGGAACATACATAAAAAATAAAATAAAAATATACATGACCTTGTGTACACAAAATCTACATTAACTTAAATGTACGCAGCTAGAAAAGAAAAGAACAAGAACAAAATTGAAAAAGTTTTAAGAAAATACATTTGCAAACGTTTCCCTATTGATTCACTCATCATAGTAGAGAATGTGTTAGTGTATTTATGCTAAATACAACCCTGCAGACAAAGTAACTGGTATGTACTTGGAACTATACTAGTTGCTTTTTGCTTCAGACTAGTTACCTATCTATCCTTTTTTCATATATCGAACTATCGATCTTAACATTGGGTTGTCATTGGGGACCAACTAGTTCATTTGTATACACTTATATCCCAGTTGGAATCCTAGTTATTGTAAACTATTGCGCTTACTAGTTTTTTTATTAAGAGTTTTGTAACTCTTAAAAAAACTTTGGCTCAACCGGGGTACGAACACGCATTCTTCATACTCTAAGGCAAGTACTCTACCCACTAAGCCACATTCTACTTATTTTTTTAATAGCTAACAATTGGTTTTATATAACATCGTATACCTGAAAATTTTGTCATTTTTTGACTAGTATCGTTACTAGTCTCGATACAACTCGTAATATGATTGTGCTTTTTTGACTAGTATCGATACTCGTCTCGATACAACTAGTAATGTGATTGTTCTTGTTTGAAAATTAACGTTACTACTCTTGTTACAACTAGTAATATGACTGTCGTTTTTTGACTACTACCATTACAACTAGTAATATGACTGTCCCAAAGCGTTACTAGTTGTAACTTTAGCTGCTGGGAATAAACCATTCAACGAAATACATTTCTGTTTTTGTTTTATTTGCAATTGTATGATTAAAACGGAATATTAAAGCAAGCAGATGAGTGAAAAGCCGATTGTATGTTTGCAATCTTTGTACATTGCAAAAGTATTTGTTTTCGTTTTGCTCATGTACAAAACGATTAAGAATATTTGAAAAGTCTGTGTCTTCGCATGAAACGTTTGCGAAAAGTTTTGTTTGTTTGCACACTCTGGTTAATTGAACAAAGCCTTTTTGGTTGTATTAATTACACTAGTTCACAAATTTTCAACTTTTTGCGATCACCTCAAAAATGAAATGTTTCCTAAGGTAATTTGGGGTCACTGAACACGAATATGGCATTCATATATTTCTCTTAAGAACCGTTTTCGAGATATCCGCAAAAAATATGTTTTTTTGCAGTTTATAAGGCTATTTCCAACAATCTGGAGTACTGTTTACTTAAATTGAGCAAATTTTGGCATTGTTGCATAGATATGCTTTTCCTCTTTCAGTCCATATTCAAAATGTGTTGATCGGATAAAAATTCAATGAGTTGCAGGTCTTTAATTTTGAAAAAACTTTGTTTTTTACACGTTTTTTTTTATTTACTATTTTAAGACGCTTTAGTAAGGCAAAATAAATTTTTTTAAATTTATTTTAGACCCTTATTTTAAACAAAATTTTGTTCCAAATATAGCAAGCTAAAAATTAGTTACATCTGACCAAATATGACAAAGTTACAACACGTTCAGTGAACACATCAAAATTTCAATTTGCATTCGTTGTTCCTCAGATCAGTACGAGTTTTTGCTTCCATTCCATTAATTTTACTCGTTTGAAAAATAAAAGTCCAACATATCGCATATCAAAGTTACCAAAATTATGTGTAGTTTTCAACACTGTATTCAGATTTTTATAATTAAAATTTTTATGAAAGTCTTACGGCAAAACAAGTGGAAAAATGGTGCTATGTGGTGTTTTGTGCATATAAAATTTTTTCCTAATTCTATAAAATCGTTCATTATTGATATTTTCCAATGAAACTTTCCAGTTATATAGGAATTTATGTGAAAACTATGATTTGTTTCTCATAATCATTAGAAAAATTGTAAATTCGATTAAGTTTTTTTTTCTAAAATCATGTCTGTGAAGACACCATTTAGACATGTATATAATAATTATTTGATCCTTGAGAAAAAAATTTTATAGAGAAAACAATTATGGTGCTTTTTTGGGCAGAAATTGTCATAAATTCAAAATATTTCAATTTTCAAATTAAAGATTGTATACTTTCCTACTCCGAAAGAATACTTCCATCAACTGTTTTTTTTAACTATTCGAAATTTTGTCATGTAACTAACAAAGAAATAATTGTGACAATCGGTTGTTATTAGGATCCGATATCTTAAAAATACTGGACCAAGGATTTGAAAAATTTAGAAATTTTAATATTAAAATAAGTGTACCTTACTAACTATACATGATATTTGTTTAACCAAAGACTTTTTTAGAACGTTTTAGAACTTTACAAGGTAAGGACACAAACAATTTTTGGAATCGAGTGAGAAACAGAGAAACAGACAAGCGTTGAAAAATTTTACATGACCGAAGTGCACTACTTTGCACTTCATACCTCTGAACCTCAGAAATATGGGAAGCTCATCTTCCTAAATTAAATAAGAACACTCCTTTGATATCTCCATGTAAAATTTTATACTGATCGGACTAAAGAGCTAGAAATGGTTGATATATTTCCAAAATATTTAATTCTGCCGATTCTTCCTATACTCATACTCCATAAAATTTTTTTTTATTAAAATTCAAAATCGGATGTTTTCACTAAATCTATTGCAACTTTCTAAATTTTTGTCCGATGTTAACAATTTTACTTTTTGTACGTTGGGAACAAAATTTTATTTAAGATATGGGTCAAAACAAAAATTTAGAATTTTTTGTTTGCTTCAATGGAGCATTTCAAAATGGTGAATTTTGAGAAAACGCAAAAAATAAAATTTTCTTCATATATAAAGGCTTGTAATTCAGTGAATTTTTATCTGATCAACACAGTATAAATATGAACATGTCTATGCAACAATGCCAAACTTGGTCAATTCAAGTAAATAGTACTCAAGATTTTAGGAAATATCTTTACAAAAAAACTAGTTTTTCGCGAATATTTTGAAAACGGTTCTTAAGAAAAAATAAATTAATGCCCATATTCGTGTTCAGCAGCCCCAATTTTGTTTAAAAAATATCTCATTTTTGAGGTGCATTTTTTTGTGAACCAGTGCTATTTACTGTTCGACAAAAAATAATTTTTCTTAATTTTTTTTAATGCAACGGGTGTGATCTTTTAAAATTTAACAATATTTGCTCTCAATATTTTATAAATAAAAATATTACATCTAGCAAAAGTACTGCTTCGGTCAAAGCAAGTTTATAAGCGAGAGATGCTGGTAATTGTTGTCTCTCCTGCTTCGAAAAGGGCTTTAAAAATAAATGCTTTTGTTTTTTAAATAAAACAACGCTTCTTTTGAAGCATCAAATATGCGCTGAAATCATGTCTCTTCGTCATATTGAGTCATCCAGTTGTATCATCGTTAAATTATTTTTCTCCAAAGTAAACATTTTTTTTAATTTCAAAAATCTTAATCACATATTTTTTTAAGTATTCGAACGAAGTAATAATACAAAACAACCTGATGAAGAAAAAACAATCAAAATAATAAAAGTTGATTGTTCTGAATAATTTGTATGTACATATCGCTCATTTGCTGTAACGTCATCATAACTCAAAAAATGTGATTTTTTAGGAGAGGCATTTTTAGTTTTTAAATTAATATATATTTTTAACATTTTAAATGAAAAAAATTTTGTGATACAATTTAGACAAATAACATCTGGTGGACGCCACTATATGGCCAAAAGCTTTAAATGTTCACTCAGCTTTCTTCTATAGCTTCAGAAGTGGCCCTAGTTTTACTTATGACGTTCTTGCAGCAATAAAAAGTTCTATGATCTGACATAATTTGGATTATGACGTTACGCCTAATAACAAAAAAGGGCTATTAAATCCTTTAACAAATTTTTACTTGTGACTATCATATCTTCATCTCTGTAACAAAACACATAAAACAGAAATGTTTATGTATCGACTAGCAATAAATATGTTAACATATATTGCAGCAATTGACAAAGTTATGTTATTGCTAGTGGAGACAGCTCATTGCAGGTGTTGGCAATATATGTTGCAATAATTGTCAACGAATTTTTGTTGACAATTATTGCAAACATAAAACATGAAATTGCATAGTAATTTGTGCTCCACATTTTTGTACTGCGTTTGACGTTTTGACAAAAGGAATGAAATTAATAAATATATTGAAATAATAAATAATATTGCAAAAAAAATTGTGTAGAAAAACATTTTTCATATTCAATATTATTTTTTATGTTCATAAAGAACAAAAATGCACTGATTTGTTAAAAATGCATTGTATGGCATTGTGCTACATGTTCTCATATGGTTAACATAAGAAAGCAATATTGCTGCCGACGTTATTGCTCTATTACAGTGATATTTATTGCTAGTCCAGACGGTAACTAATGGACATAAAATATACCATTACAATAATTTATTAAAACAATTCGTAATAAAATAATTTATAGTAAATCACAAAACTGTCATAAAATCAAATTGTGCTTTCATGCACTATTGTTTGACGAAAGCATTTTATTTGTATTATTGTACTAAAACAAATTGGACTGAAATAAACAATTTAGCTTCTCTACAATAACGCGTTAACTCAAATAAGGTCTGTTAAAAAACATTAAAGTTTTTACATTACAATAAAAAAATATAGACAGTGATCTTACCTTCTTATTAATATTGACATAAAACAAAATATGACACTTTTGTAGAGAACTTAGCAATGTTGACCCCACAAAAGCTGACGCGTAACTGAAATAATGCGTTATTGCAAATAATACAAAATAGGTTGGTTATGTAATTAGGACGATATGCCTATATTACGATTCTAAGTGAAATATCAAAAGCTCGTACACAAGACTTTGTCAGATAATAAAATGCATTATTTAATATGCACTCAATTTTTGCGTTTTTTTTTTTTTTGAGTTATGACGACGTTGCAGCAAATGAGCGATATGTATTTTGCCACGGTCGTGTATATCTAAAGAGTTATAAAATGGTTTAATTTATTATCTTTTATCACCGTATGCAAATTACGACAACAATTCAAAGACTTGAGGAAGCAATTATTTGTCTTTACTTTTCTTTTTTTAGATTGTTTTTAAACAATTGAGGAGTGAGAAAAAAAGCCAAGAAAAAACATAAGTTTTCATTGTTTTATTTAAAATATTCTGTTTTAATTAATTTTTTTTTTCTTTTTCAAGTTAATGATACGATTTTTTTATTCATAACTATTGTTTTTCTTCATATTTGTTCAGCTTTTTTTTAGTTTTTTTCGTTTTGTTTATTTATTCGTTTTACGTATTCTGTTAATAGCGGTTTTTAGTTCTTAATAAAATGTTTCCATGTACCCACAATTTGGATTGTTTTTTGGATCTCCTACAAAAAAAAATTCATTTTAAGAGGCATACGCAGCTAACCATGAAAACGAAAAAGAAAATATGTTAAGAAGTAACTTAAAAATATTTTAAACATTACGTTTGTTATGATTTACATACGATTTTTTGTACTTTATCATTTGGTGATTACTAACCATAGAAATTGCAGCTTGGATGGATGAGAGAACTTACATTTCCCAAATATATCTTATCGCAACCAAATAAATGTTTTAGAAGGAAATGTTTTAGAAGGACACAATAAATGTTTTAGAAAGTTCCATAGAAAGTTATTAATTACAAAATATTACAGTAGAAACATATACTATACAAAGGCAAGTCATAAGAAATCTCTTAACGCTTATGCGAATTGCAAAAAAATACCTTCAGTAGCATTGCACTATACCCGTGTATCTATGTGCAAATTTGGGGTGTTCTTATTTTTAAATATCGGATTTTTATAAAACAATGCACAGTCGCTCAGAATTGTTTTTTATTGGCCCAAACTCTGTAACTTTTCAACTAATGAAGATTTTTTTGTAATTCTTTTTTTAGGGGATAGATAAGATTTTAAGCTTTTATCCAGTTATAGTTTCATTAAAACCAGTAAAGTAATTTTTGAGACATTTAAGGTTAAATTTAAACTTTAGATTATTGTGATATATATGAAAGTGTCAATTTCATCATCTCAAGTGTACAGTGAAATTTTTAAACTTTTTGCTTAAACACGATTAAAAACTCAGGTCTGAACATAGTATTAGACTCGTGTCCTTATTAATCAAAAAATAACGCACGGTGTCATGGGATACCGAGTTGGAACAAAGTTTCTTTCTATCGCCTTCTGCCTACTCCCGACGTAAGCCATCATACTACTCACATATAATATTTTGTTAAAAATTTTTAAACCTAAGAGGATTATTATTGCTATGGTTTTTAATAAATAGTCAAAAAATAAAAATGAAAAAATTAAGCTTAGTACAGTTTTCATGCAGGTAAATGAAATGCTTCTGAAAACTTGACTATTTTTAGAAATCTGATCTTTTGGCCACACTTTAGAGCGCGCGTTTAACAATCAAAAGACAGATTAATTATATTAAATATACATCTATACATATAAGAAAACTGTAAAAGGGCGTGTCTGTACATGAAATATTTTTTGAAAATAATTATGGTGGCGTAAACAGTAATCGATAAGTTTTGTCTATCTGTCTGCCCGAACACGCTTCACGCAAAAACCACTGAAGCGAGATTTTTATGAAATTCGGTATATAGGTACTTTAAAGTCCTGATTCAAACATAGGGTGCATTTTACCGTGATAAAATATCTTATTTCTAAGTTAAAATAGAAAATACGAAAATATACCATATATTATTAATATAAATGTTGAGGGAAATTAGGAAGATGTTTTTGTTTTTTCAACGATGGTAGCACTGTTTATTTTGTACAACGGAAACTTTAAAAAATATGTAAAAAAAAACTTATATTATTATATTTTACAGACACCTTATAGTCATAAAGTTAACTTTAAGCGCGCAAGGCGGGCGGGCACATCTAGTATCTAATATGATTTGTTGAGAAATTTGAAAAAATTGATAGGCTTTTTTTCTTAAGCGATTAATTTAGAATTTTGTAGAAAAATTCACCATTGTCGTCGCCCACTGCTGGGTGAAGCGTGCATGCTTTACTCAATTTAAAATTTCTATTGCAGTCAGTTTTGAAGTCCATTCATTTGAAATATTGAAAATAAAAATTTTAATTTTAAAAAATTTTTTGAGAAAAATGACGAATAATTACTTAGCGGTGAACACTGCCTATCACATTACATCTCCTTAATGATGTGTTCCACACTTTGTATTCCATGAAAGTGTACGACGGTAGTATATGGAATTCACAAAAATGAATTTCGTTCATCTTTCGCATCAAGGCGTCTTTTACCTGCTCACAAAGTAAGCGAGATTGTATTTGAGCTCCCTACTGCTAACTTACAATGTTACAATGTCTTCTAGCTGCTTACAAAGTAAGCGAAATTGTATTCGAGTTGCCTACTGCCCCAGCTTACAATGTGTTCGAAGAAGTGTTCAAAATGTCTTCTTGGATGAACACTTCAGTATCTCGCTTACTTTGTGTATAGATGGAAGGCGTTCACAACACACAAATGCGGCAATCAATTTGAAAATGTATAATAGGTTCGTATATGAGATGGTGTGCATTACTGTCTTACATGTGTGCATCGGATCATCGCTTCTGTAATCGAAATTTGCGCCGCTCTATTTTTTCAAAAAAATTATCCATTTTCACCCTCATTTCAAAGTCTTGATATTAATGCCTTTTAACGACTACATGAATTAAGATAACTAAAAAAAGTTTTCTGTGTGTTATCAAGGATTGTGTTAAAAATCATAAAATATATTTTGGAAATTTTTGGCTATTTTATTACTGGAGATATTGACGAAATAGAGAACAAAGTCGAGGATAAAATATAAAATTTTAGATTCAAAGCAAAATATCCTTGAAAATGTCAAAGATATTTTAATGATATTAAAGATATTTTAATGAAATAAACTGTATTTTCTTTAATTCATGAAAATCGGACAAAATTTGAAAAAGTTATGAAGAGTACGAAGTTTCTCATGCCCGAGGTAGTCCGCTTTGACACCCTGTAACTCAACGTGTATTTCAAAATGGTGGTCCAAATTTCAATATTCTTAAAACTTAGGTCCTCTTCTAATTTTTACACTTAAACTGGACAATTATATAATTTAGCATATTTATTGCTTTTCTTGTAAATTAATGAAAATGTTAGTTAAGGCATTTTGCGTTTCAGGTGACGATATATATTAAATTACTTTGAGAAATTCTCAGAAACAAATTATTTGAAAGTTTTTATTTGTGTGGCTTAAGTCAGCCCAATGCCAACTCATTCGTGGACTTTTAATAATCAGCCGAGACACTTTTATTTAGCAAGGAAAACAACTATTAGCCAAGACACAAACCGGGTCAAAGGATTCACAAAAAAAACTTATAGAAAATTCTCTTCAAAATCCCTGAAACTAGGAAAAAATCTCCACAAAATCCCAGACGTTCCCCAGATTCCCAAAAAATAGGAAAAAAATCTCTCCAAAATCCCAGCACTTCCCCGGAAAACAACGGCAGCACCGAAAACAATGAAAACACCAAATCGGTTACAATGAATTTGTGAGGAATTTAACCTTCGCGCCGGCCTGTTGCCTTCGTTTTGAATAGTCGTTACCCGTACTTCTTAAGGCCGTTTCAGACTATAATACAAGTACATATAAATACTTTTGAGGAAAATGTAACGCTCACATGATAAATTGTTATTGTGTTTTGAAAGTTTTCAAATAACAATTATACCAGGGAGGCATTTTTTCGAAAGTATTAATACTTGTATTATTACACGTATTATTATTACAGTATTTCTTACACGTATTTTTCCATTGAAAACACTTTTTTTACGCCCCAGCAAAGAAAACCTTTATATGCTACATATCAATTGCACAACGTTCCATAAGGCGCTTCGTTTCAGAGAAAATTTTGTTTTTTACGACCAGCCTTTTATTCATGCATATTTTTCTGACTCAAGGCATTTTCAGGTGGTACAAACTCTCAGTAAAATATCGGAGTTAATAAATATCTTATAAAATATCTTATAAAATCTTATAAAATTAAGAGATAAACAAAATTATGAAAGTAAAAGAAAAATTTGGCTGCACGGACTGTTGAACTTACATCATGATATTTCTTTCCCCATATACCACACTGCCAATGATGACAGCTTGCAATAAAAAAAGTGAATATTATCTTCTTTTAATCAATTCTGCTGAGTTACTCTTTAGCTGTTTTTTCAGGTTTTTTATTTAACGGTTATTTATATTCATTATTTTCTTTTTATCTCGTACAATTAAGCTTTGTGTTTTTCTCTATTCCAGTATGACGGCCTTCGGCTTAAGAATACTAGTGTGTTAATGCTTGTTTTCTTCATTTAATTTATTTGAATAGTCTACATTCTTAGCTATGTGCCTGTAGAGTTTATAACACTTAATATATATGATCGAACTGAATGGCTTTAATCTAAAGAAAAACTACTTAAAGTATGGCTCAGCAGAATTGACTAAAAGTAAATGATATCCAACTACTTGACTGGAAGCTCCCTTCATAGACCACAAGTCTAGGAGGAAACGAGTTCTGATGAGGAGACCGTGGTTGGTCTAAAAACATCATGATGTAAAATAAACCTTCCGTGCAACGAAACTTTTCTTTGTTTTTGTCAATTGTTACATGCTGTAGAATTTCTTTCCAAATAAAAAATTATTTAACCTAAAGATTAAACAAAAAACCAATTCTGAATTAAAAGTTCAATTTAGTAACAAGAATTTTATCAAGTATTTTTGAATTGATGTTTATGTGAAGGGTGTATAGATACGTCATATGACCCTCTTGGTTTTATTTAATTTATTCTTCTTTCTAAACAAGCAAATTGTTATAATGAAAGAAAATAAAAAAGCGATTGTTACAACGGTTCGTAACGCTTTTTTTATTACGCCTTTTATGTGTGGATCATAAAAAGAAATAAAAAATCGTGGAACGTGAATTTAATTAAACCTCTTAGTTAAGCTATTATGCAAAAAGTGAAATACAAACAACGATTTTTTTCCCTTTAAGAGAGAAAAAAGTAAAATTTAAATATTCTTTTTGAACATTTAAGGTTCAGGGCCTGTTGAAGAATTAAAACAAATATCAATAGCACAATAACTTAGGGTAACATGAACGAACAATAAGTAATCACATCTTATATATACCCAGCAAAAACTTTGCTTACTGGTAGGCAAAAAAGTATATGAGGATTTAAGTCGTAACTACTTGCAATTTTGCTCGATAACTAGTTATTTTTGTTTGAGAAGTCCAAAAAATAATGGGTACCCCCTACAAATGTATTTACATTGTCACAGCAATTAGCTAGTTATTATTTGGCTTACTTGAAGCTAAAAAATATGTAGTAAAATTAATAAATTAAAATTATTTATATTATTATAATTATATATTATATTTGTTCAATTTTATTTTATTTATTTTTTGACCCAGCTGGGATATGAACCTGCTCTCGTTCAGATATGAAGACAAGAACTTTACCCACTCAGCTATTGTTGATTCATAAGTTTAAGCGACAAAAATTAATTTTCATATACAAACAAATGCTGACTTAAAAAGAGGTTGTCTACTAATTTTATGAATACTTATCAAAGAATTGTAACTACTTTCAGATAATGATAAGAAAATGTACTAGTTTTATTAAGAACTAAGTAGTAGTTCTAATTTGAAGAATAGTAATAAGATAAATAAGTACCACTCATTACTTTGTAACCCATTAATAAAGTACTAAAGACTACAAAAATTACAAAAGTTTTTGCTGGGTATATAATAATAATCAGAGATAGAAGAACATTTATTTTCGATGATTGGAGGTGTCATTTGACATTCATTACTCTCGTATTCGGCTGAAAATGAATATGACCTTCCTTTTTAAATAAAACTCAAGTTTCTTCATACCGATATTCTGATATATTTTTGGAGATCTAAGTTCTCATAGATACATACATTCTAACTTTATTCATTCTCTATTTTTGGAGATTTATTGGCCTGTCAAATTAAAAAGAAACATACCCAAATTTCATATAATCTCATCAATAACATTAGAAATTAATGTTATTGATGAGATTATATCAGCGCAATACTATATTTAAATTCCCTAATGTTAGCACGTGTACAATTCATGTGTAGCTTAATAATATTTTGTTTGCACATTAATAAGCTTAACCCTTTATAGCCCCATGTTACAGATATGCTCTATAAAATTTGATAATTAAATGGAATTAATAATTTTTTAACATACTGTTATTATCTTTACTTTAAACTAACGATATAAAAAAATCTTTCAATATAATTTTCAGAAATTTGAATATGAAACTCAGAACGCATATACAATTCTATGATTAACAATGTGGGCAACGTCCACGCCAAGGAAATATTTTTCTTTTTTCAACTACTACTATTTAGTCGCTCCTTGTGAAGCTTTTTTCTTGTGGACAGTTTTGTGTATTAAACGTTACTGAACTTTTGTATGTTTTTGATTTTAAATACTTAAAAATTTTGGAAATTTGTCAAATATTTTATATTGGAAAATGTTTCATCAATCAATCATAGTTTTTAGCCTAAATTTCGTATTGAACATTACCGAATGTATTTATTTTAATTGAATTTTTTTTTAACAATTTGGCTGTTTTTGTTAAGTCTTGGTAAACTTATAATTTTAGTTCTTGTTAATTCATCATAACTCATTTCTATCCTGAAAGGAAAACGCTTTGTAATGGAAATGAAACTATTAAATACCTTACATTAATACAACGAAAAAATTTCATTAATGACATGAAACATTGCATTACAGTGATGAAAAATTACATAAACGCTACGAAATTTTTTCAAGCACACTTTTTACATTTTGATTTTTCATAAATGATACGAAAGCCTTTTCACAATAAATATATGGCTCGAGTTTAAATCCAGACATTGGAAGTATTTTTTTTAAATATATAATTCCTTTTTAATTATTTTGGCTTGAGTTCGGTTTTAATTTAATATTTCAATATTATTATAATTTTGTTTAGAGATAAATGTGAAGCATACAGACAAAGAAAATTTTGACTGCACGGAGGGTTGAACTGATGTCTCGATAGCTACCGCTAATCTCATCAGAGTTCTTTATCGCTTAGACCACTCGACCAAAGCCGGGTGTTTGCAGTCAAGAGCTGAATATTATCTTCCTTTAATCAATTCATATTGTCACTCTTAGAGCTGTATTTCATTTGATCGTTATTGATATTCAGTTTTTTCTTTATGTTGTGTTAAGCTTCTTTTTAGTATTTCTCTATTCTAGTATGAATTATCATTGATAATTACTAGTACTAGTATGTGTGAGTGTTTGCTTGTTTGTTCAGTTTTATATGAACATATATATCCTTTTGCTAGGTGCCTTTAGAGTTTAACTGATTTTTGACTAATTTTTCGACCTTTCTTGATGTTGAAGTGTTTTCAAAAAAAATGAGCTTAAGGTCACTTTTTTTATAAAAAACGTTATAAAAACTTTATTCGATATTTCGCTACTCCTTTGTGTAGCTTCTTCAGGATAATCAATTAGTAACAATTAGTAATAAGATTTAAAACAACAATGTAACAGTAACAGTTTCGATAAGTTATATATTTATATAAATATTTTAAATTGATTTTTCTATTTCCTGTTTTTGTATGAAAAAATTATTTTGATTTGTAAATAAATAAAAAATATTTCGAACTTATTTTTCCCTTCCACCTTAGTTTGAAAAATAAAGTAAATTCAAAAAAGGGGCTTAAGCTCTGTCTATTAAATGTCTATAACTCTGTGATACACTATCAGTATCTGCTCTAAAGTTAATTCTAACATCTGGTGATACATTAATTATATGTAACATTTGCAACATATAACGACGTTTATACCTATTTTCTGTGTTCAAAATGGATGTGGCCTCAAAGTCTGGATAATGATTAGAATCACGACAATGTAATGATAATGCTGTTTTTTGTGATGATGTATAGTTTCTGTATTTCAGGTTGGATTTATGGCCAGCTAATCTAGTTTTAAGTTTATTTTGTGTTGTACCTCCATATACCTTATTACAATTCTCATTATCATTTCCCTTGCATGGTATTCTGTAAACAACATTTGCCCTATCCAATTTATGTATTTTATCCTTTGTTTTACTGAATAATCTACCTAACGTATTGTAAATCTTATGTGCTATTCTATATTTGTTTGTATCGTAAAAATTGGATTTTGATAATGGTTCTGAAATTACTGGAATATAAGTCAAAGCTTTGTAAATCTTTGGTGCTGTGATATCGTTTATATTATTCCTATTCAGATGTTTCCATTTTCTTATTAGATCACATGTCAATCCAATTGGAAAATCATTATCAACTAATAAACCTTTAATAATCTCTTTATTTTTTTTCTGTGGAATTGCACATCACTAATTGTCAAAACTCTATCTATAAGATTTTTCGCCGTGTTAATAATAATTCCCTTAGGGTGTTTTGAAAAATAGTTTATAATTCTACCTGACGATGTCGGTTTCTGATACCAATCTACTAATAAACTATTACCAATTCTTATTACTAATGTGTCTAAATAAGGAAGTTTGTAGTTTTTCTCCATTTCAATAGTAAATTTTATGTCAGAGTGAAATAAGTTAATTGATGTAAGCATATTATCTATTTCGTTTCTCGAAATTATACAGAAAATATCATCAACATATTTTGTTATAATCTTCGGTTTAACAAACGAACTTTCAATACATGTATCTAATAATTTTTCCATTACAATGTCAGCTATGATTGGAGATGCAGGTGATCCCATAGGAAGACCTTTTTGCTGCATATAGAGCTTATTATCATATTGAAAAAATCTATTATCAACTATGCAAAATTTTAAAATGCGTAAAAACAAGTCTTTTTCTATATCAGTGTGCTCTACAATTCTACTGCAATTTTCTTCTATAATATTGAAATAATGAAATAACATCCAATGATACCAATATTTCATCATTATCTATCCTAATATGTTTAATTTTGTCCTTGAATTGTAACGAGTCTTTAACGTTATATTTTGAATTTGTTGTCATATTTTTAAGAATTTGTGTAATATATTTACTAAGTCCATAAGAAGGTGAATTTATGAATGAGCAAATTGGTCTTAATGGGAAATTATCCTTATGAATCTTTGGAACTCCATATAACCTGGGTGCATTTGCTATACTAGTCTTCAAATTCGTTTTCTCTGTAAGTACAATTTTCCCTAAACAATCTCATTATTCATCTTTTGTAGTCTACTAGTTGTGTCCTTTTCTAAAATTATATATATAGATCTATCATTCACAATGTCATTCATCCTTGTATTACCATTATCAGCATTAAGAATTAGTATATTTCTATTAGTCTTTAAAAACTTTTCTGTGTCTTTCACCTTGTTTAGTACAAATTTATCCCTTAGTCAATTTCATTTTGTTCAAACGGTCATCTATTATTGTTGTCAATTTTGTTCTAGCTATTTCCTAATCCTCTTTTTCTTCTATCGTTTGAACAAAATTTTCTCCGTCTGATATTATTTCTAATACTGGAAAGTCTTCTTTTCTAATAGGTAATGCATATTTGTTGAAAACACTTTTGTTGAAAATTAGGTCGATAATAGTCAGCAACACTTTACCGATTATTATGGACCTAAAATTACACACTCATTATTTTTGAACAAAATGTTTTTACTAAAAAAAAAGCGATTAAGTGCGTGCAGGTTTGAACAGCGGCCTCCTGACTGATAGTCTGACGTATATACCATTCAGCCATAGCCGTATTATACTTTTGGACTAAATATGTTTAATTTGAAAGGGTTCTTCTTTAATAAAATAACTACAAAATCTATGTAATTTTAGACAAGAATAAATTTTCAACTCAAATTTAGACAATATGTGATCCTAAATTTGAAGTAATGTTTTAGAGTGTAGCACTGGTTACTGAGCAGTACGGGCAGCGATTAGTACTGGCATATTACTAATGCACATCACAGCACCCTCCTTCATCGATATTGTGACAGAATCGTCGTCGAAGTATAAGAAATAATAAAACGGCTATACACATAAAAAATAAATTAATGCCTATCCCGCTTCACGATGTTCACTCTACACTATCCCTTTCCCATAAAAGGTAACACATTAAAGTATTAACTGGTAAGGTATTCATTGCCGAGTGTATTACTTCTCTTTAATAGAAAAATGTCGACAAATTGTTTGTCATTTGTGACTTTTCTTTAATACTTAATATTATTATCAAATAACTCATTAAAATGTTGAGTTGTATAAATTAATTAAAACTATATTAGTAATAATTGTAATGAAAAAAAAAATATTAAAAACATTTTAAATTGAAGTGTTTATTGAAAAGTTTGTAGCATAAGCTTTTTCACTTTGGTAAAAATTTGTCATTCGTTACTTAAATATTTATTCCACAATTCTGCCAATAAAAACCGAATTCACTGCAAAGAGCAAATTACAAAACGGACAATATTTTGCGTTAGATGATATGGTGTGTCCGTCCGCAATTTTTCATAGTACCAAAAATTTTTTTTGAAAATGGGTTCACAAATGACAGAGTTATGCATGTCCACAAATTTAAAAAAAATACACACGAATTGATAACCTCCCTCTTTTTTGAAGTCGGCTAAAAAATGCAGGCAAAAATGTTGAATAAATGCAAATATTTTGTAAATAATTCATTTGTATTAGACCATTTGCTTCACATTTGATTAAGAAGAAAAAGAAACATGTAAAATAATTGTAATTCGTTACTTGTCTATTTGTATGGATTTGGTTTTAATAGTTTCTAATATCTGATTTTGGGCGCTTTTGTTTTGGGTTTTAAAGGAGGAAAAAACTAAATTAACCAGAGTAGAAATTCAAAAACGTTATAGAGAAAAATTAAAACTAGACGAACAACAGTATGGAGAATATAAGCAAAAAGCAAAAGAAAGCTAAAAGGAATTATTCTTAAAACACATTATTTTATTTATTATAGTTCTATGCAATTAACACGAGAAATTATATTGTCATAAATTGGGGTAACGAATGACAAAAAAAAAACATAAAATACATGTTCCTTAGCAAACTGTTACGTTACCACAACCTGCAGACAATTGCTTATTCGCTATATATTTTACAATAATAAAGTTCATATTTAATTTATTTTCTCCTTTTTTACGATGTTAAATAAATTGAAATGAACTTACAATGGAAATCAAACTTATATTAATTTAGGAAAATTTTATTTCAAAATTTTGGGTTATAAAGGGTTAATATTAAATGAAATACTAACAAGTAGTTTAGTAAGAATTTTGCGTGTATAAATGTTTATTTAATTTAATTATGGTCTAGTTTTCTAATTTCTTTTCAAGTGTTTAAGAATGTTAATTGCCTTTTTGAACTTTTTTTATATGTATTTCTTATTATTTGAATACTGTGTGTGAAAGTTAATAAGAAAAATGTCATTAACTTAGTTTTTTCTTATAAGTTTTATGGTTATTTGTTTTGATTATAGATCTAATATATACCCAGCAAAAACTTTTGTCATTTTTGTAATCGGTAGTACTTTATTAATGGGCTACAAAGTAATGAGTGGTATTTATTTATCTTATTACTATGGTTCAAATTGGAACTACTAGTTAGTATTTGATAAAGCTCGCACGTATTTTTCTCATTATCTGAAAATAGTTGTAATTTGTTGTTATGTATTAATAAAATAAGTAGACAACCACTTTTTAAGTCAACATGTGTTTGTATATGAGAACAAATTTTTGTCGCTTAAACTTATAAGTCAACAATAGAGAAGTGGGTAGAGCACGTGTCTTCAAATCTATACGAGCACGGGTTCGCATCCTAGCTGGGTAAAAAATAAACAAAAAAAATTTTATATATAAATAAAATATAATGCGTGTGTGTAAAAGTTTTTTGGTTTTAGTTTGTTTATTTGAGTACATATTTTTTAACTTCTAGTAAGCCAAATAATAACTAGTTAATTGTTGTGACAATGTAAATATATTTGTAAGGGGTACCCTAATTTGTTGGTCTTCTTAAACAAAAATAAATAGTTATCGACTTAAATTGTAAGTAGTTACGACTTAAATGCTTATATAATTTTTGCCTGCCGGTAAGCAAAGTTTTTGCTGGGTAGGTTGGTAAAACAAATAATTAGTTTGTTATGGGAGGTCATTTGTGTTGACAATGACGAATTCAAATACTTGTAATCTGCCAAAGAAAAAAAGTTTTATTTTTGAATAATTGTTGATTACCCAAAACTTTGGAGTTGGTAAATAAATACAATTTTTTGTGTTTCGTTTGCAGGAAATTATTATAAATACATTATCAATGTTTTTTTACTTATGTATGTATTTTTTTGGTGAATTATTTCAGTCAAGTTCAAGTTCGTTACTTTGTATCAGAGAACAAAAATGTTTTTATTTAATGTAATAATTTTCAAAGAAGACAAAAAACTTAAATTGCATTCTTCAGTTACTGATTTTTTCGCCATAAATTTTTCATAAATGTACTCGTAATAAAATTATATGTTTAAATTGGCTTTAAAAAGAAATTATTTAGTCTGGCATGCTAATATTTTAATCATGTTATAATAATTCCCTATCAAAATCTCCCTGTCTATTACAATTCCTTTCATATACGTAACTTGTTCTTTTTCTAACACACATGTTTTCTCAATTATAAAGTTCTTTGTCAATAGAAGAAAAACGAATAGTTTGTATAAATAAGTTTGCTTTTGTATAAGGACTGCGGTAAATAATTAAAAGTACTCTTAAATATGCCTGAGAATTAAAAAAAAACAAATGATTTAACCATTTCACCCGTTATAATTAATTCCAGTAGCATGTTATAATGTCCAGTGACATAATGTCCAAAAAGTTTCATAACGTCCATGGATATTATGACGCTTTCAAAAGTGTCATAATGTCCATGAGTGCAGTGTCTTAAGGTCCATGGACATTATGACACTTTTTAAATATTTCGGCCAGGCTTAAGGGTTTTCTCTCTTGGTACATCGAATAGCGGCCTCACTTAGTTGAGATTTTGTGCATAGGCAGGAGAAAATCCTTAAGCCCTGCCAAAAGCCGGCTAGGCAAAAATCTTTACTAAGCGAAGCCGCGCTTCCATATACTGAGGGGAGTAAACCCTTAAGCCCGGCCGAATAATTCCTTAAGCCCCGCCGAATGCCGGCTAGCAGAAAATCTCTAGTAATATAAGTTAAATTTCTTAAAAGACTGAAATGAAAAAAAGCTTAAAATAGTTGAACATGCTAAGAAAAGACAGTTAGTGAAGTTCCGAACATTTAGACAAAGTTCAATAAGGTGCGACTCGCCACAAGATGGCGACAGTGTGTTAATTGAGCTTACTAAATTAGTAGGATTTTCGCTACAGTGTTGTTGCCACTGTCAGTGGTAGTGTGGGTAAAGGACTCTGATGAGTAGACTTGGTGGTCACGAAACAGCTGTCAGTTCAACCTTCCGTACAGCCAAATTTTTCTTTAAATGTTCAATATTTACATGCTTTAGAATTTCTTTCTTAAATAAAAAATAATTTGATCGAAAGATTAAATTAAAAATGAACTTAAAGCAATCTAATTTAATAACTTTGGATTTCTTAAAATTTTCAATTAATTTGTAAATATTTCTTTAAATCGACATACTTTAAGCATTGTTGACGCTATTTCCAAATTTTGGTTAACGTCAATTGACTTCATTTTCCACCATGGCGACAGGGTTCAAGGATATAAAAATATATAAGCATATAAATATGTATATTTGAATTCGTTCGGGGTTCTGTGAACCGATTCTGCTAGAGGAGGCAAACAAAAATATACGTTTTGCAAGATCTCATCGGAATTTTAGTTTAGGGGGAGATTGTTAAAGTATCACCCTTTTGGCCTGACCGTGCAGCAAATTGGTACATGTTATTTACATCAAAGGTGTAGGGTATGTTCAGCTACTTTGTAGAAAATATTAGGGCAAATATTTTTGTAGAACATATTAACCCTCTGACTCCCCAACATAACGGCCACTTTTAGCTCTTTTCTAAGAAAGTGTAAGAAACACATATAAAAAGGGGGAGAGCGGGGATAAACTGTTCTACAAAAATGTTGGCTATAAAATTTTACTGTAGATGAGAAAAGACAACCAAGCACCATTCACAACTTGTACACCAGAAATACTTTAAAACTTGAACTATATATAAGGGCTAGCTTGATACTTATTCATAATTAGTACTCGGCATAGGAAATTTTGTAAGATGTAAAGAATCGGCTTACAGAACCCCGCAATTTTGAAAAAATTACAAAATTGTTGTATAGTGTTCTTTAATGGCAATGAAATACTGGTTTTCACACGAGATATCTTATATATGTCGTCGTGCCGAAGTTGTCATCACGTATATCACAAAATAAAAAAATTAGATACGACCATTTCCTATGATAATTTTAACAGATCTATCCAATTCCCAGGTGTCTATCGCGTATAGTTTTTGAGATATTGCGAAGCCATTTTATTGTATATCCACTTTTGATTAAAATGTAATGCGTTGTAATACCGGTGTAACATAATTGTGGATATACAATAAAATTTACAATTAAAAAAAAACTTACGTTATCTTCACGTATGTGGACAAAACCTATTTCGTTGTGCCAAAGTTATCTTCATGCATGACGCGAAATCATAGAAATAAGATAAGATCTCTTCTTGGTGTAAATTTGTTAGATCTATTGATCTGCATACTGTACCACACAGAAAAAATATCATCAAACTGCAACTAACAGTTTCAATTGTTAATATGTAATTTAAATTCACACATATATTTTATTAATACAACAAATTTAGTTGTTGATACGACAAACATAGAAATTTTTTTCAACAAACTGAACTAACCAAATTTTTTGTTATGTATTGTGAAAAAAATTAGCAATCACCATTGTTGATATAACAAATGAACGCACACACGTAGATGAAAGCAAATCACGTTTTGTGTGTATTCATTATTTGCATATTTAATAACGAATTGCTCTGTAGCTGAGAGGTAAGAACGTTAGTCTATTAGTCCAGAGGTCGCCGGTTCGATTCCACCCAAAGACATTTAGTGTTTTTCGCAGACAAGCAAAAAGTCACTTCGAGGATTGTGTATAAAAAATATTGTTATTACAACAAATATGATAGTTAAAATTTGTTCGGAAAATCAACAATTCACATTGTTGATATAACAATAGTCTTAATTGAAATAAATTTGAAATCAACAAAAAAAATTTTCAAACATATTTTTCTGAGTTTCCTTTAACTTACAATTTCGTAATTGTATTTACAAAAATCGTTGTAGGTTCAAAATCAATAAATTATTTAATTGATATAACAAAAAAACTAATTGTATTTAAAAGTTTATTTTTAGGTGGCAAACATAACTAACTCTCGTTTCGGAGCAGATATCGAAATGAAAATTGCGACATATAATGTTTATGGATAAGTGATCCGTTGTAGAAAAATGAGCATGGTGAGCCCACTTTTATTGGTAGCCCCCATGCATAGTAAAAAAATGTTTTGTGCATTTGACCACAGCCACCTTTTTATATGTATTTTGAGGCACTGAATGCGAATCTGAAGTGCGTTTGGCAAATACACCCGCAAAGTTTAGAGTAAATTGCGAAAAACCGTTAAAAATACTCGACATTTTGAAGGTGTACGAGACAAACGGACCTCAGTTAGGTCTGATGAACTGTACAGGCCATTTTTTATATTTGTGTCATATATGAATGCAAGTTTGTTTTACCACCTTATTTGCACGTATATCCCACAAATTAAAAAATATTTCGCAAAATGTGGCGTAGAGAACAAAATGTAAACGCTGTACTAAATTCAATTACATATTATCTATTTACTTTGACTACAAGTCGTACTCAAAAATTTATGTACGAATAACACTAAAATACACTTGAATCACGTACAAAATTATTAACTTGAGTACAAAAGTTCTTATATTAAGTACGACTATTTTTATAAACTTTACACAGAGTCGTAATGTGTTGGTGGTTGTTTGCTTGTTGATAGCTTCAGTCTAATTATCTGCTCTTGTTGTTGTTGTTTTGCTCTCGTTTATTTTGTTTGTTTGTGCAGTGCTGACAAATAGCCGACAAACGTCGTATTACATGCTGCTGGTGTATTCTGGATTTTAGTTGTCGTTCTTTCTCTGCTAATTTAGCTGAGTTGTCTAAGGCGTTGGCTTATTAACGTGTTGACTTAAGTTCGATACCAGGAATGAGCAAAAATAAATTTTAAATTAAAACAAGTAAGTAAAAATGTTACATTTAGCTAAGTAATAAAAATATAAATTCGTTTGTCTGCAAAAATAAGCCTAATTCAGGTTTGATTCAAGTATGCAGCGGGCACAAATAAAGGATACAATACGACAATTGCTCCAAATACAATACGACGTTTGTCGGCTACTTGTCGGCTATGCCCAAGCAATGAAAATAAACAATAACAAAGAAAAAAACAACAACAAGATGACAACAGCTAATTGTGGCTATCATCAAAGCAAACAAACACCAACACATTACGAGTACAGCTGCGAATAAAGTTTATAAACATGGTCGTACTTAAAATAGGGTGGGCCAAAATTTTTCTTCTATTTTCCATTGATACTTTGAAAAATATGTTGGTAGACACCTCAAAAAAATTCACTCCAAGTATGAGCTACGAGTATTAATTTTAATAGGAAAGTCCTCCGCCTCTCAGTTTTTTTATTTTTTAGTTATTATTAGAAAGAAAAATTCATATCTCGGTATTTACTATTTGGAAAAAAATATCTTGTCTCTTATATTTTTGTAGAAAATTGAATTCTCTACACAAAAGGTCTTAAAGAATTTTCTTTTAAACATCACCGTTCAAAAGTTATTAAAGTATTTAAAAGATATACATGTTCAAACTTTAATGTACACTAAGTTTGACGAAGAATATCTTTTAAACGGTTAATTTAATGGACTAATCATTATAGATCATTTTTGTAGAGCAGAAAATTTCCTATAAAACTATGATGTCAGCGTATCACAATAATTTTTTGCTAACGAATTATAAAATTCATAAGAAAAAAGAAATCTGCCTGAAAATAATGAAACTTAAGCCTTTAATAACTTTTGAACGGTGAGGTATACAAAAATAATTTTTTAAATCATTTTTGTAGAGAATTAAATTTCCTACAAATATATGAGACGAGATATTTTTTTTCCAAATAGTATATTATCGAGATATGAATTTTTCTTTCTAATAATAACGAAAAATATAAAAAACTGAGATTTGGAGGACTTTCCTATTAAAATTATGAGCTCATACTTGGAGAGAATTTTTTGAGGTGTCTGCCAACCTTTTTTCAGAGTATCAAGGGGAAAAAAAATTCAAAAAAGATCTTGAACATTTTCAAGACCTTTTTTGAATTTCTTGAAGACGTGGGGTTAAGTTAGTTTATCAACAATCTCATAACTATGTTCCTCACTGTTTGCTCGAATTGTTGATGTAACTCGGCTTTTGAATGAACAATGTGTTTATTGTATCACGTGAATTAATTTAAATAGAGATAATATCGCTAATTTTATATACTCGTATACTTGTATAAAAAAAAACTTACACAATACTTAATGAAAGCAAACACTTTGCACTTGTGTGTCTTAATTTATAAAATTTTTTTGTAAATTAAGAAAATAAAATGAGGAAAATGAATAAATTCTGTTGATACTTTATTTCATTATATTAGAGGGGCCGTAAAATAAATAAAATTTGGATTTGCTATCGATTTGGTATATAAGAGACTCGAAATCTTTAACGGCACACAGGGAATCGTTACATAGATTTGGCGGAGAAAAATAGAAGAAGTTCTCGTAGAGTGATGAGATTTGGCACGTACATATGTATGTTTAAATTGCTAATTGCTATGGTTGATATCGGCTCAAAGAATTGTAACCTTTCTTTATATCCTTAAATGAAAAAAAATGCCACAACTATTAAAATAATAATTGAGTTATAAATTTTTAGTCGAACTGTATGGTTTTTATCCAAAGTTATTTCATTAGTTTGGCTTAAGTTCATTTTTAATTTTAATCTTTCGATCAAATTATTTTTTATTTAAGAAAGAAATTCTAAAGCATGTGAGTATTGAACATTCAAAGAAAAATTTAGATGTACGGAAGGTTGAACTGATAGCTGTTTCGCGACTACGAAGTCTACTCGCCAGAGTTATTTACCTACACTACCACTGACAGTGGCAACAACACCGTAGCGAAAATCCTACTAATTTTAGTAAGCACAATTAATAGACTGTCGCCATCTTGTGGCGAGTTGCACTTATTATTTAACTTTTTCTAAATATTCTGAACTTCACTAAGTGTCTTTTCTTAGAATGGTTTTTGCATTTTCAGCTTTCGCTACAGTGTTGTTGCCACTGTCAGTGGTGGTGTACACTTTAAAACACTTTTGTTGAAAATTAGGTCGATAATAGTCGGCAACACTTTACAGATTATTATCGACCTAAAATTACACACGCATTATTTTTGAACAAAATGTTTTTACTAAAAAAAGCGATTGGCTGCGTGCAGGTTTGAACCGCGACCTCCTGACTGATAGTCTGACGTATCTACCATTCATCCATAGCCGTATTATAGTTTATGTTACATTTTTTCCACTTGGACTAAATATGTTTAATTTGAAAGGTTTTTTCTTTAATAAAATAACTACAAAATCGATGTAATTTTAAACAAAGAGAAGTTTTCAACACAAATTTAGACAATATATGATCGTAAATTTGAAGTAATATTTTAGAGTATAGGTAAAGGACTCTGACGAGTAGACTTGGTAGTCACGAAACAGTTGTCAGTTCAACCCTCCATACATCTAAATTTTTCTTTGAATGTTCAATATTCACACGCTTTAAAATAATATCTATATTGTAAAATTAATTCTTACACAAGCTACTTATAATATCTATAGTGTTGGGATCAAATTTTCTTTAATTCGGAGCAAAGATACCTTTTGCTCAAAAATGTTACTCTTGTACGAAAATCATAATTTTTATTAATTGTGAATAAAATCAAAATTTGTAGGTGGATTTTAATGAAATATGGCTCGTTTTATTTGTAACATATTTAACTATATGCTTATAGAAAAAGAACAGAATTTTTTAATCCAAATTGATTATTCAGAAAGAATTGGGCATGATTAATATTCCAAGGAACAAGGGAAAAATTAACACCAACTTAATTTATCAACCTACAAAGCAGAACAGAGTAGCGCAACATTCGGAAGCCGCTACACTTCCATCGTACGTGCTCACATGTATTTGCTTATGACCACTTGTCATATGGCTCTGTTGAATGTGATTTTAATTCTTATATATACAACTTTTTCGTGAAATTTTTTTTTAAATCTTTATTAATATTTTAAAACAAAAATTTTTAAGATTATTTTTATATTTATTTCTTGGATTTGAATTGAAAAAAAATTTGTAATTGAGTAATTCCATTTAATCGGATGTAACCATTTTACACCCATTTTTTGTTATAGATCAAGAATATAAAATTTTTCACTTAAAAAACGTTGGGCCTGGCAAGGACATTAAGCTTAAAGTCGTTGAATAACGGGTAGACACTGATAGAACACAATTTCTGCTCAGAATGGTCGTCAGAAAGCTGCGACGGGTGTAACTTTACAAATCTTAGTTTAAAAATATTATGACTTTCAGTATAAATTCTGTAAAATTTTTACTATAAGGTAAACAATAATTTTGGTATAGATATCTGTTCAGAGTGTTTTTAATTGTATGTATTATGTATTTACTGTTTGACAAAAAATTATTTTTCTTATAAAAAAAAACATTGTGAAAATGAGACGGGTGTGACCGATGGGTGTGACCGATTGGTGTGACCGATGGGTGTGACCGACGGGTGTGACACAGTACGAAAATTTAAAAATTTCTAAGAAATAAAACTTTTATTTGATTTAATTAATATAAATAACATAAAGATAAACTCATAAGAAAATAATAAGACATTAAATTGTTTGCTATCCGTTTTATTATAGACAGCAGAATATCCTGGCTGAATATTTTTTTAAATTCAATAAAAAACCAAAAAAAGTATATTCTTTTCAGAGATAACGGCTTTTATTAATAATGTGAAAGGGAATAAAATAAAATCTGAAGTAAATATTAAACATACAAGGAGGGAGAGCAAAATGTTTCTCGCATGACTTAAAAGTGCCGCAAATTGATTAAAAAATATTAAATAGTAGCCCAATTCACAATCTTGTGCAATGGTCTTGCATCGTAGCATTTGCAAAATAGTATTGTATATTGATACTCACCACTTAAGAAATGTTAGTGGTGAGTATAAATATATTTTACCATTTTGCAAATGCTACGATGCAAGACCATTTACACAAGATTGTGAATAGTTAGACTGTGAAAAATGCACTGTTTAAATTAATTTGCGAAAAATTGTACATTATATTTTGTATGAAAATGTTCTTTTAAAAATTTGTTGGCAGCCGGCGGATTGTAGTAAATTTTTTTGCTTCGTCGCCGCAAAATTTTATATTGTCAGAAAAGATATCATTTGACACAGCAGAAACATGAAATTTTTCCCCCACAGGCAAATATTGTTTTACCATAGTACTTTTCCACCATTTGACACACACGCCCAAAGTCTTTAAGCAAATTTATTACTGTTTGAATTAGTTTCAAAATATTGTAATTCTGCCACACTGTGTCATGTGTGAAAAATCATGAGCAACCTCCTTTTTTCCACAGCCAAATTAAATATATGTTGTTTAAATAAAATTGGGTTGACTGTTCCCAATTTTATTTAAAAAAAAACGCTTTGAATTTTCCTTCATTGTTATGGGAGTTCTAAGAAAAGAAAACAACAGAACAAGTGGAAATGATAAAGTAATCTAAAATCTATGAAATAAAATTCATAGTTATTTATAAATTCAAATTCATTGGTTTACGCCTGATGTATTTTTGTTCACATGTCTGCATTTATTGTGTGAATGAATAACAAAAATTAACTTCATATTTTTATTTTTATTATCATTTTTATTGTTTCTTTTTTTTCTCTTTTCTTATGAAATTTAAAACTCAATTTAAAGCCAACACAAAACGAATGATGTTTATTAATATTAATTTTTTGCTTAAATCAATAAGTATGTTTTATTGTTTTATATGTGCAAACAAATATAGACTGATTTCTTTAGGGTTCAATAAATGAGGAGAATAGAAGAATTATTCATTCAGCTAATGAAACGGGTTCAGTGATATTTCTTCATCATATGCATGAAATATTGTATTAATAGAATGACAATTTTCATTTGCTTGAAAATGAAATTGCTCCCTTTCTGCATTTTTTTTATTATTATTTTTTTTTTTGCTTTCATTGCAATTATGATAATGTTTTCGTTGATATTATGAAGTTAAATTATTTTCCAGTTTTAAGAAGACTAAAAGTTTATTTAATTAGATTTGATTATTAATTGCAAAAACTCTTTATAATACAAGAAATAAAACAAATTTTGATACAAGGAATACCATTTAATCGTTTTCGACAGTTTCAAATTTTGCTTTTTTTTCCAAACAGAATATTACTCACAGAATCTTTTGTAAAGAAAAGTTATTTTAATGCAATCGAAGAATAATAATATGTAGGAAGGAGTTTGACTGTAGATGGATTATCTGTTAACTCATGTAAAAAGTCAAAACTACGCTAGAGGGAAAATAACCTGTCACAAGACAAGTCACGTGACTGGTATTCAAGGACTAGCAACCGGTTCAAATTTCAGAACTTTATATGAAAGGGACTGGTAACTTTAACATGACGTTGTCATTGGAGGGGATCAATTGACTTAATTAAGATACTCAGTGATACACACAGAAAAAAAGGAATGTAAAATCGACATGCCGCAATTTTGATTGCAAATCATGTTAAATTTACAAGAAATAATTTGTCGTTTGAGTGTGTTAGTGTTTACTTGCTTTGTTCATTGCTACAATTCACTGTTCTGCTTAGTTGTGTGACTTGTTGTTGTTTATTCTTACATGTGTCGTCTATGTATACGACAAAAAACGAATTACCAGCGAATATTTACTGCTACTGGTCTAAAATTACCATTGTTTCATATTAATTTTAAACGGAAAATAATTAATCTAACCTAAAATCACCGTTAAAACAATTTTGTTATAAACGTTAAGTTTCATTTTCAATCGACATGACAATAACTTTAATTTCAAATAAGTTTTATGTTAAATAATCATTTAAATCATGTTGACTTAAAATGAAATGTATTTTACATACGATGGTATTTATTTAGTGTATAAGTAAATAAAAGTTTGAAGCTGTTGTGGCTGCAGTGGTTAGCGCGTGGACTATCATGCAGGTGGCACGAGTTCAAATCTTGGCTGGGGCAGTCAGCTACAACGAAAGTTTTCTGATGACTATCACGTAAGTAAAATAATTAATAAAATAGCTACATTAAAGTCATATTGTTTCAGCTTGATATAACTTTAATTCAACATGATTCTTCGTGCTGTTTCAATATCAAATTCACGTTGTTTCAACTTGAAATAATTTTAATTCAACATGATTCTTCGTGTTGTTCCAATATGAAATTCACATTGTTTCAACTTGAAATAACTTTGATTCAACATGATTTTTCGTGTTGTTCCAATATCAAATTCACCTTATTTCAACTCGAAGTTACTTTGATTCAATATGATTTTTCGTATTATTTCAGTATCAACTTCATTTTGATTTAACTGTACTGGAATATTAAATCAACATGAAATATAGTTAATTCACAAGGAAAAATTTTCTTTCAAGATTATTGTTAATCATGTTGATTTAACATGAAATACCTATGAAGCAAAATCACTACCGAAAAATTTTAAGTTAATCTGGTTTTCGACGATTTTACATGGAAATTTTCTGTGTGTAGGTTCTAGACCTTAACTTAAGCTACTTTTCCTGTGTTGATTACTTTAATACTAGTTAAATTACTGTACTTTATTAACATAATTTTGATTTGGAAAAAAAATCTGCTTGTACAGTGAGATATTTTGCTAAAATGTTTGTTATAATTTTGTGATATGATCTCTTTTCACCGCTCACGACTTAGGCACATTTTGTGCGATGCCCATTTTCACCAGTCTTAGGAGAAGTACGTTCAAGACAATTGGTACAACATTTACAGCAGCGTAGTGATAGAATATATAAAAAGATTGTGGTTTCAAAATGGTTATTCGAATGAAAATTTTTATTCATTATTCCTTCGAATATTCGCATAAAAGTTGTAAATTATTCGGCTGTTCGAACAAGAAAAGAATTATGAAATTTTATTCGAACGATTATAAAACCCGAATAGTTGACAACATTATTTCATATCTTCATGAACAAATGCACGGTGGGCCAAAGCATAAGCTTTGATATACATATATATATATATTTTTTTTTAATAAATTATAAAATATTTTTCATGTAAATATTAGTTTTTTCGTGATAAAATCACTCTAGCAAAATAAAATGTACCCTATTTGTAATATTTCATTGTAATTCAGTTCTAAAAGAAGCTCTTTAACCAAACATGAAAATGCAAGTAAATATTATTAATGAAATCTCCCAGAAGTTTTGTTTGATTTAGAAAATACTTTGTTGTTAGAGATAACAAAGTGAGGCAATGAACTGTAGCTGAAAGATAAGAGAGTTATTGCTTGAACTCGTAATTCAAGATTTTCTACTGAATAGAAATATTGAAAAATTCCAAAAAAAAAATTCATTTTATATACTTGTAATAGGGATGCCAATACCGAAATCCCGCTCCCGAAAATCCCGGGATTTTTAGGTACTAACAAATCCCGAATACCGGGATTTGTGGAAAAAATACCGAAGAATCCCGATATATTTAAATTGCATTTTTTAAGTAAATTTCTAATACAAAAACCTCATAATGAAAAGTAACACTAATTTATTTACATATTTAGATGCATTATGGTTGTCAAAGGGTATCCTCTATCCCCACTCTCCTGGTCGGTGGTGATAAACGAGCTTCTCCACGTTCTTAGTGAAAGTGGGCATGGTAACTAGAAAATTCGGCTGTGATATCTTAGACGTCATGTATGATGCTTTTGGTATAGTATCGTTAAATGGATGCAAATGCCTTATTCTATGAATGTCAAGAGCTTTTTTTTGACAATAGTCTGACTTGGAGTCCCTATGAAGAATTCTTGTAGCAGGTAGCGTCTAGAGTTTTGTTGGATGCATCTAGAGCATGAGCCCTAAAATTGTCACGTGGAATTATAAAATTATATTCAGACGAGAACTCGGCTGGCTGTAGAGACTACCAAACTGTACAAGGTCCAGATGTTCTTGCTACCGGTGTAATGTCCACCTTTGGATATTCAAGCCTTAATTAGTGCTCTGAAGCTGTGGCTGCTTGCGGGCTTTGTCTCGGAAACTCTGTTCGTTGTGTTAGCAACGAGTATTCATCGATCCTGAATACCTCGTAGGGACACTTCGGTAAATGGAACTGACACAAAACAAGTCACGTCACCGGTCCCCAGGTGGTAGGGACCAGTCCGAGTTCTAACACTTCATATGAAGCGGACCCAGCCACTTTTACATAGGGATGGCCTAGGATATGGTTAATTGATACTTTGTATGCACCTTGTAACTTGTCTCTGAACTATCTTATGCAGTCCTAATCGGTGTAGAATAATACAGATTATATATAAATATTATTCCAAACAAATTCAGCTGTAGTTATCGATGAATCTATTTTTATTTATTGTTACAAATCCAAACAGAAATTGTATTTTATTTTGAAGCGGTGTCTTTTATAGGCCTCGAACCGACAACCTCCGGCATGACAGGCTAGTACACTACCCACTCGACCACAGGGGCACTTATATTTCAATGTTATAAATACCAGTTAAGCTGGAGTTAATATCTCAATATAGTTACGAAACAGGTTTCTGAGTAGCATGGCAGTCTCATTGAAGGGAGACAATTATTATTATATAGATACTATGTGATAGGCTTTAGATCCAGATGCTTCGAATTTGTTCAGTGTCGTTTACTACAATACTAGCCGAAGTACCAACTAAATTGACTGAAAATTGTAAATATGTGACCATTTACACAATATGTATTTTTTCACCATTCACTACTCCTTATTTTTGGTATCAGTCTCATTTTCTCAAGTCAATGGACGAGTACTTTTGGATCATTTGTCACCAAATTTTCCGCAGGGGAACTATAAGGTATGCTGACCGACAGCATAAACTGTGAGCTGAGGTTCAGCCTATGGTATTTCCGGCGGAAATTGAGACAATTGTAATATTTGCCGTCATTATTTTAAATAAAAGTCCTCAGAGCTCACATAGAGTTAACTTTTACGATAGCCAAGTACCTCTGCAATATCTCCTTTCATGGAAATTTTGGTCCGAGCATGTGCCAGAGTCTTAAACTAACTACAGAAGCTATAAATAGGTAACAACATTTTTATTTACTGCTACACCCCTTAATGAGCTTGTGGCGTCATTTGGTCAACGATTAACCAGTAAAAATGGAATGGAATGGAATGGAATTTCTACCTCAAAGGTTATACCTAATTTATTTTCTTGATTCTAATTAATTAATTTTTATAATTATTTTTCATTTTACTGTTCAGTGAAATATTAAAATTTGTATTAAAATACATTGTAATTAGGGTTTTTTCTCGGGATTTCCCGTCCTGGGAAATCTCCGCAAAATCGCTTATTTTCGCTTCCCGCTCTCCCGGGAATTTTACTCGGAAATTCCCGGAATTAAAAATCTATTTATATATAAATAAATTAAGTAAAGTGCGAATTTGGCGCGCACGCGAAGGGTTCCGTACGAATACACATATGTATATCCCTTTTTGTTTTTGCCCCGTTTGTCATTTTGGCAGTTTTTTCGTTGTGCTTTCTTGTTTAATTTTAGTTTTTTATTTTTTTAAGTATTTTTCGTTGTTTTTTTGGGTTTTGTTTTGGCGCTTTTCGTGATTTTTTTTAAATTTTTTTCTGACGATTTTTCGTTTTTTGCAATTTTTTTTTGTTTCTTGCCGATTTGTTTAGTTTTGGCGATTTTTTGGTTATGGCATTTATTTAACGTTTTCACTTTCTGAAGAAATTTTTAGTTTAAGCGATTTATTTTAGTTGTGGCGATTTTTTCATTTTTGGCGCTTTTTCGTTTTTTCGTTTTTTGGGGTTTTTTTGGTTTTTGTGTGGTTTTTTATTTTTAGCGACTTTTTTTGTTTTGACACTTTTTTCGTTTTGGCGATTTTTTTGGTTTTTGGCGTTTTTTTAGTTTTGGCGTTTATTTTGGTTTTTGCTTTTTTTCTCGTTTTTGTGATTTTTTGGCGATTTTTTCATTTTTTGATGATTTATTTAGTTTTAGCGATTTTTCGTTTTGAAGTCTTTTTAGATTTTTGACGTTTTTCAGTTTTTTTTTTTGAGATCTTTTCAATTTTGGTGATATATTGCGTTTTAGCAATTTTTTTAATTTTGGCGCTTTTTTCCTTTAAGCGCTTTTTTCATTTTAGCGTTTTTTTCGTTTTGAAATTTTTTTTATTTTGGATTTTTTTAGTTTTAGCGTGTTTTAAAATTTTAAGATTTTACATCTTACGGTTTCCAAGATACAGCATATTATCTCAATTACATAGTCAAAATTACAATAACTAATAGAATACCCTTTAATTTTTATTGTTTTAAATATCGGTGTTAATTGGTGTAGTCTTTTCTACAGACTACACCAATTAGCACTTACTTTGAAAATTTAAAGTGTCTATATATAAGTGTCTGTATTTACATTAGTATTTCAACATGTTGCGTTGCTCGCTTTAGAACACCCTTTAATTTTTAACTGTCATATATTTGTTGTTGTAGCGACCGAAGTTTTACATATTATGTAAAAATTTCAGGTCCGTAGCTCTTACGGTTCCGAAGATAGAGCAGATAGTCTAAATTACATAGTAAAATTACATTGGCTGATAGAACACCCTTTAATTTTTATTGTTTTAAATATCGGTGTTAATTGGTGTAGTCTATTCTACAGACTACACCAATTAACACGAACTTTGAAAATTTAAAGAGTCTATATATAAGTGTATGCATATTACATTAGTATTTCAAAATTTTTCGTTGCTCGCCTTAGAACACCCTTTAATTTTTAGCTGTCATATATTTATTGCTGTAGCGGTCAAAGTTTTACATATTCTGTGAAAATTTCAGGTCCGTAGCTCTTACGGTTCCTGAGAAAACATTACATTAGTATTTAAATATTTTTCTTTGCTCGCTTTAGAACACCCTTTAATTTTTAACTGTCTTATATTTGTTGTTGTAGCGCCAAAAGCTCTACATATTCTGTGAAAATTTCAGGTCCGTAGCTCTTACGGTTCCCGAGAAAACAGCCTGTGACAGACAGACGGACAGATGGACGGACAGCGTAGCGAAAACAATAGGGTTCCTTTACACTTTTGGTGTATCGGAACCCTAAAAAGTACTGATTTTGGCACCCAAAAAACCTTTTTTTCTGTTTAAATTGTTATCCTTCAAAAGGTAAAGTAGTTTCGATTTAACTGCCTTCTTTTAAACGCACTTCTGACTTAGCTGCACAAAGTTATTAATTTGTGTCACTATTCCTTAAAATTCCAGACAATTTAGTTTTGTAAGTGCACGTTCTATACCTGCACTTTTAGGATAAATGCCTTTTGGTACTTTAACAATATTTTCATACAAAAATTCAATCTTAGCTGTATTTTGATTTAACTGCACAAAATATTTGTTTTCTGTGGTTATTCTTCAAAATCCATTTTTTGGTGCACCTTGTATACTTCTGCCTTTAACATATTTTTTTAAAGTTTTAAATTATTTTCATATAAAAAATCAAAGTTAGTTGCACATACTTAATACTTGTGCTTACTTGCACATTATGGCACACAAATACATTTAACCTAACAGCATTATTGATTTATCTGCACAAAAAATCGTGAAAAGTTGATTGTGTACATAAGTCAAAATATCTGTATATTAAATTATTTTGGATTGAAGAACGAAGAGAAAAAATTTGTCTCTTCAATTAGTTATTTAAAGAAACGGGATCCAGGGAATTTATTTTTTATTTCCCGCTGTCCCGGGAATAAAAAACCCTAATTGCAATTAACTTTTTTTTTATTAATTTCTTATAGTTATTATTATGAATATACAGAATGAAAATATTTTACATTATAGATTGATTACTTTATTTAAAAAGAAAAATCCCAAATCCCGATAAAAATTTGAA
Source organism: Panzeria rudis (assembly GCA_956483635.1). Lineage (NCBI taxonomy): Eukaryota > Metazoa > Arthropoda > Insecta > Diptera > Tachinidae > Panzeria > Panzeria rudis. The sequence continues at coordinate 111,447,396 of OY101449.1, forward strand.
ATCCTGAATCCCGGGATTTGCAAAAACCAGTCCCATTTGGCATCCCTAACTTGTAAGCAAGTTTATTGCATTCGAGACAATAGAACGAATATTCTAGTTTGACAATATAAATTACATGTCATTTAATAACAATATAAAAAGAATTCTGCCTTACCAAGTGGAACTTAAATAAGTTTGTTTTTATGCTCAAATAAACTTTTGCTTGTTATTGGGTTTATTTTACCTTTTTGGTTGCATGTGCATTCTTTTCGGGTGTCAACTACAAACATTCTTTTGTAAATATTTGTTACATTTCCTTTAGTTTGTTTTTTTTTCTTTGTTTGTTTTGAAATGCAATATTTTTTATTTCGCAATTTGTTTAGTTTGCAAAAAATTAAAAACATGAAAAAAGTGTTTGTCGTTTGTTGGAAAATGGATTACAAGAGATAACAAACAGAATTTTGCTACATGCATGATACAGCAATTTGGTAACGTGTGGTAATAATAGAGGGAGGTATACAGAACTAATTGTAGGGTGTCTCAATTCTTTTTTTTTGCATTAATTCAATTAAACTGTACAAAACAAAAAAAAAAGCATGCTTCCAACGACTGATTCTGTCAGAGGGCACAAAGTTTACATCTGGGATTCATTTTAGGTGGAGTTAAATTTTCCGCCTTTTTCACATACACATAGAAAAATATACCAATGTAAAATCAACATGTCGCAATTTTGATTTGAAATCATATTAAAATTATAAGAAATTATTTGTTGTTTAAATGTATTGGTGTTTATTTTCTTTGCTCATAGCAACAATGTACAGTTGTGTTCAGTTGTGTGACTTGTTGTTGTTGTTTATTTTGATATTCGTGTTGTGTATATATAAATACCCGACAAATAGCCGACTAACTTCGCATTACCAGAGAAAATTTCCTGCTGATTGAAAATTACCATTGTTTTATTTTAAATGTAAACGAAAAATTATTAATCTAACCTTAAATGTCTTTGATTTAATATTTTTCACTGTTAAAACAACATTGTTATTGACGTTAAATTTCATTTTAAATAAACATGACCATAACTCAAGTTGAACTAAATTGAAATTCATGTATTTACTGTAAATCTTAAGTAAAGTCTGAAGCCGTTGTGGCTGCAGTGGTTGTTAGCTCGATGACTATCAAGCAAGTTGCCCAAGTTCAAATATTGGCTGGGGCAGCCAACTATAACACACATTTTCTGATGCCTATGAGAACACACAATATATAATTAAAAAAATATATAATTAAAAAAATAACTACATTAAATTTATGTTGTTTCAACTTGCAATAGCTTTAATTCAACATGATTCTTCATGTTGTTTTAATATCAAATTCAAGTTGTTTCAACTTGAAAAAATTTGGTCCAACTGCTTGTTATTTCAGTATAACTCACATTATTTCAACTTGAAATATTTTTGATTCAATATGATTCTTCGTATTATTTCTGTATGAAATTCACGTTGTTTTAACTTAAAATAACTTTGATTCAACAAAATTCTTCGTATAATTACAGTATCAACTTCATTTTGATTTAGCTGTACTGGAATATTAAATCAACATGAAATATAGTTATTTCAAAAGGAAAAATGTTCTTTAAAGGTCATTGTAAAATCTTTTGAATTTACATGAAATTTACATCTATGAAGCCAAATCAATACCGAAAAAGATCAAATTAACCTTGTTCCATGATATTAATATGCAATTTTTTCTGTGTGTAGTTATGTTTAAGGTGTAAAAGGCCCTGAGCACATTTATATTAAGCACCACGAGGAACATTTTTGTACAAGATTTTAACCCTCTAACTCTTCACTATGTGGGTCTTTTTATACCTTTCTTAAAAAGGCGAAAAGCTGTCCTTCAGCGGCGATATAGCAGGCAAAATTATTCTACAAAAGTGTTACTTGTGGTGTTTTACTTAAAAGTGTTGAACACATCTGATGCCTTAAACGTAAGGGTTGCAAGTTTTCCAATGCCCAGTGCTAACTATGAATAAGTACCAAATGAACCCTTAACACATTTTAAGTTTTGACTAATTTCTGGCATTCCAGTTTAGTTTAGAGCTTGAGTGTCCTTAAACACCTATAGTAGAATTTTATGCGAAATATTTTTGTAGAACATTTTAGCATGCTACATCGCTCCTGAAGGCGAGTTTTTTACCTCTTTTTAAGAAAGGGGCAAAATGTACCATTAGCAAGCACTTAGATGGTTAAAATATTCCTCAAAAATGTTGCTTGTGGTGTTTTGCATAAATTTGGGGACCATATCGTATACCACATTTTTATGCCTTATAGAAAACATTTTTTTTTGTAATTTTAAAAATCGAAAAAAATAGTAGTCATAAAGGCCCACTACCGGACCGGGCTAAAAGTTTTTGGGTGGATAGAGGTATAACAAATTTTCAAAAAAATCTAATTATACAACTCATTTTTAAAAACACGATTTATAAGCTCAAGTCCAAAAATAAAAATTAAAAAAAGCATTTTTTTTAAATAAGTTCTTTCTATTTTTTAACCGACTTCAAAAAAAAGGAGAAAGGTTATCAATTCGTCATGTATTTTTTTTATGTAGGTTCCCTCAAAACTCCCCCGTATCGTTGCTATTTTTACTAACTGACCTAACTGACATTTTTTTGAAAAATGAGTTAAGTACAGAAGTTGACGTCATTAGTCATACCGCACGTTGTGTAAAATTTTTATGAACGTAACTATTACCGTAATCTCTATAAAAGCAAAAACATTTTTGACGTATCTGTAAGAATGCAAAAAAATTGTTCACGAAGTGTCGTAAGAGTAAAGCTTTATGGATATAACACCAAATACTGATATATTTAGTTCCGATTTTTTCAGTGTATTATATTTTTTTTGATATAGTGGTAAATATATTACAATATCGAGTCATAACCGCCAAAAAAGCTCAAGCGACATGCTTTTCGAAAATCGTTTTTGACAAAAATTTCAATAAATCGGACTATCTGTCAAAGTTTCAAAGTCCTGCCATGTAACTTTACGGAAATACAGCAAAAGAAATTTTAGCTTTAGTGCATTTTACCTTTATAATTTTATTTTGTTTACATTTTTTTGTAACTGCAATGTGTCGCTTAAGCTAAAATTCTCTTTTGCAAGTAGAGCAAAAGTAGTGTCAAAAACTGGCTATCAAGGATATGAATGAAACGGTAAAAAAACAGCTTGAAAAGGATAATAATTACTAGTTTTAAAATAATTTGATTAAATTAATGGATTTTTCATGAAATCAATAATATCTTAAAATATCTTAACCCAGACAAACATGCGTTGTCTTATAGGAAATTTATTATAACTATTAACATTACATATAACAGTCCACTACAATCCTATATAGCTAATATAAGGGTTCTACTTCGATTTAAACCAAGGATAACTAAAAAATACTTCTCCTGTAAAATTTAATTTATGGCGCTTAAGGTTTTTTGGCGGTTATAACACGATATATTAACAATATTCTTTTTCTAATTCCATTAAAAAAAATTTTAAAAAATAATATAAAAGCAATGAAAGAATATATCAGTAGTTAAAAAAAAACTTTTGATAGTAAAACACACGTTTGAAACAAAAAAAAAACTGCAATTATATTTAACGAGAAACCAAAAGGAATAACCAAGTTAAAAGAAACAAATATAAAAAGCGAAAGGGCTTAACAACACATTTTTTACAAATTTAGTTTTTTGATTGACTAGGCTGTAGTTAACAACATAACATTCACCAGCTAAATTTTATGCGTATATGTCTAAAAATCGGTATTTTTCTTGAGAACCGATTACCAATATTTCAAAACTCATCAACATCAGTCCTCCAAATATATTTTAAAGTAAACATAATGATTGGATATCCTTAACGACTGGTGATAATTTGCTTCTCAAACTCTCAGAACATGTATTCTTTTATAGCTCTCTATCTAATTAAGTAATTACTCCAAATATTCTTTAACTTGCATGTTTATTTTTTGTTTTTATTAAGCAACACTAAAATAAAGTCAAAGAATTAATAAAAAATATATTGAATTTTTTTATACTATGTATAAAAGTATACTGCAGGCGTAACTGAATAAATTAAAAAAAAATTCACTAAATATCGTATCTTCTTCAAAGTCACAAAAAAGTATTTCAAATTAAAATTTTTATATTTTTCTTTATTTAGGACTGAAAAAGAGATGCTATACTACATATCAAAAAATGCAGAAAACCAATTTTATACGTATTTTGGCTTGGAAGTGACTACATTTAGGACAAAAAACATTAAAAGTGCTCTCCTGTAAAATTTGTGAAATGCTAGTTAGGTCAGTTAGTTAAAACAGGGACGATATATGAAATCATTTCGGATTTTTTTCTCTATTCAAAAGGATGTACTCCAGACTGGTCCCGTTGAAAAGTGGGCGGCGTGACGCCCATAGAAAGTAAATACATATTCGTTTTCTACTACTTCTCCGATTCTCAACCGATTCTTAAGAAACTTTATACACACATTAAGCTTCTGTTTAAATACTGCATCAGGATCAAAAAAGTGGGCTGTGAAATATTATTTTTAAACAGCTTCTAATAAACCGATTTTTATGAAGGTTTGTATACACCTTTAGTTGTCGTTACAATGCAAGATTATGTTTAGAGACTGAGCAGTCCGAGATTTGTATCATGTAAGAAAGCCGGTGTTGCTTTAACTAATTTTATTTTTAGTATAATCAAACAGTTAACTATAGATCGCTATACTTTATGTGATTTTTAATCTCTACTTGTTGATTTATTTATTTTTAATTTTATTTGAATGAATAATTTTATTCACCTTCAAATTAGTTTTTCAATTCTCTGTTAAGGAATGACAATATTTTACATTTAAGTTTTAATCAATATTTGACATGAGTATAAAATCTTAAATTTTTTTTTAAATACATGAAAATTGCTTAAGGACTGGTGATGCATACAGCCAAAATGCTAACAAATTTAATTGTGGCTCAGAAAAGACATATTTCTTTCATTGTGCTGGTGTCTGATTGTAGTCCACAAGTAACGTCAAACAAAGAAAACAGGGAATAATAAATTCTTTCTAAAATTAAATTTTCTTTTCTTAATACTTCTTCTCGCTACTCTAAGGAAGTACTGTTTCTGTCGTATGCTCTTATTCATAGGTTATATTTCCTTTAGTGCAAAAGAAATAGAAATGAGCCAAAAATTCTCACATATCCAAAGTTATATAATCTTTTTCATTCCGTAGAACTTCCAGTGGTGATGACACCACTGAAGCGTTAAGTTTATTCTTCGACACCTTGCAATATTTCTCTGTTTTTCTATTTGCATTGCCAAAAGTAGATAAAAATATAGTACAACATATACCATAGACATATCCGTATAAAATGTTTGTACATAAAATGCAATAAAAATTTCTAAAAAGTTTTTCTTCTGCTTCTTCAAAAAAAAAAGTGTTGTTTTGTACAAATGGGTTTCAAATATTTGTATTGTGGTCTTAATGGATGGCTGTATGCACAAATATTTCAAGTATATAAATAAGGAAGGAATGCAAATGAACACTTATTTGCATTTAAATTTACGGGCCTGTATGCTTAAGAATGTTTATATATATATTTATAAAATAGTAGTTCGTTTTTGTATAATATTTCAAATTTATTGTAGTTACCGAAGTGTGTTTATAAAGAACAATATTTGCTTGTTTATTTAGAAGTCAAGATTGGTTAATTAAAGCATATACAAATCGGCTGCAATTTGTCTTGTCAAATAGAGTTTTGTATACTTTAGATTGTGTTTTTAATGTGGAGTTTCGAGTATATTAAAATTTTTAGTCTAAAATTATATGTAAAATTATATGTAGAGTGGTTTATATTGTTTATATGTACCGACAAAGTCTCAATTTAGCTGTCTCATCTAGCAAATTTTCAACTTAATTAATCTCTACCTATAGTAAGATAGTAAATATGCACTATCATGCCATTATATATCGTCGCTGTTTTAACTAACTGACCTAACTAGCATTTCACAAATTTTACAGGAGAGCACTTTTAATGTTTTTTCTCCTAAATGTAGTCACTTTCAAGCCAAAATACGTATAAAATTGGTTTTCTGCATTTTTTGATATGTAGTATAGCATCTCTTTTTCAGTCCTAAATAAAGAAAAATATAAAAATTTTAATTTGAAATACTTTTTTGTGATTTTGAAGAAGATACGACATTTAGTGATTTTTTTTTTAATTTATTCAGTTACGCCTGCAGTATACTTTTATACATAGTATAAAAAAATTCAATATATTTTTGATTAATTCTTTGACTTTATTTAAGTGTTGCTTAATAAAAACAAAAAATAAAAATGCAAGTTAAAGAATATTTAGAGTAATTACTTAATTAGATAGAGAGTTAGAAAAGAATACATGTTCTGAGAGTTTGAGAAATAAATTATCACCAGTCGTTAAGGAAATCCAATCATTATGTTTACTTTAAAATATATTTGGAGGACTGATGTTGATGAGTTTTGAAATATTGGTAATCGGTTTTTAAGAAAAATACCGATTTTTAGACATATACGCATAAAATTTAGCTGGTGAATGTTATGTTGTTAACTACATCCTAGTGCATCAAAAAATTTAATTTGTGTTTTATATTTGTTTCTTTTAACTTGGTTATTCCTTTTAGTGTCTTCGTTAAATATAATTGCAGTTTCTTTTTGTTTCAAACGTCTGTGTTACTATCAAAAGTTTTTTTATATCTACTTATATATTCTTTTATTGCTTTTATATTATTTTTTTTTTTTGAATTTTATTAATGGAATTAGAAAAAGAATATTGTTAATATATTGTAATATATTTACCACTATATCGAAAAAATATAATACACTAAAAAAATCGGAACTAAATATATCAGTATTTGGTGTTATATCCATAAAGCTTTACACTTACGACACTTCGTGAAAAATTTTTTTTGCATTCTTACAGATATGTCAAAAATATTTTTGCTTTTATAGAGATTACGGTAATAGTTACGTTCATAAAAATTTTACACATGGTGCGGTATGACTAATGACGTCAACTTGTGTACTTAACTCATTTTTCTAAAAAATTTCAGTTAGGTCAGTTAGTAAAAACAGCGACGATATGTGTGCGTATGAGTAATATTACTACGCATACGTACAAAATTTTACACAAAAAAATTGGAATTTGGTTGAGTGGTAGCGATGCTAGCCTGTCAGTCCAGAGGTCGTGCACACAAGCTAATCGCTTCGTGGGTTGCGTTTATATAAAAAAAAAAATAATAAAAAAAGTAACAAAAAGCCAGATTAACTATATTAAATGTATTTTATATAATTTGTAAAGAAATTTGAGAAACTCGATAAGCGTTTTATTTCTTAAGCGCTTAATTTAGAATTTCGTTGCAAAATGCACTATATTCGTCCAACGCTGGATGGCGTGTATAAGCTTTAATCGATTTAAAATTTCAGCTGCAGTAATTTTGGGAGTCTATTCTTTTGAAATATGGAAAAAGAAAATTTTTAGTTCTAAAAATTTTTTGGAGAAAAACGTCCAACAATTGTTGTCAAAATTTAGCCATTTTTCGCCCTCATTTCAAAGTTTTGACTTTGATGTTTTTCACGGCTACATGAATTGAGATAACTTATAAATTTCTTCAACGTATTATCAAGGATTTTGTTAAAAATCATAAAATATTTTTTTGAAAACTTTGGCTATGCTATTACCGGAGATATTTACGAATCGGGAACAAAGTTGAGGCCAAAAACTAAAATTTTGAGATTCAAAGCAAAATATCGCTAAAAATATTAATGATATCCTAATAAAACAAATATCTATTTATAAGTTTGGAAAAGTTATGAGGCCAACAATGTTTTGCATGCCTGAGGTAGTCCACTTGTACACCATGTAGCTCACCGTGTGTTTCAACAGAGTACTCCAAGTTACAATATTCTGAAAGTTTAGGAAATCTTTTATGATTTTTGCATACATCGTTTTGTACTCGGTTCGCAAGTTTCAAACATATAGATTTATTAACATTTTTTCCATTTGGAACCACTGTGCGACTCAAGCACAGTTTAAACAAATTATGTCTGATTTATGTTGCATTTGTGAGAAGGGCGTTCAGAATGTAATTCTGTGAACAAAACTTTAAACTATAAAATGCATATTAAATGTCACAAAGTGGATATCAGTAAGAATTCCGCTGCAGCAACGAAAAGATGCTCCGTGCCCTATATCGCAAAAATGGTTGAGCGCACAAAAATATGTTTGCAACAAAATTGTTCACAAATTTTCAAATCTGCAATTTTTATAATATATGTTAACACCATTAGAGCTATAAAAACCTAGATAATTGCGAAATGTCAATTTTAGAGAGCGTTGACCTTAAATAATTTACGAAGCAGCCATGCGATTTTGTGGGATTGTTGAGATAACTTTTAGAACGCCAAAATGGTGTATACACTAAGGAAAAAACGGCTTTTTAAAAATAAAAACTGGTCATAGTAATCCAAACATTAAAAAAAATACAAAAGAAAAACTTTATTGAAATACACTAACAGCCTATTTCACAAAATTTTATTTGAATATCAATTCAAATTTAAATGTCGATTTTTATATTTGTTTTGAAAAATGATATTTAAATATAAATTGATATTTAAATAAATTAGGGAAATAGCCACTAAATCAAAAATTTTCAACTTTGGTTTTTTTTTGCTGGGTGTACGAGTTTTAAGCTTATTGTATCTCATTCCGAGGTTGACCTCTCTTTATTGCTCATTTGAGTGCGTCCATACTTAATAAAAATTCGGAGCTTGCATAAAAGAAGGTTTTTAGGGGAGAGAACCAATACTTCTGTTTACAAACCTCCTTATAAGGGACATGATTTTTATATGGAGAGTTTACACTTGGAAGCACTTGCCCAATTCACATGCTCTCTCAGTATTGTGTATTTAACCTTCGAAATACAACTTGTGAACAGTCATATACACAGAAAAAAAATTTGTAAATACAATTAATTTTTTTGTTATATCGATTAAATAATTAATTGATTTTGAACCTACAACGATTTTTGTAAATACAATTACGAATTTGTAAGTTAAAGGAATATCAGAAAAAATTTGTTTTAAATTTTTTTGTTGATTTCAAATTTATTTCAATTAAGATTATTGTTATATCAACAATGTCAATTGTTGATTTTCCGAACAAACTTTAACTATCATAATTGTTGCATTAACAATATTTTTTTGTACAATCACAATCATCGAAGCGACCTTTTACTTGTCTGTGAAAAACACTAAATGTGTTTGGTCGGAATCGAACCGCAGACCTCTGGACTAATAGACTAACGTTCTTACCCCTCAGATACAGAGCAATTCGTTAGTAAGTACGCAAATAATGAATACACACAAAACGTGATTTGCTTTGTTTCATCTACGTGTGTGTATTCATTTGTTATATCAACAATGGTGATTGTTAATTTTTTTCACAATACATAACAAAAAATTTGGTTAGTTCAGTTTGTTGAAAAAAATTTCTTGACTTGCTTTGTTTCATTTATATGTGTGCGTGCATTCATTTGTTATATCAACAATGATGATTGTTCAGTTTTTTCACAATACATAACAAAGAATTTGGTTACTTCAGTTTGTTGAAAAAAATGTCTGTGTTTGTCGTATCAACAACTAAATTTGTTGTATTAACAAAATATATATTTGAATATAAATTACATATTAACAATTGAAATTGTTAGTTGCAGTTTGATCATATTTTTTCTGTAGCTTATATTAATGGACACAAGAAGAACAAGATACATACAAATACTCTCTGAGAGATTCTCTCCAAATATAGAATTTTTCGAAATTTCGATATTTAATTTTTATATGAAAAATATCAAAAACAAATATACACTACTGTAAAGTAATACAGAAATACACATGATACAGAGATACAGCTAGCTTGTGCAACTATAACTTGCACTTGATAAACAAATATTTTGTTAGTGATTCGAAAGTTTGTGCAACACATCGTGCCTCCCCGTAATCGAGAGCTATAAACACAAAAATCAAGAAAAGGCTTATACAAGCGCATCCGTTCGTCATACGCTTCGAAAACCCTAACAATTTTGTATTCTGCAGTAATCTAATACGGTGACAACACTGCAAATTTAACTGTCGAAATGTCATATTTAGAATAATCATATACCGATACTTTAAAAACAAAAATGTGATTTTAGTTCACAAAAAATTTTATTCTCTCAGATGATCTCAGAGAAATTTTATATGTGAATTTACTTCCTTCCAGGGATGGCAAAGTTGGCACAATTGTACCATTTTTGGTACAGTTCGTATTTCAAAAGTACACCAATGGTACACCAATAGCATATTTAGTACAATTAATAATTTTTCTATTTTTTTTAGAAAATCTCCTTATTACAGTACTTTTATTGTGATAAAGTATTTTATCATTTTCATCCGCTCGTACACTCTAAAACACTTTTGTTGAAAATTAGGTCGATAATAGTCGGCAACACTTTACAGATTATTATCGACCTAAAATTACACACGCATTATTAAAAAAAAAATGTTTTTACTAAAAAAAGGGATTGGCTGCGTGCAGGTTTGAGCCTCGACCTCCTCACTGATAGTCTGACGTATCTACCATTCAGCCATAGCCGTATTAAACTTTATGTTACATTTTTTCCACTTGGACTATATATGTTTAATTTGAAAGGTTTTTTTCTTTAATAATATAACTACAAAATCGATGTAATTTACACAAGGAAAAATTTTCAACACAAATTTAGACAATGTATGATCGTAAATTTGAAGTAATGTTTTAGAGTGTACATATGCCACTTTTATCTGAATTAAATTTAAATTTTGCGAAGTATTGAAAACAAAGTTTGACTTGAAAGTTGTCAAATTAGTTTAGTTAACAAAACGTCTGTATAATTTCAAGCTCATAATAATCGTGATACATGTTAGAGTCTGGAAAAAATAGATTTTTATAAATTTATTTGTATTTTAGTAAAGGTAAATTTTTGGAACTTTATTGAAACTATGTATGTATGTTGTTCTGCCTTCCCATAGCTAGTATGTGAGCTATTTTAGATTAGAAATTGCAATAGCTAAATCAGACCTAAGCACAGTTTCCCTTTTGCCACAAATATATGTACAGGAAAGTAATGGTATTTTTCTGTACTTAAAAAATGTTTCTGGTTTCAAAAATCTGTTTTGGTACAATTATTTCCAAAAAAGTACAATTTTAGATTACAATTGTTACAATTTTAAAATCTAATTTGCTATCCTTGCTTCGTGCTGTAGATATTTTATATGGTGCTGCGGTTAATTGGTAAAGGCGTTTGTTTTTGAAAATGTAGTGTGAGGGTTCAAATCAATAACTGTTTCCATCACACAATATTAATAAAAGAAGATTATACAGCCATGTCATAGAATACCATTCCGATCGGAAGTGGTTGCAATTCCGTAAGTTGCTTCATCAGGAAACGAAAAACGAAAATTTTCTTTTAAATTTCAAAGTGGAATTTAAAAACACTTTTCTACTGACTTCATTTGCAGTAAATACTAAAATACGTGCATACTCTTAGGAGCGTCAAATAAATATTTGGTCATAAGCTTTACATGTTAATAAAAAGCTTAATGTGATCTTTGCATCTTAAAACAAAAGCAAACAAACGCCTCAAGGTATAAAAACTTTATCATTGTAAAAACGAAATACAAAAAAACGGAATCTAAAGCACCAAAAACGTAATTTTTCGGAATAAAAACTACGGAATCAAAACCAATCCGAACGGAATCTGTGACACGGTTGATAATATCATTAATGCATACTCATAGTCATAAACAAAGTATGCTTTAAGATATTAAAACCGATATTGACATAAAAAAAATATGTACTGGTCTTAAACTCTTAAAGTATACTTTATTCTGACTATGATTATACGCAATTAACTCTAAACTGAAATATAAAAAATATTATACATATGTTTATAGTTTTTTAATAAATGTCATAAATTTGTATTTACAACATTGTGAGAACATTGTCATTTAGTAAATCCAGTACCGAAAATTTAAATTTACAGTGTTGTAGCAACAATAAAACCAAGAGTCGGAAAACCGTCATCATTTTAATGCTATGAGCACAAAAAATGTTGGTAAACAGCGTGTTGTACTAATGTTAGTTGTACCCTCAACACCGTGCTGATTGAATTTTTCTGCCTGGCTAATTACACTATTCAACAATTTCAAACTTTTTTCAAAATTACGGGGTTCTGTACCCCGATTCTGGTAGAGGAGACCAAAAAATAATATGCGTGTGTTAGCGTTTTACAAGGTTACATCAGAATTTTGCTTTAGCGGGGGTAAAATTTCCCATTTTTCGTCCTAGTCGTGCAGCATTTCGATACATGAAACTATGTATGTGATGTTTACATCTGAGGTGTAGGGTATGTTTAGCAACGTTAAAGAAAATATTAGGGCAAACATTTCTACAACATTTTAACTCCCTTTTAACTCCATTTTAACTCTTCGGTTTTTGGGTCTTTTTGTATATTTCTTAAAAAAGGGGGCAAAAAACTCCCCTTCAGCGGCGATATAGCGGGAAAAGATCTTCTACAAAAATGTTCCTCGTGGTCTTGTACATAAAAAAGCTAAACACATCTTATACCTTAAGCGTAAGGCTTACAAAATTTTCTATGCAGACTACGTATTGTGCATAAGCACGAAATTAACCCTTAAACACATTTTAAGTTTTCAATGATTTCTAGTGCGCGGGTCAAGTCTGGAGCTTGGGTCTCTTTCAATACCTATAGTATAATTTTATGGCAAGTATTTTTGGGGAGCATTTAAGCCCCATATAATGCCGCTGAAAGGAAGTTTTTGCTCATTTTTTAAGAAGCGTACAAAAAGACACATAAAGCGAAGAGTTAGAGGGTTAAAATGTTGCAGCAAAATTTTTCTCGTGGAGTTTTACATAACAGTGCTATGCACATCTTTAACCTTAAACGTAAGACTTACAAAATTTTCTATGCCGAGTTTTAATTGTGATAAGTATGAAGTTAATCCTTAAACATTGTTTAAGTTTTGAATGATTTCTGGTGTACAAGTTGAGTTCTGGTGTACAAGTTGGAGCTTGATTGTCTGTGCAGATCTATAGTACAATTTTATGGCCAACATTTTTGTAAAACACTTTATCTTGACACTCCCCCTTTTTTAGGGTGTTTTTTACGATTTGTTAGAAAAGAGCCAAAAATTACCGTTATGTGGGGGAGTAAGAGGGTTAATATATTCCACAAAAATATTTGTCCTAATATTTTCTAAAAAATTCCTAAACATACACAGAAAAAATTATAATAAAAAAATTTTCAAACAAAAGTTTGTCTAAAAATAAGGTTAATTTTTAGTAAATGTTCTGTCTATAATCTATGAATTGTTTGTTTGACTTTTATTTAGAACGTAAACACCAAAAACAACAATAAAAACTGTGTCGTAAAAAACCACCCCGATGACGACATACACACAAATAACAACAATAACAAATATAGCAAGAGGAAAGCAATTGTACCAAGTTTGTTTACAAAAGACGTTTGAGTGAATCGATTAGTAACTGTCGTTGCGTTAATTCTCATTCATATTTTTTGAGTATTTAGATAAATATTCAGACTTGAACACATTTAACAAAGTGAAATCTCATAAATGCTCAATGGATGGTGATGATGACACAGACAAAATTTTATTAAGTAAATTATTTTGCTTAATAATTGTTGGCATTTTTAAACTAATTGTTTATTAAATTCACACAGAAATATTGTTTGATATTTTTCAGAAAATCCAGTAAATATTTTTGTTTGATTTAGTAAATTGTTTTGTCTACAATTTGTAAATATTTTTAGACAAATTGTTTTACAGATTTAAACAATTTGTTCACTGAAAAAAACACGTTTTTTTCAATGAAATTGTTGAGGTATTTTTGTCTATATTTACAAATTCGCTTGTAGGTCCGTTCCTAGGCAAAATATTTACTATTTCGTTGAATTCCTTTACAGAAAATGAAATTTAGTTTATTCTGTGTACCCTTTACCTCAGATGTATAGAATACGTAAATTCATGTACCGATATGCTGCACAATCAGGCCAAAAGGGGAAAACTTTAACCCCCTAAATTAAAATTCCGATGTGATCTTGTAGAACGCCAACACACGTTTATATTCTGCTTGGTCTCCTCTACCAGAATCGGTTAACAGAACCTCGTAATTTTTTTTTCGTGTTGTACAATGTTATGAAAAATAACTTTGAAGAAGCCTGCCCTTATTTAAAGCATAGCACATATAACCCAGCAAAAATAAATTTGGTACAAGGATGCAGTCAGATTAAATAGAAGGGCTTCGGATGCGCAAAAGCATACAGTGCATCCCCTCTGCTTTACGAGTTTGCAATAACGTAAGCGAAGGATGAAATTTTAAGCACACACGGGGAAGGTGGTCGGCTGTTTATGTTTTTTTCGTGTTTTTTAAACCCGAAGTTTTTTTTCAACTCAAACTTTTTTATAGTGCATCCTCTCTCGCTTACGTGGATACAAATATGTATGCGAGTGTTATTTTTACTTCGTAATTTGATTTTTTATTCTTCCATTGAATTGTGTATGAAAATAAATGTGACTCGGTCGGTAGCTTAGTGGTTAGTGTTCTAGCCTACCATGCGGAGATCGTGGGATCGATTCCTGATTCAATGCGCGAGAAAAAGTATTTAATAAGAGTAAATTGTAGTGTAAAGAAATTTCCAATTGTCTTTGTACCAATTAGTACATCAATAAATATAAAAACAACATAAAATAATTTCAAATAAAAAATGTATCCAAGTGTAGGTGATATAAACCAGAACATTTTTTAATTATATACATATAAAACAGACATGAGGTTAATGCATCTAAGATGCGCTGAAAGAAGCTCATACATTCAGACCTACCAAGTGGTACATCGCATACAAAAATCATGTAATATCGAAGCAGGTAAGGAAGAGTACCGAAATCTCTCCCTTACAAACCTGCTTCCGGCTTACGGATATTTTTGCTGGGAATGTTTATACTTTATATGTCTCTGTGAAGAGTGAGTTAGATTCGGTTTAGCCGATTATAGCACTTTTACTTGCTTTAGTATAAAACTTAATAACTGTAACCATAAGATTCGGCTGAGCCGAATATAATTTAATAATTGTTATCATAAAAATTTTCACATAAAAAAGATGGTTTAAACGCCATTAGTTTCGTTTTTATTTTGTTGGTGTTGTTAAATTTGAAATATTTATGACGTTTTCAAAAATGCATATTTACGGTTTTGGTTGTTTTTGTAGGAAAGAATATTTTCAATGTTCATGTCGCAATCGGTTGCCTTTATGGCTCCTGTAGTTGTATTTTGTATTGCATTATTATTTTCTACGTACCACAAACTGAATTTGCTTTTTGTAGATAAAGTTAACCACAACGTTTTGTTGCACATAAATATCTGGAACAGGCACAAAAATGTATAAATTCTGTAATATTCTTTAAAGAGAAAATTATTTGAACATGAATAAATTTTTTATTTGTATTTCCAGTAAGAAAAAGACATTCCAAGGAAGTCAATAAAAAGTGGAGTTCGAGATCCAGAAGGGGTGCTAATTGAGATCATCATCAATGAAAATCAAGCTTGTCATTGAAAGAAGTTCTCTTTATTGATTCCTATTCACCACAATTGAATCTTATGAAAAATTTTGTTTTTTCGCATTATATAGTGATATTTTCCACTGGGAAAAAAGAAAACTATGTGCCCATTTTTGCAACTTGATTCTTTTTATGCGAATTAAAAAGAAAAGAGATTTTAAGTAAATTTCAATAAATAAATATTAAAAAAACAATATTTCAGAGATATAGCGGAATGAGAAATTCTTGTATGACTAAAATAAATTTCTATCCGGTTTTTTACTTATTATCTGAATATTTTTAATATCAGTTCCTTTGAAGCAATGAAAATGAGTTCCTAAAAATTGACTTCCATTTTGTCTCTGGGATAAGCACTCCAAAATCAAGTTTTAAAATTTCAGTATACAGATAATTTATATATGCTTTATTTCAATGTTACCAGTCTTTTAATGTTCTGAGCACATTCCGGAATAAAATTGCTCTTTCATGAGGCATGATATAATAAAAAACCACTGAATTTATCATGAGTAAACTTCACGTGACTCCAAAATAGTGAAAAGTAAAGTTAAAAAAAAAACCAACAATAAAAAATAAAAAATTATATAGAAACTGTGAAAATTTGTACAAGTTAATGCACACATTACGTGCATAAAGGACTGAAAACTCATGCCTATTTTAAATTTATAATAATTTTAAACAAAATGTCATTTGAAGCAATTTATGTGCTTAATATTTAAACAATATAAACCATTTTAGTTAAATTTGTATTGTAATATATCCCAACACGTACGATAGAGAGCTTGTCATACAAAATGATGTATAGAAAGAGCATTGACCGCCCGGTTGGAAGGTACGAGGGAGTACACAATGAAAAAAATCAAATGTAAAATCAACATGTCGCAATTTTGATTGGAAATCATATTAAATTTAAGTGTGTTGGTGTTTGTTTGCTTAGCTCAAAGAATGCACTGTATAAATGTATCATATTAATTTTAAACGAAAAAGGTTTAATCCAACCTAAAATAATTTTAATTATATTTGTTGTATGGCCAATGTAAATTTGTATTTTGTATATTTGAAAAAGGAGCTAATAAGGCCTAAAGATTCATAATGCAAATAAAATATATTATTATATTTAATTTTTCCCGACGTTTCGTCAATTATTTGTTGACTTTATCATGGGATGGGAAATAATATTATTTTAATTTTCATTAATTATTGTTAAAAGCCCAATTTAGGCGATTTTTGTTTAATAAATATTTCAAACTAAAGATTTAAAAAAAAAGTAAATAAACAAAGAACACAACTTCAAAAACTATATCACAGGTTTACTTATTGCCACTTTGTAACTTGTGCTGATTTTCATTGAATATTTATCACTGTTAAAATAACATTGTTAATAATGTTACATTTCATTTGCAATCAATATGACTATAAATTTAATTTCAAATAAATTTTATGTTAAACTATCAATTAAATCATGTTGCATTAAAATGAAATTCATGTAACTTATGATGTTATTCATTTAGTGTATACTTAAAGTAAAGTTTGAAGCTGTTGTGGCTGCAGTGGTTACCCCGTTGACTGCTATGCAAGTGGCCGAAGGGCAGCCAACTACAACGGTAATATAGCTGCTGCATATGCGATTAGACATCCCGTTAGTAAAATAATTAATAAAATAACTACATTAAATACGTATTGTTACAACTTGAAATAACATTGATTCAACGTGATATTTCGTATTGTTTCAATATACAATTCACGTTGTTTCAACTTAAAATAACTTTGATTCAACATGATTCTTCGTATTATATCAGTATTAACTTAATTTTGATTTAACTGTACTGGAGTATTAAATGAATATGAAATATAGTTATTTCAAAAGGCAAAATTTTCTTTGAAGGTCATTGTAAAATCATGATGAATTAACATGAAATACCTGTGAAGCAAAATCTCTACCGAAAAAATTTCAAGGCCACTTTTATGATTCACAACTCAACTATGTTGGGTTGTCAATGCTACGACCCAACTCAACCATTTTTTTGTATTTCGATTCACAACTAATTTTAGTTGTCTTCGAAAAAATGTTCGAACAAAGGTGCTTATCTATCTATACTCCCTGTTTTTTGAAACCATAGTAGCCATCACACAATATTTTAAATATTTATAGTTTTGGCCTTATTATTTTTTCTTGAGATTTTATATTTTATGGATATGGCAACAATATGGGTTGACAAATGGGATAGATTGGCGCCTAAAAGTACCATTTTAAAAGTAATTAAAAGTAACACAATAGTCGAAATGAAAACCAAAACACAACTGATAAAAAACTGAGATAACTGCTTTGATGAAGTTGTATTCTATAATATGAATTTGACAGCTACGACTCAACTATCAATTTAGTTGTGAATCATAATAGGGGCCTAAATTAGCTTGCTTTGTTTACGACAACTTTAATGTGCAATTTTTCTGTGTGTAAAGGGTGCAAAATTTTACCACATTGGGAGTCAAAAATCTTTTGAAACTCGTAACTGTTTGGGACTACAATCAAGAGCTATGCTGAGCGTAGCGTGCATGCATTAATTGATTTGAAATTTTATTTTTTAAATGTGTTGTTTCTAAGACCCAAAACAATCAACTTGAGTAGAAATTTTGTATGGAAACCACTCGAAAAACTTATAGCCCGATTCAGTATCTCGATAAAACGTTACGTCTATAGATGGAAAGCAATCACTAGAGCAATTCAGTAAATCGTTTCGTTTTCGTTTGAGCTTCGAGGCTCTTGTCTTGCCTACAAGATATTGGAAATAAGGTACTGCCAAGTCAAAAACCATAATAGTTTAAAAAATTATTTGGCCTGTATTTTTTGTTCAACTTATAATTATTCTAATGTGGCAATTCAAAGCATTATTTTATTGGACGCAATAATTTTTCATTTTCAAAGACAACGACCTAAATATGTTCTAAACTATTTAGCGAATACAAAACAAAGAAATCAGTCCGAAATTAGTCGGAAAACGTGTAAAACCGACATAGAGAATTGGGCTATTAGTGTCTGTTTTTGAAAATAAAATAAACATTTTCGTTAGGAAATTTATATTGAAAACAAAAACAAATTTGCGTTTTTTTTTTTATTGTGGTTTCAATATAAATTCCCAAACGAAAGTTTTTATTTTATTTTCAAAAACAGGCAGTTAGTGTTTTTCATACAAATTGTTCACTCAATTCGATTGTTTGGGTTCTATAAATAAATAGCACGCATGATCAGGGTTTGTAGTCAAATGCGCTAACTATTCAGCCAACAGCATCCTCGATTTGCAAAAATTTAGCTTTTTACGTTTTTTCAATTTCAGAAATCAAAACAAATATAAATTATTTGTTTATCCATATCTTATAAAAAATACAACATATCTAGTGAAAATATCGGAGTTTGAATTTCGTTGGTTCCCAGATCAGTACGAGGTTTTGTTTTTCAGTTCACTATTTTTACACGTTTAAAATAGAATGACAGAGTTATCAAAATTTACAAAATAGTGTGTAGTTTAATTTAAAAATGTTCGGTAAAGATTTTGCTTCAAAGGTGTGTCATGTTAGTTCAACATGATTTTACAACAACCTTCAGAGAAAATATCCCTTTTGAAATAACTATATATATATTTCACGATGATTTAATATTCCAGTACAATTGAATTGAAATGAAGTCGATACTGAAATAATAAGAATAATCATTTTGAATCAAAGTTATTTCATGTTAAAAGAACTTTAACTTGGTACGGAAATAATAAGAAGAATCTTGTTGGAACAAGGGAATTTCATTACTGAAATAACATAAAAAATCATGTTGAAACAAGTTATTTAAAAATTACACAACGTGAATTTGATATTGACACAAAACGAAGAATCTTGTTGAATCAAAGTTATTGCATGTTGAAATAACATGAATTTAATGTAGCCATTTTATTAACTATTTTACTTATGTAATGCGTCTTCTCCTCAACATCAGAAAAAATTGTGTTGTAGGTGGCTGCTTCAGTCAAGATTTGAACTCGGGCAACTTGTTTGGTAGTCGACGCGCTAGTCACTGCAGCCACAATAGCTTCCAACTTTATTTTAATATACACTAAATAAAGACCATCAGAAGTAAAATGAATTTCATTTTAATTTAACATGATTATATCGTTAATAGTAATGTTGTTTTAACAGTGAAAAAAATTAAATCAAAAAGAATTAAGATTAGATTAATAATTTTTCGTTTTAAAGTAATATGAATCAATGGTAATTTAAAATCAGCAGCAGGAAACTTTCGCTGGCAATGCCAAGTTTGTCGCTAATTACATTTACAAAGCACGAACATCAAAATAAATAACAACAAATCACACAACTAAGCACAACAGCGCATTGTGGCTATGAAAAAAAAAACAAATAAACACAAACCCATTTAAACAACAAATTATTTCTTATAAATTCAATACGATTTCCAATCAAAGTTGCGACATGTACATATGTGTGTAGATTATCGTGTATTCCAGCAAGGTGGTCAATATATTGATTTCCTGAAAGTTTATGCTCTCCTCTTTAGATAGTGTATAACTCGTTTTGTATTTTTCGTATGACTATTATTTTTACGATCGATACCACTGTGAAACAATAAATTACAGCTCCTGTACATGAAGTAGTCATTTGGGAAAGAATATATCGATAAATATGACACGCAAACATAAATTTCTATTTTATGTGAAGAGTAAATTAGGTTTATTTAATGTTTATTAGCTGAAATTATATTAGATTTAAATTTTAATAATAAGTTTCAAATTTAAAGCTGTAGCAGGAATGAACTGTACTAGAGGAAAATGGGTCTAAGATCTTAACCAATTCTTCATTCTATACTCTAAAACACTTTTGTTGAAAATTAGGTCGATAATAGTCGGCAACACTTTACAGATTATTATCGACCTAAATTTACACACGCATTATTTTTCAACAAAATTTGTTTACTAAAAAAGCGATTGCCTGCGTGCAGGTTGGAATCGCGACCTCCTGACTGATAGTCTGACGTATCTACCATTCAGCCATAATCGTAGTATAGTTTATGTTACATTTTTTCCACTTGGACTAAATATCTTTAATAAAATAACTACAAAATCGATGTAATTTTAGACAAGGAGAAATTTTCAACACAAATTTAGACAATATATAATCGTTAATTTGAAGTAATGTTTTAGAGTGTAATTGCAAAAACATTGTTTTATTCAACTAAAACAGAAAAAAAACAGCCAATTAAGTCACAAACTGATGATATTGCATCAATTTTTTATTGAATTGCATCAATTTTTTATTGAATTTCTGTTCGATTGGCTTGTGACATTTCTGCTTTAATAAAATTTACTTTCATAAATTTAATACTCCATTTCACAGCATTTTTGTCACTTTTGCATTTATGCTAACCAGTTTCTTTGTTTTCCTTATATCAATATATGGCTTAGTTCGCTTCCCATTTAATTTATTCATTCACCAGTAACACCCCAATTTTGTCGAACCGAATGCTACAATAAGCAATTCCTGCAAAATGTCAGCTCCTCACAAAAGCTATACGATCTAACCCACACCCTAAAATGTGTGAAATATTTACAATTATGGCAGCCATTTCCGTTATACACAATCATGCATTTTATACACCCAGTTGGCCATGTTTTTTAGACATCTTGCATGAGAGCTGCACGACAATGCTAAAGCGTGGAGGACCTGTTGGCGACAGCTCGAACAGATCAATGAGGACATTTTCGAAGAAATGGCCGCTAAGCTCATATGTATATGACAACAAGAGCGACATTGTCTACAATATTTTCATTAATGACCACACTCTAAAACATTACTTCAATTGTCTAAAATTGTGTTGTGTCTAAATTTGTGTTGAAAATTTCTCCTTGTCTAAAACTACATCGATTTTGTAGTTATTTTATTAAAGAAAAAACTTTTCAAATTAAACATATTTAGTCCAAGTGGAAAAAATTTAACATAAAGTATAATACGGCTATGGCTGAATGGTAGATACGTCAGACTATCAGTCAGGAGGTCGCGGTTCAAACCTGCACGCAGCCAATCGCTTTTTTAGTAAAAACATTTTGTTCAAAAATAATGCGTGTGTAATATTAGGTCGATAATAATCTGTAAAGTGTTGCCGACTATTATCGACCTAATTTTCAACAAAAGTATTTTAGAGTGCATGTAAATGACAAGATCCTCAGAAATGTCTTTGATCCCAATTAGTGATCGACAATGTCGCCTATTATGTCGTCAGTGTTTATGTCGTTTATGTTGTTGCCAACGATTACTTAAAGACGATTTCACCTATTTAATCATAGAACGTTTTTCTTTCCTGTTATTCCTCCTTTCATTTCAAAGTATTGACTGACTTAGCTGGCATTCGAACTGAGACTGCATGTTTATAAGTTTTGAGGCTTACCACCCTGCTACTGAGCCACCTAAAACATCGACAACAAGAGGCCAACAAAACATTACAGCAAGATCGACACTTTCTTTTATCTATTTATTTCTATAACGTTTTCATTAATGACCATTGAAATGACAACATCCTCAGATATGACAGACAACATATGAAATTTTGCTCAATTTTAACAAGCAGGAATATATCAAAATGATTCCAACTGATGACCGGCTGGCCAACAATGTCCACAAGAAGCTCGTTTGCTGGTACACGAAGTGTAGTATTTTTCGTTGTAACGAAATTATACAAAATTTTATATTAAACGTTGCAAGACTAGCTTGCATACAATATCCAACTAGTTTGATGCATGACCATTTGAGTAGTTTTTCTTTTACGCAGTCTTTGAGAGCGATTTCTGTCGAAAATGTCGAAATTTCCTTAAGTAGTCCTTGATGAAAGTGTCCTCTGCGACAAGTTGGCCAACCGGGCTCTGACATAAAGTTGTAGACATTCACATACATATTTACTGACTTACTTACATACACTTAAATAATGTATGTGAAATTCGTTATATGTAATTTAAATTCCACCAACACTAACAAACGTTTAAATGTAACGCTAAAGTATTTTTTATATTTTTTATTTTTTTGTTGGAAAAACCATTTTTGGCAACGGTTTTTATGGTTGTTTTATAACAAGTATTCTTTTATTTTTCAAATTAATGAATGTGCGCTTATTTGTGTGGTAGTAGTTAAACTAGATTAAAATTTGAAATTTAGCAGTCAAAATTAAACATTTCAGCATGCATTGTCGCTCAAGATTACATAATGTTTTCCCTTTAGCTTGCTTTAACTTTGTGTACCTTTCTTTCTATGTAATAACAAATTTGCTTTATTAACAAACAGATTGTTTTTATATAATGATTATATTTATTATATTATGATACAAATTCTCTTTTTATTATTTGCAGGTGTAATTTTCATAATTCAGCTGGTAAGTAAAGTATTTAATAAAAAAAGGGTTTAAAAATAAACTTTATATTGAAGACTATAGCGTCAAAGATATGTAAAAAATGGAAGCCACTCAAGCAGGCTCTATAGAAAGGATTCTCAAGTTATGGACCGCGGACCCCAGGGGGTCCGTAGCAACATTCTAGGAGATCAGCGAAGATTTTTTGAAAGCATTCTTTAGGAAAAAATTTAATTTTACGCAAAAATAATATTATATTCTTTGACAGTTTTAAGCCAAAGGGATAACAAAAATTTAACACGAAGTTAGTATAAGTGGCGAAAATGAAATGGATCATAACTAGGGTTTGGAATTTCCCAGACTTTTGCACTTCCCGGGAAGCGGGAATGAGAAAATCGCGTTCCCTGGAATTCCCGGGAAAAGTTAATTTTCTTAATTAAATTGATTTATTAAATGAAAATTGGCGAAATATCGATTGTTTTATTAATGTAAGCATTCTTTTTAAATAAAAGTTAATATAAAAGCAATTCTAAAACAAATTTCTAAGAATATTTAAGTGAATTCAAGCAAATAGAGTTTATAGTTATTACACAGTAGGAGATTATATAAAAAACTAATTGACGACTATATCGCAATTAGTTAAACATTTTATTTCAAGGCCTCCTAATAATTTTATAAAGAACTTGACGTAATGTTTCTTATTTTTCTTGAAAAATTTCCAGGACGATTCTTATCGTTAAGTACAAGAAAGTTACAGTACCATACTCGGCAGCGCTGAATTTTACATATCCTGAGCCACAGTCTGTCTAAATGTGTTTGATATGTCATTTTATTTATCTTGAAACATCTCCTTCAGAGTTTCAATAATTGCATCGATTTATAATAAATTTAAGTAGTGTCAACTCAAAGTTTTTACAGCTTCTATGAGCTTAAAATTTCCACTACACTTTCCAAAATTTTTTCACTAATTCTGCGGAAAATCACTCAAAGCTCGTTTATCGAATTGTTTACAAAGAAATTTAATTATTTTTGGCTTGAGTTCGGTTTTAATTTAATTTTTCAATTAAATTATATTTTTATTAGGAGATAAATGTGAACCATGTAGACAAAGAAAATTTTGACTGCGTAGAGGGTTGAACTGACGTTTCGATAGCTCCCGCTAATCTCATAAGTATATGATATTCAACTCTTGACTTCAAACCACCGACTTTGGTCGAGTGGTCTAAGCAGTAAAGATTTCTGATGAGATTAGCGGGAGCTATCGAAACGTCAGTTCAACCCTCCGCGCAGTCAAAATTTTCTTTGTCTACATGGTTCACATTTCTCCCTAAATAAAAATATAATTTAATTGAAAAATTAAATTAAAACCGAACTCAAGCCAAAAATAATTAAATTTCTTATTAAATAATTCGATATTAAACGAACTTTGAGTGATTTTCCGTACACTAGTACTTGTAATTATCAATGATACTTCATACTAGAACAGAGAAATAATAAAAAGAACCTTAATACAAGACAAAAGAAAAAAGTGAATATCAATAACTATCAAAAGAAATACAGCTCTAAGACTGACAGTATGAATTGATTAAAAGTATATGATATTCAACTCTTGACTGCAAACCAACGACTTTGGTCGAGTGGTCTAAGCAATAAAGAACTCTGATGAGATTAGTGGAAGCTATTGAAACGTTAGTTCAACCCTCCGCTAAGTTCATGCCAAGTTTTTGTTATGCATATGGGCGTAATTGTTTTATGATTGAATTTCATGGTGATTTTTATTCCAATTGTATTTGTTGTATTCCAAAGAATTGTTTAAGTTTTGCTCAAGCTCGCTAATTTTATTGGAACGAAGCTCATTGTGGCACATTGTGTAAAAAAATACGTGTATCAAATACGGTAAGAAAGAAATACGTGTAACTACAATTCAAATCGAAGACAACAGGCCAGCGCGAAGGTTAAATTCCTTAAAAGCTCAGAGCTGCCCCTTTAGTATTTTCGTGGGTTTCGGTGTTGCCGTTGTTTTCAGGGTAAGTTCTAAAATTTTTGGAGAAATTTTGTCTTGGCTTTTGGGAATCTGGGGAGCTTCTCTGATTTTGAGGAAATTTTTGTCCTAGTTTGTGAAACGTGGAACTTCTAAAATTTTGAGGAGATCTTTGTCCATGTTTTTGGGAATACTTGGACCGGGCTTGTATCTTGGTTGGTGCCCTTGCTGAACAAAGGTGTCTTACCTAAACACCAGATGTCTCGGCTAAATTCTTGAGAAGTATCGCCTAAGTATCACTTAAATATCGCCTAAGTATCTTCCAGGCGATAGTTGTTTTTGTTGACGAATTATCGTCTTCTTCCATCTAGAGGCTGAAATTACTATTTGCGCTTACTTGGTGTCATCAAAGTAGGTGAAATTTTGTTTTTAAATTTTAAATTTTATTTTTGGTGGTGGTCCGGTGACTAGACGGAGTGTGTCGAAGGGCGATAAATATGAAGGGGGTCTCATATAGCGACCGAACGTAGCCGGCAGGAGGTTATTCCCCGAAGGTGGTCTGCCAATGGCATAAGGCTGAAACTGGTTGCCCGATGGCATAACGCCGAAAGTAGCAGGCCGAAGATGCACAGTGGAAAAACAAGGTAATAAATCTATATCTTTCAAACTTGTTATCCGATTACAAAACGATGTATGTAAAAATTATAGAGGAGGACCTAACCTTTAAGAATGTTGAAATTTGGAATAGCGTGTTGAAATACACTTTGACCTACAGGGCGTCAAAATTGAATATCTTCGGCATGAACAACTTAGTCGGTCTCATAACTTTTACAAGCACATATTATCCGATTTTAATATATTTAAACTTGGTGTAAAGTTTATAAGTAAATAAAGAAAATACAGTTTATTTCATTAAAATATCTTTCAAATTTTCAAAGGTATTTGGCTTTGAATTTTAAAATTTAGGTTTTTGGTCTTGACTTTGTTCTCTATTTCGTCAATATCTCCGATGATAGCATAGTCATAATTGTCAAATATATAATTTATGACTTTTAACACAATCCTTGATAACACGCAGAAATTTTTTTTGTTGTCCCAATTCATGTAATCGTTAAAAGGAATCAAAGTCAAGACTTTGAAATGAGAGTGAAAAATTGCAAGACTTTTCAAAAATAGAGCTTAATTTGTTTGACGTTTTTCTCAAAAATTTTCCGAAACTAAAATTTTTTATTTTCAACATTTCAAAAGAATAGACTTCAAAAATGACTGCAGTTGAAATTTGAAATTGATTAAAGCATGCAGGCGAGCTACATCAAACATTGGACGAAAATGGTAAATTTTCCTACGAAATTCTAAATTAGTCGCTTAAGAAAAAATTATAGCCTATTGAGTTTTTCCAATTGCTCTACAAATTCTAATAGATGTATTTAATATAATTAATCTGGTTTTTAATTGTTACCGGCCGTCCTAAAATGTGACCAGAAGAGCAGATTTTCTAAAAATAGTAAAGTTTTCGAAAGCATTTCATTTACGAGTACCTGCATGAAAACTTACTTACAGCCGTTTTCACAATGTACGATTAAAAGCTAACGTGCACTTTAACGGCAAGTTCGGCATACAAAACTTGTCGTTAAAATCTACGTTAACCCTTAAGCATACATTGTGAAAAGGGCCATAAACTTAATATTTATTTCTTTATTGTTTATTAAAAAAACGGCAATCCTCTTATGTTTAAACAATTTTAGCGATATATTGTGGGGATTTTTTATGAATTTTTAATTCCAAAAAAAAAACATGTGAAGAAACTACGAATTTTTACTTATTTAGGGCAAAATTTTATACGTATGAGCAATATAGTACGTACTATCATTCATATCATGTGTATGAGTAATATGATAGCACGTACTATCATATTACTCATACGTGTACAATTTTGTCAATTAGAAATTCACATTTTCTTCACATGTTTTTTTAAATTAAAAGTTCATAAAAAATGCCCTTTCGCTAAAATTTCTGAACATAAGAGAATTGCTTGCAATGCTTTTTAATAATTTAGTAAAGAAATACAAATTAAAAAATGAAGTTTAGTTCTATTTTGGAAGTTTGAAATTTTGTTTAAAAATATTGTAACTTTGTCTATTCCCAACCGATTTTTATAATTTTTGGCTTACTTCAATTGGTATCAGATACACTTTAGAAAATAAAATAACTTAGTATGTTTTAAAAAAAAAGTGTGACAAAAAATATTTCAAACTTGAAAATGTTTGAAAAAATTAAAAAAAATTTAATATTCTTTTAATAATATTTTCACGAATACACACGGAAAGCTTAAGTTCTCCTCTATTTGACACCGTTAAAAATCAAAAATCGGTGCAGAAATAACGTAGTGGAAAAAGTTGTTTTTTCTGAAAATCGTATTTCATCGATAACTTTCGAATCGAATTTCTAAAAATGGCAAAATTATCTACTCCAGAATGCCTACAACCTAGTGTACTAGTGTACTAGGTCTTTCCAAAAGTACCTACCATTTTGTTGATTTTGTCACGTCGTGTCATTTTTCCTTTAAAAGTAATATGAAATAATGGCAATTTTAAATAAAAGCGCTCCACTAAGGGAAAAACGGCAATTTAGAAATAAAAACTTCTCATATTAATTCAATAATTTCAAAAGAAAAACTTTATTGAAATACACTAAATCAATAATATTAAACTTTGTATAAATATGGTTCAATATTGCAATAAAAATTTTCATCACGACTAGACTTTCGTTAATGTTTCTTATTGAATCAATATGGTTTTAATTGATTTTCTTTCTCTGAGTGTACTTTTGCAAACTTTTAATATGATTTTCAATCAACATTGTGACAAGCTTATTTCACATTTTGATATTTTTTTCTGTGTGTACCGGACTTAACCCTTAAACAACTAAGACCGTCTACAAACGGTCATCAACAAAAAGAATTTTATGCGAAATCAGTACTTTTACACTCGAACAACCAAAAGCTTTTTTATTCGACACAAAATTATGTAGCAAATAGTATCAGTTTGAACGCGTTTCGTTAATTAGTGTGGTGGCAATATCCGTTACAATAAAATTTTTAGTGAAAAAATAAAAAAAAATTTGTTGTAATTTTTGCAAAAATTAAAATAAAAATAAAACTACTTTCTAACCGCTCAACAGCCTTGGTAATTTTTGTGGTAAATATTTAAAAGGTTTATTTTGATAATTTGTTTCTAGTTTGATTTTTGAAAAAAAACATTTTTTGTTCCAATTGAGATTTTTGCGAACACCGTCTGTAGACGGTCTTAGTGACTTAGTTGAACAAAATTTATTGTAACGTTTTTTATCGGAGTAAAATGTATGCATTATTACCTATACTCTTTTGGCCTACTGAAAGAGGAAAAATAGCTCTAAAATATGTCAACAGGTAGAGTAAAAAATAGATACTGCGATAAACAGAAAAAATTCAAACTTTCTTCATTGAGTGATCAAGAAATTGCTGCTTTGATGGACTCAGGTGAGTATGATGATGACTTTGAAGATTTTGATGATATCATAGAATATCCAGATTATCATTGTGATGAGTTAAAACCGGAAGACACTTCTATGATAACTAATTGTTTGGAGTTATTAGACTCTTATGGCTTAATGGAAGTGCACAAAAAATATCAAACTGTGTTCAACCAGAGTGAAGTGCTTCTTTGGAAAGGCTTAGTAGTGAAAAAATACGCTGAACAGAATTTGACATATTTTGTGTTTTTCCATAAAATTGTGGTCATGTCGATCCCATAAGCTAATCCAACGACCTCAGATGTATAATCTATCGGTGCGTTCTCCAGTTCATTGCTTTTGTTAGTTGGTACTTTACAACTGGGAATCCGATTTGTTCTAACAGTAACAAGGCTATAAATGCCACGTGCTCTCATAAGAATCTAATAACTCAAAACAATCGGTTATCATAGCATTATCTTTCGGTTTGAGTTTATCACAATGATAATCTGGATCTTCTATGCTGTCATCAAAATCTTCAAAGCCATCATCATCCTGAACTGGGTCCCTCACTCTATGAAGAAAGCTAAAATTTTTCTGCTTATCGCAGTCTCTGCGTGTTGAGTCAGTCAGCCAACTAAAATTATCCGTTACAATCGGAAGCAAAAATCATACCATAATATTGATTGCCTACAGATTATCTGTGAATACAATGTGCACATGGGCGGCCTAGACCTATTTGACTTATAGACTTAAAATCAGAACACAAGATATGGCAACCAGGATATTTTACCATCTTCTCGATATGTCCATAACAAATGCATTTGCATTAAATCGCCGACTTAACGTCGAAAACCCCCGAAACTCTGATCAGAATGAAATGGGAAGGCATAATGATGCAAGAATTTTGCAGGTGCATTGCAAAAGAACTAAGTGCTTCTGTTGAGATACGATTCGCAGGTTGTCCTTCATTTGCCGAAGAGCCAACCGGTGGCTCTTTTATTGGCAAAAAGGTTATTTATCTTGTGGCTATTATAAAGTTCGACAAGATAAATCATTTGCAACAATGGGGCTCAAAAAATTGTGTAAACTGTGCAAAAAATCGGATACACACATGTTTTGTACTAACTGCAACGTCCACCTATGTTTTGCAAAGACTAAAAACTGTTTCATGGAATACCATTTAGTTACATATCATATTTAGTTTGAACATAATTTATATTTTGATATCAAAAGTTAAAAATAAAACTGATATTCTTCCAACTATAAGCATCATATTTTATTTATTTCTGAAAAAAAAAATTCCCCTAAACCACTAAGACCGACTACAGGCGGTCTTCCTTGTTTTGGTCCTGGAGCTTTCCAGGAGCATTTTTTTTAGCAATTGGAACTCAAATTCGTAATTTTTAGCAGAAAAATATCCTAGAACAAAAATTATTACCGCAGCACAATTCGTATTTCAAATTCAGGGGTTTAAGGGTTAAGTAAAATTTATTGTATTTATTTACAAGTTAAACCAATTTTGGTAATTAATTTCATCTCATTCTTCCACATCCCATACATTCGATATTCTCTTTGCTTTTTCCAGAACCATCGGTTGCTGTTATCAGAGGCTTTTTCAATTATCTAGTTTATGTCTGCAATAGTTGACTCTCTATTTTCATATTATTAACGTGTGCATTCCATACACATTTAGCCAAATAAATATATCAGATGTTGAGTCAGAAAGCATACAGTAAAAGCCAAGAAAAATATTATAAATAATTATGCAGAAGAAAGTATATTCCGAAAAGATTTATTAGTACTTATTTATAATTAAAACAAATCATGTCAAAACAATCTTGCATACAAATCTTTTTATCCTAACGTAAGGAAATTAAGCAAGTGAAATAAGAACCAGCGCCTTGTAAAATCTAAGTACACAAAAGAAATAAATAAAATTATTTTCAATAGAATGAAGATTCAAAATCAAACTCACCTTTACTACGGAAGCTAACGAAACATTAAAGAAATTTAAGCCAGTAAAATAAAAAGCTTTACGGTTTGTGACTATAGACAAAGTAACAAATTTCATAAGTTTTACATTGGTTTTAGCATTTGAAGAGCGCTCTATCACCAATTCCCATTTTGATTCATAGTACATGGAACTTAATTGATCGGTCTGGAAATAGTTTCAATAATCTTAACTTTTAGTTAAGAAAATAAAAAAAAAGAAAAGAAAATAGCTTACCGTACTGTTAATCGTAGAACCCATTTGACCAAAAGTAATTATTTCTTGAATTTTACCAATAGCCCAAAATACAAAACCGATACTATTAACAGGATTCTATAAAACATTAAAGTTGTTAAAGTTAGAATAAATCTCTTTTGAGAAAATACCAACACAACTTACTGTGTACACTTTAAAGCCCAGAACACACAGTGTGATGGAACTAAATGCAAACATTATAAATATACGAAATGAAAACTCATCTTGTATCTCGCGGGCAAATTTATTCAGCCTAAGATTCTCTTTTAAAGTTTCTAGCAGCACCTGCTCATACTTCTCCACAATGTTTTTTGAATTTTTCTCCTTTAATATTGTATCCACTTTGTTTTGTAGCATTTCGCGCAATAACAAATAGCGACCATTGAGATGAAATACAAAAAGACCCAGTGTAGTGCCCTCTCCCAACATCATGGTGGTGACTATAAAACCCACCCAAATGTTACTAATCAATAGAGGAAAATAGATGTAAAAATTATTCTTGTACTCGAAGGATGGTATCATTTTATAAAGCAGCACTTTTTGGTTGGTGGATAAAAAATACACTCCCGATAGAATGTACGAGCTAAGGGCACAGAAATAGAACGCAGAAAATGTAAGAATTGGCCAAATTTGTCGTTTAATTTTCTTAAAAAGTTTAGGATTCGTCGATCTAGAAAATAAAATAATTTATTTCATTATTTACTTGGTGCTTAACAAAAAATATTTTTACAAAAATTCCTTGGCACGAAATTCTTTATTTGTTAAAAAAAATTAAGTGAATCTTTACAGAAAAAATTCCCATAATAAGTACTTTTTAGAGCAATTATGTACCTAGAGGGATGACAAAATTAAACAAAACCTTTTTTTTCACAAATATCATCCATAATACAAGTATTTTTCAAAGTATTTACTAAACGTGTGCACAACACGTTTAAAAGTGTACAGTATTGCATTTGTTTTTACGCGCGAACATTGAGTGTACACTAATGGAAAAACGACAATTTAAAAATAAAAACTCGTTATATTAACTCAATAATTTTCAATTCAAAAGAAAAACTTTATTAAAATACTGTAAATCAATCATTTTCAACTTTGAATAAATATGGTTCAATATTGAAATAAAAATGTTCGACATGACTAGATGTTCGTTAATGTTGCTTATTGAATCAATATGGTTTTTATTAAATTTTTCTCTGGGTGTAGTAGTAATTGCAATTGAGTGTAAAGCACACATAGAGAAGAATGAAATAACAAAGCATAAGATCATTGTAATCATTAAATATACAGTTGTGTCAAGTTTACAATAAAAAATACTGTACACTTCATAGTGTACATCATTTCACAAACACTTTATAGAAAGAGAATAATAAATTTATTTTTTATGTAACGCAATTTTGTTTAATTTTCTTAGCTATCAAAATACATAACAAAATATAAATTGCGTACATATCTATCTATACATAAATATGAATCACCATTTGGTAGAAGGGAATAAACGCCACTTTTTACGATATCCTCTTTTACACATATTTGTTGTCCTTAAGCAGAGCACTACACTATAAGTTCAAATACAAGAATATATTACTTTCATTTCGTATAGTTTCACATCTGAGTGATTCCACGTAAAACGGCCCTATGCAAGGAAAAAATAATTTTCTTATTTTTAATAAAAATCTCTCAATTGTTGTTTTCTAGAGCATTACAATTATAGAAAAAATAAAAATGTGTAGTACATTATTTAATATTTTTTAAGCAATTTGAGGCACTTTTAAATGATCATCCACGAAACATTTTGCTCTCCGTCTTTCTATGTTTAATATTTATTTCAGATTTTCTTTTCTCCCCTTTCCCATTAATAAGAACCCTTATCTGTGAAAATAATATACTTTTTTCGCTTTTTATTGAATTGAAAAAAAATACTCAGCTAGAGTATTCTGCTGTCTATAATAGAACGGATAGCAAATAACATAATGTGTCATTATTTTCTTATGATCTATTTTTATGTTATTTATCTTAATGAAATCAATAAAATGTTTTATTTCTTCGAATTTTTTAAATTTTCTTACTAGGTCACACCCGTCGGTCACACCCGTTGGTCACACCAGTCGGTCACACCCATCACATTTTAAAAATAGTTTTTTGTTAAGAAAACTGATTTTTTTTTGTCAAACAGTAAATACGTAATACAGCTAAAAACACTTTGAACAGACAACTATACCAAAATTAATTTGTACGTTATAGTAAACATTTTACAGAATTTATGCTGAAAGTCATAATTCTTTAAAACTAAGATTTGTAAGGTCACGACCATTCTGAATAGGGCTCGTGTTCTTCCAGTGTCTACCCGTTATTCAACGAGCTTAAGCTTAATGGCCTGCGAGTCGCAACCTTTTTTTAAGTAAAAAATTTTATATATTTTATTTATAACAAAAAATATGTGTAAAGAGGTCACACCCAGCTAAATGGAATCACTCACCTACAACACGACTCACGACGAGTTCGTAGGGGATAAAAATGAGTAAAAATAGGTAAAATCGGCAACCTTATATATCCGGATTTAGCTAAGGTAGAACTAAAATACAAAAAGCACCATAATTAAATCCAAAAATAAGCAGACATGTGGTTAGTACTTTTTTTTAAATTTGTACATTTAGCGGGCGGAAAAGGGTAAAAATATAACTTTGTTACTTTTTTGCCAACTAATTTATCTCACAAAGTAAAATTTATCTATATTTACTAAACGTGAGTACAAAACATTTGCTTTCTTATTCTTCACAATGTACAGTATTGAATTGTGATCTTTTTCTATGGCTCTTGATTTTATTAGAACACTAAAAATGCTATTCCCTTTTATCAAAGTATAACATTCTCAAAAAAATAAAAAAATTACAAAAAGTACCATAGCCAAGCCAAAAGCGCCTTTTTCTTAAAACTTATCTTTTCGTAAAAGTACCATTTTCCAAAAGTAAATTTCAATAAAGTACATATTTCAAAAAGTACCATTTTCCAAAAGTAAATTTTCAATAAAGTACATATTTTAAAAAGTGCCATTTCCCAAAAGTACATTTTCAAAAAAGTACATTTTTCAAAAAGTATGTTTTCTCAAAATTACGATTTCGCAAAAGTATATTTTCGAAAAAGTACTTTTTCAACAATATATTTTTTTCTAAAAGTAACATCTCGTAAGACTACATTTTTGAAAAAGTCCATTTTCCAATAAGTAACTATTCAAAAAATACCAAATAAATCCATAATGTTTCCCTTTAGTATCTTTTATCCAAAATGCATAACATCAGTTAGATTTTCTGTGAATAAGGGAACCTATGTTGTAAATTTTGTAAAATTGGTCCAATAGTTTAAAATTAAATATATTTTATTTGGTTTACTCTTTTTTTGTACATTTTTCATTCCGCTTGTAGAAACAAATTTTTTTAAAATCAGCTTCTTTTGAGTAGAAATATCCATAAACCGTATCAATAGACACTAAAAATATATGCATAGAAAAAGTACCCAAATGAGTTTCGCTTTTTATTTCTTTGAGGGTGCTGTTGGCTGATTAGTTAGCGTGTTAGACTACAAACCCTCAGGTCTGGAGCTCAAGACTAGTTTCACGCAAGCCAACAACATCATGCATTTTTCTCATGTGTATTGCTTTGTTATTGTGTTGGTTGTTGTTGGACTGTTAAAGTGACGAAGGCATAGCACTATCACCTTGGCACTGCCGGCAGCGATCAAAATAATAACATATCCTATGCACTACACATCACCCTCCTTCGTCGGTATTATAGCAGAACCGTCGGCGAAGTAAAAGAAGTAATAGAATGGTTACACAGCTTAAACAACTCAATGCCTCTACTTGACACTAGAGGCGCTTACAATACTGGTCTACGAAAAACGCGCAATAGCAGGGTTGTAAATGAATTAAGGTTTCTATCTCTCTCCCCCTTCACCACCTGTTCACTCTACGCTATCCCTTTCCCAAAGAAGGTAACACATTAATTAATTAACTGGTAGCCATCAATTTCGTGATTGTATTATTCTGATTGTATACTTCTCTTAAAAAAAATATAGGTTCGAATTTCTAAAAAGTATTAAAACGTGTTAAAGAAAAAAGAATAATATTTAAATTTATGTTACAAAAACTACCTTTATATAAAAAGAAAGTTTTTACAAAAAGTATCTTTATATAAAAAGTAACTTTTACCTATGTATTTACAAAAACTGCATTTTCACAAAAACTACCTTTTAACAAAAAACGCCCTTTTACAAAAAACGCCCTTTTACAAAAAGTACCTTTTTACAAAAAGTACCTCTTTATAAATAGTACCTTTTTACAAAAATTACCTTTTTACAAAAAGTACCTTTTTACAAAAAGTACCTTTTTACAAAAAGTACCTTTTTACAAAAAGTACCTTTTTACAAAAAGTACCTTTTTACAAAAAGTACCTTTTTACAAAAAGTACCTTTTTACAAAAAATACCTTTTTACAAAAAGTACCTTTTTACAAAAAGTACCTTTTTATAAAAAGTACCTTTTTACAAAAAGTACCCTTTCACAAAAAGTACCTTCTTACAAAAATTACTTTTTTACAAAAAGTACCTTTTTACAAAAAGTACTGTTTTATAAAAAGGACCTTTTTACAAGAAGTGCCTTTTTAAAAAAATTACCTTTTTGCAAAAATTAACTTTTTATAAAAAGTATATTGCTACAAAAAGTATATCTTAAACACAAGTATATTTTTTACAAAAGGTATTTTTATAACAAAAAATACCTTTTTTAAAAAAGTATTTTTTTGCCAAAATTATTTACTTTGTAAATAGATGGTACTTTTTACAAAAACTACAATTTTACAAGAAACAAAATTTGGTTTTTACACAAGAATTGCTTTCTTAAATCTAACTTCTTTACAAAAAGTAAAATTTACAAAAAAAAAAGTTGTTTAAAAAAGGTGCATTTTGGCAAAAAGTACTCTTTTTACAAGAAGTCGCTAGTTACAAAAAGTATTTTTTACAGAAGTACCAAAAAGTTCTTTTTTAAGAAAAATAAATTTTTTAATAAAACGTTACTTGAGAAGTGATATTTGAAAAGGAGTTATTTCCACCTCTAACCTTGAACAAACCTAAGAACGCCATCGCTTTGGTTATACTTAAATGTATTCTCTAAATCAAAATCCATTGTAGAGAAGGTATATTTCCGTAGATAAAGAGCATACTTAGGTAGAAAAGGGCACATTTCCACCCAATTCGAGCACTTAGAATGAAAAGGTTCCATGTAACTTTACATGAGTATCGAGAAAAACGTGATTAAAGTTTTTAATAGCATTAATTTTGTTACATGTGCTCTTTGAATAATTTTTTCTGTTATATATTACGCAATAGATTTATGATATTAGTCTTATTGCAAATTTTTTATAAAATTTGCATGTTATTAGCAATTAGAAATGCGAGTTCGAACCTTTTTAAATCAAGTTTGAAGACAAATTGTAATTTAAAAAGGTTTCAAACTCACAAGGAACCTTTATATGTAATAATCCTGAGAAATATTAATAAGAATATTTTTTTTTGCATGACTAGTATAAGGTTATCAAAACAAAATAATTTGTTTTAAGTTTACATATTTTATTTAAGACTTTTTAATAAAATATTAAACATCGTTTTATAAATTTCCTGATCAAGAAGAGGCTTAATATCCTTCAGTTTATCATTCGAAATGATTGGCACTTTTCTGTACGTACGGCTAAGGTGCTAATTCAATGTTATTTTGAGAAAATTTCTGGCTTCGAGTGGGTTTATCCTTTGCTCCCAAATTGCACATTTTGAAAATTTAATCTGTGAAGGAGGTTAGAAAACCTACTTGAACAAAATTTTCTTTGAATCTCAGGCAGCATACAGTAGTAAAATTGACATCTTAAAATTCATGGACTTTGCTACAGCAGCATAATCTTTAAAATCGGTATGAAGCATTTCAATAACCCTAAAAGGGTGTTAGGTATTTATCACTTTCAATAGCCTTATTAGTCCAGTAGGTGAATAAATCTCGGTTGATGACATAGCCTTTTCAATAGCACTATGAATACTGTCTACCTCTTAGATACAGAAGTGTCCTGGGGTGGAATATTTTATAGTAATATCAGATAAATCCAAATAAAAGCTTTTGGAAACTTGTAATTTTTCGTTATTGGGATTCACGTAGTATAAAAAATAATATATATATTTTTTTAATTATTTAAGTTTTTATTTGGTCTGACTGTTAAACAACTATCTTTCAATTTGTGTTAGTTTATAGTAACTTGTAAAAATGAGTAGCCGTTCCCAATCAGAAATTTTTCTACTGCAGCTGAACTTGCAGGAATGCATACAATCTATGGTAGAAATAACTCGTTTTGCAGGTATAAATGAACCTTTACTATTCATGTATTCTTGACCTAATTGATGTTTTAATACATTCAAAATCGTATTATTTTAAATAAATAAAACAATGTTCTAACTGCCAAATAGAACCTTTTTAAATCAATACATTAACCAAATCTCTGAGTTAGAACCAATTTTAGCTAGTACATACTTTCATTTTAAGATAGCATATAGGACTGCTTGCTCGCGAAAATTTTAATACAACGTAGTTGGAACCATTTTTAACTGAAAACGAAATTTTGGCCCAAACGTTAGTTGGAACCCTTTTACTCTAAGGGCTCGAATTGTTAGAGTTTGATAGAAAAAAATTGAATTTTCTATAGTCGCTCTAAGTGCTTACTTATATCGGCTACAGCCACTGCGCACGCGTCCCACGCCTCGGCAAACCTTATCAACCAGATGTGATAGCCACAGACGCAGAGTGGTGGATTAAAAAAGAAATGGAAATAATATGATTATTTCGAACGTATTTGCTTTGTGGATCTAAATTGATTATTAGGCTTATGTTCGTAACGTTATATTCAGAAAGAATTGGGTATGATTAATATTCCAAGGAACAAGGAAAAAATTAACATCAACTTAATTTTTAAACCTACACAGCAGAACAGAGTAGCGCCACTTTCGGAAGCCGCTACACTTCCATCGTCAGTGCTCACGTGTATCTGATTATCACCACTTGTCAGGTGGCTCTGTTGAATGTGATTTTAATTCTTATATATACGACTTTTTCGTGAAAATTTAATACGAGAATTAAATCACTCTCAAGCTGATATTAAAGTGCACTTTCCCAGTGTTGCCATCGGTTTATTTCTCTTCATTCCCATTTTTCTGATTTTTGTTCTACTCAAGACAAACTTTGTTGGTTTGATTTTATACTTAAGTATATATGAACATGTAAACATGTGAAAAGCTCAAGCCAGTAACTAATTGTTTATTAATATGATTATTTCGAACGTAATTACTTTGTGAATCCAAATTGATTATTAGGCTTAGGTTCGTAACGTTATATTCAGAAAGAATTGGGAATGATTAATATTCCAAGGAACAAGGGAAAAATTAACATCAACTTAATTTTTCAACGTACACAGCAGAGCAGAGTAGCGCCGCAGAGTAAGTCCGCAGTTTTTAAACGAGGCAGCCGTCCAATTCTTATAAAACTTCATATGGCATTTAACGAGATGTTGCTGAGCTTAAGTTTCGAGTTTGAAATTTATATCTTAAAAGGGGATAGAGCCACACGACCCCAAATTTGGTCACCTCGGGCTTATGAAAAATTCAAACATTCAAACAAGCTAATGTTTTTGATCTGGTAAGCATGAATTTTTGCAAGTAGATTTGCTTATCCAAGAGTTGAAAAAAAGTCCAACACATTTATGTATTTCCGCTTGCATTTGAGGAGATATTAAACAAGAAAATTAAAATGTTAACTTTTTACCCACATTGGTCCACTGTTTTGCTAATGGGGAAATCAAATTTTGTTTGTTTATTTTTCAAAGTTTTTAATATTCTGGAATTTCGCTTAAAAATCACAACTCAGTTAAAAGTTATACGCAGTTTAATTTAAAATTTTGAAAAAAGTCGATTTTCCCCCGTTTTTTGCAGAAAAAAGTGCGTTAATTATTTCGTAATTATACAAATTGTTTGCACTAATACTTACCCCATATTTATACCTATTTCAATGGTAATACTATAAGGCGTATCACAGCAAAATTTTTCTTATTGATTTAACCAAAGCGTTTCAAAATTGGACTATTTTTATTGTAAATATCAATTTTAAGGCGCATTTTCTCAAATCGCAAAGTTGCAATCAATAAGGATATCAAGTCACCTTAAGGCCTAATGTGCCCTTCAGTATTTGCCAAAAAATTATTTGCGCTTGGCTAAAAGTAGGAAAAATACATACAGCGAAAATACTGAAAATCCAATTTTTAGGATTCTCTGAAATTTCTTCTTTCTCTTATTTTTAAGGTTCCGTACACCAAAAGTGTAAAGCACCCTATTGTTTTCGCTACGCTGTCCGTCTATCTGTCTGTCTGTCTGTCACAGACTGTTTGCTCGGGAACCGTAAGAGCTACGGACCTAAAATGTTCATGGAGTATGTAGAACTTTGGCCGCTACAACAAATATATGCCAATTAAAAATTAAAGGGTGCTCTAAAGCGAGCAACGAAAAATGTAATATGCAGACTCTTATATATAGACACTTTAAATTTTCAAAGTTAGTGTTAATTGGTTTAGTCTGCAGAATAGACTAAACCACTTAACACCGATATTTAAAACAATAAAAATCAAAGGGCATTCTATCAATTAATGTAACTTTGACGTTGTAATTTAGAGAATTTGCTGTATTTTGGAAACCGTAAGAGGTAAAATCTTGAAATTTTAAAAAAACGCTAAAACTAAAAAAATCCAAAATTAAAAAAATTTCAAAACCAAAAAAAACCCCAAAATGAAAAAACCGCTGAAAGGAAAAAACACCAAAATTAAGAAAATCGCTAAAACGCAAAATATCAGCAAAACTAAAAAGATCGGCAAAAAACTAAAAAAACGCCAAAAACAAACAAAAAATGTCAAAACGCAAAAAAAGTACTACAACATAAAAAATCGCTAAAACTAAATATATTATCAAAAAACGAAATGAAAAAAAATCGCCAAAACGAAAAAAAGCGCAAAAAACGAAAAAAAAGTGGCAAAAATAAAAAAAAACCAAAAAAGTCGCCAAAACGAAAAAAAAGTGTCAAAACAAAACAGAAATCTTTAAAACTAAAAAATCACAAAAAAAACGAAAAAACCCCAAAACCAAAAAAGGCTAAACCTAAAAAAAAGTGGCAAATTTAAAGTAAATCGCTAAAACTAAAATTATCGTCAAAAAGTGAAAAAACGTTAAAACAAAAATAAAGCCAAAACTAAAAAAACGCCAAAACTAAAAAATCGGCAAAAAAAACAAGCAAAAATTTACAAAAACCAAAAATCGCCAAAAAGCGGAAAAAATCGCCAGAACGAAAAAAAGTGCCATAACAAAAAAAATTGCTAAAACTAAAAAATCACCAAAAACCGAAAAAATCCTTAAAACCGAAAAGCCCGCCAAAGCTGAAAAAATCGCCACAACTAAAATAAATCACTAAAACAAAAAAATATCGTCAAAATGTGAAAAAAACGTAAAAAACGCCAAAACCAAAAAAATCGCCAAAATTAAAAAAATCGCAAAAAAACAAAAAAATTTCAAAAAACGAAAAATAGTCAAAAAAAAAAGAAAAAATCACGAAAACTAAACTAGCGCCGAAACCAAAAAAATCACCAAAAACAACGAAAAAACTTTAAAATTAAACAAAAAGCACAACGAAAAAACTGCCAAAATGAAAAAAAGGGTAAAAAACGAAGAAGGATATACATATGTGTATTCTTACGGAGCCCTTCGCATGCCAGCAAAAGTCGCACTTTACTTAATTTATTTTATTCACAAATCTGTTTCTTCCCTTTACTTTATAAAGATGTTTTTCGCTCTTATAAACTGACCCTTTAAAAACCTCAGTGCTCTCAAAAAGTACCAGTTTTCACAAAATACCTCATTCCTTATTAATATATAGAAATAGCCTTTTCAATAGATTATTATAAGTGCTGTGTATATTGAAAATTAAATAATTGCTAGTTTTTCCCTTGTTCCTTGGAATATTAATCATGACTGAATTTTTTTTTTTCAATGTAAATTTACAAACCTTAGGCTAATAATTAGTTTGGATTCAAAACAAATGAGCTCGAAATAATCATATGAAATAAAAATGCTACATTCTCTACTTACTCTTCAATATAAATTTCTGTGTAAAACTTCTTCAGCAATTTCTTGAAATCATTTTTTCTCCAGCCTAACTCGAAGGCACGCAAATGTAGTTCAATTAACACTAAATATGTTGGCGCTCCTGTTAACA
Organism: Panzeria rudis; assembly: GCA_956483635.1. Taxonomy (NCBI): domain Eukaryota; kingdom Metazoa; phylum Arthropoda; class Insecta; order Diptera; family Tachinidae; genus Panzeria; species Panzeria rudis. The sequence continues at coordinate 111,488,573 of OY101449.1, forward strand.
TTTCATCGAGATTATTAAAAGATAAACGTATATATCGATTTTCAGCATCGTTGTGTATAATAAAAACAATAAATCCCAGAAACCACAAGAAACGATCTAATAAATTAATCCAATATGGTGCTCCATCTTCCAAAGGCCAACAGATTATGTTGGACCAACGATACAGCTTGAGAGACCAATATAATGGTGCAGCCTTACCGCTGGCTAAACGTGGTCTATACAAAATGTTAAACATTCTAACGGCAAACTGCTGTGAAAAGCTCCAGTAGTAAAAGGTTTATGTTGAAATTTCACAAAATCGTGAGGTTTTTATAGCAGACTTTTGTTATATTTTTAGGAAATATCTCTCAATTAAAAATTTATACGTATGTTATTCTATTTATTACTACAACTAATTTACTAAGAAATTAAGTTATTAAATTGATAAAGTTTAACAATTTGAGAAAAAGTTTTTCATTATTTGTTTATGTGTTTTTAATATAATCGGCAATTAAATTGTAATTTTGTTACAAAAATGTTTGATTTACAAATTGTTTGTTTATACAATGGGCAAGTGAAATTTGACTTACATATTACACAAAAATGTTTAAAAGAATGTAGATACAACATTAACTTTTACTGACCACAATAGTATACTCAAACATAAAATCTAAACATACGCAGGACATTTAATGTTTTTAAGTAAATTCTCTTTTAAACAAAACTATTTAAGATCCCAAGTTTGTTAAGATTTCTTAAGTTAAACATATTTTGGTTAAAAACTTTTGCAAGTAAATAAAATTGGCCTTAATTTAAGACCATAATAAATAATCTTTTCACTTCATAAAACCACATAAAAGGTGATTTTTTTTAATGGCTTTTAGAAATGAACAATTTGTTTGTGGTATTTTTCTTTGTGTCAAAATCGATCACAATAAACTTATTTAATCTATAAAACTTTTATTGTCTTTTTTTGCGGAATAAATTCTGCAGAAGTGTTTTTAGTATAAAAATTACCCACAGGGATTTTTGCTGGCATGAAAATGAAACAGAAATACAATTGTAACATTAAGAAAGATTTTTAATGCATTGGCATCTTTGTCAAAGATTCTTTGAGTATATATTTCTTAAATTTTATCAATATCACTCATACGTTCACATTGCACAGTGGTGTACTATACGATGTGTAATGTAGAAAATTTATACGGTGAACAAGTTTTTACTTTTAATTCGATTTAAAAACTTTTACTACACGAGTGTTCTCTCAGTTGAGTTCCTCAATAAAACCTCACTAGATGGGAGATATTCCACTTTAAGAACTAAAATTTTAATTTTTTAATGTACCCTTGTGCTCATCTAGAAGCAAATACCTTTAAAATGGCATCTACATAATTAAGAGGAAAGATAGTTTTTGGAACGAAGTTCCTTATGGCACGGTATTCATATGATATGCAGCATATAAATGTTTTCTATGCTGGGGTGGGTAAAACAATTTTTTTTATTAAAAAATACGTGTTAAGAAATACGTGTAGCGACATTTCAAAACAGTGTTGCGACAATAAAAACTCATTGTTGTAGCTTTAGTATTTAAGTGGTTTTCGGTGCTGCCGCTGTTTTCCTGGGAAGATCTGGGTTTTTGGGGAGATGTTTGTCCTTCTTTTTTTTAATCCGAGGAACTTCTGGAAATTTGGTAGAGATTTTTGTCATAGTTTTTAAGATTCCGGGGAACTACTGGAATTTTGGGAAAATTTTGTAAAGTTTTTGGGAATCCTTAGACCAGGGTTGTGTCTTGGCTAATTGTTGGTGCCTTTGCTAAATGAAGGTGTCTCGGCTCGGGGGCATCTGACATAGCGACCGAGCGTGGCTGGCCAAATGTTGTCGCCCGAAGGTGGACGACCAATGGCATAAGGCTGAAAGTGGCCGCCTGATAGTATAACGCCGAAAATAGCAGGCCAAAGACGCACAATGGTTTCAATTGTAAAGAAATTTTGTAAAGTACGAATACTTATATATCCCTTTCCGCTTTTGCCCTTTTTTCATATTTGATTTTAAATTTTTGTTTAATCTTTTTTAAGTTTTTTTTCGTTGTTTGGCAATTTTTTGGTTTTGGCTTTTGGTTTTTTTCCCCGAATTTTTGTTTTTTTTGCTTTTTTGGCGATTTTTTTTTAGTTTATTTTGTTTTAAAGTTTTTTTTTCAGTTTTTGTACGATATTTTTAGTTTTAGAAATTTATCTAAGTCTTGGCGCTTTTTTTGGTTTAGGGGACTTTTTCGGTTTTTGGTGATTTTTTTTAGTTTTAGTAACTTTTTTGGTTTTGACAATTTTTGAAAATTTTACAGATTTTTTTTATATTATTTTTTGCGACTTTTTCCATTTTTAGCGTTTTTTTTCGTTTTTTTATCATATCTTTAGTTTAAGCGATTTTTTTTAGGTTTTAGTGGCTTTTTTTCGTTTTGACGACTTTTTCGGTTTTTGGTGTTTTTACTTTTTTGGCGTTATTTTTAGTTTTGTTGATTTTTTAAGTTTTAGCGATTTATTTTGTTTTTTTGCTTTTTTCTTTAAGCGATTTTTTTATTTTGGCTATTTTTCGTTTTGATATTTTATAGTTTTGGAATTTTTGCGTTTTTTTAAATTCCAATGAAGTAAAATCTCTACCGAAAATGTAAAATTAGCACCGGTTTCGATAATTTTAGCATGAAATTTTTCTGTGTGCACTGCTGAGTTAATTCGACAATTTTCGTAATTGTTTGAAAACTAATTAATGAAGCACTAAAGAAATAAAGCGCTTCATAATTAGCTTTAAAATATGAGCTTGTTCAGAAGCTGATTTCATAGCGTCACAACAATGTAAGTTTTGAAGCGAAAAAAGTATTTGTTTTTTACTTATACCAAAGCTTCGTACACAAGCTATACAAAAAAGCTGATTTTATAGTGCTGATCCAAAGCAGGTTTATAAGCGAGAATGAAGAGTAAGTTTATTTGAGTTTCTTGGTGCCATTTTGCAACAGGGTTTTTGGTCGAGTGAATGGTACGTTGGACTTCAAACCTGGAGGTTCTTAGTTCGATACTAGTTGAAGTTAAAATAACAAACGTTGAGTAAAAAATGAAATTAATAAAAATAAATAAAGTAACGAAATAAGAAAATATCAAAATGGCGTTAACGACGCCAACCCACATCGAACGATTTTTTTCATATGTTTTCAGTTTTAGTGCTGAAAATGTTGATGATTTTCAGCGCTTCAAAAGCACTTTTGTGAGCAAAAATGTAGTACTCCAATCCGGGAACTCGCCATACAAAAATCAGCAGCGATATCAGCAGGTTTGCCAGTGATTCTTTTATTCCATAATAGTAGAAACCTGCTCTATTGGAAGCAAGCTTTTTACTGGGCATAAATTCTGTAAAATTTTGACTATAAGGTACACAATAATTTGGTATAAATATCTGTTCAAAGTGTTTTTAATTGTATTATGTATTTATTGTTTGAAAAAACATTATTTTTCTTATACAAAACTATTTTTAAAATGAGACGGGTGTGACGGACGGGTGGGACCTAGTACGAAAATCTTAAAAATTCGAAGAAATAAAACTTTTTATTGATTTAATCAATATAAATAATATAAAGATAAACTCATAAGAAAATAATAAGACATAAATTATTTGCTATCCGTTCTATTATAGACAGCAGAATACTCTAGATGAATATTTTTTTTAAATTTAATAAAAAGCAACAAAAGGATATTCTTTTCAGAGATAAGGGTTTTTTTGTATTAATAATGAGAAAGGGAATAAAGGAAAATCTATAATAAATATTAAACATACAAAGATGAAGAGCAAAATGTTTCTTGCATGATCATTTAAAAGTGCCTCAAATTGATTAAAAGATATTAAATAGTGTATGTTTTTATTTTTTCTATAATTGTCATTCTCTAAAAAAGTCAATTGAGAGATTTTTATTAAAAATGAGAAAATTATTGTTGCCTTGCATAGGGCCGGCCGTTTTACGTGGAATCACTCTGTTTCTAAACAAATGTTTATTTCGAAATTACCAACAACATTTAGATGATCTACAACACATACAACAGGTTGTGAGTTGGCCAAGTGTGCATAAAAAGAGGTAATTTAAAAATTTATCTTAGAGAACTACACATAGAAACAATAGCTTTCAGATTTTTATATGAAGAAATTCAAACTGCTCCAATGCATTTCATAATTTTCACCTTCGTGCGTTTTTGGAGCCATAGTGAAAGCTTAACCTTGTTCTTTATCTCCTGGCTTATAGTTAACTACACACAAAAAATTATCATAGCTTTTTATTTTAACACGTGTTTGAATTTGTTTTTAAATTTTATAATATTTTTGTATGATTTTTAAATATTCCAATAGAAAATTTTAATAGAAAAAAATGCAATTTTTTTCTTATTAAATATTTACGAATTTTAGTTCCCATTTCCGTAAACAAAATATTTGAATTTATGAATTTAGTAATAGAATACGAATTATAGTTTTTTCTGTGTATGTAAGCCATAAGAGAGGTTAAGTAGAATCAGCTTTTTCCAAAGCTTTAGTGGCCACAATTTTAACACCTAATTTCATTAAATTTCATGCTACAACTATTTGTATCCCCCCAATTGGCTTCACAAGTCTCACAAGATACAAGTATTTTTTGGCAATATTCCTCCTAATTGCATATTTTCTGTAAAAAAAACTATGGGTTGTGGTCAGTTAAATCGCCTTTTCTTCTATAATATCTATAGATTATATACCCTATCAATTTACCCTAAATTGTTATTCGCTTGTCGATGTGTATGAATTTATTGCAATACTTGTATTTTTATTTCATTGGCAAATTTAATTTCTTTTAAAAATTATCTGCTTTTGCTAGTAGATTCAATTTATTTTTTAAGTGCTTTCATCTGTTTTGACAAATTTTCAAAGTTTCTCTATAAAAAGTTTGTTACAATAATACCAGAGCTTACTTCAAAATGTACTCAAAGTTGGAGCATTTAATGTCTAAAAAGAATCTGATACATTTTATTTCAAGTAGCTGCTTAAGAAGCTTTCATAAAAAAGTTTTATTAAAAAAGTTTTTAAAGTGTCTGATTTTATACTTTCAGTAAATCTTTTTTGTGACACGAAAATAGAACAACAACATACAGACTTAAAATAAAGTAATAAAAATATATTAACAATTTACAATTAGAAAACAATGTTTCATGCACACTCTACTCATTTCAATTAAATTTATTGATTTTTCCTTTTATCGCACTAAAAGCAATTACTCGCAATTCAGACAACAAATACTGCACAAACAACGGTGAGACATTTGCACGAAACAAATTAGTTCAACCCTAAATACAGCTAAAATAGATACTCAGCAATATATATTTTTCAATATTGCCAAGCAAACAATTTCTTTGAATATGATTATTTTGAACTTATTTGCTTTAGAATCCAAAGTGATTAGTAGGCGAAGATTTGTAAGGTGTTATTCAGAAAGAAGAAGGTATGATTAATATTCCAAGGATCTTGCCTGATTTTCTTCTGAATATAGCGTTACGAACCTCAGCCGAACGATTTGGACTCTAAAACAATTGTTTTTGTTTCGGAATTTAGTTGAAAAATTATTAAAAGGAACAAATGAGCTTTAGACGTTAGTAATGAAGCCAACGGACAACACAATCGTCCGTATTCTAGATATAAATATGTAATTGTATTAAGGTTCTTAGAAAAATTATCCAAACGTAATAATAAATCTTTTAAAATTGGGACCACACAACATATAATGGGAAATATAATTAATTAATGATACATACACAGTGAAAATTTTTCATGTTTCTGGAAGCACTACAGACATAAAGCGCTTCATAATTCGCTTTAAAATATGAGCTTGTTCAGAAGCTGATTTCATAGCGTCACAACAATGCAGCTTTTGAAGCGAGAAAAGTATTTGCTTTTTACTTATACCAAAACTTCGTACACAAGCTGTACAAAAAAGCTGATTTTATAGTGCTTATCCAAAGCAGGTTTTTAAGTGAGAATGAAGAATAAGTTTATTTGAGTTTCTTGGTGCCGTTTTGCAACAGTGTTTTTGGTCGAGTGATTGGTACGTTGGACTTCAAACCTGGAGGTTCTTAGTTCGATACTAGTTGAAGTTAAAATAACAAACATTGAGTAAAAATATGAATTTAATAAAAATATATAAAGAAACGAAATAAGAAAAATTAAAAATGGTCAATTCACATCGAACCATTTTTTTCATATATTTTCAGTTCTAGTGCTGAAAATGTTGACGATTTTCAGCGCTTCAAAAGCGCTTTTGTGAGCAAAAATGTAGTACTGCAATCCGGGAACTCGCCATACAAAAATCAACAGCGATATCAGTAGGTTTGTCAGCGCTACTTTTATAATATAACAGTAGAAACCTGCTTTATTGGAAGCAACTTTTTTACTGGGTAGTAACTCTCCTATACTGAAATTAATAAAACAACGGTACAACATGTTTTCAAATAAGCTAATTAAATTTATTGCACTTTTTTCTCTTTTAGTCTTATTCCGTCCCTACAACAACACCAATTCGAAGAAGAGAAAAAATGTTGTATTGTTATTATCTTTGCAAAAGCACAAGGAAAATCTTTTATCTTCATACATGCTTGTGTACTATGATCGCATGTTTTAGTAGCAACTTTAAATACTTCTAACTCACAAAACTTTGAAACGATTTTAACAAATTACTCTGTACAACACGAAAAAAATTACGGGGTTCTGTAAACCGATTCTGGTAGAGGAGACCAAAAAAAAGTATACGTGTGTCGGCGTTCTGTAGGATCACATCGGAATTTTATTTTAGGGCGGGGGAGGTTAAAGTTTCCCCCTTTATAATATCGGTACATGAAACTATGTGTTCTTTACATCTGAGGTGTGGGGTATGTTAAGCAACTTTGTAGAAAATGTTAGGGCAAACATTTTTGTGGAACTTATTAACCCTCTAGCTACCCCACACAACGGTCATTTTTGGCTCTTTTTTAACAAATCGTAAAAAACGCCCCTAAAAAGACGGATTGCGGGGAAGAAATGTTTTACAAAAATATTGGCCATAAAGTTTTAGTTTAGGTCTTCAAACCAAACCAAGCTCCAGAAATTATTGAAAACCTAACTTCACACTTATTCACAATTAGTACTCGGCATAGGAAATTTTGTAAGTCTTACGTTTAAGGTATAATATGTGCTCAGCGCTTTTATGTAAAACACCACAAAAAAAATTTTTGGAACATTTTAACCATTTAACTCTTTGTTTTATGGGTCTTTTTGTATATTTCTTCAAAAAGTGGTAGAAACCTTTTTTTTCATCTATCCCTTTTCTCGTTTGACGGTATTCATTTGTTTTTGGGGACTTTTTAGTTTTAGCATTTTTCGTTTTAGTTTTTTTTTGTTTTCACGAGTTTTCGCTATTTTTTAGTATTGGCGATTTTTGTCTTTTGGTGTTTTATTTTTGTTTTAGTGTTTTTTTTTTAATATCGGTGATTTTTTGTTTTAGTTTTTTTTTCATTTTGGGTTTCTCAGTTTTCCGGGTTTTCTCTTTTTTAGAATTTTTTTTGTTTTGGTATTTTTTCTTTTTTTGCGATTTATTTTTAATATGAAATTTTTTTTTTCGTTTCAGCGATTTTTTGTCGTTTTGGTGTTTTTTTCATGTAAGGTTTTTTTTCATTTGCGTATTTTATTTTCATTTCGGCTATTTTTTTTAAGCTAAGTTTTTTTAGTTTTGGCGTTTTAGTGATTTTTTTTCGTTTTAGAGCTTTTTTTCTTTTGAGCGCTTTTTCCGTTTTAGAAATTTTTTGCGCTTTGGCATTTTTTTTACTTTTGGGCTTTTTTAGTGTTAGTGTTTTTTATGGTTTCTTTTGGCGACTTTTTCCGTTTGGTGTTTTCTTTTGCGCTTCAATTTTTTCATTTCGGCGATTTTTCTTCGTTTTGACAATATTTTTAATGTTGGACTTTTTAGTTTAAGCGATTTTTTTTCGTTTTGCTGTTTTAATTTTCGGCTTGTTCGTTGCATTAGGGATAACGTTTAATTAATAATTTTTTTTTTTGTTATTAGTACGGTTCATTAGATACAGCTTAATTTCAAAATTGCATTAACTGATAGAATACCCTTTGATTTTACGTTTGTTTTTTAGCTTTCGTACTGTTGCCTTCAGAATGCTCCGGCAGTTGTAAAAATTTCAATAGTTTGCCTCATACGGTTTCCAAGATGTAGCTAATTGTCAAAACTACATAGTCAAAATTACATTAACTGATAGAATACCCTTTAATTTTTATTTTGTTTAAATTTCTTTTATTGGTGTAGGCTGTGTAAAACACTAACTTTGAAAATGTCAAGTATCTATACATCAAATATCTGTATGTTACATTAGGATTTCAACAAGTTTCTTTGCTAGCTTCAGAACATCCTTTAATTTTAACCTTTCAAAAACTTTTAGTATTTGTTGTTGTAGCAGCCGTAGTAACACATATTCTGTGAAGCCTGTGACAGATAGACAGACAGACAAGCAGGCGGCGTAGCAAAAACAATAGGTTTACTTTTCACCTTTGGTGTGCGGAAGACAAAAAATTCCTTCACTAGATGGAAATACATAAGGATTATCTATTTGGATTATTAAAACGGAATCTTATTGATTGTACTTGATTACTTGCCTACAGTAGGCACCCACGTATACCAATCATCTATTTTGATCTCCGAAACTTTTTTATTTTTGTCGAATGTTATCCCATTTATTTATTTGCTTGCCTGCTTTGAACTCACTACCACTAGTTTTTTGGGTTATGCATATAGTATAGTTCTATATGGGGAAAATAAATTGAACATTCAACTGCTTATTCAATTATACGTTCGCTAAATTCTATCTTTTATTTTTTTGACATACAAATATTTTTCGTCTGTCTGACAAATTTATGACACATCAATGGAAATCGTTTAGGAAATAGAAATTGTAACTTATTTAACAAAAAGAAAGAAAAAAACGGAAATGAAAATTGACAAGCTTTTTTTGCCATGGCAACTTGTAGAGTCAATAACTTGAGTGGTATCAATTAGCTTGAAAATTGAATACGTAACTTCTGCAGTAAATAAGAATGTAAATTATTAATGCATACTTCCAATGAATGTGGATACGATAATAATAGAGAAGAGAGTTCTAGATAATTAACAGTTGGAGTGACTAGTCTTATACATATTTCTTGTAAATAGATTTATAAGAACTTGTTTATTTCTTCATAAAAAAAACAATAGAGTGAGAAAAAGTAGCTGGTGTTTTTGTTTATGAAAAAAAAACCTGACTACAGTCCCATTCAGAAAATAGTCTTTAGTTAACTAACTTTATGCAATTTCTTTATTTCATTGAAACATAAACGAACAATAAGAATTTTGATCTTAAATGCAAAAATTAGTAATATACATCCAATCAAAAGAAAACAAAAGCATACTGTCGTATTCATAAATAAGTCTAGCAAAAAACATTATTTTAAAGCAGACAGCCGGACAGACGGACACAAAGACGAAAATACCAATAGGCATTTAAGACCAAACTTAAACAATTAAAAAAACGTTGGGAACAATAATGCACTGTAGCCGTTTTAAAAATTTCTAAAGGATTAAACCTTTAAAAAAATACAAACAAATAGATAGCGTTCTCCTTATTTCGGCTTATGATCTTAAATCGGCTAAAAGTCTATGTAATTTTTGCTGCTGCAGTTTATGCTCAAATTATATAGCCCATTTTGACAAAACTTGTACCATTTTAAAGCTATTATTTGACAGATATGCACAATCGAAATTTTGTTAAAATCGGCTTGGTATTTTGGGACCTATAAGCGCTTACATTTGGTACTAATACATGCGCACATAGTACACATGCATTTACCCTGCAGACAACGCTAGTGGCATCCATACACGTATGTAAAATATACCCCATAGAACACTCACTTAAAATTAAATGATAGATAAATCTAACCAATTTAACTAGTCAACCTACTGTTAATGTAAATTGTTGTTGCAATTTTTATGAAATAACAATTTTATTTGGTTAAAGTAACTTTTTTTTTAAGTTGCAAGTTGTTACATTTCTATGGTTAATTTATGCTACCGTTACCCAGCAGCTAAATTTACAACTAGATACGCTTTGTGACAGTTATAAACTAGTTGTAATGATACTAGTCCAAAAAAACGACAGTCATATTACAACTTGTGAAAAGACTAGTAACGATACTAGTAAAAAAGGACAACTATATTACTAGTTGTATCGAGACTAGTAACGAAACTAGTCAAAAAAGGACACAATTTTCAGGTATACGACTTATACACTAAACATATTTTTAGCTCTTAAGAAATTAATAGAAAGTGGCTTAGTGAGAAGAGCTCTTGCCTTGAAATATGAGGAATGTGTGTTCGTACCCCGGTTGAGCCAAAGTTTTTTTAAGAAATACAAAACGATAAATAAAAAACCTAGTAGGACAACTACTTTACAACAACTGTTATTCCAACTGGGATATAACTGTATACAAATGAAATAGTTGTGCTCCTATGAAAACCTAATGTTAAAATCGATAATTCGACATATGAAAACAGGACAGATAGGCAACTAGTCTGAGTTTAAACGCAACTAATATATATCTAAACACATACTAGTCATTTTGTCTGCAGGGTATTGAACAAAAAGACTTAGCCGAGACGGTAAAGGCGTCCGGTTCATAAACATGAGAACGTAAGTTCAAGACCGGAATATTACATTTTACTGAATTGAAAAATATAAATTTTGGGAAAACGAAGTTTTAATATTTTTGATGGCTAAAATTGCTAATTAAATTTTTAACAAAATTTTGTGGTTAAAATGATCAATTTTTATGGTTAAAATTACCAATTTAAAATAGTAACGAAAATAGTTATTTTACAAAAATGACTGTATTTAAGTCAAGCAAGTCACGACATATCTGTGTATACTTTGTACTATTGTTAGATAAAAGATAGCTTCCCAGCGGTAAGTAGAAAGAGCAAAAAGGCCTTCCGTGAGGCCTTATTTAGCAGTCTATAGTATTTCCACTCCCATTGCATACTCATATCTTTTTTACACGCGATGTCATTGCGGACCAAGACCTTCCTCGACCCATTACTCAGCAGGCCTAATTGAAGGCATTCTTTAGCAGGCCTATTTGCAGGTCATACGTGGCATGCTTGTTAGAAGGCCTGGTCTGGGAAGGTTCGTTAATAATTAGATGGAGGTGCATGTTTTTTATCTGGGTATTTTAATATCGGCTTCTACATTTTGGATTATCGTTCAACATGTATGGTGCCTCTTGTGCGTAAATTTCAGTTTTATATACAAATTATTAGCGAAAAAAAGAATACGAGAATGTTTGTTATTTCTAAAGAAAATTTGTTATTAAACAAAACGAAAAATCTAAAAATAGAATACTCCTTCCAAAAGAAATCAGCGTAGAGGCCTTCTAGAAGGCCTATCGTTAGAAGCCAGAAAAGATTTGGTTTTGGATTTTTAATTCAGGTCTTGAAAGGCCTGTAAAAAGGTCTGTTTAGTGAATGCCTCGTAAGTTTTACCGCTGGGTTAGCTGAGATGGTAAATGTGTTCGGTTTATAAATATGTATGAGTAAACTTTTGAGAACTTAAATTAAAAATAAAAAAATTACAAACAAAAAAAATTTTTATTGGTTTTTCACAAACACACTTACAGCTTAAGCCTTAGCAAAGATCGAACCTGCGAACTTCCGGTTGGTAGTTTTACACACTATCAACTAAACTACAATTGCATTGGTTGATTTTTACTGTATTGTATGAGTTGGCGCAATTCTAACCTATGAAATTTGTTAGATTTAGAATACGGACAATTGTGTCGTCCATTTGCTATACTAAAAATATTAAAAAATCCTTATTCATGCTTGATTCAAGCCAAAAAGATCTTAGTACAAGTACGCAGCTGGCTTCATTTAAGGCAAAAAAAATTGTGCACAGCCTTGGATTGGATGCATGATCATATTGAACTTAGATTTGTTGGATGATGGAGGACTATACTAAATAACGTTCGATCATCTATCCATTCAATCGACGTCTATCCTGCATCCAATCCGAATCCGTCCCATTTTCGTTTTTTATCAAGCCTGCCGCGCTCGTGAACTAAGATATTTTAGCTTGAATCAAGACCGGATGGGGCTTAATAATTGCTGAAATTAAGAAAACACCGCTTGGCAAAGCCGTGCTTGAATCCAGAATTAGGTGCTTCATTTAAGAAAATCACTACTTATCGTACTTTTGACAACGCTTTGGCTTGATTTATTTAAGTACATATGACTTGATTGGTCTTTTGAGTGTATACATGAGCAATGATAAGGTTGATGTAGCGGCCTCTAAGAAATAACGTTTCTGTTTTGCCATGTAGATTGAAATAAACCAACGTTAACTTTTCCCTTGTTCCTTTGGAATATTATCTCATGTCCAACTTATTCGCACTAAAAATTTTACGAACTTTGGCCTAATATATAATTTTAAAAGCGATTGTATAAACTCTATTTATTTCTCAGGCATAAAATCTATGTCACTTAGTTGCAAAAATAGCGAATATTTTATAAATATTCTCATAAATTAATGTCAAAATATTAATTTTATATTAAGGCCTGCCAGCCAGCCAACCACTCAGCATGCAATTTCTATAGTGTTTTTGCCTTAAAGATTTATTTTTAGTTCAGCGCATTTTTTTCATCTCATTCCTCTCACTTGCAAACAACCTTGTGCCACTTGTTAGAAATTTTGTCACAGACAATTTCTACTTGCAACAACATGTTGTTGCATGAATATAATGAATTATGTTTGTGTATTTATTATACTTGAATTAATTACTTTTATCGCGCTATGGAAAAATGCATCAGCTGCAAAAAACAACAAAATTGAAATTCAGGGTAGTTTCAGTTTTTTTTTGACGGCTGTAAGAAATTTTATTTTTTTTTCCCTCAAAACTATAGAATTTATCGTTACTCTTTTCATTAAAAATAGTTGGGCTATTGTTAATTATAATTCATTGCAACATTTTTAGCCAGGTTCAAGTTCATCTTTTTCTATTTTTTAATAGGCAGGAAAATGTTTGTAATACTGTTCAACACGAAAAAAATTACGGGGTTCTGTAAACCGATTCTGGTAGAGGAAACAAAAAAAAAATATATATATACGTGTGTTGGTGTTTTTCAAGATCACATCGGAATTTTAATTTAGGGAGGGGTTAAAGTTTCTCCATTTTGGCCTGATGGTGCTGCATATTGATACATGAAACTATGTGTTCTTTACAACTGAGGTGTAGAGTATGGCCCCTATTATGATTCACAACTAAATTGATAGTTGAGTCGTAGTTGTCAAATTCTTATTATGGAATACAACTTCATCAAGCAGTTGTCTCAGATTTTATCAGTTGTGTTTTGGTTTTTATTTCGACTATTGTATTACTTTTAATTACTTTTAAAATGGTACTTTTAGGCACCAATCTATCGCATTTGTGAAACCATATTGTTGCCATATCCATATAATATAAAATCTCAAGAAAAAACAGTGAGGCTAAAATTAAAAATATTTAAACTATTTTGTGATGGCTACTATGGTTTCAAAAAACAGAGAGTATAGATAAGAACCTTTTTTCGAAGACAACTAAAATTAGTTGTGAATCATAATACAAAAAAAATGGTTGAGTTGGGTTTTAGCATTGACAACTCAACCTAGTTGAGTTGTGAATCATAATAGGGGCCTATATTTCGCAACATTGTAGAAAATATTAGTCCAAACATATTTAATTTTGCAAACAAACAAAAAATGTTTACCTGCTAATTTCTAAATAACTCCGAACTATTTGGAGATATTAGAAAACTATTTATGAATTTTATTTTACACCTTTTGGTAGCTTATTGATTCAAATAGAACATTTCGTTCTTGAGTTAGAGTGAGATATAACCAGTGGAAATATTAGATATGCCCCTAAAAAATCTGTACGCTATAGAAAAAAAAACTGAAAACATGTTTGAATTTTGCGCACTAAACTTTGTATATTCCACATATTTTTATTTAAAGGCGATTTTTTCTGCATACCAGTGTTATTATTAAAGCTTTTCGTTACTTTAATTTACAAAAGGCGTAACTAACATATAAAAAATTTTTAAGTTGAAAATAAAAAAATTATCTTAACTTACCGAAGATATTGACGAAATAGAGAACAAAAAGCGAAACTAAAAACTAAAGTTTTAAGATTCAAATCTCAATATCTTGGAAAATATTAAGGGTATTTTAATTAAATGAACTGTATTTTCTTTATATCTGCGCCCACAAGGAATAACAGCTAAAGTCGGGTTAGAACAAAATTGAGTTATTACTACCATTGTACTTCTTGCACTTAAATGCACCTCCACTCAAAATGTTATCTTTGTAGCTTAAACCATTAACAGCTTATGCTCAAAAATCTAAACAGCCAAATTCGATATTGTGCTTTTACGATTTTGGAATAACAGCCTATCTAAAGTTTGTTCAAACAAAATTTCTTAAACACTCTCTTAAGTCGAAATAGGATTTTATTCCAAGTCGTGCTGTGTAAAAATTTTGCTTAGCTCGAGTTTAGCCTTTATTCCGTTTGAGGAATTGAAATTTTTTGATTGGGCTTTGATTGAGTTTTTGATCGAGTTTAGTCATTATTGAGTTATTTTTGAAGTTAGTCAATTCATTAAGTTTGGAATAACAGCTTAAGTAGAGACATGATCTAGAAATTTAAAAACAACAAAAAGTAGAACAAACTAAACAGCTTGTTTTGTTTGTATCTCTTAACTTAACTGCTTTACATTATAAATTAATTATAAATTGAAATATTATAAAACGATTTCAAATTTACAAATGCTCGCCTGAAAACTTGCCGAAATCGCGTTTAGCTGTTATTTCTTGTGGGCACAGATATATTTTTAAACTTTACATCAAGTTTAAATTCATTAAAATCGGCTAATATTTGTAAAAGTTATGAGGCCGACAATGTTTTTCATGCTCGAGGTAGTTAAATTTTACACAAAGTAGCTCAACGTATATTTCAAGAGGATGGTACAAATCTCAACATTCTTAGAGCTTATGTCCTCATCTATGATTTTTACATAGATCATTTTGTAATCAGATCGCAAGTTTCAAAGATAGAGGTTTATTATTTGGAACGATTTTCCATCACCCCACGTCAAGTTCGGTTGATAAACAGACCGGTTTCGGCTATGTGCCATCTTCAGTGTACTCTTGAAGAGTACACATTTATTATCCTATTTATTATCCTATTTTCCAATTAGAACCACTGATCCAAAACGCCGATAAACCTACACAGAAAAATTTTGTAAATACAATTAATTTTTTTGTTATATCAATTAAATAATTAATTGGTTTTGAACCTACAACGATATTTGTAAATACAATTACGAAATTGTAAGTAAAGGAATATCAGAAAAAAAATTTTTTTAATGTTTTTTCTTGATTTCAAATTTATTTCAATTAAAATTATTGTTATATCAACAATGTGAATTGTTGATTTTCTGAATAAATTTTAACTATCATAAATTGTATTAACAATATTTTTTTGGTACAATCACAATCCTCGAAGCGACTTTTTGCTTCTCTGTGAAAAACACTAAGGCTCGTTATTACAACTTGCCTGTAAAGTACGCATTTGTAAAAGTTAAACATAGCTAAAATGAGGAATACAGTGACCTGTAGCTATTTTCGTTATTACAACTTCCCTGTAAAATAAAATTTATATTATTTCAAAACATGGCAATACCAGAGCACACATCGACTACTACCTTTAGGCGTCACTTTAAAATACTTTTAATACACACAGCAAGGGAAAAAATGTTTATTTTTCCTCCTACAACTATGCTCGAAAATTGTTTCAATGTTTCTTTTATTTGAATACTTTCAAAAACTATGGCAGCTCCAATAGCATAAATTTCACATTAAATTTAAAGACAAGAAGAACTTTCCTTTAGCTTATCGGAAAGATTATGCCTAAAGTCTACTTATAATAATGAAAAACGAGTTATCTGTCCGATAACATCTTAACTTTAGCTATTGGCAAGTTATAAAAATGGCCCTAAATGTCTTTGGGCGGAATCTAACTGGAGACCTCTGGGACTAATAGACTAACGATCTTACCTCTCATCTACAGCGCAATTCGTTAATAAGTACGCAAATAATGTGTACTCATTTGTTATATCAACAATAGTGATTGTTAATTTTTTTCAAAATATATAAAAAAAAATTTGGTGAATTCAGTTTGTTGAAAAAAATTTCTTGATTTGCTTTGTTTCATTTATATTTGTGCATTCATTTGTTATATCAACAATGATGATTGTTCATTTTTTTTTTCAAAATACATAAAAAAAATTTTCTTAGTTCAGTTTGTTGAAAAAAAAATTTCTGTGTTTGTCGTATCAACAATTAAATTTGTTGTATTAACAAAATATATGTTTTAATTTAAATTACATATTAACAGTTGAAATTGATAGTTGCAGTTTGATGATATTTTTTTCTGTGTATATCGCTGATCCTATATTTAAAGTATAGTAAAATATTTTATAAAATAAACGCATAAATTTTAAAATGAAAACTGCTTTATGGCTCTCTTCACAATGTACGATTAAGAGTTAACGTGGACTTTAACGGGAAGTTCGGCATACAGAACTTGCCGCTAAAGTCGGCGTTAGCTTTTAATAATACATTTTGAAAAGGGCCGTGAGCATGATTTAATAGATTATAAATAAATTTACACAATTATTTTTTTTTGTGCAGGAATTAGGGTTTTTGCATTTCCCGGGAAACGGGAATGAAAAAACCACGTTCGCAGAAATTGCCGGGATTCCCCGGTAAAGTTAATTTTCTACATTAAATAGATTTATTAAATTAAAATTGGCGAAATTTCGATTGTTTTATTAACGTAACCATTCTTTTTAAATAAAAGTTAATATAAAAGCAATTCTAAAACAAATTTTTAAGAATTTTTAAGTGAATTCAAGCAAATAGATTTTATAGTTATTACGCAGTAGAAGATTCTATAAAGACTAATTGACGACTATATCGCAATTAGTTAAAGATTTTATTTTAAGGCCTCCAAATCATTTTATAAAGAACTTGCCGTAATGTTTCTTATTTTTCTTGAAAAATTTCCAGGACGATTCTTATCGTTAAGTACAAGCAAGTTACAGCACTATACTCAGCTGAGCTGAATTTCACATAGCCTGAGCCACAGTCTGTCTAAATATCTTTGATTATTCATTTTATTTATCTTAAAACATCTCCTTCATGGTTTCAATAATTGCATCGACTTTTAATAAATTTAAATAGTGTCTACTCAAAGTTTTTACAGCTTCTATGAGCTTAAAATTTCCACTGCACTTTCCAAAATTTGTTCACTAATTCTGCGGAAAATCACTCAAAGTTCGTTTAATATCGAATTATTTACTTTAGGAAACGCTTACAAAGTAGTCCACTTTGTTCTGTTATCTTGCATGTACTTTTCGAATTAAGCAAAAAAATTATCTCGGCTTCAGAAGAATGGTATGACTTCAATTTCATGTAATTTTTATAAAACTTCTGTATAAGTTTGAACCGTTGACATTTTTATTTTGTATTAAAAAATATTTTATGGACATTTTACTTACTGCCTGTTTATCGAATTTGTTTTTGTTTGAAATGAAATTGTAAGAATGAAAAATATCATTCGACATCGATAAACAGACGATGAAAAACGTAACAGCTTGAAAAGAGAACTTAAACAATTTCATCGTGTCATGTTTCTCGATATAGCGATATAGCTTATCAAATAAGTTATTATTGTTTTAAATAATTGTGAACTTTAATTAGTTTACGAAAAAAAAATCATGCTTACATTTAATCATGACATTAATAGCACTCACATTAATAGCAACATTGTTTAATTTAACAATGTTATTATTACAAAAATTCGAGCCACAGTCATGATATATTTAAAAATTCAACAACAGTATGGTTCTATAACAGCAAAATATAATCCTTGCCCATACTATTTAAAAAAAAAGTTTACTTGCAATCAAGCTTTGGTTACAAAACAGACATGGCTCTCTGCTTCCAAAAAAGTTTTGGTTCTATCCCTTGGTTGAATGCTTTTTCGTCAGTTTTTTGTTTTGCTTCAGAGCTGTGGGTTTATTTTTGTGTGTCGCTTGGATTGAAAAAATAAAAATAATAATAAATTACATATAATAAAAACTGATAAATGCTAGCAATTAATATTCAGCCATGTTGTGAAAACCATTTGAAAGCGAAAAAAAGTGTTCCCTTAATCGGACAATTTAGTGCATTCGTAGCTTAGTTCAGATAAAGTATCTTAAACATCTGAAACATAAAAATTAACTGAAAAGCTGCAATATTTTAAAACTAAATGGTTTTGTAAATAAAACATGTGTCAGCAATTATGTGCATATGTACATAATATATCTATGTGAGAATAGATAACACTTTTTATTTCAGATTCCACACACCGACCAGTTAAAAAATAATAAAATTTTTAACCATATATATATAACTGTCTCGAACCATATATATGGTTAATTCAAACCATATATTGTAATTTTGAACCATATATATGGTTTTATCGAACCATATATATGGTTATATTGAACCATATATTGTAATTTTGAAACATTTGTTGTTTCGAACCATATATTGTAATTTTGAACCATATGTATGGTTGTCTCGAAACATATATATGGTTATTTTAAACCATATGTTGTAATTTTGAAATATATATATGGTTGTTTCGAAACATATATATGGTTAACTAAAACCATATATTGTAGTTTTGAACCATATATATGGTTGTTTGGAATCATGTGTTTAACCATATTATATTTAAAGTAGATGGTTTTAAAACCATAAATTCAACCATATACTCAATCATAGTATGTTGCTCTTCGATTATGGTTGCATCAACCATGTTTTTTCTTTACGTGTACAGTCCGTCAACCGAACTTTTGTAATACAGTCGAACTTCTTAAGACAGTGTTTTCTAAACACGTGACAAGCTATATAAAAAGACTTGAGTTGCACCCAAATCCCCTAGCCCGAAACATCATTAACTTTAGAGGCCACACTTGGCTGAGAAGGAGGGACACTCTTGCCCTCAGCCGAACACGAGAGACGTAAACAACCAAACAACCAACCGCTGAAACAAATATTTTTGTCTGGCACTGGCTGGACCTAAAAATGAAAATTTTAGAGTTAAGATTTGATTACTTATTGTTAGTTCAATTTTATTGAAGATACAATAAATAAATACATATAACCGAAAAAAAGTCGAACTTCCATATTTCGAGTCACCATTATCCCAAAAAAAAACTTCGACTTGTGGAGACTTCTAGTTATAGATTTTTTTCAGTGTTTAAGTTGCGCTGCTAGCACCCTAAGTGACTAGAAACGATTTATTTGGCTGTGGAATTTCCCATAGCGCCATTCCAAATTATGTCTTACGTCTAAAAACTCGCGCCGACCTACAATTTTGATTAGGAAGTCGGATACCTCCAATTCATATTCTGTTTTTTTTCCAATATGATTTTTGTTTAGTGCTCCACTGTGTATCAAAATATATCTCGATCGATTTCTTAAGAAAAAATCAATTGCAAGCATGTGCGTTGTTTATTAAATCATAAATATGTTGTTTTTTATTTAAAACTGGCACTAACTGAAAGTGAAGTAAATATTCTGAAATTAGTTACTGAAAAATTACTTTTTCGTTTGCTAACTTCAGTTAAAAATTACCGTAATTTGTTCAAAGATTTATAGTGCTCATCAGTTGTTGTATCCTTCTTTCGCAAATATGTATACAAATACGGTTTTATTTACATTTATCATCAAACGCTACTCACATTTTATAAATATGTATTTTACGCCATTTTATAAATATATATTTCAAAAAAAGTCCATATATATATATATATATATATATATATATATATATATATATATATATATATATATATATATATATATATATATATATATATATATATATATATATATATATATATATATATATATATATATATATATATTTATATATATATATATATATATATATATATATATATATATATATATATATATATATATATATATATATATATATATATATATATATATATATATATATATATATATATATATATATATATATATATATATATATATATATATATATATATATATATATATATATATATATATATATATATATATATATATATATATATATATATATATATATATATATATATATATATATATATGAAATAACGTGTACTTTTATTCTCCCGGGAAAACGGGAAACCCTACTATGAATGCCCATTATATGTTAAAAACGAAGAACGAAAATACTGTTTATATTCTCTTCGTAGAAAATGGCGTGTCCGTAATACAGACTGTTGAAAGTATGAACTTTTCTGGTTTTAGAATACTTGCATTTACTTCTCTTATTTCACATAACAACATTTTTGAAAAATTTTAGAAATTATAATTTTTGTTGTTAATTGTTGTTATCCGCAGTATTGTTTGTTAACCGTTTGACTTTTCTAGTACTCAATTTAAATATTGAAATTGCATTAACAACATAAACTAAAATACTTCTAAATATTTAAAAGTTTTGGGAACTTTGTTAGCTGGTATTATATTTCAAAATGTTTCATCAATCAATCATCGTTTGAATCCAAAAAAAAAATGTATTGAGTGTTACCTACTTATATATTTTCCTTTAATTTCTTAGTGTATAAATAAGCAGTTTATGTCAAAATACATCGAAGATTATACATCTGAATTGTTTTAAATTCAAAATATAGTGTGTGTTCTGAAAGATTTATTAAATTCGTATAAAAATGTATTGAGCGTTACGTAAAAAATTTTTAAATATAATTTATCTTTAAATTTTAGGACGTTAGAAAAAGTTAAGACCAGCTAGAGTGTAGAAACGATATAGAGAACATTATCTGTTCACAAATGTCTAGTTTTCTTTGAACAAATTCTACCGCACTGTGGTTTGTTATATTTTCGAACAATGTATTAGGTAGGTCGTATTTTGCTACGAATTATTATCAAAATTTACATAACTTTTGACATTATTGCTCCATTTGTTTTAAATATATTTTATTTGAAAAAAGAGTTAGCCTACTTTTTGCTCATGTTTAAATGTTTATAAAGATTTATTTCAAAACACAAACATTTTTTTCCATGTGGTACCAAGTCAAAATTGAAAAAGTGGTCGTAAATTTTAATTTCGTCCTGAGATTATTATAATTTTTTGTTTTTACAAAGTAGATGTATAGTGTATTCAAACCCTATACTAATTTTTTGTATTTTATTTTTTTGCTAAAATCACTCGCGGAACAATCGCGAAAGCAAATGTAACGCTCAATACGCAAAAATGTTAAAATATCGAAATATATAATTTTATTTCAGGATCCATTGAATAAGGCGAAAATTTATAATATGAATCCTACCTTCTTATATATTGCTATTTGTGACATTGGTAAACACAAAAAAAACACACACAAAATTTAGGTTTAGAATGAGAATCACCCATAAATGTATATTCTGGTGCCTTTTTCCCGTATCAGTTGTTAGAACCATGTATTTTTTGTGTTACACATTGTTATCTGTTAAAATCTTAAGGAAAAATAAACAAACGCCTGATTGGAAGCGAGTTTCTGACATTTTGAATTGTTCTCTCGAGAAAATTTCAGATCGATTTAAGCGGTACCGTGACACTGTGATTCGCTATGATGTTAAAACGTTTAGCTATATTGCGAAAATCGAAGGAAGGCATATCTATGTTTTAATGCAATGAACCTATGCCAATGGCCATTTTAGATGATGCTCTATATAAAATCCTTAGAATTTTTTCTTTTAAAATAATTTCTTCCATACTTTTTTAATATATTTTTCGTTGTCATTATTATTGTTGTCATTATCAGTGTTGTATACTTATTTACTTTTGTTCTTATGGCAATTGCTTTACAAATATTTAGCTGGTCGTGTTGTCTATGTTGTAGTGTTTTGTCATTTGTGAAGTGGTGATATACAAAAGCAGATAAAGTTTACAATCTACACAAAGAACGTAAGACTCAGTAAAAAATGACAAATAAGCTGAGAGAAATTTCGAAAAGAAGCATAAAGACATTGTAAAATATGTAAATAGGCTTGTAAAGAATTTAAAAAGAAACGCCTTAACGCTGTGACACACATTGTAATTATAACAAGTGTTAAGCAGTATAAAAATGAAAAAGAAAACCCAAAAATTTAATTTTTCTTTGTTTAGTCTGTACATGCTGCAGACGGACTATTATCTTTGTTTTTCTCAAAATGATTTTTTTTTTCATATTTTTGTTTTGTCTTAATTTTCATTGTAGTTGAGTTTGAGTGCTTTAGTGTTTGTTGTTTACATTTTCTTTGTAATTTATTATTTGTACAAAAACCATAATTTTCTATTAAGTGTTAAAAGCAAGTATGCCGTTTATTTGAAAAGTATCGCATCATCATATTAAAGATGCCAGTCATTTATATTTATGTCTTTTTAAATTAGATTATGGAGATAAATACATACATGTAAATGAAATCTGCTGTCATTCCAAAGGGTTCTTTGAAAACATTAAGGGAGTAAGAGAATGAAAAGTTCGGTTTTGTGCACAATATTGAAAAAGTTGACAAATGTGAATTTCAACCGAAAGGTGGTGGATTTCGGGTCTTAAGGTATCTTGTCGTCCTTAAAGCATCACAGATAAAAGTATAACCATAAAATGATAATCAAAAAATTTTTCTAAAATAAAATTTCATTTTCAGCAAATGTTCTTTACTGAATCAGTGAATTGTTTGTTTGACAAACACTGAAAGCAACAGAAAAAAATTCGTTTTCTGTGCTATAAAAAAGCTACCTCCATACCGACATACACATATATAACAACAACAATGATAGCAAAAGGAGCGTTATGAAGGAATTCGTACAATTAGTATCAAACGTACATTGTAAAAAATTTTTTTGCTGAAGATTTCTGAGTGAATTAATTCGTTGCAACCTGGAAACACCAGCGGTCTTTTTAAGAACGAGTTTAAAGTTTTCAATTTACTCACAAACATCAGCGGTCTTTTTGAGAGCGAGTTTAAAGTTTTCAATCTACGCACAACTTAATGAAGAAAAAATATTATTATATTCGCAAGAATTGAGTATAAAAGATAATTGTTTGACGCTGCACAGTAGTTCAAATTAAAAAAGGGCAATACATCTGTACCTT
Source organism: Panzeria rudis (assembly GCA_956483635.1). NCBI lineage: Eukaryota > Metazoa > Arthropoda > Insecta > Diptera > Tachinidae > Panzeria > Panzeria rudis. The sequence continues at coordinate 111,511,914 of OY101449.1, forward strand.
TGAAACTTACGATTACATATTTAAAAATGATAGAGAAAGACCTAAGCTTTAAGAATATTGGAATTTGGAACACTATGTTGAAACACATGGTGAGCTACAGGGTGTCGAAGTTGACTAGCTAAGGCATGAAACACCTTGTTGGCGTTTGACAAATATTATCCTATTTTAAAGAACTTAAGCTTGTTGTAAAGTTTATAAATAGATTAAGATAATACACATTATTTCATTACGATATCTTTAATACCTTCAAAGATATTTGGCTTTAAATTTTTACAAATTATGGATTTTGGCTTCGACTTTGTTCCCTATTTTGCAAATATCACCGGTAATAGCAAAACCAAAATTTTCAAAAAAATATTTTATGATTTTTAATACATTCATGTACACAGAAATAAATTAATATGCGCTTTGATTAAAAAATCCGAAGAATTGAGTAAAAAAAAAATGTTTAGATTGCAACCTATGATAAAATTCGTTTATCCAAGTAAATGAAATTAGTTAGGAAATTTTTAGCTAATTCATTTTATGTTTGAATGTATCCGATTATATACTTTTGAATTTGTTTTATTTTGTATTTTTACTCACCGTATGTATTTTAACTTCAACTAGTATCGAACTAAGATCCTTGAGGTTTGAAATCCAACGCACCAACCACTTTGCCAAAAACACTGTTGAAAAAAGGCAGCAAGAAGTTCACATAAACCTAACTCTTACATATACATAAATTTATATCATTGAATGATTGTTAACAATCGAAAGCAAGGGCATCCATAACATCTAGCATTGGACCAAAATGGTGAGATCTTATATAAAAAAATAAATAATTGATGTGAAGAAAGTGCGGCTTTCCAATATTTTAGGGCAAAATTGTCATACGTATGAGTTATACCAGGTTTGGGGGGTAATGATTACATTTTGTAATTAATTACATGTTCAAATATACATTACATGTAATTTGTAATTGGTACACTACAATTACAATTACTTGTAATGTGCAATTGTCTGAAGAGCAATTACAATTACATGTAATTGTAATTGAGGCATGAACAATTACAATTACATGTAATGGGTAGTTGATATACTAGCAATTACAATTTATTTTAATTGTAATTGAAGAATATCAACTACAATTACATGTATTTGGGCAAAAGTAATAGTAATTGCTCATAAAGGGGTAATAACTACTTCAACAATAAAAATTACTATGAATGTATTTTATTACAAATAAAATCTATTATTTATTTATTTTTAATATCTTAAATGAAATTTATTTGCTGATGGTTATTAAGCAATTGTCTATGCATTTCATTGGCGCTTTTACCAAATCGTCAGTAGACTTCAACCAAAACTTTGAACAATTACAAACCTCTTATTTTATGCACAGACTTTCAAAAACCATTTACAAACCATAAAATTTTTGAAAATCACAAAAGAATAAAATAAGTGTAATAGGCTTAGAAACTTATACAAAACCCAACAAATATTTTATATTCGATATGAATCTATTTTATTTTTCTACACCTGTATACAATTAGAAATCCATTGGATAACAATAAAAGTATTATAAAGCAAAATAAATAAATTTCTTAAAGGTTTAATTTGGTTTTTATTTTTCATTTTGCCTTATAATACTTTCATTGTTATCCAATGGATTTCTAATTGTATACAGGTGTAGAAAAATAAAATAGATTCATATCGAATATAAAATATTTGTTGGGTTTTGTATAAGTTTCTAAGCCTATTACACTTATTTTATTCTTTTGTGATTTTCAAAAATTTTATCGTTTGTAAATGGTTTTTGAAAGTCTGTGCATAAAATAAGAGATTTGTAACTGTTCAAAGTTGTGGTTGAAGTCTTCTGACGATTTGGTAAAAGCGCCAATGAAATGCATATAGACAATTGCTTAGTAACCATCAACAAATAAATTTCATTTAAAATATAATTATGACAATATGTCAAATAATAAATTTCTTAAAGGTTATTTTTAATATCTCTAAAATTAACTGGAAATATATAGAGCTCTAAAAGAGGATAAAAAGTAGAGAAATTACTTACATCGCAAAAATGAAAACATTTTGCGAAAAATTTTAAACAGCCCCATAAATTCATTAAACTTCGTTCAATACACATTTGTCGCGAAAATTCGCGAAAAATTTAAAAATGGCAAATGGCCCTAAAAATGCTTAAAAATAGCTAATATTATACGGAATGCAAAAAACTCGGCAAAAATCACGCAAATGACGAAAATTCGCAAGAACTTGCTAACATCGAAGACACAATAAAGTTTTATATGAACTAAAAATCGGTAAAAGTGTAAAAAATCCAAGAACTGGTAGAAAATCACTATTATCGCGAAAATAGCGAAAATAGCAAAAATAGCGAAATAAGCGAAAATTCGCGTAAAATAAAAAAAATTGCAAACAAGCTCTTATTTAATTAAAAATACCTACAATTTTATGGAATGCAAAAAACTATGAAAATATCGCGAAAATTACGATAATTCTCAAAAACTTGTTAACATTAAAAACATAGAAAAGCCCTATAGTGATTTAAAATCTATAAAACTGTAATAAAGCCAAGAACCGGCTAAAAAATCACTTATCGCAAACATAGCGGAAATGTGGGAAAAATTGCAAAACTGCAAACAAGCCTTAAAATTGCTTAAAAATAGCTAAAATTGTAAGTAATGCAAAAAATTAGGAACAAATCGCGTAAATGAAGCAAATTCGCATGATTCGCGATAAAAGTATTTTTTTTCAGTTTTTGGTTTTTAACAGTTTTACCAATTTTTCAATCAATATCAGACATTGATATCTTTTTAATCTTACCAAGTTTTTGCGCATTTTCTTCAATTCCGCTTTTTTCCAAGCTTTTTGCATTCCTTACAATTTTAGCTATTTTTAAGCAATTATAAGGCTTGTTTGCAATTTTGCTGTTTTTCGCGAATTTTCGCTATTTTCGCGAAAAAAAAGTGTTATATTAGCCAGTTCTTGTATTTATAACAGTTTTACCGATTTTTAATCACTCTCAGACTTCTTTCTCTATGTTTTTAATGTTAAGTTTTTGCGAATTTTCATCATTTTCGCAATTTTTTCTGAGATTTTTGCATTCCTTACAATTTTAGCGATGTTTAATAAATTTTACGGCTTGTTTGAAATTCGACAATTTTTCGCGCATTTTGAGAGTACAAGTAATGTTTTGCCATTTTTTACTGCTCGTCAAGCTTGTGAGTATAAAAAAATTTAAGGGATTGTTTCTTATTCTCACAATCTGTACAAATTTTTCGTCATTTTTGCTATATAAAAGTCTTCCAAAAATTTTAAAATATAATTGAGTATATTGTAATGAAATTAAATTTTCCTTGTAATTGTAATTGCAATCATGTCTACACAAATTACTTGTAATTTCAATTGGTATGATTGCATTAACAATTACAAGTAATTTGTAATAGGCTTTCTACAATTACAATTATTTATAGTTGTAATTGTTGCTACAGCAATTACACTCAAAAGTAATTGTATTTGGTAGTAGTCCAATTACAATTACAAATAATTTGTAATTGCACCAAGGCAATTACAAATTACTTGTATGTAATTGAAGTGAAAATGTAATCATTACTCCCCAAGCCTGAGTAATACTATATACGTATGAGTAATACTTATACTATCATAATAGTAATAGTATACACTATCATATTATTCATACGTATATTTTTTAATTCCAAAAAGATGTGAAAAAAATGCGAATTTCCAAATTTTTAGCGCAAAATTTTATACGCGTGAGTGTATATATGTACATACTATCATATTACTTATACGTATGACAAGTTTGCCCTAAAAATAATAAATTCGCATTTTTTTCACATGTTTTTTTTTATTTAAAAATTCTTAAACAAACGCCCGTTATATATATCATAAACATTTTTTTAACATAAGTAGATTGCTATGTTTTTTAATATATAGTAAAGAATTAAAAATTAAGTTTAGTACAATTTTGATGCCGGTAAATATAAATGCATCTGCAAATTTTACTAGTTTTAGAAAATTTGCTCTCCAGACAGCGGGTAGCAATTAAAAGACAGATTAATTATATTAAATATAACTGATATAATTTGTAAAGAATTTTGAAAAACTAGATGGCTGTTTTTTTAAGACAAATTCAGTGTCTTTGGCCAATGATGGATGTGTCGTGCATGCTTTAATCGATTTAAAATTTCAACTGCAGTCATTTTTGAAGTCTATTCTAGGGATGTAACGAATACCGATACCGATACCGATATATCGGCGATACTTCAGATTTTCCGATACATCGGTATCGGCGATATTTTACTGTCGATACGACTATACTTTTAAAAATTTTTTCAGAGTTTTTTTTAACAAGTAATTTATTTTTGTTCGATTTTACCATGAATTAAATTCACTTCGTTATCTTTTAAATCTTATTAATATCAATTTTAAAAATAACATTTTATGCTGTTATTTTGTAAAAAAAAATTATTTATTTTTTGTTAATTTTATCATGAATTCTAATTCAAGTCGTTGTTTTTTAAATCTTATTCCAAAGAAGTCATGAAAATGTAGAATTCGCGATCTGGAAGTATTGCAAATTTGGATAATTTCTAATTAGTTTTACATATCCTTGCCATTGCAAGAAGTTCTGTTTTTCGATTACCAATCACCGAATTGGAAGCGATGCTAGGACAAATTTCTTTTTCCTCAAGGAAAAAGGATACAAAATCACCCATTTTCACAATTTTTTTTTTATGCGAATTTAAACTCAGAACTGTATTTTCATGTAACTTTAAGTGAATAAATATAAACTTAGAAGTCTTTTAATAATTAAGCTATTTAGAAGAATATTAGTTGAAAAATGTCCTTTAAAAAATCGATTTTTTAAAAACCATGGCGAGTATTTTTTAAAATTATAAAGGAATTAAACATTTTTCTTGCTTTTCTAATAATTATCTGCATATTGTTAACATCAATTTTTTGGAAGCAAAGAAAATGTAGCTCCTTAAAAATTACTTCCAATGTTTTATCAATTTTAAATATTCTCTCTTATAATGTAATTTTGCATAATAAAAAAATTACACTTGAGCTTTGTTAATCTAAACTTGAACTCAATTTCAATATTCGTATCGGTATCGGAATCGGTATCGGCGATATTTATTTTTAAATATCGGTATCGGTATCGGATCGGCAAAACGGCGTATCGTTACATCCCTAGTCTATTCTTTTGAAATATTAAAAAGAAAAAATTTTAGTTTTGACAAATTTTGGAGAAAAACGTCGTACAATTAAGTAGGGAGGTAACGATACGCCGTTCTGCCGATCCGATACCGATACCGATATTTAAAAATAAATAACGCCGATACCGATTCCGATACCGATACGAATATTAAAATTGAGTTCATGTTTAGATTAACAAAACTCAAGAAGGGCAATTTTTTTATTATACAAAATTACAGTATAAGAGATTATTAATATTTAAAATTAATATTAACACAGTATAAAAAATTGGAAGTAATTTTTAAGGAACTACATTTTTATTGCTTCCAAAGGATCTATATTAAAAATATGCAGATAATTAGTAGAAAAGCAAGTAAAATTTTGTTATTCCTTTATAGTTTTAAAAAATACTCGCCATGCCTTTTAAAAAATCGATTTTTCAAAGGACATTTATAAACTAATATTTTCTAAATAATTTAATAGCTTAATTACACGCTGTTACAAAATGGCATGTGTTTTTCTAGCTTTGCGTGCATATTTAAGATTATGTTTTGACTTGTATTTCATGTAAAAATCGTCAAAAGAAAATTTTAATTTCTTATTTTATTCCGATTTTTTAAAATTTTGCGTATTTTTTTGCAACAATTTTCATATAAAGCGTATTTTATAGCGATTACAATAAGTCTTTTGTCTTTTTTTTCTGAGAATAAGATTTAAAAAGCAACGAATTGAACTTGAATTCATGGTAGAATTAACAAAAAATAAATTATTTTTTTACAAAATAACAGCGCAAAATATTATTAATTTTTAAAATTGATATTAATAAGATTTAAAAAATAAGGAAATAAATTTAGTTCATGGTAAAATTAACAAAAAATAATAATTTGTTAAAAAAAATATTTAAAAAAATTTTAAAATTATCGTCGTATAGACTGTAAAATATCGGAAAATCTGAAGTATCGCCGATGTATCGGTATCGGTATCGGTTACATCCCTACAATTAAGCTTTATTTTCGGTAAAATCTAGCCACTGTTCACTCTTATTTCAAGGTCTTGAGTTTGATTATTTTTCATGAATTGAGATAACCGAAAAAAATTTGTAAACTGTATTTTCTTTATCTATTTATAAACTTTACAGCAAGTTTAAATTCATTAAAATGGGATCAGATTTGTAAAAGTTAAGAGGCCAACCAGGTTTTTCATGATCGAGGTAGTCAGCTTTGACACCCAGTAGCTCAAAATGTATATCAACAAGCTGATCCAAATTTCCACATTCTTAAAGCTTATATCCTCCTCTACGATTTTTCCATACATCAGTTTGCAATCGCTTTGCAAGTTTCAAAGATACATATATATTACATTTTTTCTAACAGGAACCACTGTGTGCTGTTGCAGCAAATGAGCGATATGTTCCTCTGAATTCCACGTTTATCATACTTTTTGAAAGAAAAAAGTCATCTGATCACGATGCGTATGAGTAATATTTATATTAATGCGTTATTTTTCTATATGTAAAAGTTTTCTATTTTTAAAATATTGTATGCTTGTGTATTAAATTTTACAAAATTTAACATTAATATAAAAAAGAAAGCAAATTTACCGCTGATTTCATTTTAAGATTTACCGCTGATTTCATTTTATTATTTGTATAAAATAACCTTCAGCGCTTACGCAATTTTCTTCAGGTTAATTAGGGAAAAAAATTGTAAAACATAATGAAAATTGTTCTAACAATCTTAAGAAAATATAGTCTTATAATATTACAGTGGTTTCCAATTGCCTTAAATTTTCCTTTGTAAACATTTTCTTTGCCCAAACTCTTAAAAATCAAAACGCAAACAACTTGATAACAACCAAAAAGTAGTTAATATTATTATGATATTTTCATAACAAATATTTATATACATATTAAGGCTAACGCGGTAAGCAGCTTAGTAACAAAAAAATCGTGACATACTTTTAGGATTTTTGTTTTAATCTCTTCATAAATTCTTTGAAAAAAAGGCAATAAAAGAAATATAATTTATGTATTCATGTGATTTAACTTAACACCTGTTTACCTTTTAAACAAACGCAAATAAAATATAAAAAACACACATGCAAGAAATAAATGAGCCTTTTTTCTGTGGGAACGAATGAACAGTGATAATATTATAACAAACAGTCTTTTTGTAAGCTACACAAATCCTTGGTTTCTCGCTTCACTGCTGCTTAACAAATGTTGAATAGTAGTATTTACTTTTAGCAACTTAATCCATTTCTAACCTACACGTGTTATCATTTAACACTGTTTGATACACACATGCCATTCATAACGTATTCATTTTATTTTATTAGATATTTTTTGTTCATTTCGTTACACTGCACAGTGGAGCAGAACGTAAAATAAAATGTAATAATTATTTAGAACGAAAATTTGTAATCACATTTATAACTTCAAATAATAATAGAAAAAGAGCTAAGCTTTCTGCATTGTCTGTGAAAAACGTAAACAATAAGCATAGATGATTCTGCATTGAAGAAATGTCAGCCACTTTATGTGTGAACCACATTTCACACCATGTACACACAAAGAAAAAATATAGTTGAGGCATGGTTGCGTCAGCAATGACATGTTTCCTGACTCAGTTTTTGAATGTGGCAAATTAATTATTTTTATATTAAATGACTGCGAACCTTAATTAGTTTAAGCAAAAAAACTAACGTTTACATTTAATCATGAAATTATTAGATTTCAAGAACAATTGACACCTGGTTGGCTTGAACAATATATATTGTTGAAAAAATGCTGACTACAATCATGGTTTATTTAAAAATTCAACAACAGAATGGTTCTATAATAATGAAATATCGTTCTTATCTATACTATTTTGTGGCTCTCTGCCTCCAAAAAAGTTTTTGTTGAATGCTTTTTGTTAGTTTTGTGCTTTACTTGACAGCGTTTAGCTTATTTTTGTGAACAGTTGGTGTGAAAAAATAAAAAAATAAAAATTAAAATAACAAAAAGTGATATATTCCGGCAATTAATATTCGGCCATGTTCTGAAGACCATTTAGTTTTGAAATAGCAAAATTTCAAAAGCGAAGAAAAGTGTTCTTTAATCGGACAATTTAGTGCATTCGTGGCTTTGTTCTGATAAAATATGTGAAATATCTAAAACACAAAACCAACTGAAAACCTCCAATAAGTAAGCTTTTTAGTTGGATTCTATCCTGAAAGTTGCCGATTTCACAACGAAATGTTTTTCAGAACATGCCCAATTGTAAATATAACATGTGTCAACAAATATGTATGTATCTATGTGAAAATAGATAATAATTTTTATTTCAGATTCAACACACTGACCAGTTGAAATATTTTGTTTTTGATTTAAATAGAAATAATAAAATTTCTTAGCTCCTGTCAAGTTTTTAACTAACTTATGGTTAAGAAAACAATAAATATATAATTATATATAACAATATATATGGTTTCTTATAATCATTTATATGGTTAATTTTAATCATATATATGATTATTTTAGACCATATTTTGTAATTTTGAACAATATAAATGGTTGTTTTCAACCATATACATGGTTGCTTGAACTATACATATGGTTGTTTTTAACCATACATATGGTTATTTCAACCCATTCATTGTAATTTTGAACAATGTATATCGTTGTTTTGAAACATGCATATGGTAGCTTGAACCTTGTATATGGTTGTTTTGAGCTATATATATGGTTGTTTTCAACCATATTTTCAATCATAGTATGTTGCTCTTCGATTATGGTTGCCTCAACCATGTTTTTTCTTTGCGTGTAGTTTTCACAAATATACAATTTATAAAAACTACTTTTTTCTTCGACCACGACCTTGCTCAAGCTCAAAATTACGTAACGCTCAATACATTTTTATACGAATTCAATATTTTTTTCAAAACACATACTATATTGTAAATTAAAAACAATTCAGATATTTATGAAATTTATTTGACATTTGTCATAATTTTATTTTAAATGAAATTTATTTGCCTGTGTTTAAGCATTGTCTATATGCAACATTTCATTGGTGCTTTACCAAATCAGTAAACTTCCAACACAATTTTGAACACTTACAAACCCTTTATCTTAGTACAGACTCTCAAAAACCATTTGAGAATTCATAAATATGTAAATGATTTTCAAAAATAAGCAAAGTAGGCTTTGAAAATTATACAAAACCCAGCAAATAATTTTTTATTCGATATGAATCTATTTTATTTTTCTACACCTTCATACAATTAGAAATCCATCGGATAACAATAAAAGTATTTATAAGGCAAAATGAAAAATAAAATCCAAATTAAACATTTATGAAATTTATTTGACATGTTGTCACAATTTTATTTTGAATGAAATTTATTTGCTGGTGTTTAAGCATTGTCTATATGCAACATTTCATTGGTGCTTTACCAAATCGTCAGTAGACTTCAAACACAATTTTGAACACTTACACTTGAAATGTTGCATATAGACAGACAATGCTTAAACACCAGCAAATAAATTTCATTTAAAACAATTCAGATATATAATCTTCGATATATTTCAACCAGGGACCGAATATAATGATTATTGCAAAAATGTTTGACAAAAAAAATCATAATGATCCAAGAATATTAGTAACATGTTGTTGAACAATAAAATTACTATTTTTTGACATGCTTTCCATTTATGCAAAAATTTTATTTTAAATTTTTACTAAAATAATCAATTAATAAGAATTATAATTGAGTTTTATTTTTTGATCGTAAAATAATTCTTATTTTTGAGTTTTATCTTTTAGCTCAAATATAACGACTATTTTATATATTTATTTTTTTGCTTAAAATAAATAATCATTATTTTAGATTATAATTGTTACTTTGTTAATATATTTAGTAGTCACTAGTGTACCCAATATAAATTACAGTGAAACTTCGATATAACGGACTTCGTTATAAGGAAAAACTCAATATAACGTATGTTTTATTGATTCTCTTGAGAAAACCACTTTATTGCAAAGTTTTTCATACAAAAATACACCATACCTATAACGAACAAATTCTGAGCAAAAAGCCTCTATATAGGGAAATATCCATCCAAATGCTTCAATATAACGAAACCAGAATAAATCCTAAATGGTAAAGTCCCGTTATAGAAACAGCGAAGTCTAAATATATTTACAAGCGCATTTGTAAAGCCTCTATAGAACGAAGTACTCATGCAAAAGCTTCTATACAACGAAGTAAGAATAAAATTTAAAGCAAAGAAAACTATAGTTATAACGAACTTTTTTTTGTATTTCTTCAAATTTCGTTATATCAAGGCTTTGCTGATATATTTATAGCGAAGCAATAGCTTTATCGAAGTATTTTCGGATCCCCTTGGAGTTCGTTATATCGAAGTTTCACTGTAATATATATGTACATAAATATTTGCGCCAGAACTTCATTTTAATTATCTTTTAAAGAGAACAAACTCTATACTTGATGTACTCTCAATCGAATATTACTTGTGTGTTTTACTTGTAGCTGAGAAAAAACATTCATGTATTTGTTTATTGGTGTTAGTAAGAACTTGATAGTCGTATTACTGATAAAGTACTGAATTGATTTAAATAAAATTGAACTTGTCCCGTTCTATGTAAAAAACCCCTTTAAAAATATATAAATCTATCCAAAAATGGTTCAGTATTACGGGAGTAAAAGGGATATAAAAAAACGTGTTTGCCTATTAATTATATAAGACAGCTATGCAACTAGCAATTTGAATTTCAATTCACAGTAATTCATAACTACATTTTAAATATTGCCTGGAAGATACTTCGGTAATACTTCTCACGAATTTAGATGATACACCTGGTATTTAGCCGAGACACCTTCACTAAGCAAGGACACCATTCTTAGACACAAAACTGGTCTAAAAATTCCCCGGACTCCAAAAAACTTTTACAAAAATGTCCCCAAAATCCCACAAGTTTCCGAGATTCCCAAAACCTTTCACTAAAGTCTCCCCAAAATTCCAGAAGCTACCCGGATTCCCAAAAACTTGTACTAAAATCTCCCCATAATCCCAGAAGTTCCCCGGATTTCCAAAAAAAATTTTATAAACCTCCCCAAAATCCCAGAAGTTAGCCGGAAAACAACAGCAGCACTGAACGCTACGAAAGTACCAAAACGGCAACACTCAGTAAAGGTGTCCAAAAAATTTCAGATAAATCGGTCGTATTACGAGAATGAAAAACCTACAGTAATCGTTATTTGTAAGCAAAAATAAAAATCAAAAATTAATCGTTACTTTCGAGCAAAAAAATAAAAATTGCAAATAATCGTTATTTTTTAGCTAAAAATAAAACTGAAAAATAAGAATAATTTTGCGATCAAAAAATAAAACTTAATTATAATTCTTATTAATTGATATTTTTAGTATAAATTTAAAATAACAATTAAATCGTAATTTTTATGATATTACTCATAATCATTACGGTCCCTGATTTTAATATAAAATCCTTAGTTATTCACTAAAAAATTTTTATTAAATTACAAAAAAAAAGTATGGATGAAACTTAATATATTTGACCATGGTTGATTTATGATACATTTTGCAATATAATACTATTTATTAAAGTTCAAAAAACTATCAAATATTTAGAAGTACAAACCTAAGCTGTTATTTTACTGTATGATGTTAATGCAATTTCAATAATTAAACTGAGTAATGAAGCGTGCCAAGCAATCGCAACGCTCAATACACCCGACGGCGGACAACAACATATAAAAAAAATTTATAATATATAATATTGTTAAGAAATTTAAGGTTTGGAATAAGAGAAGCAAAGGGAAATATTCTTAAACCCTTATAAATTTAATATCGTTTGTGGAAAAATTCTAACTTTCTCAATGTGGAAAACCAACAGCATGTATTACGGACCAGACGCCATTTTGTTCATACAGAGAGTTTTTCGTTTTTAGCAAATACTGGACAGTCTTACACAAAACAAATTTATGTACATTTCCAGCAAAAACAACAGCGAGGAAAGCTAGTTTTGTTGTTTCTACTGCTTCGAAAAGCGCTTCGAACATGCATGATTTTTGTTCGCGATGTCCCAGTTTGGAGCTCTTGTTTTTGATATGAAACAGCGCTTCTTTCGAAGCATCGAAAATGCTCTAAAATCGTGTTTCATTTTATCATCATTAAACTACAGGCAAACAAATCGTGTTTTATTAAAAATATCTCTCATCCATTCAAAAGGTGAGAAATATAGAAAGAGAGTATACTTTAAATGGGTTTTGAGTTTTCATATGTGTTAGTGTTTATTTGAAAAAATGCGTGCGACAATTCTTTAGACCCTATATTGTTGAAAGCTAAACTACTACTGCATATGATTTTGTTTATTTTGGAGTTCGTGTTGAAGAAATGTAAAATGCTGACTAACTTCGTAATTTAAACATCATGAACACTGAGAGATCTCTGCCTTCTTTTTGAGCATATTCGGAAGCGCTTCAAAAGATCGCATGTAGAATTCATGAAAATATTTTACTGCTTTTAAAAACATGATGTTTTTCTTGCTGAGTTTATTTATAATGTATTAGAGCATGCTAAGGCAGTTTTAATTTTAAATTTTATGCGTTTATTTTATGAATAATTTAACAATACTTTCAACGGAGACGAAAAAAGCATTTGAAATAAGAATCACCCTTATATGTTTCCTTAGATTTGCTTTTTTATTTAGAGGAAAAGAAAATATATGTATATTTAGTGCAAGCACACCCCTACTTAGGTTGTGTTGATTTAAAAGACACCAAGAGCATCAAAAAACAATGTCTTATCTTTCACCATTAATCAATCATCTCTTTCTTAGTTGCTCCTTCGAGATTTAATTATATTCTAAAATTTACGTAAGCTCATGACTGTGCTAAAAACTGCCGTATATTGCCTCTCCTGCTTGGAAGCTACAAGTTTGCTTAAGTTTCCTTTTTCAAATGTATTGTTAAATTTCCTTTTTATGTAGTTGTTTTATTAAAGATGCCACAAAAAGTTCATTTTGATTACATATTTGAAATTTCTTTGATACATCTATTGTTTTTAAGTTTCAACGAAATATAGAAAATTATATATTTTTTCTAGTTTCTTGACTCTTACCTTTTAATTTGCCACTGAGAATTCTAAGAATAGAAAACATGTTGGTATGTATAGGAAAGGTAATGAAGACAAAAAAAGGGTTTATATAGAAAATGTGTTGTGGCTTGACTGTTTGAAAATCAATACAAAGGATGAAAAATTGGTTTCTTAATAATTAAGAGATATTGATATTTTTAGCCACAAATGAAATAAAGGCACATACTAACAACATATGTACATGTATCTCAGTTTACCTAAATTAATTTTGAAGGGAAATTGTTAGCCCCGAAATATGCAAACTGTATGTCAAGGATATTGAATTTATTTAGGAAACCATTGGCAATGTTTGTCCAACGAATATCATAGAATTTATTTGGGAAAACGTTAAAAGTTGTATTTAATACGAAAATCTAAATAATATTCTCACAATTAAAATTTCCATTCAATTTAATTTATGCTATAATTTAATTTCCTTTTTAATTTAACTTTAACAACTCCCTTAATTAATATTAAATTAAATTTAATACGCAGCACACGACCCTTAAAGGCAACTTGATTATTTTAACATAATTTATTTCTTTCATGCACGAACAACAATTATGTAAAAGTTGTGCTTTTTAAGTGGTTACACTTTAAATTATTCAACACTTTGAAATATTTATTGTAGAAAAGCTTATTTTCCTTTAAACTAGCAGCCTTTAAACATGTATTAGTGTTTTGCTATCTTGACATATTTACTTGTAACTTTTGTTCTTTTATTACATTTCTGCATGCATGCTTAAACACAAAGCACACTGGGGTTGCGTGGACAAAAATTGTTACAATGCACAGTGATGCAGTTATTCTAGGAAATTTTGTAAAAAGTTTTGAATTTCCTTAAGTTAAAAAGTAAAATAAATGTTTTTCAAAGATATTTAATTATTTAGGCTTAAGTTCATTGTTAATTAATATAATTTTATAATTAAAAAATTATAAAGCATGTAACAATCGAAAAGACAGAAAAAAATGTTGGCTGCACTGAAGGTTGAACTTATATGATCACAATTCTTTTCATTCTTACAGAGTGATTCAGCAGAATTGATTTAAAGTAAATTATGCTCAACTACATGACTGCAAGCTGTTGCGAATGGCAGTGAGGTATAGGAGGGAAAGAATTCTGATTATGAGATCTCGAAAAATTATTATTACCCCTATCGTGAATATTTTTTCCCTCGGAATGTTTTCCCTTTCCCTTCTTTTGAGATCGTGAATAAAAAAATCGAAAAAATTATGAATGACTTTTTACACGAGGATCTTTTCCCCTGTTTTTGCGCACTTTATTTTAGCAGGCGAAATGGATAAATACATCATGTAACTGCTATTGTATTCTGCCAATTAATTATTAAAGCTTGCAATTATTTATTTTTAAGACAAATACAGCAAATAGTGTTAATTTGTTTTAGTACTAACACATTTATCTTAACACTACCTCCATGCAGTACCTTCCCGGCACACATGAACTAAGTGTCGCGATGATGGAATATCAAATGATTTTTCAGTGTCTGTAGAGAATCATTGGTCGCGTCCAAAATACATAAAAACCTAGTTTTACTCACTCTTGAGAAATTTTAATTTAACACCAAAAGAATTAGGCTGCCTGCAATGGCTCGGTTACTCCAAGGCATTGGATGCATTTAGCATTCCTGGACGAACAATTCGATTTTGTTTAGATTCCTCGTGGAATAAAAAGATAATTCCAATTCTTAGCACTGCGTTTTTCTATTTTTTAACAAAAATTTCTTTAATTTTTAATTTATTTTATTAAGCTTCTTTCTTAATTACATTCGGTAAGAACTGATAGCGGGAAAACATTTTCTGGATAGCAATTTTCCCTCGAAGGGAAATGAAAATTTCATGGGAACATAAGTTACACTCGCTATTAGCGATAGGGGTGGATATGCTTGTTCATATTATCCGATACAGAATTGGATTGAACACGGAACTCCAATCCAATTCCAATTGTGTATGGATTCGTGAAATCGTAACGAAAGCGTTTTGTTCAAAAAGTGTTTATTTTCCATCAAAGCTGAAAACATTGCTTACAAAGTTGTGTATTTACTAAGTGCATAAATGAAAGAGCTCCTGAACTCCGATTCATTAAAAATTAATTCCGTTTCTCAACGGAAATTTTCTCAAATCAAATACAAAAGTATTTCATGGACGCAATCACACGGTTGGTAGAGAAAATGGTACCAAACCAATCCGTATTGGATTCTATGAACAAGCTGAATGTAAGTTTAACCTTCTGTGGAGCCAAAAATTTGTCTCTGCCTTTTCGATTGTTACATGTTGTACTCTTTCTAAATAACAAATAATTTAATTTAAAAATTGTACTCAAAACCAAATAAGTAAGCCAGAAATCAAAAGCTTTAAAAAAGTTAAACATGATAAGAAAACACTTAGTGAAGTTCTCAACCTTTGTTCGAGAAGATAGTCTCGAGGTGGCTGCACAGGTTGTTGCTGCCATCGCTGGCAGTGTCGTCTAGGTGGAAAAGAGATCTGATGGGAAGACGTGGTGGTATCGAAACATCTGATGTCAGTTCAACCCTCCGTACATCCAAATTTTTCTTTGTTCAATATTTACACGCTTTAGAATTTCTTTCTAAAATAAAAATAATTTAATCAAAAGATTAAACTGAAAACGAACTCAAGCCAAACTAATTTAATAACTTTGAATAAAATTCAAACTCAATTACTAAAAACTAACTTAAGCCAAAATAATTAAATTTCTTTGGATTAAATCCACATAGTTAATAAATTGGTAAGATTTTGCCACTTTCGATTTTTTATAAATTTGTAATAAATAAAAAATTTTCCAGTTTTGCCTAAAAATATATATTTTTCATTGTTGCGCTCTGAATAATTCCGAAACTATTGAGCAAATAAAAAAATTTAAGTCTGAAATTTATTATTTGGGCTTTTTAGTTCATTATGTGAATTAATGTAAATTCAAATTATTATTAAAAGAGGAATGTTCGAATATTTAAACAGATTAGCAGAACGTATCAGTACTACTAATTTTGACAGGCCACTGCACCATTTCATCAGCATTCTTTTACAGTTTTACCACTTGTGCAGGCGGATGCTTTTCCTAAGGAAACAACAATTATTTAGCCTATTTGTTTTACGAAATAGAATACAAGAGTTATTGCAAATTTTTACATATTTTAAGTTTAACGTTTTTTTTTTTTTTGGTTAGCATGAAGTTTCCCCGATCTGTAAAGAAAAAATTATCATCAAAAAATTTTCAAACAAAAGTTTGTCTAAAATAAAAGTTTATTTTCAGCAAATGTTCTTTACTGACTCAGTGAATTTGTTTTTCCTTTTATTTTGGTCGCAAACACCAAAAACAACAACAAAACCCTGTTTCCTGTGTTGTAAAAAAAAACAACAACGATGGCGACATACACATAAATAACAGGAACAATAATGATAGCAAAAGGAATGCGATTCTGACAAGTTTGTTTACTGAAGATTTCTGAGTGAAGCAATTTGTTAATCTTGTTGCGTTAATTCTCATAAATTTTTTTAGAGTCTTTAAATAAACATACACAGTTTTACACATTTAACAAAAAGAAATTTCATAAATGCTCAATGAATGATGATGTTATTATTTGAAAACTTACAAATATTTAAAAAAAAGATGTAGACAAAAAGATTATTTGATACATTACAAAAAATCTAATAAACATTTTGTTTGATACAATAAACTAGTTTGAATAAAATGTTTAAGTATTTTTAGACAAATTGTTTTATAAATTCAGACAAAAATATTGTTTGATATATTTCAGAAAATCCAGTAAATATTTTTGTTCAAACCAGTAAAAAAAATTTTTTTAGAACTAGTAAACGATTTTAGACAAATTATTTTACAGATTTGGACAATTTATTTACTGAAATAACTTCGATTTTTCTAATGAAATTGTTGACATATTTTTGTTTGTATTCACAAATTTGTTTGCATGTCCATTTCCAGACAAAATATTCACTAATTTAAGGAATTTCTTTGCTGAAATTGAAATTTAGTTTTTGTGTCTGATTATTCGAACACTCACAAAGCTTTTATAAACCATATAAACATGTATAACAACAAAAACGGCTTTGATAGTGGTATAATACAAAGCCCATCAAAACAAAAACAAGAAATAAAAAGAGTTTTGTGAGTGTTCGAATAATCAGATAGGAGAAACTTCGTGCTAACTAAAAAAACTTTAAAATAAAATTTAATGAAAGAATTACAATAGCTCTTGTATTCTATTTCGTAAAACGAATTGGTTAAATATTTAGTTGATGCTTTCTTATAAAAAGCATCCACATTTAATAAATGGTAAAAGTAAATAAGAACGTTGTCGAGACGGTGTAGCGGCCTGTCCAAATCAGTAGTACTGATACGTTCTGCAAATCTTATTGAATATTTGAACATTCCGCTCTTAATAATAATTTGGATTTATATTAAGCAAAAACTTGGTAATGTGTTGTCATTGCCAAGCAACACACTTTTTACAAGCAACACACTGAATTACTTTTCAGTAGTTAATCAATTAGTTACAAGCCATTTATTCTCTTATTGGGAGAGTAAACGAGGACCTGCTTATCATACAGATGACAAGAAGTTCAACCCCTGGGGAAGCAAAATGAGTTTTGTTTAATGTTTATGAAAACAAGTTTTACAAAATAGTTCTACAGTAGCCTAGTGAGCAAAACACTTGGCATAAAATAACACAAGAACTGAAAACGGTGTGAGTTCAATACTTAGCAGGGACGTTGAGTTTTATTTTGTTTTGAGTGTCCAATGCCTTCTAAATATTGAAACTTATAACTTATTTGTAACCCAACAGCATTTTTATTACTGTTGCAATAGTTTGCAGACCGGTTGCAGAAATTTACTGCATTTACGAATTCACCCTTTGTTTAAATTTTTTTTTGTCGTCTTTCTAATAAAATTAGATAACCGCTTCCCAAGTTCTAATAAAATCCGTGGATGCTCTTCAAAACTAATTTGCACAAATTTTACTTTATTGTGAATGATATCAATATTTTCCATCGATTTTCATAAAATAAAGCTTAATTTATTTGTTGTATATGTGGCCTTATGATCAGCTTATAAAAACAGCAAGTTTTTGCCATATTCAATTTTCTATAAATTTAAAAAAAAATTCAAATTTTGCATAAACAAAATATATTTTCATCATTGTGGTCTCAATAATTCCGAAACTCTTGTTTTAAAAAAACAGTACTCAAGTAACTTATAGGTAATTTTGTTTCAAGAGTTTCAGTGTTTTTTGTAATAAAATTGGGCAACCGCTTCTTTAGCTTTAATAAAATCAATGGAACAGTTTCTATAAAAGTCCCATATTAAAAAAAATTATCGATAGAATTTAAAGTTTCGACTATATTCACAGAAAAAACTAAATTCCATTTTCTGTAAAGGAATGAAGTAGTAAATATTTTGTATAGGAACGGACCTAAAAACCAATTTGTAAATTTAGACAGTAAATTTAGACAGTAAATTTAAACCACAATTTCATTGAAAAAAACGTGTTTATTTTCAGTGAACAAATTGTTTAACTTTATAAGACAATTTGTCTAAAAATATTTACAAATTGTAAATAAAACAATTTACTAAATCAAACAAAAAGATATACTGGACTTTCTGCAATATATCAAACAATATTTTTGTCTCGATCTATAAAACAACTAGTCTAAAAATACTAACAAATATTAAACAAAATAGTTTACTTAGTCAAACAAAAATATTTACTGTATTTTTTGTAAAATATCAAACACAATTTTGTCTGGGTCTCTACCATCATCAGCCATTAGGCATTTATGAAATTTCACTTTGTTAAATGTGTTCAAGTCTGAATGTTTATCTAGAGACTTAAAAAAAATGAATGAGAATTAATGCAACGGCATTAACTAATTGATTCACTCAAAAAATTTCAGCAAACAAACTTGATACGATCGCATTCCTCTTGCTATCATTGTTTTTGTTGTTGTTATTTTTGTGTATATCGTCATCGGGGTTGTTTTCTTACGACACAGTTTTTCTTGTTGTTTTTGGTGTTTGCGTGCTAAATAAGAGTCAAACAAACAATTCATTGATTATGGAAAGAGCATTTACTGAAAATGAAATTTAATTTTAAACAAACTTTTGTTTGAAAACTTTTTGATGATACATTTTTCTGTGTTTGTAGTTAGAGGACCATAATACATTTGAAATATATAGTGATACTCCTTTGGAATTTTTTTGTTGCATAGTGTTATCTTAATCGATTGTTACTAAATTTAAGAAATTTTTTTTCTTCTATTCATATTTACGCAGGACCTTTTTCGGAAATATTTTCCAATTATAAATTTTCTTTTTTTTCACCTTTTTTCTTGTAAACGTAACTTCAACGTTATGTGATTACTATAGCTCCCTCTTGCAGCGCTAAAATAGTCTTAATTTAGTCTTAATAGTCTTTATTTTAAATATACCAATTTAAAAAAAAAGTGTATTACAAATATGTATATTATTTACCTATGGAACGCATCACTGTGCTTTCGTGCCTTGCGTGTTTTTCATTAATTTTCTGCTAACTTTTTTTTTCTTTCATAATTTCTAATCTTTCCCTTTCATAAAATAAACAATTTATGTGAAGTAAAAAACTCGTTAATATAGAAATTCCCCACATATATTCACGTACATTCACATCATTTTATATAAACTTGAACGTGAATCCATTTGCCTGATGACTTTAGAGCCTGCTAACGTTGAAAAATATTTATGGCGAACAAGATGTCTTCAAACAAAATGAAGACAAACAGAAAGAAATTTATTTAGTTACAGCAGCTGAAACTCAAACACACGTTTTGCTGCAGTTGTAAAAATATGTATCATAAGGAAAAAGTTTTTAAATGGATAGTAAAACGATATGGAATAGCAATATATTTACATATAAGTTATTTTATGACTATATGTATATTTAGATTTTCCAAGTAGACTGAATTTTTGAAGGAAGGCGTTTAAGGCTATTGTGAATTTAACGATGCCCATATAATAGATGTTTTTATATTTTTCTTTGACCTAAAACATACTGATATTGGCATATTAAAAATATAATTTTCGATACATTCGATGGATCCTGAAATTTTCGATTTTTCAATGCTAAACCAGAAAGGAATGCAATTATGCATGTGTATTGACCGTTACTCTGCCTTCTCAAGTTCTCTTCGTTTTCTTTTATAATCTCTATGCTGCTCTCTAGAATTATCGAGGGATTTCACTGCTTTTTAAAATTTTTGCATTTCTGTAAATGGATGTGTCAGAAGCTAAAAGGCCTAACTCCATAAAATAAAAAGTAGAGTATGATGTTTGAAAAATTTATTTTAATTATTTTTGTCAATTTTTATTGATATTTATGATATTTAACAGACAAAATGAATGGGTAGGGGATTTCTGCGAAAGAGGTGGTGGGTTGGCTAATTTTAACAAATTTGAAAAAACATGTGAAAAAATTCATATAAGAATCAAAACCTATACCGATTTTTGATATTTTTGGAAATGGAAATTATTTAAATAATAGAAGAACAAAATAATTTTCAAAAAGTTCACAACTAATTACATAGTAAGTAATATAACAAAATAGAGACATTTTCGAGAAGTGGAGTTAGGCCTTTTAGCTTCAGACACATCTAAATAACACTGTACAACATAACAAAAAAAAAACTACATGACTTTAACGACTGAGTCTGGCAAATCTCAACAGAAAAAATATCTACGTAAATCAGAGTTTTGAAAGTTGATACCTTTGACTCATTTTAATGCGGGTTAAAGTTCCCCGCTTTTCACCACTCCTTTGGTCAGTGGTGATTAATGAACTTCTCCTCATTCTTAGTGATCAAGGGCACGAAGTTATAGGGTACGCCGATGACCTGGTTGTGATGGCAACTGGCAAATTCGGCAACATTCTCTTAGACGTCACGAACGATGCTTTATGCACTGTTATGCCGTGGTCTGAGAGACACGCCCTGTCGGTCAACTCTGACAAGACTATTCTGGTACCTTTCTCTCTTAAGAGAAAACTTGCTCTACGGACAGTTTCGTTGAATGGGTGCAATATGCCTTATTCGACCGACGTCAAATATTTGGGTGTTACTCTTGATAGTAGATTGACTTGGAACCGTCATGTTTAATGCATAACACAGAAAGCCACTTGGGCAATCTGGACGGCGAAGAGTTGTGCCGGGTGCACCTGGGGCATGAGCCCAAAAATGATCATGTGAATCTATACAATGATTGTTAAGCCAATCATTACGTACGTCGCGATTGTATGTATGGTTTCAGAAGATACAACAGGTTGCGGTGACAACCAAACTCTGCTTATTACACACGCAATGAAGTCATGTCCAACCTTGGCCATTGAGGCCTTGATTGGATTAACACCCATACAAATCTTTATAAGATCCTCTTGGTAATTCCGTTCTAAGTTTGTTTTAGAATGCATTGACTCACTACAAGAGCTATCGATGTGGAACAAGGCTTCCATTTACTGGATACCTAGCCACAGTGGTTATCCGAGTAACGAAGAGTCAGACGAATTAGCCAGAAGTGCCTCTACAGCTCCTCTTATGGACCCAGAGATGTTTTTGTGGTGTAAACTGGTCGACTGTCAAGTCCTTAATCAAGTGAAATGATATACCAACCGCAAAGTTAAAGGCAAGCCAAAGAATTGGTGCAGCCATTTTCATATAGTGGCATCCTGAATTTCAACAGCAATGATTTACGGCTGGTTACAGGCTTTCTCTCTGGCCACTTTGGACTGAACTATCCCCTGTAGAAAAGTAACCAAGCTCGTTCACCATCGTGTCGTTTATGCTTGTAAGAGGACAAGACAACGGTACACATTCTCTGTGAATGTATTGTCTTATGTGACAGTATAAGGCATGTTTTCTATACTGAGTTTCTGTATGCGGATGGTATTAGGCAGACTTCTCCAACCTCTGTGCTAACTTTCATAAGGAGAGTCATGCAGAGCTTGATTTAATTTATAGATCTATGGCACAAAAGATCCACTAGGTGTTGCAGTGTCGGTCTTTGGACTAGATCTTCCCCTATTCTATTCTATTATATTCTATTATATTATAGCCTGACCTACAAAAATTGTATGGATAAATTATGGGGAAGGATGTAGGCTACAAGGTGTGCAAAAAGCTAGGCAGCTATTTTGAATACAGTGGGCGCTATATGTTGTTATATAATATCAATTTTAGCGATAAAATTCTTTGGTCGTCGGACAGCTTATATCTTCCAAATTAATAGTCTGATCGACAAAAAATACATAGATGAATTATAGGAAAGGATGAAGGATTAAAGGTCTGTAATAAATTAGGCAGCTATTTTTAACACAGTGGGCGCTATATGTTGTTGTATAAGACCAATTTTACCAATAAAATTCTTACTTTTTCGTAAAGCCCATATCTTCCAAACTAATAGTATAATCCACAAAAATATATAAATAGAAAATTTATAGCCAAGGATGTCTGTAGGCTATAAATTATGTTAAAATTAGACAGCTATCGTCAGAAAGCTTATATCTTCCAAACTAATAG
This sequence comes from Panzeria rudis, assembly GCA_956483635.1. Taxonomy (NCBI): domain Eukaryota; kingdom Metazoa; phylum Arthropoda; class Insecta; order Diptera; family Tachinidae; genus Panzeria; species Panzeria rudis. Next base: position 111,534,901 of record OY101449.1, read on the forward strand.
CCTGATCCATAAAAACGTATGCATGAAATGCTGTAGGCTATAAGGAAATGCTGTAGGCTATAAGGTCTGTAAAAATTAGGCAGCTATTTCTAATACAGTGGGCACTATATGTAGCTATATACAACCAATTTTAATACTTCAATATGCATTAAAAAAAGTTCAAAGCGCATTCAAATTTCAAAATGCATAAAAAATTCATGTTGAAATTGAAAACAACTATTTAATTGATATTTTAATTTAACAACAAGTTGGTTCGGAAGCAAATTACAGCAAAATCATATCGAAATATCACAAGTGTGAAAATTTTAAATAGTTAGAAAAACTGATGTAAAAAAAATCGCTTACGCAAGTCTTAGCAGCTAATTTTTGGAGATATATTATTCTATAATATCTATATTAAGATTTCACAAAGATGTCAGGTATACTCAAGTATACTTTTTTTGTATATCTATAAAGATTTAAAAAAGTAATTGAGTTATGAATTTTTAGTCGAACTGTATGGGTTTTTATCTAAAGTTATAACTTGGGCAAAATAAACATTCAATAAAATCCCAGCATTGAGAATATCGACGATATTCCACGCTGGTAAGACTGAAATGGAAAAAGCTTAAAATAGTTGAACATGCTAAGAAAAGACAGCTAGTGAAGTTCCGAACATTTAGACAAAGTTCAATGAGGTGCGACTCGCCACAACATGGCGACAGTGTGTTAATTGATGTTACTAATATTAGTAGGATTTTCGCTACAGTGTCGTTGCCACTGTCAGTGGTAGTGTGGGTAAAGGACTCTGATGAGTAGACTTGGTGGTCACGAAACAGCTGTCAGTTCAACCTTCCGTACAGCCAAATTTTTCTTTAAATGTTCAATATTTACATGCTTTAGAATTTCTTTCTTAAATAAAAAATAATTTGATCGAAAGATTAAATTATAAATGAACTAAAGCCAAACTAATTTAATAACTTTGGATTTAAAAAAAGTTTTCAAAACATGATTTTTCTGTATTTACGCTTCTAAACTGAAATAGCAAATATATAAAATAAAGCCGTTTAAAATAGCTGATATAACACTTTATAAAAAACTTTGTCCGAAAACGTCCATCATTAGTGATTCAATACGCCAACAAAAATTTTTTCACTATTTAAAATTATTTTTCCACCGCTACACTCAAAATAAAATAGTAAATAAATCTAACCGTAGTGGGTACCTAGTACCGAGTATTTGCTATGTTTTTAAGGTACTCAATAGTAGTCCCTCGATACTTTCGAGGTATCTAGTATTTTTATTACTTAATTTAATGAAGAAATTGAGGCCAAAATACAACTCTGTTAAAAGTATAACATTTTCGAAGCGATAAAAGTATCGAGTTAGTATTGAGTACCCAAATGGAAAGTATTGAGTAGTATTGAGTAACTAGAAATAGCAGAAATTGCCAGCACTACTTTACAGTAGTTATATTAATTACTTACTAGTAAATAAGCAAGAAATTTACTATATTATTGGCACAGAAGTAGTACAGATGATCAGCAGTTCAACGCCTGACCAAGCAACGGGGAGTATTTTTAAATTGTGTGTAGTTGTATAAAAACAAGTCTTAAGCCCATAACGAAATAGATGTATAGTTAACCAGTAAGTAAAACACTTGACATAAAACACAATAACAATTTAAAATAGCCCCCTTATGCGCTGTATTTTTTATTTCCTTTTCCGTTTTAGCTAAATATTGTAACAACACCTTCTTAAACATCTAATATTTTTAAAAGTTAAATTAAAGAAAAATATTTCATAATGTCGTGTTTCAGCTTCTGGCCTTGCTGTTGCTGCAGAAACTTTCTATAAATTTAATAAAACAAATTTTGTTACATTATTTTTTCTTCATTATCTGTCGGCCTTTTTGGCGTCATTGGTCATATAATATCTCACTAGGCACATGTGTGTGAGTGTATACCTGCCCTGCAGCTAAATGTACAACTAGTTACGTTTTGGGACAGTTATATTACTAGTTTTAACGATACTACTTACCAAAGGACTGTCATTTTACTAGTTGTAAAGAGGCTAGTAATGATACTAGTCAAACAACAACGTTTTGGAACAGTCATACAACTAGTTGTAATGAAACTAGTAATTTAAATTATATTTTATAAATTGACATATTTTCAGCTGTAAATGCATAAAAAAAATTTTAGCTCCAAATATAATAAGTAGAAAGTGGCTCAGTGGACAGAGTACATGCCTTAAAATATGAGGACTGTGCCGGTTGAGCCAAATGTTTTTTAATATTTAAAAAATTATAAATAAAGAAACTAGTAAGCGCACTAGTCTATAATAATTAGTATTTCAACTAGCATATAACTATGTACAAATGAACTAGTTGGGCTCCTATGACAACCTAATGTTAAAATCGATAGTTCGATATATTTAAAAAGGACAGTTAGACAACTAGTCTGAATAAAAAAGCAACTAGTATATTTCTAACCACATACTAGTCATTTTGTCTGCAGGGTGCATATTTACATGCATAAACTATGTGCCACGTAAACTTTTGTGATGGTGGATGATGGAAAATTAAAAAGTACAAAATTAAATTTTAGAATTTATTATAAAAGTTTTTTTTATTAAAAATTTAAATCTTGTAAACTAAAGAAATGGGATTAAATAAATGAATTTACTAAAATAAAATAGGTATAATATTAAGAAGATTCCTTATAATACAGATACGTATAGAAATAGTTATAGAAAACAAAAAAACTTTAATTATCTAACTCCTCTGTGCAATCAGACATGTGTTTTGAATTTGTAGGGCTTAAAAAATTAAAAAACAGCATTCTCTCAGCAAAAACTTTGCTTGATGGTAGGCAAAAAAGTATATGAAGATATAAATCGTAACTACTTACAATTTGACTCGATAACTATTTATTTTTATTTGAGAAGTGCAAAAAATAAGGGGTACCCCTTAAAAATGTATTAACATTGTCACAGAAATTAACTAGTTATTATTTGGCTCTCTGGAAGCTAACAAATAAATAGTCAAGTAAACAAATTAAAATTAAAAAAAATTAACACACATTACATTTTATGTCTATTTGTTAAATTTTTTTATTTTTTACCCATCTTGGATGCGAACCTGCGTCTCGTTCAGATATGAAGACAGGAACTTTACCCACTCCGCTATTGTTGACTTATAAGTTTAAGCGACAAAAATTCTTTTTCATATACAAACACATGTTGTCTCAAAAAATAGTTGTCTACTTATTTTAATAATACATTTCAACAATTGTAACTACTTTCAGATAATTATAAAACTCCGTACTACTTTTGCTAATATTCTGCATACCGCTGTTCGTCTAGTTTTGTTAGGGTTTCTTACACCAAAAGTGTAAAGAAAGCCAACGCAGTCCGTCCGTCTGTGTGTCTGTCTGTCACAGGCTGTTTTTTCGAGAACCATAATAGCTACTGACCTAAAATATTCACAGAATATGAAAAACTTTGACCGCTAAACAAATATATGACAGTTAAAACTTAAAGGGTGTTTTAAGGCGAGCAACGAAACATATTGAAATACTAATGTAATATACAGCCACTTATATATAGACACTCAAAATTTTCAAAGTTATTGTTAATTGGTGTAATATGTAGAATAGACTACACCAATTAACACTGATACATAAAATAATAAAAATTAAAGGGTGCTCGAGCAGTTAGTGTAATTTTGACTACGTCATTTAGACAATTTGCTGTATCTTGGAAATCGTAACAAATATTAAAAACTCTTGAAATATTAAAAAACGCTAAAACTAAAAAATATCAAAATTAAAAAAATGCCAAAACGAAAAATCGCCAAAATCAGAAAAGCGCTTAAAGGAAAAAACACCAAAAGTAAAAAAATGGCTAAAATGCAAAAAATCAACAAAAATAAAAAGATCGCAAAAAACTAAAAAAAAAATTGCCAAAAAACCGAAAAAATCGCTAAAACAATAAAAAGGCACTAAAACTAAATATATCGTCAAAACGAAAAATATTTACAAAACCGAAAAAGTCCATTAAAACGAAAAAAGCGCCAAAACTAAAAAAGCGTCAAAACTAAAAAAAATCGCCATATACAGAAAAAAAATTTAAAAACGAAAAATAAATGGCAAACTAAAACTAAAAAAAATCTCCAAAAATGAAAAAATTGCCAAATCAAAAAAAAAGCAAAAAACTAAAATAAGCGCCAAAATTTTAAATATCGCTAAAACTAGAAATATCGTCAAAAAACGCAAAAACTGCAACAACTGAAAAAATCGCTACAACAAAAAAAGCACTAAAACTAAATAAAGCTTCAGAACTAAAAAATCGTCAAAAATCGAAAAAATCGGCAAAACGAAAAAAAAGCGCCAAAGTAAAAAAAATCGCTAAAAATAGAAAAATCGCAAAAAAACTGAAGCTAAGCGGCCAAAACTAAAGAAGTCGCTAAGCCCGGAAAAAATCTTGAAATATTAAAATGGCAAAAATAAAAAATCGCCAAAAAACAAAAAAATCGCCAACAGTGTGAAAAGAAAAATATCTTCAAAAACCCCCCCAAAAAAAATACACGAAAAAATCGCCAAAACTAACAAAAATCGCGTGAAAAGCGCTAAAACTAAGAAGTCTCAACAAAAATAAAAATCGCGTAAACGATATACACATGTATATTGTATTCTCCAATCTTGGCAACTGGAATGGATAACGGTATCGGTAGCTGTATTGGTATTAAAATTATTTTTGTTTCGGTATCGGTAGTGGTAGCGGTATTTGAGTTATATCGGTATCGGTATATACCGCTACGGAAACTCTACTGAAACTCTAATGCTTAAGAAATAATAAGATACTTTAAAAATGTATCGTTTATAATAGATTTAAAAATGTCAACTACAAATTTTCAGTTTTTGTGATATATTGGGGCTTACTTTTATGATATTTAAGCCACTATTGGACTATATCGCTATATATATATACGTTTCGTGTCGCTGTGTTCCTTCACGCTGATCTCCGAAACCGCTTCACAAATTTTAAAGAAGTTTTGTAAGTGTATATAATTGACTCTAGATTGGGATTTCTTTAAGCAAACATTTACCGTTGTAAGGGATGCCACAATAATTTGTTATAAGCTCAGATGCGTTCTTGAATCAAGCGTTATGTACTTTGTATAAGAAACTGATTTAATTACAGATTACTTGACTTTCCTTTTGAGTGTACCATTAATAATAAATTTTATTTGCATGAAACAAAAATTTTTTACAAAAAGTCTTAAAATTTTTAAAAACTGATTACATATGTACATTGCTAAAAACTAAAACTAATTTACTAACCATAACAACTTTTTTTTAAATTCTTTTATTTTATTAGTAACTATAAGTGCTTTACCAAAACCTTGAAAGATTTTCCATACCAAATAACGTAAAAATAATGTGTTTTTCTTCAAAATCCTATAACTCAGCTGTATGTTATGCTATTACAATGTACATGGTTTCGATTTAATCGGAATACAAAAATCTTCAAAGGTGCTAATACCCTAGGGTAAATGGAACTGATACAAAACAAGTCACGTGACCGATCCCCAAGTGATAAGGACCAGTCCGAGTTCTAACACTTCCTATGAAGCGGACCAGCCACTTTTACATGGGGATGGCCTAGGAAGGGGTTAATTGATACTTTGTATGCACCTTGTAACTTGTCTCTGAACTATCTTATGGAGTCCTAATCTGTGTATTATAATATAGATTATATATAAATATTATTCCAAAATTCAGCTGTAATAATCGATTAATTTATTTTTTTATTGTTACAAATAAAAGTAGAAATTGTATTCTATTTTTAAGCGGTGTCTTTGATAGGACTCGAACCGACAACCTCCAGCATGACAGGCTAGTACACTACCCAATCCACCACAGGGGAACTTATATTTCAATGTTATAAATACCAGTTAAGCTGCAGTTAACATCTGAATATAGTTACGGAACAGGTTCCTGAGTAGCATGGCAGTCTCATTGAAGGGAGACAATTAATATTATATAGATACTATGTGATAGGCCTTAGCTCCAGATGCATCGATTTGTTCAGTGACGTTTACTACAATACTAGCCGGACTACCAGCTAAATTGACTTAAAATGTTTAATATGTGATTATTTACACAATATGTCTTTTATCACCATTCACTACTCCTTATTTTTGGTGCCAGTCTCATTTTCTCAAGTCATAGGACGAGTACTTTTGAATCATTTGTCACCAAATTTTCCGCAGGGTAGCGACGAAAGTGAAACTTTTACTGGTAAGTTGGTACGGGTCACTGAATTTGACTTTTATCTAAAACTCCTGTTTTTTGCTGTTATCTCCGAAGTAATGAACTGTACCAAAAAAAAATTTAAAAGAAAGATTTGTTGGTAATGTAATTTCCTACAAAAATGTTATATAAACCAAAGTACTTAGATTAGTATTTCTTGAGATATCAGACTTTAAATTATAAGCATTATAAAGCTGTTACACTTCATCGAATCAAATACATAAAAAATAAATTTTATGTCTAATATCTCAAGAAGTATGAATGACTTCCAAAACATCAAATTACATTGTAGTGATGCGTCTTTACTTTGTATACAAAAACAAAGACACAGAGGGTTGGTGCAAACATCATTTTTTCTTAGTGCTATAAAAATGTTTATGAAATATATTTTCGTTTGAAATTTTCCACTACATACATATATAGGAATTTATGTACTGAATACAAAGCAAGAAAAATATATTGGGAATCTCAAATTCCAAGAAAAGGTTTGAAAAATCCTTAAATGGGACTATTTACCATACTTGAAGTTGAAACGGGGTTTTTATTTTATGATTCAAGCCTTGCGTACAGAGAAAACAATCCTTAAAGTTGATATTTGTATGATGAAAAATATGTCCAAAGTTGTATGCTCTGGTTACGGCAGTAACTATGATACACAAGAGTTGACCTACTTTAAGACCAGGTGGCACTCTTAAAATTTCAAACTTAGGATCAAAACATGCATGTTTGGAAGCTGCTATATATCCATTTTTTATATAATTTTGTTCATTTGTATTCCACAGTGCGATGTTATGTTCAATACTCCAAAAACTCCAAATTAAGGTCCAGACCAAGCAAAGCATTTAAACTTAATTTTACCGAACGCCAAGCATAACTTTTTGGCGACTTCCAAACCCGTCCCTAAAGAAAAAATCACGGATGACAAGCAACTTGCAGACAAACTTTTAAAATAAAAAACAAAGTATTTTCTTTTAAATTTGCTCTATTTGAAGGGAATGAGAAACAAAACTTATATGTTTACTTATATTTGCGGTTCTTTATTAGTTTTCAGTTTTTGTTAGTATTGCAATGAGTAAAACTACATCATAGACTACTAACTAGACCTGGCAGCTTACAACAACATTACGAAGATTATCTGAAAAAGTTAGTAAATCAGATTATCTAACGCGATTTCTAATTTGGCTATCTCTTTCATATTATCTTAGTAATTGAACATTTTGCATGTACAACTGCATAACACATGATAAAAGCATTTTTAACTGCCAAAAGTGAGTATAATGTCTCATATTCTGTGACTACATCTTAATGCGGAAACAAACAAAATTGTATAAAATGGTAGTGAGTTATTATTTTGTAGACAGAAAAAACAAGTAAAACAAAATTTTATTTCGTATAAGATGATGTATTTCTAGCAAAGTAATTATGTTGCCTACGGTAAAGATTTTAATAATTTTTATACAAAAAATTTCCAAAGGTGGGTATTTGCTAGGGTATTCACTCGAATAATGTTTGCTCGATTAATCGAATAATTAATGTCAAATAATGTTCGACCAAACAAAAAATTTTAATTTCGAGTAAAAATTTATTCGAGTAATTTAGGTCGATTAATCGAATAAATCGATTAAAAAATTTTATGTTAAATTTTTTTTTTAATGAGTTTTTGTAGAGTTCTTAATAAACAGTGGAATATTTTTTTAATTTATATGAAATTTGCCATCCAATTCCACCGTTATTTCATACTAATAGTCCGCATGATCAAAAAATTACGTAAATAATGTAGCAACAATAATAGGGAGAAAGAAACCAACATCAAATGTCTTTTAAAAAAATTCGAAAATATAAACAAACAAAAATTATTTGAAATAAAGAAGATATTTCGAGAGCAACTAGTTAACTAGATGTTTCGTAAAATATCGAATGCAATGTTCGGAATTATAAAAGCCTTAACGTACGGTCACACTTGGCAAATATTTGCCGAAAAAAACGTAACCCGCAGACAAGCTCAAATTGTATTTCCTTTAATTACTATATTTTTTAAATATGGGTTCGCATTTATTAAAATTAATACAAAAATAGTTTTTTGCAGCATAACTTCTTTTGTGATATAAAAAACAAGTTAAATCAAACTAGCAAAACTGAGCAAAAGTAGTGGTTACGTTTTTTTGGGAAATATTTCCTAAGTGTAACCGTATTTATATTTATAACAACAATAATGTTATGCCAATTCCGGTTATTTTTATTCTGCATTGAATACAGGACAGCGTGGAATTTGAATAGTGAAAAATAAACTATTTTAAAGGATCAGTTTATGGTCCTATTTATGTAGATATGTTGTGTTTTCTTTTGTTTTTATTATTAAAATATATAAAAACGCGAAAAAACTTTTTTTGTTTTATTTTTGTCCACAAAAATGTACAAAAAACCGATTAAATGCAAACATTTTCCGATTAACTCGAATAATTTTTAGGAGTAAAGCTTTCTCGAATAACTCGAACGAAATAAAAGTTTTACTCGATTGCTCGAGTAATTTAAAAACCTCAATTTCGAATAATTGATTAATCGAACAATCGAAAAATCGATTAAAATCAATACCCTAGTATTTGCTCTACATCCTTTTAAATTTCGCTAACTCTGCAAATGTTCAGGTCTTTTGTAACTTTTTTCTATCAGTATTCTTCTGCGCTCTTTTTCTTTAGTTTAATGGCTGTTGATAATTTTCTTACTTATTTTCTTCATTTCATTTACGTTTTATAAGAGAATTGATATTAGTTCTAAAAAAAAAGAAACATAAACTTTATATTTTGCCAATAATTAAGTTTTCTGTTCTGTTGCCAAGTTTTATCATTTAATTGATTTAGGAAATTACGTACAATCACTTCAGTGAAGAAATTCAATATTTTGTTAATGATTGCCGGCATTAATTAACGACAATATTGAGAAATTCTCTTTGTTATCTCTGACATAATTTGACAAAATAAGCAAATGACTTTTAATTAAAATATTTGTTAATTGATTGTAATTGAGTTTGAGTTTTTTTTAAGAAAAAGTTTTTTAGATTTTAGATAATTTGTAGGAAATTGTAAAAAGTCAAAACTTGTGAGAATATAAATATAACAAAAAATATATTTTATTCAACTGCATGAGATTTAAAGTTTTTATAGAACATTTAATAAATTTAAAAGGATTTTATATAAAAGCCTTGAAATTATGAATAACAAGAGTTTAAATGGAAAACATAGACTTTAATGACTTAATTTGAAAGAAACAAAAAAATTAAATTGCATCATATTTTTATTTCTCCTTGCAGAGCCATTAAATGAAGACATAAAAAACTAAGCAGGAAAATAAAATAAAATAAATCTTCAAAAAACTATAAAAAATACATAATAAAATAAAATAGCGCTGAAAGCAACAGCAGTTAAAATAATAACAACAACAACACAAAAGATATAAAGACAGCCCGACACCTTGTTGGTAGAAAAGAAATAACAAAAATAAAATAACACAAAAACTAAAACTAAAAGCAAAAAAAAAAAAAAACAAATAAAAACATAAAAATGTATGAAAGTTTTTATAATTGAATTTTTTGTGGCTGCAGGTTAATTTGTATGGGTGTGTGTGTGTGTGTGCAACAGACACAGTCCAGCTATAAAGCTTATTTAAATTTATCATAGTTTACCTTAAGGCGTAGATAACCGGAAAACGGAAATCAACAAACAAACACCCCTACATGAATTCAACAAACATTCATAACAAATAATTGTAATTTTAAATGCAGAAAATAATAAAAACAAATAAGAAATGAAAAATTCCTACACTCTTCATATTAAATTAAACAAACTTTGGCAATTGTTATACACAAGACAACATCACCATCTATAAAGAAAGGATATATAAAAAAAAATTTCCCAAAACAACAGGAAACAATATTGTTTAAATTCAACTAAAAACCATTATAATAAAAACAAACGCAGTCGTGGATACCCACGGTGATTTTCAAGAGCCAGCGTCAGTGCCAAAGTGTGCCAATACAACACCGCCTTATCAGCGGCTTACCAAAGCTCTGCAATGCGATCCAAGATGCGGACACGAGGTAAGCATTTTTTTTGTTATTTATTTATTTAAGTCTTTTATTTAAGTCGTTGACTAAAGTCTTTTATTTAAGTTTTTTTATTTGCTTTAACTGCAATAACACAAAAATTACATGCAATTTTTATAGTGTTCATGTTCATTGCATTCGCTTTGCGGTTGCCACTTTAAATTGTAGTTCAAGGTTGAGGCGTACTTTTTGTATTCTTCTATTTTTTAAGTGTTTTGTGTACAGTTTTCTTAAACATTTTATTGCAAGTTTTTCTAAATATTCCACTTTTCTATTATTTGTGTTAAGTCATCAACCCTTTTATTTACGTTTTTTTTTTCTCTACGAACGTGCCCAGTTTTTTTGTGCAAAACAATTACCATTTAAGCGCAAAGTAAACTCCACAAAACAATCCCAATGCCACTTATTGCTAAAATGGTAGAAGCTTGGTTACTAAAGGCTTGACCACTCATATTTGAATGTAACACTGTATAACATGAAAAAAAAATTACGGGGTTCTGTAAACCGATTCTGGTAGAGGAGACCAAAAATAAATATACGTGTGTTGGCGTTTTGCAAGATCATATCGGCGTTTTATTTGGGGGCGGGGGTTAAAGTTTGCCCCTTCTAGCCTGATCGTGCGGCATATAGGAAAAATGTTTTTATTATTATGTTGGCTAAAAAAATTATTTGCTATTTTTGCTATATTTTTGCAATATTTGGTAAAATCTTTTTATTTTTTCTTTAGTTAAATTACACTATAAAACAATTTCGAACTTTTTTAAAAATTACGGTGTCCTGTAAACCGATTCGGGTAGAGGAGACAAAAAAGATATGCGTGTGTCGGCGTTTTGCAAGATCACATTGGAATTTTATTTGAAGGGGAGTTAAAATTTCCACCTTTTGGCCTGTTCGTGCAGCATATCGGTACATAACACTATGTGCTCTTTACATCTGAGGTGTAGGTTATCTTCAGAAACTTTGTAGAAAATATTAGGACAAATAGTATTGTGCAATATATTAACCCGATATTATCGGTACATGAAACTATATATTCTTTACATCTGAGGTGTAGAGCTTCAGCAACTTTGTATAAAATATTAGGGCAAATATTTTTGTCACACATATTAACGCTCTGACTCCACCAAATAACGGTAATTTTTGGTTCTTTTCTAACAAAGCGTAAAAAAACACCCGAAATAGGGAGAGTGCCGGTATAAAATGTTCTAGAAAAATGTTGGCCTTAAAATTTCACTATGGATTTTTAGAGACAAGAAAGCTCCATAATGAGCGGTACGCCAGAAATCATTGAAAACATATACTGTGTGTAAGGGCTAACTACATACTTATCACAATTAGTAGTCGGCATAGAAAATATTGTAAGTCTTACGTTTTAGATTTTTATGTACAACACTACGAGAAATATTTTGCTGGAACATTTTAACCCTCTAACTCATCGCCTTATGTGTCTTTTTGTATATTTCAGAAAAAGTGGGCCAAAAACTCCACTTTAGTGGCTATATAGGGGTATTGAATGTTATACAAAAATATTCGCCATAAAATTCTACTATAGGTCTTCAAAGGGACCCATGCTCCAGACTTGACTCAGACGCTAGAAATCAATGAATACTCAAAATGTGTTTAAGACTTAATTTTGTACTTATGCACAATTCGTACTCTGCATAGAAAATCGTGTAGGCCTTACGTTTTAGGTATAAGATGCACTTAGCTTTTTTATATACAAGACCACGAGAAACATTTGTTTAGAAAATTTTTTTCCCGCTGTATAGCCGCTTCAGGCGTGTTTTTTTTTGCCACTTTTTTAAAAAATATAGTAAAAAAACATAAAACGAAGAGTTAGTGGGTTAAAATTTTCTAGAATAATGTTTGCCCTAATATTTTCTGAACATACTCTACACCTCAGATGTAAAGATCACATAGTTTCATGTACCGATATGCTGCATGATCAGGCCAAAAGGGGGCTAACTTTAACCTCACCCAAAACATAAAATTCCGATGTGACCGTGCAAAACGCCGACACACGTGTTTTAGTTTTTGGTCTCCTCTACCAGAATCGGTTTACAGAACCCCTTAATTTTGAAAATTTTTAGAAATTGCTGTATAGTGTAAATATCAGTAAGTTGAAATAAACTAATTAATGCTGTGTCATTTATATCTCGAATAAACGAATTTGTAGTATTAAGCAGTTTTAAATATTTTTTCTGAGTTTAAAGCCGATAATTTCTTGTCTCTATCATTTTCAGTTTTTGAAATATCTCTGCTTATTACCAAAAAAAACTGCATGGGTATACATAATTTAAATATTTAAATACCAAATTGCTTATACGCTAATATTGTAATATTAGTGCCGCTACCAAATAAACTAAAAATAGTGCAGAAGTTAAGCAAAAATAGTACAAAACCAAATGAAATAGTACAAAATAAATTTCGACAAAAGGAACTAGCTAATACCCTCCATAATCAATTTCAATGTATGTATATAAAAATTCCAAAAAAAAACTTTAATTTTATAAGCGAGTGCTCACGCATAAATAGATGTGGACATAACTATTCATTCTTGTTTGCGAGAACAATATGTAGCGGTTGTTGTTCAAAAGTTCATGTTGTTTGATAACACGATCAATGCAACCCTTTAATGACAACCATCTAGTTATAACAGTTGATAAAATTGTATCAAGTGAAAATATTGTTGGAACTCTTGGAGCCTACATTATCGTAAACAGTTACAATTAAAGTAAGATCCAAGCATTCTCAAAAAATCGTCTAAATAAGATGTACTAAGTGACAAGAGCACTTTGCCAACACAACAAAAGATGCGGTTGAAGCTTGACATTCTTCCAAATAGAAAAATTCATCTTTTAATTTAGAATAACTGACATCAAAATAAATGGCAACAAACGCGATGTTTTCTTACATTTTTAGTTTTTCATATGAATGAGGAAAAGGAACTACGGCGCAACGTGTTTTTCCATTAAAATTGACATTTCAGTTGAGTAAAGAAAAATAATAGGAAAAGGCAAAATTTTAATAAAAGTAATGATAAACTTGCCGCTGCAGTCGTCGTTGTTATCATGGACTTTGTTTCTCTCTGAATGACTTTCTGTTTCATCAGTAAATCCGTAGGAAACACGGCCCTAATACATTAGTCATAATCGCTGTCGCTTTAGTTCTATGCATATTCACTTTTTTTTAATATTTCCGAAGCTCTAAAAACTCTTTTGAAGTGGGCAAAATGTTCTTAATACAGAGAAAATGAGAAAAAGGTTATTGCAGCAGTACTGCCAAATATAAATAATAAAGTAGATTTTAAAGAGGTATCTTTTCAAACAAAAGCTTATGAAACGTTCAGAAAAAGTTGCTGTTTTATTTACTACTTTTTTATTTTTCAGGAATTAGTTAAATAGTACAATAATAGTACAAAAATTTCATGGTACAAAAATAGTACAAACAGTTTTAAATAGTACAGTTTTTGTACTATAGTCCATAAAGTGGCAACGCTGTGTAATATACAGCCATGTCACAGAATACCATTCCGATCGGAAGTGGTTTCAATTCCGTAAGTTGTTTCTTCAGAAAATGAAAAACGAAAATTTTCTTTGTAATCAAACCACTTTAAAATTTCAAAGTGGAATTGAAAAACACTTTTCTACTGACTTCATTTGCAGTACATACTAAAAAACTTGCATACTTTTAGGAGCGTCAAATAAATATTTGGTAAAGAGCTTTCCATGTTAATAAAAAGCTTAATGTGAGCTTTGCATCTAAAAACAAGAGTAAACAAACGCCTCAAGGTATAAAAACTTTATCATTTTAAAAACGGGATACAAAATAAAAGGAATCTAAAGCACCAACAATGTACATACTTTTATGGAATGACAACTACGGAATCAAAACCAATCCGAACGTAATCTGTGACACGGCTGATAAAAACTTGTATTATTCAATTTAAACAGATATGTATATAGGCCTCTAGGTTGAGTTGTCAATGTTACGACCCAACTCAATCATTTTTTTTGTATTATGATTCACAACTAATTTTAGTTGTCTTCGAAATAAATTTCGAAGAAAAGGTTCTTGTCTCTATTTTCTGTTTTTGGAAGCCATTGTAGCCATCACAAAATATTCTAAATATTTTTAGCTTTGACTTTACTATGTTTTCTTGAGATTTTATGTTTTATGTTGGTTGACAAATGGGATAGATTGCCGCCTAGAAGCACCATTTTAAAAGTAATCAAAAGAAACCAAAACGCAACTAGAAAAAAAAACAGTTGTCTCACTTTGATGAAAGTTGTAATCCATAATAGCAATTTGACAAAGTGCGACTCAACTATCAATTTAATTGTGAATCATAATTGGGGCCATAATCTCTTAAAGAAAATATGTTTAAAGCTTTTATTTTAGAAGTATATATAAATGTTTAAATTATAAATGAAAGCAGACATAAAATATACTGGTTTACACATATAATCGCATATTTAAATAATGGAATAATAATATCAAGGCTATCAATATAATATCACTTAAGCTTTATCTATTTAATAATGAATTAATTATATTAATATTCAACATTTAAAAAAATAAAATATACACATCTGTCAATATGGCATTGTGCTTATTATTAATATTATTTTCTTTCGTACAAATTCAAAGGTTTTTCCAATAGAATATGGTTTCATAAATAAATGAAAATTAATTAAAAATTCATAAAAACACACAGAAAACTGGCAAGCTAAAATAGTCGATAACATGAATAATATTACATATTTCGATAGGGCTTTTGCCTCACAGGTATTTCATGTTAATTCTACATAATTTTATAATCAATTCAAGAAAAAATTTTCCATTTGAAATATTCTATATTTCATGTTGATTTAATAACCCAATACAGTAAGAGCAAAATGAAGTTGATACTGTAATAATACAAAGAGTCATGTTGAAACAACCTTAGCCAAGATTTGTACTCGGGCTCATCAATCATCAATTGCTTGCTACTCAACGCGCTAATCACTGCAGCCACAACAGCCTTAAATATATTTTAAATATACTTCAATTTAAATACCATCATGAATTTCATTTTGATTCAACATGATTTAATTGATGATTTTACATAAAATTTTTTTTTGAAAATAAAGTTATAGTCATGTAGATTTAAAGTTGGAATATAAATTTGATTTTCATTAATTTACTAAAGTAGATCCAACTTTAATTTAACATAACAAAATCGTATTTTACTATAAAACATAATTTTATAGATTCGATATTAAGCAATTTTGATTTGATAGTGAACAATGTTCAATCAACGAATTTTAAGGATAGTATAACACAAAAAAACAATCTGAAACTATCACATCCTACTTACTCACTGTTACTAATTTCAAATTTTTCGTATTTAAAAGAAACACCCGTTAAATATTTTTATTACTGTCAAATCAATTTAAACATACAATACAATTATGAATTGTGAAAATATGACATTTAAACGAATGAAATTATTATTAATGCGAATCATAAATATCCAAAAGTCAATCTGACAGAAACTATTTGTATTTAGTTGTCAATTTCAATTACACTAAGAACTGAGTACGACTAACAGACATACATAAAGACATATGGAAGTATATAAAACGTGTACAAAACAGCAAACAATTTAGCATAGAATTTTTGTTAATAAATTTTCTTTTCATACTCGCATATCCTGTGTGACTTACGCACACATTCTAATGTTTGGTTATAAAACTTCCTAGCAAACATTTTTTTTTTAATTTCGGTCCGAAGTCGGACAGAAAGTCTACACAAGATACTGAATTCGTAAGCGATGTCGGTCAGAAAATGTAAGGAAAATCATATGAGTGGGTGATAAGAAACCGGACCTCTTTTTTCTAAGGAAATTTTAAAAATTATGTTGAAATGTCTAAGAGAATTCTGTTCGAGTTCTAGCAAATTTCTAGGGAAACTCTAAAGGAATTTTCGAGATGTCTGAACAATGTCGGAAAAATATCTGACAAAACTTCAGCAAATTTCCCGATTTATCTGATACTTTTTACATCCTTTCATAATAATGTCGGAGAAAAGTCGGAGCTAACATTTGGAATTCATCAGAAATGTCATTTAAAATTCTCTATGCATTGTTCTGTTGCTTATGGCAGATCATCATAAAACATTTACCAATATTTTATAAGTTTAAAAACTCTAATATTTGTGCATATAATCTCAAGGATAAATGAGAATTCTTACACTGAAAAAATTATCACCAAAATTTTTTCAAACAAAAGTTTGTCTAAAAATAAATTTAATTTTCAGTAAATGTTCTATCCATAATCTACGAATTGTTTGTTTGACTTTTATTTAGAACGCAAACACCAAAAACAGCAATAAAAACTGTGTCGTAAAAAACCACCCCCATGACGACATACACACAAATAACAACAACAATCATAGCAAGAGGAATGCAATCGTACCAAGTTTGTTTACAAAAGATTTTTGATTGAATCGATTAGTTAATGTCGTTGCATTAACTCTCATTCTTTTTTCTAGAGTATTTAGATAAACATTCAGACTTGAAAACATTTAACAAAGTAAAATCTCATAAATGCTTAATGGATGATGATGATGACATAGACAAAAATTTTGTTTGTATTTTTGTTTGATTAAGTTCATTATTTTGCTTAATAATTGTTGGCATTTTAAAACTAATTGTTTATTAAATTCACACAGAAATATTGTTTATATTTTTCAGAAAATCCAGTAAATATTTTTGTTTGATTTAGTAAATTGTTTTGTCTACAATTTGTAAATATTTTTAGACAAATTGTTTTACAGATTTAAACAAACTGTTCACTGAAAAAAAAGAACACGTTGTTTTAGGTATTTTTGTCTATATTTAAAAATTGGTTTGTAGGTCCGTTCATAGACAAAATATTTACTATTTCATTGAATTCCTTTACAGAAAATGAAATTTAGTTTTTTCTGTGTACGAAAGCTAAGATCAGAATATGTGCAGAAGTAGGGGCTGCAAAGAATCGTATAATTTCATAATAGCAAATACGATTAAAACTGTGCGATTAATCGCGATTATCGGTTAATCGCGATTAAGCAAGAAAATATACTGTCATAATCTTATATTAAAACAAAAATAAATTTCGTAAATCATAAAATTTTGTTATTCATAATTTATTTTTTACTCGCTTTTCTATTTTTATCAATTCTCCTGTAAAACTTTTAAAATGTGAGATAGGCCTTTCTGTGACGATATATACATATGTTTCCCTAAGAAATCAGATGAGCTCAAGTCTATAGTATCAATCCACCTAGTTAAAATGTGGAAGCCGTTTAAAGGTGACCGGAGAAGGATAAGCAAACCAGCGTTATTTCCATTCCTTAAGATATAATTTTATTGCCAATAAAACCTTCAATTTAAATTTATTAGGTGCTTTTATCAGTTCTACAAAAGATGTTTTATGTGCTTGGCAGATGGATGAACTTTCCTTAGGTGAGATCTCAGACTATAAACATAGTAATCGCGATATGTTCAAAACGTTTAGACAAGCAGCCTTATTACGGTTGTAGTCGTAGTCGTGATGAAACCGCTAAAATGTGGCTTTACACTGGAGTCGTTTAATTTTGACTACGACAACCCTAATAAGTGCCGATATCTATTTATTGCACGCCTCATAAGCGAAGCGTTGAGGTGGGTACTACTCTCACTTCACGCGAAACTACTGATTTTTCAAACTTAAAATGACTCTATTATTATCATATATTGCACTTGTAAAAAAATATATACAAACACATTTTAAGAAAAAAATACTATTTTTAACACTCATGACATTTTTAATGTCATTTTTAGGGTTCCGATACACCAAAAGTGTAAAGGAACCCTATTGTTTTCGCTACGCTTTCCGTCCGTCTGTCTGTCACAGGCTGTTTTCTCGGGAACCGTAAGAGCTACGGACCTGAAATTTTCACAGGATATGTAGAGCTTTGGCCGCTACAACAACAAAGATATGACAGCTAAAAATTAAAGGGTGTTCTAAAGCGAGCAACGAAAAATGTTCAAATACTAATGTATTATAAAGACACTTATATATAAACACTTTAAATTTTCAAAGTTCTTGTTAATTGGTGTAGTCTGTAGAATAGACTACACCAATTAACACCGATATTTAAAACAATAAAAATTAAAGGGTGTTCTATCAGTTAATGTAATTTTACTATGTAATTTAGACAATCTGCTGTATCTTGGGAACCGTAGGAGCTACGGACCTGAAATTTTCACAGAATATGTAAAACTTTGGCCGCTACAACAACAAATATATGACAGTTAGAAATTGAAGGGTGTTCTAAAGCGAACAACGCAATATGTTGAAATACTAATGTAATATGAAGACACTTATATATAGACACTTTAAATTTTCAAAGTACGTGCTAATTGGTGTAGTCTGTATAATAGACTACACCAATTAACACCGATATTTAAAGCAATAAAAATTAAAGGGTATTCTATCAGTTAATGTAATTTTGACTATGTAATTTAGACAATATACTGTATCTTTGAAACCGTAGGATGTAGAATCATGAAATTTTTAAAAACGCTAAAAATAAAAAAATCCAAAATTAAAAAAATTTCAAAACGAAAAAAACGCTAATATGAAAAAAAAACGCTTAAAGGAAAATAGCACCAAAATTAAAAAAAAAATCGCTAAACCGCAATATATCACCAAAACTAAAAAGATCGCCAAAAAAAAACTAAAAAAAACTTCAAAAACCGAAAAAAGTCGTCACAACGAAAATAGTACTACAAAATCGCTAAAACTAAATATATCATCAAAAAATTAAAAAAACGCCATAAATGAAAAAAAAATTACAAAAACGAAAAAAAAGCGCAAAAACCAAATAAAGCGCTATAACTAAAAAAATCGCCAAAAACCAAAAAATCGCTAAAACGAAAAAAAGTGTCAAAACAAAAAAAATCGCTAAATCTAAAAAACCACAAAAAACCGAAAAAATCCCCAAAAACGGAAAAAGCGCCAAAACTGAAAAAAATCGCCACAACTAAAAGAAATCGCTAAAACTAAAAATATTGTAGGAAAGTGAAAACGTTACAAAAATACCATAACCAAAAAATCGACAAAACTAAACTAATTGACAAAAAACAAAAAAATTGCAAAAAACGAAAAATCGCCAGAAAAAAAATTAAAAAATTACGAAAATTGAAAAAGCGCAAAAACCAAAAAACCCAAAAACAATGAAAAATACTTAAAAAATAAAAAAACTAAAATTAAACAAGAAAGCACAACTGCCAAAATGACGAAAGGAGCAAAAACAAAGAGGGATATACATATGTGTATTCGTACGGAACCCTTCGTGTGCGAGCCAAAGTCGCGCTTTACTTAATTTATTATTATTTAAACTAATTAAAAAACTGTTTTAAAAATATCTGTCTTGGACGTCCGTTTGTCTGTATGTACGGATCCTGTATGTGGTCACGATAATGACCGAAAGACTTCACTAATCGAGTCCTTTTTTCTTTTTTACACATTAGTATAATTAGAAATAGAAGCCTATTTAATTTCACGGTCTAAATGAGATTATGAGGCGTGCACTTTTGGATTTTCCAAACGATTTTATATTTACTTCATTATTAAACACGAAATTCATTTTAGACTTTATATTTAAACTGCCGTATTCATAAAAAACTAAAATGAATTTGAAATGTATTTTAAGAAATATTTTTATGGAAATTTTGTCATATTTTATTTTTTATGAATACGACAGAAAGTGTTAATGAACTAATTTTGTCTTATACGCAAATCTAAACAGTTTAAATTAATCATAGATTCGATAACCGTTCATTGGCGAAGGCGTTTGACATAAATTATTTGCTTGAAAAGGATAAAATATTTAATCGTAATCGCGCGATTAATGGGTTCGACTATGATTACGATTAAAACACTCACAATATTATGACAATAACGGAATGTATTTTGTTCAAGAAGTATTCCGTGCAATCCTTTTTAAAAGAATAAGCATTTAAAATTCTAAGCAATCTTATTTTTAACTGATTCTAAGATTCAATAAAAAACTAAGTACGCATTAATAAGGATTTTCGGTTGCTTTTAATATTGTCCGTTGTTTATATTATAAGTACCAAAAAAATTACATGCATAAAAATAACACACATACACACAAACACTCAAAATAATCTGTACGTTATGGAAGTTGTGACTAGTTCTTGTGACAGTTAAATTAATCAGAGTAAAGTAAGATTCGTTCATTTTTAAATCGTTTGTTTTCTTCTGCAAGTTAAAATAAAAGAAAATAAAAGAAAAAAACAATATTTTTACGGGTTTAGTTCAGTTAATCTTTTAACATTTCAAATTAAATGAACTTTTCGAAAAATTTAAATGAAAAATAAGTAGACCGGTTTTTTAATTGAGTTTTAATTTATTTTATATTGCAATTTCAGTTAATTTTACTTACAGAATATTTTGAGTAAAGGAACAATAAATCGCGATTACGATTACGATTACAATCGCTGTGCAAACCCTATGCAGAAGTGATTGCTAAAAGTCGTAAGACATAGATCTTAATATGTGCAGACTATTCTGTTAAATGTCTTAAAGAAAATTAAAGTGCCTTCGGATAATGTACAGACTAGTCTGATATTAATCGGATAATATTTCAGTAAATGTTCAGAAACGTCGTACCAGAAAACAGTCGGCTGTTTTTACTTTGCCAAATCTCTGAGGGAATTTTATAGAACTCGGTTGATTGTCTGGCAAAGTCTCAGATTTTTTCTGACGTTAGACATGTCATAACAAAATGTTTCCTGGGCTCTTACTCTTGGGTTCATTGTATGTATGTGTGTTTGTGTGCGTGTGTGTTTCTACCTTAAGTCTTGTGACTTTTAATGGATGAGCTAATTTACAAGGTATTTTGATAGGAAGGATATTACAATTCAAGAAAAACGGAAAAACATTACCGATAAATTGATTGGCAATGTTTATGGAAATTCGACAGGAAAAAGTTTGCGAATTATTCGCTATCGAAAACAAATTGATAAAGACATTGTGCCTAATAGACAGAAGTTTGTATTTTTTATATAAATGCTGCCAATAATAAATCAATTACTTGAAATAAATTGAGACAAATAAAATGTATTAAAGGAAATAATTGTTCAATAAAAGTATATTTATGTAAGAGGATGTTTTCAACATTGCCTAAAGCTAGGTATGTATGGATTGATGGCAACGTTAAAAAAATACGATTATCAAAATAGAGTTTTTTTACAGCACTCGTATGAAAAAGTCCTCAGGGTGGCCATTACGAAAGTGCTTTTGCTAAAATAGTGGGGGGAGGGGGTGTTTTGCAAGAAAGCAGTCAAATATTTATTAAAAATTATTATGGAAATAATTTAGAAAAGTTTAAATCGTATCCTTTTTCAGCATCTTGCTAATTTCTGGTTTTTATTCCTTTTTCAATAAATTGCTTTCGCGGTTGTTCCATGAATGATTTTGGCGAAAAAAAAAACACCACAAGAAATGAGTATGTGGCTTGAAAGAACTTTGCATCTACTCTCTAAAACCAAAAAATTTTAATAATCGTAGGACGAAATTGGAAGTTATTATCTGTTTTTCGATTTCGACTTGGGTTCATATGAAAAAATAAAAATGTGTTTTAAAATAATTCTTTACAAACATTTATACATAAGCATAAGTAGGCTACCTCTTCTTTCAAATAAGACTTATTTTATTAAAATCGACCAAAAATGTGAAAAGTTATGTAAATTTCAAATATTTTTTTTTTTTTTGTTGGAAATACCCGACCTACCTCATACATTCTTCGAGAATATAACAACCCTCAGTGCGAAAGAAGCAAAATGTTTGCAAAGAAAACCAGAAATTTTTAATCAGATAATGCTCTTTATATCGTTTCTACCCTTCAGCTGCTGTTAACTTATTTTTAACATCCTAAAATTAATAGATAAATTATATATAAAAAAAATTTAACGTAACGCTCAATACATTTTTATAAAAATTCAATATTTTTTTCAAAGCACACACTATATTTTAATTTTAAAACATTTCAGATGTATAATCTTCGATGTATTTTAACATAACCTTCTAAAAAATTGCCATTAAATAAAAAAAATATGGATAACACTCAATACTTTTTTTTTGGATATATAACCAAGTTCATAAAATTTTTAAATATTTAGAAGTACACACCTAGGCTGTTATTCTAGTGCAATTTTAATAATTAAACAGAGTAATGAACACACAAAACTGCGAACAACAAAAATTTTCCAAAAAAAATTCTAGTTTCTAATATTTTTCAAAAGGTTCTGAAACTGTTATAAATTTAATCTCCTTTTTGGAAAATTTCATACGTTCTTAATGTGGAAAATCAACAGCATGCATTACGGACACCACCATTTTGTATGGAGAGAGTAAAAACATTATTTTCGTTGTTCGTTTTTAACACATAATGGACACTCTTACACAAAAAATAGCTTATGTACATTTATTTATAATCTATTATTCCACGCTAAAGCAGTTTTCATTTTAAAATTTATGCGCTTATTTGATGAAATATTTTACTATACTCTCAACGGACCCGAAAAACGCATTTGAAATAAATATCAGCTATATAAAAATCAAACTATAGTCCAATTTGTCTTATAGTTCACAAATATGCGTGCGAATGAGGCAGTTGGACTATAACCGAACTATACTGTAGTGGTAAAAAATTATTTTTACCTGTTAAGCTAAATGTATTTAAATACTTACCAAATATATGGTAGCAGTCCACTTTAATTATATAATATTACCAAACATTAAAATCTGCTATGTAACTATACCTAAATTTGTTTACAACTTCCCAGCAAAATTTTTGCTTACTGGTAGGCAAAAAAAGTGTATGAGCATTTATGTCGTAACTACTTACAATTTGACTCGATAACTATTTATTTTTGTTTGAGAAGTCCAAAATATACAGCAATTAACAGCAATTAACTAGTTATTATTTCGCTTACTTGAAGCTAATAAATAAGTAGTGAAATTAATAAATTTAAATTTAAGAAAAGTTTAAACACATTATGTTTCATTTATATTTGTTCAATTTTACTTAATTTTTTTATTTTATTTTTTACCCACCTGGGATACGAACCTGTACTCGTTCAGATATGAAGACAAGAACTTTACCCATTGTATTGTTGACTTACAAGTTAAAGCGACAAAAATTAGTTCAGATGATTATAGAAATACGTGCTAATTTTATTAAAAAGCAAGTAGTAGTTCTAATTTGAAGCATAGTAATAAGGTAGATAAGTACCACTCATTACTTTGTAATCCATTAAAAAATTACTACCGATTACAAAAATTACAAAAGTTTTGGTGGGTCATGCCGCAAAAAAAAATTACCACTGGCGCTAACTTTAAACACTACACTGAGGAGCCCACACATCTATCAGTCACGAAAGCACATGTGCAATTATTATTTCAATCAAACGGTAATGCATACATCAAGCAGTGTTATCACAATATGAATAGTTTCTAATATTAGGCACTGGTCCACATTAGACGAATAGTCCACAATACCCGAAGTTACTCTAAATCAGAAACCGGCCAATCATATCACATGGGGTTTTTTACTCTTTTACTCTCACACGTATGTACTCATACGTATTAACTAAAAGTAAATAAAATCAATCAGTGTGGCATGAACAATCAAACAAGCAGGTCGTGTTATCGCTCGTTTCTTGCTATTGCTTGATATACACTAATAAAAAATTTTTTAAGAGCGAGAGTTGCAAAATAAATCCCATACAAGCAAAATGTATTAGTATTTGTTTGCCGGTTCCTGCTCTAAATGATATTGTATGCCTATTCGCTATAACAATGAGCAATGAATCCCAGGTGTAAACTTTCAAAACGTCGATATAAATAATAATTTTTTTTTGGTTTTTTCTGCAGGATCAATCGTGAGAGCCTTTCTACTTTGAGAACAAATTTTCTTTATATTTAATGTAAATTTTCTTTATTGTACAGTGTTTTATATAAAAAAAAATAAATGCTGCACACAAGAAAATTTCCATGTAAAGTCGTCGAAAACCAGGTTAATTTAATATTTTTCGGTAGTGATATACAATAGTGATATACAATAATTTTAAAGGAAATTTTATCCTTTTTAATTAACTATATTTCATGTTGATTTAATATTGCAGTACAGTTAAATCAAAATGAAGTTGATACTGAAATAATACGGCAAATCATGTTAAGTCAAAGTTATATCGAGCCGAAACAAAGTGAATTTGATATTGGAACAACACGAAAAATAATGTTGAATCAAAGTTGTTTCAAGTTTAAACAACGTGAATTTAATATTGAAACAACACTAAGAATCATGTTAAATTATAGTTATATCAAGTTGAAACAACATGACTTGAATGTAGCTATTCTATTAATTATTTTACTTACGTGACAGGCATCCGAAAACTTTGTGTTGTAGCTGGCTGCCCCAGCCAAGATTTGAACTCGTACCACCTGCATGATAGTCCACGCGCTAACCACTGCAGCCACAACAGCTACAAACTTTACTTTACCTATACACTAAATAAATACCATCGCATGTAAAATAATTTTCATATTACTTCAACATGAATTAAATGATTATTTAACTTATTTGAAATTAAAGTTAAAGTCATGTTGATTTAAATGAAATGCAACGTTTATGACAAAGTTGTTTTAACAGTGAAAAATGTAAAATCAAAGAGATTTAAGGTTAGATTAATAATTTTTCATTTAAAACAATGGTAATTTTAAACCAGAAGCAGTAAATTTTTGCTGGTAATTCTTTTTATGTCGTCTACATTACCGACACATGTAAGAATAAACAACAACAAGTCACACAACTAAGCACAACAGTAAACTGTAGCAATGAGCAAAGCAAATAAACATTAATACACTAACACGATAAATAATTTCATGTAAATTTAATATGATTTCGAATCACAATTGCGTCATGTTGATTTTACATTCCATTTTTTTTTCTGTGTGTATGATATAAATAAAAAATTCTTTAAATTATTACATTAAATTTTTGTTAAATTTTTATTTTCACCCACTTAGAAATATTTATCCCAAACATTTTTTCACGTACATCAAAACATATTTGAAAACACATTTGAATAATTTCATCAAGAAATAATTGAAAAAAACGTTTCTTGTTACCTTTTTCTTTTATTCAAGGTAACCATTGGCCGGCGCATAGGACTCTACAGATTTTGTGGCGATATAGGACGTGGGAATTTTTCGAAAGTCAAATTAGCTGTACACCAGCTAACACGAGGTGAGTAGTGTATAACCTTTACAATTCCTTTACAATTTTAACATGTGACATGACAATTTGTGGCCTTTTATTTGTGATTCATTTTGGTACATTTTAACTGCTTTGCTTAAAACTATTGAAATAACAAATGAAAAAAAAATGTTTGTAAATATTTTCAGACAAAGTGGCCATCAAAGTAGTTGACCGTGCTGGTTTAGATGCTAAAGCATTGCGTATGCTTTCAAGTGAAATTGCTACACTTGAATGTGTTCATCATCCTAATATTTTAAGGTATGCAATGCAACACGTACTTGTAGTATAAGAGATTTTGTTTAAGGTTACAGTAGAGAAAAAAAACTTTTAGAAAATATTCATAACATTTATGAGATGAAATAATATCATGTTAGTTTATCCGTCCCGTCGTACGGAGGTGTTTTGGTGGCAAAAAAGCAATTTTTCGAAAATTACTTTTCAAAAATCTAATGATGCAGTTCTATAGAGAAATGTTTTACGAAGAAAAATTCGTAATTTCTTTTCGTTAAAAGCGATATTTTGTCTTATCTTGTCTGAAGATACGTTCAAAATTGGCAAATATTTGCCGAAAAAAACGTGACCAACAGACGAACTAAAATTGTATTTCCTTTAATTTCAATATTTTTGAAATATGGGTTCGCATTTATTAAAAATAATTTTAAAATAGGTTTTTGCAGCATAATTAACTTTATTTTGTGATATAAAAACCAAGTTAAATCACACTAACCCTTAGAAGTGGTCAAATATTTGCCAAGTGTGAACGTACCTTTAGTAATGCTACTCACATATTGTACAAGGTGGCGCAAAATGGAAAATGCAATAAAACGGGCACAAATGTGTATCAACACGGGCGGCAGCAACTTGACCGATATCATCTTTTCCACTTAACAGAAAAAATTTTAAAGGTCCAAATAAAGATTTCCATCACTCAAAATCACTTTTGTTTATTTAGTAAACAAGTTATTCAAAAACAAAATTGGATGATTAATTTTGCGCCACCTTGTATAACGATAACTGATGAAAATTTGAAATTTTTGAAAACATAAATTTTTATAAAAAAATTTGTTTTTAAAAATTCACGAAAAATAAAAAAACAAGTAAAAATCCGTTCTTTCTCTATTACCATATTTGTAATTATGTCCCCGAAACGAGCCATATTTCATTGAAATCAATTTACAATTTAAGATTTTATTCACGTGTAAATGAGGGAACTCAATGGAAAAATCTCGATTTTCGTACAACAGTAAAATTTTTGCTGTGATTTAGACAAAATTTGGTGTAAACGCTATTAATATTACAAATAGCTTATGTGAGAAGTTTCTTCAAACTATAATTATTTTTTTAGTAGTTATCTGATTTTAGCATTTAAGGTTATATGTTAAGGATTCGAATCCTTACATCAACATCAACCATATTTTGAAGTTTTATAAACCTTTGGCAATTAAGAAAAATGTAATAAATCTTATCGCTCAACGATAACTCTTATTTTTGCCGCCAAATGAATGAAGCGATACCACTGTGCGGCGGTGCACAAAGGATCCAATGGTTAAAAAAGGGTAATCAATCTTTGAACCTTGCGATCCGATTACAAAGCGATGCAAATGAAAATCATAGAAGAATGTTGAAATCTGAACCAACCTTTTGAAACACACGTTGAGCTACATGGCGTGAAAATGCACTACCTTGGGCATGAAAACCCTTGTCGGCGTCATAACTTTTAAAAATATTATCCGATTTTAATAAAATTAAGTTTTTGGAATTAAAAATTCATCGAAAACGCCCGTTTAATATATCATTAAAAATGTTTAAGCATAGGAGGATTGCTGTTTTGTTTTAATAAATATTAACGAAATAAAAATTAATATTATGAAGTTTAGTACAGTTTTCATGCAGGTAAATAAAATGCTTCTGAGAACTTGATTATTTTAAGAAATCTACTCTTCTGACCACATTTTTGGGCGGACGGGTAACAATTAAAAGCCAAGATTAATTACATTAAATATATCTAATATAATTTGTAGAAAAATTTGAAAAACTCTTTGGGCGATATTTTCTTCTCAAGCGATTAATATAGAATTTCTGAGAAAACCTTCCCATTTTCGTTCAATGCTGGATGTAGCGCGGATTCTTCTATCGATTTAAAATTTCAACTAGTCATTTTTGAAGTTCATTCTTTTGAAATATTGAAAATAAAAAAACTTATATCCAAAGAAATTTAATTATTTTGGTTTGAGTTCGGTATTAATTTAATGTTTCAATTAAATTATATTTTTTATTTAGAGACAAATGTAAAGCATGTAGGCAAAGACAAATTTTACTGCGCGGAGGGTTGTACTGACATGTTTCGAGAGCTCCCGGTCTTCTCGTCAGACTTCTTTACCGCGTACACCATCCGACCAAAGTCGGTGGCTTGCAGTCAAGAATTAAATATCATTTTACCTTTAATTGATTCATACTGTCACTCTTAGAGCTGTATTTCATTTGATAGTTATTGATATTTACTTTTGAGGGTTCCGTACACAAAAAGTGTAGAGGAACGATATTGTTTTCGCTACGCTGTACATATGTCTGTCTGTCTGTCTGTCTGTCTGTCTGTCTGTCCGTCTGTGTCTGTCTGTCTGTCTGTCTGTGTGTCTGTCTGTGTCTGTCTGTGTGTCTGTCTGTCATATGCTGTTTTCTCGAGAACTGTAAGAGCTACGGACCCGAAATTTTTACAGAATATGTAAAACCTTGGCCCCTACAACAACAATTATATAACAGTTAAAAATTAAAGGGTGTTCTAAAGCGAGCAACGAAACATGTTGAATTACTAATGTAATATACAGACACTTAAAATTTACAAAGGTAATGTACTATTGTACAAACCACACTAATTAACACTGATATTTAAAACAATAAACACTAAAGGGTATTCTATCAGCAAATGTAATTTTGACTATGTAATTTAGATAATTTGCTGTATCTTGGAAACCGTAAGAGGCAAACTCTTGAAATTTGAAAAAAAGTTGTCTAAAAATGAAAAAAATGAAAAAAGCGCTGAAAGGCAAAAAAGCACCAAAACTAAAAAAAAAAATCGTTGAAACCAAAAATCGCCAAAGCTAAAAATATCGCCAAAAAACTAAAAAAAAATCGGCATAAACCGAAAAAATCATTAAAACAATCAAAAGAGCACACAAATTGCTAGAACGCAAGAAATCGCTAAAACTAAAAATATCGTCAAAAAAGAGAACAATATCGCCAAAAATGGAAAAATCACCAAACGGAAAAATATGCCAAAAAAAGCACTAAAACTGAAAAACTGAATCGCCAAAAACCAAAAAAGTTACCAAAACAAAGAGAAAAGTGCCAAAACTAAAAAAAGAATTGCTAAAACTAAAAACAATCACAAAAAACGGAAATAAATCGGCAAAACTAAAATAAATCGTTAAAGCTAAAAATATTGTCAAAAAAAAGTTTACAACAAAAAAATCCAAAATTTAAAAAATTTCAAAACGAAAAATCGCCAAAATGAAAAAATCGCTTAAAGGAAAAAAAACACCGAAATTAAAAAAAATCGCTAAAATCCAAAAAGTCACCAAAGCTAAAAAGATCGCCAAAAAAACTAAAAAAAACGGCAAAAAACGAAAAAATCGCCAAAACAAAATGCACTAAAAATCGCTAAAATGCAAAAAATCGCTTAAAATTAAAAATATCATCGAAAAAGCGAAAAAATCGCCAAAAATGAAACAAATCACCGAAACGAAAGCAGCGCAAAAACAAAAAATAAAGCGAAAAACATAAAGAAATCGCCATAAGCCAATAAAAAATACAAAAACGAAAATAAGTGCTTAAACAAAAAAAAACTGTTAAAACTAAAATAATTACAAAAAACCGAAAAAGTCGCAAAAACTTAAATAAATCGTTAAAACTAAAATCGTTAAAGCTAAAAAAAACGTTAAAACAAAAAAAATGCCAAAGCTAAGAAATCGCCAAAACTAAGAAAACCGGCAAAAACAAAAAAAAAATCCCAAAAAACAAAAAATTGCCAAAAACAGGAAAAAATCAACAAAATGAAAATAGCGCCATAACCAAAAAAATCAGCAAAAAACGAAAAAAACTCAAAAATGATATTATACTAAAAAGCAAAACGTAAAAACTCCCAAAATGAAATAAAGGCAAAAACGAAAAAGGGATATTTGTGTACGGAACACTTCATGTGCGTGCCAAAGTCGCACTTTACTGAACTTATTTCTTTTATGTCTTGTGCTTAGCTTCTTGTTATTTCTATATTCTATTATTTATTACTATTGATAATTACAATTACTAGTGTGTGAATGAATGTTTATTTGAACATGTACGTCCTTTTGCCAGATGCCTATTTATTAAAAGCTATTATTAAAAGCTATGAATTTAATAACTTAATAAAAAAAATTAGTTTTGAAAAATGTTTGAGAAAAGCGATGAAAAATTAAGCTCTATTTTTGTAAAAATTTCCCCATTTTCCACTCTCATTTCAAAGTCTTGACTTTGATTCCTTTCCACGACTACATGAATTGAGATAACTAAAAAAATTTAGTGCATGTTATTAAGGATTTGGGTAAAAATTATAAAATATTTCTTTTTGAATTTTGGCTATACTATTACCGGAGATAATGACGAAATAGAGAAGAAAGTCGAGATCAAAAATCAACATTTTAAAATTTAAATCCAAATATCTTTGATAATGCTCAAGATATTTTAATGGAATTAACTGTATTTTGTTTATTTGCTTATAAACTTTACAACAAGTTTAAATTTATTAAAATCGGATAATATTTGTAAAAGTTATGATGCCGGCAAGGCTTTTCATGCCCGAAGTATTCAAGTTAGACACTCCGTAGCTCATTGTGTGTTTCAATAGGGTCGTTCAAGTTTCAACATTATTAAAGCTAAGGTCTTCTTTTATGATCTTAACATACAAGGCTTTGTAATCCGATCGCAAGTTTTAAAGATTCAGAATTTATTACCGTTTTTTTTTTCAAAAGACTCTAGCGTGTTTCACTGCAACATATGAAGAAGATTTTTGTTACTATGAATATAATAAATTTTCTAATATTTCTAATATTATTATCCATTAGCGTATGACTAAATAAAACTATACACCACACACACACACACACATTCTCATATGTGTACTCACTCGCTTACTGAAACGTGTATTACATCAATAAGAATATTTAGCAACATCCTGTTTACTTTTTGCCACAATATCAGTAAACATATTTTAGATTTCTGGTAGGATATGCTTGCTTTATATTTATGTGTATGCGGATGTATGTATGTGTGTGTGTGTGAATTTATTTCAGTCCCTCAATATTTAAGCAGCACACATGTTTTTATATGCGTGTGCTACAATTTTATTTATTACCACATTAACTTTTTCTGTTCTGCTCGTGTTTCTATTTTTATTTTAACTTTATTTTTCCCTATAGGCTTTTTGAAGTAGTCGAAACATTGGGTCGTGTTTATCTAGTCACAGAGTGGATACGTGGTGGGGAATTATATAATCACATCACCCAAAGTGGTCCATTACGTGAAATACATGCGGCACCACTATTTAAACAATTGTTATTGGCTGTGAAACACATGGTAAGTGTATGAATGATAATTTCATTTAAAGCTGAACGTCACACAACAAGTTGTTTGCTTCCCCCACCCCCAATGTATACTCTGGCTTAACAAAATTCTATTCCATTCATACAGTGAAATTTCTTAATGAATGATAGTGCAAAATACAATAATTTTCGTAGGAAAATGTCTGTTCAGGCACCTCTCTGCTGTAGAAGAGTTTCCGTTGTGTGTGCAAAATTTCACAATCATGAATTAAACCAGCATAAAGTGTTTATTAATTTGTTTATTTTATTGTTGTCTTTACGCTTTTTGTTATTGTTCATTTCACGCCTGCTGTTACTCCTGTTGTTCATGATGCTTCTCCTGTCGCTGCTGTTTATTAAAATTTTCTACATAAACAGCACAGCTTGGGTTACGTACATCGTGATATAAAGGCTGAAAATGTACTGTTGCTGTCAGAGGATCGCTTAAAACTGGCTGACTTTGGTTTCAGCACTCAACTTATTAATGGTGAGTATTGAAGTATTTTTAAATTAAACTTTTTGGTATTTTCCAATTTATTATGTTAACATTTTTGCTTATTTAAAGCAGATAAATTTCAAACAGAATTTATGTTTATGTTTCTGTTTAACTATAATATACTTTATATATGTAGCTGGGAATCAATGAAAAAAAACTTTTTTTTATTAGTGAAATGAAAAGATACATATCGTTGAATTACACTATGCAACAAAAAAAATTTACCTCAAAAAAAGGTGTTCTTTATGGTAATTTTGGGCTTCTAAGCAAAAATATGAAATTTATTTATTTTTCTTAAGAAGCGTTTTCGAGATATCCGTGAAAAACGTGGTTTTTGTAGTTTTTTAAGCTATTTCCAAAAATCTTGAGAACTGTTCATTCGAATTACATAAACCTCACATAGTTACATAGATATGTTTTTCCTCTTTCAGCCAATATATATATTGTAATGATCGGATCAAAATTCATTGAGTTGCAGGCTTTAGGATTTCAAAAAATTTTAATTTTTTAAGTCTGAAATTTATTATTTCGGCTTTTTAGTTCACTATTTCAAATAATGTAAATTCAAATTATTATTAAGAGTTGAATGTTCGAATAATCAATCAGATTAGCAGAACGTATCAGTACTAATGATTTCGACAAACCGCTACAGCATCCCATCAACGTTCTTGTTCACATTTACCACTTATGAAAGTGAGACGGTTTAGCGGACTGTCAATTGATACATTCTGTTAACCTGATTGAATATTCGAACATTTCACTCTTAATAATAATTTGAATTTACACTAATTTAAAGAATGAACCAAAAACCAAAATAACAAATTTAAGACTTATACCATTTATTCAGTTCAAAAATAAAAATTATGTAAAATTATTGAATTTTTGAAATTTTTTCAAAATTCACCATTTTAAGTCGCTCCAGTAAAATTCAAAATTTTTTTTAACCAAATCTTAAATTTTATTCAAAACGTACTACGAGTAAAATTGTTAACATCATGCGAAAAATGAGACATTACATTTACACAGCAAAACTAAACTTCATTTTCTGTAAAGGATATCAATGAAATAGTAAATATTTTGTCTAGGAACGGACCTACAAACAAATTTCTAAATATCGACAAAAATATCTGAACAATTTCATTGAAAAAAAACGTGTTTTTTCAGTGAACAAATTGTTTAAATATATAAAACAATTTATCTAAAAATACTTACAAATTGTAAACAAAACAATTTACTAAATCAAACAGAAAGATTTACTGGATTTTCTGAAAAATATCAAACAATATTTTTGTCTCAGTTCATGAAACAATTAGTCTAAAAATACTAACAAATATTAAACAAAATAGTTTACTTAATCAAACAAAAATATTTACTGGATTTTTTGTAATATATCAAACAAAACTTTTATATGGGTCATTTATCATCATCATCCATTAAGCATTTATGAAATTTCACTTTCTTAAACGTGTTCAAGTCTGAATGTTTATCTAAAGACTCTAAAAAGTGAATGAGAATTAACGCAACGACACTAACGAATTGATTCACTCAAAACTCTTCAGTAAACAAACTTGGCACAATCGCATTCCTGTTGCTATCATTATTGTTGTTATTTATTTGTATGTCATCATCGCGGTTGTTTTTTACGGCACAGTTTTTCTTGTTGTTTTTGGTGTTTGCGTCCTAAATAAGAGTCAAACAAACAGTTCATTGATTATGTAAAGAACATTTACTAAAAATTAAATTTATTTTTAGACAAACTTTTGTTTGAAAATTTTTTGATGATAATTTTCTCTGTGTAGTGAAAACAACCGAATTTGAATTTTAATATAAAAAAAACAATTATGTATGAAGTATGAGTATAAGTGGGGAAAAATCAAAAGATTTTGGAAATATATCAACAATTTCTAGCCCGATAGTCCGATCAAAATTTTAATTTTACATGAAGGTAGCAGAAAAAAGCTCTTCTTTAATTTAGGAAAAGAGATATGAAATACACAGCTTGCTCTAAAAAATATCCCCCATATTCATAAACGATTACTTAACTTAAAGTATACATTAAAATCGAGTCTTCCATACAAAATTCGTACATGAAACCAACATTAACTTTAAAATTTTTTTATGAAAATGGGGTATAGATTTGGTTAAACAATTATTTTGTATAGTTAATGAGGCATACTCATTTTAATATTAAAATTTCTAAATTTTTCAAAACCTTTGCCCACTATTTTCAAGACATCAGATCCAAATAACAGCCGATTGTCACAATTGCTTCCTTGTTAGTAACACCACGAAATTTCGAATAGTTAAAAAAAGCTGATGGAAATAGTTTTTCTAAGTTGGTACATATACAATTCTTAATTTAAAAATTCTTAATTTAAAAATTTAAAAAGCTTGAATTTATAAAAATGTTTGCCCAAAAAGCACCATCGTTCTTTTCTCTATAAACATTTTTTCTTAAGGATCATATAATTATTATATACATGTTTAAAAGGGGCTAACCCTTCCTGTTAACCGATTGATCTACGATTTGCTGGACATCTTCACTTACAATGACTGTACACTTTTATAATTAAAAAAATGGGCGGTGTCACGCCTATAAAAAGTAATACTTAGTTTTAGCCCTTTACTGTTAACCGATTAATATGAGATTTGCTGGACACCTTTACTTACGATGACTTTACAATTTAGTAATTACGAAAGTAGGCGGCGCCACGCCTATAAAAGTAATACTTAGTTTTAACGCCTTTCTGTTAACCGATTGATCCAACATTTGGTACAAAACTTTACTTTTGATTACAACACCATTTTGAGATTAGAAAAGTGGGTTTTCCACGCCCATAAAAAGTAATATTGATTTTTACCCCCTTCCTCTTGACCGATAGATCTGAGATTTACCTTTCATGGCAATATAATTCAGTGTTAAAAAATGGGTGGCGCCACGCCAATAAAAAGTAATACTTCGTTTTAGCCCTTTCCGATTAATCTGAGATTTGCTGGACACCTTTACTTACGATGCCTATACAATTTTGTAATTAAAAAGGGGGCGGCACCACGCCTATAAAAAGTAATATTTAGTTTTAGCCCTTTCCTGTTAACCGATTGATCTGAGATGTAGTAGACGGCTTTACTTACAATTACTCTACACTTTTGTATTTCAAAAAGTGGGCGGCACCACGCCCATAAAAAGTAACGTTTAGGTTTAGCCCTTTCTTGTTAACCGATTGATCTGAGATTTACTGGACACCTTTACTCACAATGACTATCCACTTTTATATTTAAAAAAGTGGGTGGTGCCACGCCCATAAAAAATAATTCTCAGTTTTAGCCCTTTCCCGTTAACGGATTGATCTGAGATTTGCTTGACACCTTTACTTACAATGACTATACACTTTTGTAATTAAAAAAGTAGGTTGTGCCACGCCCGTAAAAGGTAGTACTTCGTTTAGCCCTTTCCTGTTAACCGATTGATCTGAGATTTGCTGGACACCTTTACTTACAATGACTATACACTTTTGTAATTAAAAAAGTGGGTGGTGCCACGCCCGTAAAAATTAGTACTTCGTTTAGTCCTTTCCTGTTAACCGATTGATCTGAGATTTGCTGCACACCTTTACTTATAATGACTGTACACTTTTATAATTAAAAAAGTGGGTGGTGCCACGCCCATGAAAAGTAATACTTAGTTTTAGCTTTTTTCTGTTGACCGATTAATCTGAGATTTGCTGGACACCTTTACTTACAATGACTATACAATTTTGTAATTAAAAAGGGGGCGGCACCACGCCTATAAAAAGTAATATTTAGTTTTAGTTTGGTGAACACATTAAATTTTCATGGCCGATTGATTTGATGACGTTACTATTATGTGTATTCAGTATTATTGTAAATCACTGATGGCCGCCACCACAAAATGGTGATTAGTTATTTGTCTATAAACACCTCAACATGGATATCAAATGAAAGGGTTTGACTAGTAGAATATAGTACGCAATGAAAAACTTCCAATTCCAAAATGGCGGCCAGTTCGAAATGGGGGCGGGGGGCTATATTCATGCATAGAAATTGTCCACCCCCTCAATATTGGTATTAAATGAAAGCGCTTGGCTACTATAATGCAGTACCGCACGAAAAAATCCAAATCCAAGACACAATCCGAAACTTAATGCCAGATCATAGAGCTTAGGACATAAAGTAAAAAACTAAAAAAACTTAAAAATAAAATAAGTAAAAAAAATTTTAAGTTAAATATTTTTATTGTAATGAAACATAATAATGATGCAGATAATGCACTAAAAGCTAAAAAATAATTATGTAGTACCAGGTGCCAGCTACCACACCACTCTCCTCACAAGCATGGGGCATTGATTAGACTAAAATAAAACCGTGGGTCGCACCGACTTCCGATTATCTATAGTCAGCAATATATATTTTTTGCCTCATCAGTTTGTAATAGTATTGGATAAAAATGATTAAAACTTTAATGTAAGCAATATATTTACTTTGCATTAAATACATCATCTTATAAAAAGGAAAATTTTATTTTTATTTTTTTTTTCTGACTACAACATAAAAATTTCATTGTCTCCGCTTTAAAATGTAGTTTTCGCATAGCATTATTAACAAAAACAGAA
Organism: Panzeria rudis; assembly: GCA_956483635.1. Lineage (NCBI taxonomy): Eukaryota > Metazoa > Arthropoda > Insecta > Diptera > Tachinidae > Panzeria > Panzeria rudis. Next base: position 111,571,395 of record OY101449.1, read on the forward strand.
AGCAAATGCAAAAATAAATAGCCGTGAATAATATCAGTTTTGTTTCTCATTCCCACAAAATAGAGCACATTCAAAAGAAAAGGCAAGGTTCTTTATCATTCGTGACTTTTATTAATAAATATTATTATCGAATAAATCAAAAAACAATGGCGAGTCTTATATATTAACTTACCCCCATATTCATACAAAATAATGTATTCCAGAAGAGGCATTTGAGAATGCCTATATTGCAATGCATTGGGAAGTGACTAATTAAGCCCTACTCCGCAATAACAACGTGAGAAAAAAAGATATGTGTATGGAATGGTACGTGGTATCCCTGTTTCTGCTATATAAGGCCTTCTTGAAGGCCTCTTTACTCCTATGTTTTACCGCTGGGTCGTTATTTTTCTCACACAGTGTTATAAGTTTGATATTTGGCCGAAATGTTTACTGGGTAGATGTCAGTGCTTTGAATACTTACTTTTTTCAAAAGTCCTTACAAAAACTAAAATATTGAGTTAATTAAGTCTCTGCGGAGAAACTTATATGACGTCTGTGATGGATTGCTGGCCGCCAAACTTCATTAATTAGTGTCCATTAATATTATAAAATCAAACCAAAAAGAAAAAAGAGGTAACCAACTTTCATGTAACATATATGTAAGTTGCATGTATGTAAGTGAGAGGAAAGAGTTTATTGAAGACTTTTTTAAAATAAAATACGATTCTTATTCGGAAAAAAATTAAAACCATTTTTACTATTAAAATATTCAGGGTTTTCACGCTTTGTATTAGAGCACGCTTTTAAAGACACTATATTACAAGACCACAAAAACAAAATACATTAAAAATAATTTATTAAAAGGGTTTTATTCCTAAAAGGTTTGAAACTTTTCAAAATGTGTGATTGGAGTCTACTAATAACTTGGTAAAGCACCAATGAAATGCAGGCTTTATAGACTTGCTAAACCCGCAACAATTAAAACCTTTTTCAAAATTAAATTATTCTACCAATTTCTCCAATAATAAACTTATTAAATATTTTAGTAAAATTTCATTAAATAATGAAATAGTTTCATTAAAATAATGAAATATTAATAAAATAATGAAATATGAATAAAATTATAAAATAATAGAATTATATAAATAAATTATTAAAATTATTTCATTAAAACTATGAAATAATTTCGTAAAAATAATTAAAAATTTTCATTAGTGTGGAGAAAATATTACAATAGACAAATGAAAATATTTTATATATGAGTACTTCCATAGAAAAGTCCAGTTTTTGTCACGCTACGTCACCAAACACTTGAGCTTAATTCTCAAAGAAAAACTTATGTCTTATTTACTTATTTGTATTTTGGTTAAGAGCGTAATTAGCTCTACATTTTTTTAAAGAAGGAAAAAAATCGAACAGCATGGATCTTAAATATAAGCTTAGTTGCTTAGAGACGTAATGTGACAAAATGGCTGCTTTGTTGTGGAAATTCCCATATTTGGTAAAATGCTTATTAATATTATTTGTAACGCAACTTATTTCGTTAATACAACAAAACGTGAACGTTGATAGGGTTTTAATGAATTTTTTAATTGGATTAATGTTGAAATGTTACAGAATTTGAGAAGAAAATTATTTCTGTACATCTATGATGCTTTTAGTCAGTGTTTAAAAAACAGCAATAATTTTCATTTCATTTGATTTTGCTTCTGCTTTCGCTTTTGAAAAATGCAACAGTTTCACAAATCACAAAACGATTTATGAACAATTGCGCAGCACATTCAACAGTCGACAATTTGAAAAGTTTGAATTTGACTTGCTTTTGCTTTTGGTTAGTATAGCAAGTAAAAGCAAAAACAGTTTATATGCTTTTGCAAGTCACAAACAGTCACACTCAAAAAAGCAAAAACTCTTGCTTTTAGAAGTTATAAGCAGTCGCAGTCAAGTGGTTAATTGTTTTTGCTTCTTGCCTGACATGGAAAAACAACAACAAAAACGTGACAAACACCAAAAAACAGTTGGGTAAATATGCAGAAACTTCTAAAAGCAAGACTTTTTGCTTCTTCTACTGTGACTGTTTGCGACTTGCAAAAGCATGTAGACTGCTTTTGCTTTTACTTGCGAAACTAACCAAAAGCAACAGCCAATCAAATTAAAATTTCTGAAATCAAAAAATTGTAATTCGTATGATGACGTTGCGAGACTTGCGTTTCTTACATTTTATGCTATTGATATGATTGTTATATCTCAACCTTTATCTAATCAAATTCTATTTTTAGGTGCCAATCAAAAACTGGACACATTTTGTGGTTCACCGCCATATGCAGCACCGGAACTATTTTCCGATGATCATTATATTGGTGCACCGGTGGATGTGTGGGCTTTAGGCATACTGCTTTATTTTATGGTGGTCGGCAATATGCCATTTCGCGCACCGACAATACCCGGTCTTAAGGCAGCCATATTAAAAGGAGACTATTTATTGCCGGGACAACTAAGTCTGCCATGTATACGACTACTACGTAAGTTAATTATTTTATTGCCAGAAAAAAATTCTTTAAGAGATATGATTAATAAATAACAAAATCTTGTCTCATTAAATTTAAAATTAAAAAAAATTTATTATAAATAAATTTATTTTGCTTTTTTTTTGCAAATCACACCCTTTAATAACACTTTTTGACAGTGAAAATACTCTTGAGTGTTGTGTTTTTCTTCCAACGGGGGTTTTTTTTAATTTGGAACGATTTTCCGTCAACCCACGTCAAATTTGGTTTGTAAACAGACCGGTTTCGTCTATGTGCCATCTTCAGTGGATGACGGAAAATCGCTCCAAATTCGAAAATACTCTTCTTAAATTACCCAGTGTAGGTTACAAGCCGCATCGAGTAGATCATTTTGCATTTTTTCGAAATTTCATTACACCCTCAAAATCGAACTATATCGATAATGTACGGGTTTTTGAGACTTCGCAGACAAAAAAAAATTCACTGTATTATTTTTTGCAGAGAATCAAATTTGAAACGGTGTTGAATAAAGGAGGGATCAAACTCTCCATTTGTATTTAAAATATTTGATTTTGACTTATATTTCGTAGAAATATTAGAAAAATTATTTCTTTTATTTTTTCCAATGTTTTCAAGCTTGAAATCCTAGTTCCTAAGAAGGGTAACTTATACCAATTAAAATAAGCCCAAAATTATATAAATCGGTTGGAAATTGGCAAAGTTACAATTTTTATAAACAAAATGTTAATGTAAAATAGTTCATGGAAAACATTCCCACTGCATTATGCAGCTACTCACAAAAAATATTGATAAGAACTATGTAACTTTTAAGCTACTAACTAGTCAGATACGTATAGGGTATTCACTCGAATAATGTTTGCTCAACTAATCGAATAATTAAAGTCAAATAATGGTCGATCAAACAAAAAAATTAAATTTCGAGTAAAAATTTATTCGAGTAATTTAGGTCGATTAATCGAATAACTCGATTAAAAAATTTTTTGTAAATTTTCTTTTTTTAATGGGTTTTTATAGATTTCTTAATAAAAAGCGGAAAAATTTTTTAATTTATATGAAATTTGCCATTCAGTTCGAACGTAATTTCATACTAATAGTCCGCATGATCAAAAAATTAAGTAAATAATGTAGTAACAACATCAAATGTCTTTTAAAAAATTTCGGAAATATAAACATCAAACAAAAATTATTTGAATAAAGAAGATATTTCGAGAGCAATTAGTTAACTAGATGTTTCGTAAAATATCGAATGTAATGTTCGGAATTATAAAAGCCTTAAGGTACGGTCACATTTGGCAAATATTTGCCGAAAAAAACGTAACAAATTAAAATTGTATTTCCTTTAATTACAATATTTTTTTTAAATATGGGTTCGCATTTATTAAAAATAATATAAAAATTTTGTGATATAAAAAACAATTTAAATCAAACTAACTTTGAGCAAAAGTAGTGGTTATGTTCTTTTTGGCAAATATTTCCAAAGTGTAACCGTATTTATATTTATAACAACAATAATGTTATGTCAATTCCGATTATTTTTTTCTGCATTGAATACAGGACAGGTCGGAATGGTATTAAATATTTCCTGGCGCAAAAATTTACTTAAAGCGCGACATTTGAATACTGAAAAAAACTATTTTAAAGGACCAGTTTATGATCTAATTTATGTAGAAATATTGTGTTTTCTTTTGTTTTTATTATTAAAATGTATAAAAACGCGAAAAACCTTGTTTTGTTTTATTTTTGTCCACAAAAATGTACAAAAAACCGATTAAATGCAAACATTTTCCGATTAACTCGAATAATTTTTAGCAGTAAAGCTTACACGAATAACTCGAACGAAATAGAAGTATTACTGGATTGCTCGAGTAACTTAAAAAATTCAATTTTGATTAATTGATTAATAGAACAATTGAAAAGTCGATTAAAATGAATACCCTAGATACATATGAAACTTGACATATCAGTAGATGTGGGGTATATTTGCACTATGTAAAATTATAGAAGTCTGGTAACTTTCGCAAGTCCAAACCGATTTTGAAAATGTTTTGCTATGCTTTAATTTTTTTTAAAATATATTTGAGTGCAAAAATATTTTTTTTCATATTAAGCTATTACTTTTTTCGCGCTTTTGCAATAAAACTATTTACATATATTATCCTTTTTGACTAAAGCTAAAATACATAAAAACGTTTCAAATCGTTAAAGATTTGAAGAAGTTACAAGATTTCTAAAGCCTTTCCATATGCAATGCATTTAGTTTCAGCCCACTATAGAGTCGTTAGTTCATGTTCTGCAAATTTTACCAAATTATATTGTGCAAGTATAGCTCCCCATCTATTGCACTGGGAGTTTTGTTAAAAAAAAATTAACTTTGAAAATTACAATCCGATTTTTATTCTGGCTTTGTTTTAATTGTTTTATGATACTTTTTTTAGCAAATAAAAGAAAATAGTACAACTTCAAACAAAAAGTTGCAAAAAAGAGGAAAAACTTTAAAAAATCGAAAAAATAATTTTCCCTTGATAATATTTCTATGGAATATTAGGCAGTGAAAAATTTTTTTTTGTCCGTGAAGTTGCAAAAATCTTACTTAATCGATTACTTTCGATTCCGAGGGTGTAATCGAATTTCTAAAAATGGCATAATTATCTACTCCTGTATTCCTACAACCTGAACAATAGGCCTTTCAAACACTGTACAAAATTTTTTTCGATTTTGTCACATAGTGTAATTCATTAAAGAGTTAAGGGTTAATTATAATTATAGTCTTCTTGTACTATATGCACATGCTCTCATGTTATTACTATTATTACTACTTTTTTTCGATCCGGCGATGCACGAGCTTTAAACATTTTAAGGAAAAGTCTAGTCTAGCAATATGGACTCTGCAAAAAAAACCGATTTCAACACAAAGATCCCATTGAACAGATTACAACATGGACGCATCCATGCATTTGGTCAAATAGTGTATCCTTATACTAATTGTGTGTTCATCTGCAATTTTTTATAGTAACAAACCTTTCATGTCCTTTCAAATAAAAAATTTTGAGATCGGTCAAGAAATGGCATAGTTTTGCGATAATCAATATATCGGGCTACCAATTTTTCCGCCTCATTTCCACTTCTATGGGCCCAAACTTCAAGCAAACCCTTTCAAACAAAAAAACTATTTTGAAATTCGGTTCAAATATGACAGAGTTAATCATGGGGGAGCAAACTTCCAAACCGATTTTCGAAAAAAAATTATGGGACTAAACTTCAGGCAAATCCTTTCAAACAAAAAAAATATTTGAAAATCGGTTCACAAATGACAGAGTTAAGCATGGGGGGAGCAAATTTCCCATCGATTTTGGAAAATTGTATAACGAATAAAACTGCAGGCAAAGCCTTTCAACAAAACAAAAATTTTTTTGAAAATCAGTTCACATATGACAGCGTTAATCATGGGGGAGCGAATTTCTCTACCGATTTTCGAAAAAAATTAGGGGGCTAGGCTGCAAGCAAACCATTTCAAACCAAAAAAAAAATTTTAAAATGGGTTGACAAATGACGGAGTTATGCATGGGGAACCGAAATCCCCAATTGTGGGTCAAATATCTTCTGTGTGTGCCAAATTTCATTTAAATCGGCTCAGAAAATCTGCAAACAAACAAACATACACCTCATTTTTATATAATATATGGATTATTGAAACTACCAATAATACGACTGATGGTCTTTCTTAATAATTCATTAATGTTTCATATACATGACGCACACTGGCTCATAATAGTTTTTGTCGGTCAAAATATTGTAACTTTTTAACCGGTTGAGATATTTTAATATTTTCTTCTTCAATGGATAGCAGTCGGTTCAGCAGTTGTTGAAAAATTCAGGCCCAAAAATTGAACTTTTGATTTTTTCAACATTTTGCATAAAAATTTGAGTTTTTTTGAATTTTTGAGTCGATTTATTTATTTAAAAAAGGGCCATATATGGATAAACAAACCATGTTAATAATACCTATGAAAAGTTTTTCATCAGGTTAGAATAGGAAATTTCTACAAAAGTGTAGTACAATCAATCGCACAGATATAGGAGGTGGGGAGTACCACTTCCTCTGTACCTACCCCTTAGTTTTTTCTCCAGTTTTTTATCTTGTATTCAACTTAGTTCACACCAAATTTTAAGACTCTTACTGTTCTATCTTTCCAGTTGGCAGGTAAATATCAATTACTTTGTATGGGGACTACCCCTTCCCTCGCACGTACCCCGCCAGTCTTTTTCATAATTTCGTGTCTTGTCTTCAAATTAATTCATACCAAATTTTAAGACTCTTAATGTATATCTTTCCGGTTAGCAGGGTATTATATATTACTTTGTTTTGGGGAGTACCCCTTCACTCGCACTTAGCCCCCCGCCCAAGTTTTTCACACAGCCTTGTACCAAATTTGTGCTTACCAAGTTCGAATACTCTTACTATTATAGCTTTCCAGATATCAGTTAGTTATTAATTCTTTGTATGGGAAGTACCCTTTCTCCCGATCCTGTACTGGCATTTTTGACATACTTCACATATTGGTTTAAAAATAACCTATTCTTTATATAGATACTTTGACTGCTATAAGTTTCATGATATAACAAATTTATTTAGCATAGGTGTGGCACTGCCCACTTTAATATCAATCAATTTTAAAAATCAGTGACAACAACAAATTTAGATTTTGGCCAACGAATTCAATTTCTGAGCCAGCGTGCAACGTATGAGTGTTATTTACATGATAATAATAATACGTTTGTTTCATATTTAAACTAATTAAAAAAATATTACTCAAAACAAATATCAATTTCATTAAAACTAATTGCATTAATTATCTTATTATTGCATTCAAATAAATAATATATTAAATGAATTGTAACATGAGTTTTTAATAAAACTTGCGCTTCTTGTATTTTTAGAACGCATATTAATTCATATCCCAGCCCGCAGACCCACCATTGATGATATGCTCAATAGCCAATTTGTAACCCATCCAAAATTAAGCAACGACTTAATGCAACACGAAATAAATTTACGGTCAAAACCTGTTAAACGTTCCGGCTTTTGGGTACGCTCCAAATCAAGACGCATGCGCAAGCAGTACTCTCTGCGGGAACGTTATATGGAGCTGACAAATAAACCACCCATAAATATGAATACCAAACGCACAGATGGCTTTTTTATCGACAACTTTTTGCAGCCCATAGAGTTGGCAAACGATATGCCTTTGGAGGTGATTAAGGAGCAGTCTAAAAATAATACACCTAAAAGATCATTTTTGTGCGGTACGCTAAAGAAAAAAGTGGCACCCATGGAAGCGACTGAAAAAGAAAAACAGTTGACAAACGGTTCATTAAGTAACCACAAGTCTCAATGGAATGCTGTATTATCGCCAGATTGTCCTTTGTTTAAGAACTACGATAGCGAAAATGGTCATTACATAATGTTACCCACACGTACAGATGACTTGAGCAGTGTACAACCTTTAGAGGCAGAGGCAAGACAAATCCTCCACGAATTGGGCATAACAAGTGAAATGTTGTACAACGCTTCACAAAATGCTCCACGTAGTGATATTATAGGAGCTTATCGCATTATTATAAATCGTTTGCAAAAACAGTCTTGGCTGGCGCGTAAACATGTGGAAATGGCCTTACAAGAGATGCCGAGCAGGACGGAAAGGAAAATCGAAAGATCATGTTGTATTCTATAGATGGAGAGAAACAAGAAATAGGTCTAGAGGGGTCTGTCTATAAGTTAAATAGTCAAAATATTTCCTTTTGAAAAGAGATTTCTAAGGGGACTGTTTTCATATAACTTTTCTTTATGAAAGAAAAGGTACTTTTTTTAAAAATTACTTCAACAAAACATACCATTTTAATAAATACTTTTTAACAAGAGAATTTCAATGCGTAGTTTTTGCAAAAGTACAACATGTTTTCAAAATGGAGACCTTCTTAAAGGTCTTTTTAAACAGGTATAATTTTTAATAAAGTACTTTGTTTTTAAGATTGCTATAGATAGTACTTTTTTAAAGGTACTTTTTAAAGGTACTTTTTTAAGGTAGTGCTTTTAATATGTAATTTTTTTAATTTACTTTTTTAAAAGGTACTTTTCAAAAGGTATTTTTTACAAGGTATTTTTAAAAGGTACTTTTTTTAAAAGGTACCTTTTTAAAATGTACTTTTCTTGTAAGGTACTTTTTTTAAAAGTACGTTTTTTTAGACGTGATTTTTTAAAAGGTATTTTTCTAAAAATGCACTTTTTTAAAATGTACTTTTATAAAAAGGTATTATTTTAAAAATTTACTTTTTTTAAAAGGTACTTATTTTAAAAGATACTTTTCTTAAAAGGTTATTTTCTCAAAAGGTACCTTTTTTAAAAGGTTATTTTCTCAAAAGGTACCTTTTTTAAAAGGTTATTTTCTTAAAAGGTACCTTTTTTAAAAAAGTACATACTTTTTTGAAAAACTACATACTATTTTTAAAAGGTATCTTTTTAAAGGTACTTTTTTAAAAGATACTTTTTTAAAAGGTACTTTTTTAAAAGGTTCTTTTTTAAAAGGTACTTTTTTAAAAGTTAATTTTTTAAAAGGTACTTTTTTAAAAGGCACTTATTTAAAAGGTACTTATTTAAGAGGCTTTTTTAAAGGTACTTTCTTAAAAGGCACGTTTTTAAAAGGTACTTTTTTAAAATATACTTTTTTAAAAGATACTTTTTTAAAAGGCACATTATTAAAAGGTACTCTTTTAAAATTTACTTTTTTAAAATGTCCTTTTTTAAAAGGTACTTTTTAAAAATTACTTTTTTTAAAGGTACTTTGTTAAATGGTACATTTTTAAAAGGTACTTTTTCAAAAGGTAGTTTTTGAAAGGTACTTTTTTAAAGGTACTTTTTTTAAAATGTACTGTTTTAAAGGGTCCTTTTTTAAAAAATACTTTTTTAAAAGGTACTTTCTTAAAAGGTACATTTTTAAAAGATACTTTTTTAAAAGGTACTTTTTTAAAAAGTACTTATTTAAAAGGTAGTTTTTTTAAAGGTATTTATTGTACAAGGTACTTTTTTTAAAAGGTACAGTTTTTTAAAGGTACTTTTTTAAAATGTATTTTTCTTAAAGGTACTTTTTTACAAGGTCCTTTTTTTAGGAGGTACTTTTTTAAAAGTACTTTTTTTAAGCCACTTGTTTTAAAAAGTACTTATTTTAAAAGGTAGTTTTTTAAAAGGTACTTTTTTAAAATGTACTTTTTTAAATGGTACTTTCTTAAAATGTACTTTTCTTAAAAGGAATTTTTTAAAAGGAATTTTTTAAATGGTACTTTTTTCAAAAGGTACTTTTTTAAAAGGTAATTTCTTAAAGGTACTTTTTCGAAAGGTACTTTTTTTAAAACGTAAGTTTTTTAGAAGGTAGTTATTTTAAATGGTACTTTTTTAAAAGGTAATTTTTTTAAAAGGTAGTTATTTTAAAAGCAACTTTTTTTAATAGGGCATATACACAGTCTAGTACTTACGAGACTTCAAGCTAAATCATGATGTTTTTTCCTAGATTTCCCATAAAAAACGAAATCTACTTTGTCAGTAAATGTGGACGAAATCTACTCAAAATCTAGTAATTTTCTTTTGTTTTTACTACCCCGTTCAACATTTTTATATAAACGGTGAGTGAATTAGCAACGCTCAATATACATTTTCTATTAAAGGTGTGTGAATCAGCTAAGTCGGCACTTGTTGGGTTACAGTTTAAGATAAATTTGAGTCAAAGTATTTTGTGTAGAATACGAAATCTTGAAAAATGTTAATTAGTGCAAACGATATGGATTTCGATAAGGATTTCAAATCAAACCTGTTAGATTTCAAGACAATGTAAATGCCCTATAAAACGGATTTTTTTAAAAGGTATTTTTTTTAAAAGATACTTTTTTTAAACGGTACTTTTTTAAAACGGTACTTTTTCGAAAGGTACTTTTTTAAAAGGTTTTTTTTTTTAAAGTTAATTTTGAAAAGGTACTTTTTAACAACGTACTGTTTTTAAAGGTGCTTTTTTAACAGGTACTCTGTACGTTATTTGACACCAATTGCTTATAATCGTAGATTCCCCTCAAAGAAAACAACAAGACAACAAATCTATAAAACTATAATATAATTTTAAAAAGGTGCCACATTTTAAATAAATAAATTAATTAATTAATAGCACTGTACAACACGAAAAAGAAGTTACAGGGTTTTGTAAACCGCTATACGTATATCGGCGGTTTACAAGATCACATCGGAATTTTATTTTATGGGGGGTTAAAGTTCCCCTCTTTGGCCTATTCGGCTGGCATATTGGTACATTGGCGAATGCGGAGATGAAGTATTTTACAAAAGTGTTGGCCATAAAGTTTTACTATTGGTGTTTAAAGACAACCAAGCTCCATACTAAGCTTGTACACGAAGCTAAAAGGGAGTTTCGTGCCCCTTTTTTAAGAAATATACAAAAAGACCCATAAATCGCAGAGTTAGAGGATTTTAATATTCCAAAAAATTGTTTCTCGTGGTGTTTTATATAAAAATACTGAACATATTGTATACCTTAAACGTAAGCCTTACAAGATTCCGTATGCCAAATACTAATTGTGAATAATTATAAAGTTAACCCATAAACATAGTTTAAATTTTCAATGATTTCTGGAGTTCAAGATGAGTCTGGAGCTTGATTGTCTTTAAAACCCTATAGTAAAACTTTATGGCCAACATTTTTGTAGAATATTTAATCCCCGCACTCCCCCTTTTTAAGGGTGTTTTGTATGATTTGCTAAAAAAGAGCCAAAAATTACCGTTAGGGGGAGTCAGAGCGTTAATATATTCCACAATACTATTTGTCCTAATTTTTTCTAAAAAGTTGCTGAAGATACCCTACACCTTAGATATAAAGAGCAGATAGTTTCATGTACCGATATGCTGCACGAACAGGCCAAAAGGTGGAAATTTTAACGCCACCTTGCAAAACGCCGACACACGAATATTTTTTTTTTGTCTCCTCTACCCGAATCAGTTTACAGGACACCGTAATTTTTAAAAAAGTTCGAAATTGTTGTATAGTGTAATTGAACTAAAGAAAAAATGAAAACATTTTACCAAATATTACAAGAATATAGCAAAAATAGCAACTAATTTTTTTTAGCCAATATAATAAAAACATTTTTCGTAGTTTTTTAAAATGAAATGATCTCTTTCAGTTAATTAAACGGAAATTTATAAAGAAAATATTAATATAATAATATAACAATAATAGTTAAAATTTTTACCGTAGATTTTAAAGTTAAAAATAAAGATTAAACATCAATTAATAAATTAAAAAAATCTGTTGATTTTTATTAACTTAAAAGAAAAACCAACAATAAATTTACAATAAAACTCCATTTTAATGTTAATTAGTGCAAGAAACGATTGTGTCCTTTTAATTTGTATTAACAAAAGTGAATAACAAACAAATATACATAAATACAGATATATGTTTAAAGTTTTAATATAACAATTAACATTAACTTCTCTATATTATTATAATTTGTTAATATATTTGATAAAAATATTATTTTTATTATTTATAAAATCTCAGCATTGAATATTTATAAAATTTACTCCCATGGAGTCATTTAATACGACAAAAAAAGGTTTTAGTTCCAATTTTTATATAATTTTTAAGTGTAAGATTTCTTTGCAAATTCAATTTTATATTTAATTTATTTATGCCAATTAGTAAATATTTATTAAATGTTTTAACAATTAAATCGAGAAATAGGATATAAATCAAATAAAATGTTTTAAAATAAAATAAATATGTTGGAAAGCTATTTTTGTTGAAGAGCATATAAAGTAAGTATTATTCCAGAGTTTAATTTTGCTAAAAAAGCATACGCGAAAATCAAGAACGAAATTAAAATCGAAATAAGTCCTTAAATTAGCGCCTTAAAAAGTTTTAATTCAGCCTTTTTCGACGACAAAAAATAAGATTAAGAAAAAAGAAACCAACGGTAACTAACATTCGCTGTGACTAGAATCAATTTAGTAGTGATGCAATCCTCCCACTATAATTTATAATGCTACAAGCTAGTGCGTTTGCACAAAATGATTTGCATAGGTTTCGAAGGATGTTAGTCCTCGCTCTTGAATTTTTTTTATATTTAATGCTAAAGCGACGTTGCATACGCTGTGTATTAAGAGCTAACATTTAAGGCTTTTCCAAAGAGAATATTTTCCTAAAAAAAAAATTTTTAACTTTTCCAAAAAAGTACTACACATGAAGGTATTTGCAAAAACTACACACAGAAAAATTTCAATGTATAATCGTCGCAAACCAGGTTAATTTAACATTTTTCGGTAGTGATTTTGCTTCATAGGTGTTGCATGCTAATTCAACATGATTTACAATACTCTTAAAGGAACATTTATCCTTTTGAATTAACTATATTTCATGTTGATGTAATATTGCAGTACAGTTAAATCAAAGTGAAGTTGATTCTGAGCTAATACGAAAAATCATATTGAATCAAAGTTATTTCGAGTTGAAACAACGTGACTTTTATATTTTTTCTGTATGTACTATTTAAACAAGAGTGAATCTCTCTGTAAGTACCTTTCAAATAAATACCTTTTTCAAAGAGTACTAATTTCCGAAACTCCTTTAGAAAAGCGGTTTCCCGCTAGAAAAAAGTTCAAAACACTGGAAAATCCAAATATTTTTGGATTTTTTTAATTCAAAAAAAATTTTTTTCAACTTTCGACCACGATATCTCTAGTACCACCTGATCGATTTAGATCAAATTTGAGGTATTCGGCAGGAATCGAACCTGCGACCTCCCCGTTAATAGTCTAGCACACTATGCACTACACTACGGGGTACCCCAAAAAATCAATCCTTAAAATCAATTTGACAAGAACTTTTAGACTTGTTAAAACAAAGCGCTATTTTGAACATTTTTGACAACGATATCTCTCGAACTATTCAATTGAGCTCAATACAATTTGCAGCAGTCGACGTTTTTTTAGGATTTTGTATCGTGCCTTTACAAATAAATACAAAATACCACGTAAGTACAATTGCAAACGCAATGATAAAAGAGTACATGCCACCCTACATAGTGTAGCGACCACCTTCTCACAATTAGCATGCAAGCAGATATAATTCTCATTGAGTTAATAAATTAACATGCATATAGCAACAAGATTTGTACACAACAGAAGCGCAATTAACGATACCGTAAAAACGATAGTCGGCAAGTCGGCCACTTGAACTTTCGTCAGAGAGCTTTACCGATCATTGTTCCTGTGCATGTATTAGTATAACGTAGTACTTGAATTTAGTTTGCCGATTTTAAGAGCTCTCGAATGCACCCTTGCATTCATACTAACCGTAGATCATGCTATTTAGTTAGCCGATTGTAAGAGCTTTAGAATACACTCTTGCACTCGTACTAACCGTAGATCGTATTATATAGTTTGCCAATTGTGAGAGCTCCCGACTACACTTTTGCACTCGTACTAACTGCAGATCGCATTATTCAGTTTGCGATTGTGGAGCTTCCGAGTACACCCTCTTGCTCGTGCTAATCGTAGATCGTATTATTTAATTTGCCGTTTGTGAGAGCTTCGAAATACACTCATGGACTTGTACTAACCATAGGTGGTATTATTTAGTTTGATTCGAAAATACATTGCTGCCTAGCCATTTACCAGACATCTCATCCGAACTCTATATTTCGTTTTATTATTTTACTAGACACCTACAATCGTGTATTGCACCACTCACCGCCACTTGCAACTGTATCATTTCGCCCGTTTATCGTATCGCCAGCTAAGACCCAACAGACTCCTTAGTTTTAAGTTAATCTTAGGTAGCTTAAGTTTCGTTGAATAAAGATTTGTGCCACATATCTTCAGTATCAAATATATATAAACGTCTGTTATTTCAATGCAAGCAGACCTTTAATACAAACCTGGAGAGATTGAGTTATACCTCGGCTGGGAAAATAAACTGCATTGCAATGGCGCCCGAGCAGGGATCTGATTCTATGAACGACAATCGTGGTCAAACCCCAAATACAGCTACCCAAGAATCGAGTCAGGAATAAAGCAACCAAACTTTAGTACAAACGGCTTCGCTTACCTTCTACGAAAAGACAAGTTGGCAGAAGTATGACGGCAGAATAAGATCCCTATTACCGAGAGGGCCATTTTACACCAACTTCGTCGTCAGCTGAGCGAGCTAATATGATCGAAACTTCAGCGAAAATCTGCGGAAAATCTTTTTCGCTCACTAGAAGTAGAAGTTTTAGAGGAAGAAAGCAAATTCATCATCACTATGCCCGTTCCCTATACCGACCTCCAGAAAATCCCACCGTATATGTCCAATGCAACGGAAGTTATGGCTACTATTTGGAAGTGGGCGCTTACATACCATGCCGCAGATAGCATAATGAAATTTATCGAAAGGCTGGAGAAGCTGGCAAAATGCCATGGATAGCAACGCAGTCGACTATTGCTATCACTGTTGGAAATTCTAAAAGGTAGAGCATTACAAGTAGTATCACATTAGAAGGGAGGAGATACATAAAGCATTGTGTGTTCGCGTTGTGTTAGAAGACAATAAATTTCTAAACTCATCTGAAACGCCAGAAATCAATAACAATTAATTGTGAATAAGTACGAAATTAAACCTCAAGCATATTTTTGACGTTTCAGTTGAGCTAAGAAATTTATTGTCCTCAAACATTCATATTAAAAATGTATGAGGAATTTTCTTGTAGGATATTTCAGCTCGTTATCTCGCCGGAAAAGGGGAGTTGTTTTGCCTCCTTTTAAAAAAGGGTCAACAAAGACGCATACAGCGAAGCGCTAGAGGGTAAAAGCGTTACATGAAATTATTTCTCGTAGAGTTTGACATAAGAGTGCTCAAAACGCCTTACATAATAAAAGTAAAGCTTACACACACAGAAAAAAAGGAATGTAAAATCCACATGCTGCAATTTTGATTGCAAATCATATTAAATTTACAAGAAATAATTTGTCGTTTGAGTGTGTTAGTGTTTACTTGCTTTGTTCATTGCTACAATTGACTGTTCTGCTTAGTTGTGTGACTTGTTGTGGTTTATTCTTACATGTGTCGTCTATGTCTACGACAAATTACCAGCGAATATTTACTGCTGCTGGCTTAAAATTACCATTAATTTTAAACGGAAAATAATTAATCTAACCTTATCTTACCATTAAAACAATTTTGTTATAAACGTTAAGTTTCATTTTCAATCTACTTGACTATAACTTTAATTTCAAATAAGTTTTATGTTAAATAATCATTTAAATCATGTTGAATTAAAATTAAATGCATTTTACATACGATAGTATTTATTTAGTGTATAAGTAAAGAAAAGTTTGAAGCTATTGTGGCTGCAGTGGTTAGCGCGTGGACTATCATGCAGGTGGCACGAGTTCAAATCTTGGCTGGGGTAGTCAGCTACAACGAAAAGTTTTCTGATGACTATCACGTAAGTAAAATAATTAATAAAATAGCTATATCAAAGTCATATTGTTTCAGCTTGATATAACTTTAATTCGACATGATTCTTCGTATTGTTCCAATATCAAATTCATGTTGTTTTAACTTCAAATAACTTTGATTCAACATGTTTTTTTCGTGTTGTTCCAATATCAAATTCACGTTGTTTCAACTTGAAATAACTTTGATTCAACATGATTCTTCGTGTTGTTCCAATATCAAATTCACGTTGTTTCAACGCGAAATTACTTTGATTCAATATGATTTTTCTTATTATTTCAGTATCAACTTCATTTTGATTTAACTGCACTAGAATATTAAATCAACATGAAATATTGTTAAATCAAAAGGAAAAATTTTCTTTCAAGATTATTGTAAATCATGTTGATTTAACATGAAACACCTATGAAGCAAAATCACTACAGAAAAATGTTAAGTTAACCTGGTTTTCGACGATTTTACAGGGAAATTTTTCTGTGTGCACGATATGTTATACCGATTCTCTATAACAATGTGCAAAAAGGGGTTAGTGGGGAAGGGGAATGTAAAGAACTTTGCATAACTTTTAAACTTATGGACATCCCATTAACAAACTTTGACAGTATAATAAGAACACCCTAGGATAAGTTTGGCAAAAAAAAACTAAGAAATTATACATGTCGAAGTTAGAAAAAATTTCATTTCAATTGGTCATTTCCAGTTTTCAACATGAAACAAAAAAATTTTTTAATTAAATATTATTTTTTAAGATTACATGATTTCCTAAAAGAATTACTTATTTTAATTTTTTTGTTTTATTTTTTTTAGGTCGAAAGAATAATTTAGAAAAAAAAATTTAACGGCAACACTTTCGCATCCCATAACTCGACAAACAAATATCATATAAAAAAATTTTCTTTTGCATACACATTTATACCCACTAAAACTATAGTTATGCCAAAATATCAAGAAATTTCGGCAAACAAATTTTTTGGGTTGTCCACTTCAAAAATAATGCCCAATATGTATAACAAATAATAAATAAAATAAACAGATACTTTGGGTCCAATTTGTTGAAAATGTATTATGTTCTAGTGTAGGAACACTAACCTTTTTTAAATATATGTAAATTTTTTTTTATTTCTTTACGCTGTCTGCTTTTCTTTGCATTTACCGCATCAAGTCTAATGAATGTGTGTTGCTTGCTTCAAATGCGGCAATTAACTAAATAGTGCCAATAACAAATATTGGCGAAAAAAGTGCAGTTTTTATAACAGGAAAATAAAATCAGGAAATGAGCTTAATTTGTTTACACAAAAACTCCTACTTTTGCAAAACTAAAATGAACCCTTGCACGTGGTCCTTAAAAAAAAAAGTCACTCATACTCATCGAGTTTGCGCTTTATATTTCTTTCGAAATGAATTTTATATCAACAAAATAGCTCTCGCAATGAATTGGAGAGAAGCCAAAATAAAATAATAAAACGGGCTAGAATGGGAGGCAGGGAGTCTGCTCTTCAATATGGAATATGGAACACTGGAGTAGTAGTATCATTTATACAATCATATACATGATTTTTGCTTTTGCATAAATTTACAAAAGAAATATGTTAATAATAAATACACCATGAAGCAAACATGCACACACACGCACACACACACACACACTGGCAAGCATCTTAATACAGGACATTGTTGTTATATCTGAATATATGTACAATATAAAAGTCGTCTTAAGTTAAACCCTAAAATATGGTCCATAATAAGAATATTATCAGACATTAAACGAAAATGAAGATGATGTTATTGGTTTTATCAAGAAAGTAAAATAAAAACGAAACCACTTGCGTTATGAAAGGATATGGGAAGTTGAATGAATATTAAAGGCACCTGAAGCAAACTATTTCTTTTGGACTACTAGTTAATGAGGAAAAGCATGCATAAAAATACATCATAATGTTATTTCAATATGATAATCTTAATTAATTCCACTTGGTCGTGATACAATAAAAATTTTCTTGGCCAGCAAGAAAGGGATAATATTACAAGGAACCACCTAATTATGATTACTGAATAACACTGCTTTTACAAGCAAAAGGTGAAAAGTTTCTAATGAATTTTTTAGGGATATTATGATAAAATCACTTTCGTCATTGTTCAGATAACAGTACATTTGTATTTTTCGGTTTCTACTTGCCCTTAAAGCGCCATCCTGAGTCAAGAGCTAGTTCGACGAACTAGGTAATTTATACTGAAAATTTTGTAAAAAGTGTTACCAAGAGGGGGGATGGGGAATATAAAAACTCCGAAAATAGCGTTGCGTAATATGTGAGTAGCTCCTTAGAAGCAGTATACGAGTTTACTATACATTCTAATAGATTATTATACCACGGCGTTTTGCTAAAAATGTATTAAAATAAGCATTCGCAAAAAATTTAAAACCCTTAAAAAGGTACAAAAGATGAGGAAATGAAAAACCAAGTACGCAATTTACTTATGCTTAGTCTCTAGATTAATTAATATATAGTGGCTCTTATGCGAAGGATATAGAAGAAAAGTTGATGAACAACTGAACAAAAATTTATATGATGTCCTTGGAAAAAAATTTTCCAATATTTTGCTTAAAATCTTTAATTGATATAAAAATATATATTAACATTGAATAAACTCTAAAAGTCACACACATTTTACGTTTTTATCACTCTCGACTCAAAATTAATGGCTGTTTTTTATAAATTAATTTTCTACATAAAATTTTTATAAAAATTAATTTTGTGCCGGGAAAAAAACAATTGCAGCTTTTGTACTAAGAGAGATAAAGTCATAAAACTTAAAAGTCTTATAGAGTTAATTTAAGTCTACAACATATAATTTTTAAAAAATGTTTTGGTGAAAACTTTTCAAGATATGGAAGGATATATTTTTTTAAAGGACATTTTTTTATATGTTTGTTCAGGGGAACTGAAGTAAATATTTTTATAAAATTCTACAGAGCCTTCCCGTTTATTTGGTATCGAATTCGCAAAAAAATATTAGATACTAATATTAAAAAAAAATTATTTAATAAAAGCATTATTGAAAAATGTTAAGTGCTTTAAGAAGGACAAAAGATGAGGAAATGAAAAACCAAGTACGCAGTTTGACTATATGTTGTCTCTCGATTAATGGCGTTTTTGCCAAATAGAAAAAAAATTTAAATTTTGTCACGCAGTGTTATGACTGGCACTGGGTCGTATGATTAATAAATAATTAACTATGAAACATACACAGCTGTGATTCCAAAGTAGTGTCAGTTACAATCAGGGATCGAAAATAACGATTGTTTTTCAAATTTAAATTTTAAAAAACAAGCAAAAAGAGAAGTACTACGTGCATAAGGAATACACCAAAATAATCCTTGTTGCAGGGACTACCTGTAGATGCATTAATTTTTATTTGTTTAAATTTTATTAAAAATCTTAACTTTACTTTTGGATTTTTTTTTATTCCTCAGAAAATAAAAGTTATTTCTGAAGTTTTATTTATTCCTGTTTGAGTTTGAGTTCTATTTTTTGCTTAGAAGCAAATAACAGTTACGTTTTGAATTTTATTTTTCCTTTTTTTGTTGCTTAAAAAAAGTAATTTTTAAATTGAATAATTGGCCAATTCACAGTCTGTTGTATGTGTTGTAGATCGTATAATTCTTGTTGGTAATTTCGAAATAAACATTTGTTTAGAAACATGTTTATGTGAAAATTACCAACAACATTGTTACGATCTACAACACTTACAACCGGTTGTGAATTGAGCAAATATATATAAAAAAAATTTATTATATTTAACAATAACAGTTCTTGCAAAAACTATTATTTGTTAAATTAAATAAATTTTTTTACATTTTATGCAGTTCAAAAATTGATTTTTTTTTAACAAAAAATGAATAAAATTCAAAAAGTAGCTGGCATATTCTTCTAAGCAAAAAATAGAAATCAAACTCAAACAGGAATAAATAAAACTCAAGAAATAACTTTTATTTTCTGAGGAGTAAATACAAATCAAGAAATAACTTTTATTTTTTAAGCGAAAAATACAACTCAAGATATAATGATTAAAAAGTAATTTTTAAAATAAAAACTAATAGAATAAAACTTTTGAAACGAGAAGACTAGATCAGTACCGGACTTGGAAGACCATAGCATAATTTACGGCGCCATGTTGCAGATATGCAACAAACCATTCCATCCTTATAAACATTATTAACTAAGGGCAATTGTTAATTTTGTTTTAATGCAAGAACTTTGGTACACTACCTAGTTTCAAACTGTAAAATTCGTTCATAATAAAAAATTGTATCTGCTACATTACAACAGATTAAAAGTAACCCTGCGACTTTACAAAATCAATGTTGCCGTAGTGTGGCTTTTTAAAAATTTATTTTTCCCTCTTTTTAATTCACTCAGTTTTGTGAACGTCGAAGTCAATTATTGCTTTTTTCATTGTTAACATAATATGAGTACTACTATTTTAAATTTGAAGCTTTAATCGCTAAGATATTTGACCTTCTTTTCACTTCCATCTTTACCAATTTTTACCAAAATAAAAAAATTTAAAGAAATCGTAAAACAAAAATTTCTACTTGTGATACGAGCTTCTACACAGAAAAAAATATCATCAAACAGCCACTAACAAATCAAGTCATTAATATTTAATTTAAATTCAAAAATATATTTAATTAATAAACCACATTGGGATGTTGATACAACAAACACAGAAAATTTTTTCAACAAACCTGAGTTAATTAAATTTTTTGTTAAGTATGGCGCAACAATCCAACAGTTTTTGTAAATAATATAAAAATTGTAAATAATAAAAAAATTCAACAATCATCATTGGTGATATTACAAATTAAAATTTTTCTAACCAATTAAATTACTTAATAAAATAGTTTATTAAATTATATCATAACGGAATGCACACACACGTATACACGTATATAGAAGAAATATAAAAAACCACGTTTTGTTTGTATTTATTATTTACTTATTTATGAACGAGCTGAGAAGTAAGTACATCAGTCTATTAGTCCAGAGGTCGCCGGTTCGATTGAAGCCAAAGACATTTGGTGCTTTCGCAGATATAACAATTATGTATGATAATAAATAATAAAATTTGGCTAAAAAATTTTACAAATCACATTGTTAATATAACAATAATTTCAACTGATATAATTTTAAAATCTAACAATAAAATTAAAAAAAGTGGTGGTAAGCAAATACACGTGAGCACTGACGATGGAAGTGTAGCGGCTTCGGAAAGTGGCGCTACTCTGTTCTGCTACTGGCTTGAGCTTTTCACTTGTTTATATGTTCATATATACTTAAGTATAAAATCAAAACAAAAAACTTTGTCTTGAGTACAACAAAAATCAGAAAAATGGGAATGAAGAAAAATAAAACCGATGGCAACGCTGGAAAAGTGCACTTTAATATCAGCCTCAGAGTGAATTAATTCTCGTATTCAATTTTCACGAAAAAGTTGTATATATAAAAATTAAAATCACATTCAAAAGAGCCACCTCACAAGTGGTGATAAGCAAATACACGTGAGCACTGACGATGGAAGTGTAGCGGCTTCCGAAAGTGGCGCTACTCTGTTCTGCTGTGTACGTTGAAAAATTAAATTGATGTTAAATTTTCCCTTGTTCTTTGGAATATTAATCATGCCCAATTCTTTCTGAATATAACGTTACGAACTTTAGCCTAATAATCAATTTGGATTCAAAAAAGCATTATTTTTTTTGGGCTTTTTTGCATAAACGCACTAGGCAGGAATCGAACCTGTAACCTTCCGGGTAATAGCCTGGCACACTAGCTAGTACTCTACGGGAGTCAACAAATTATGCGTTGATATATTTAATTGAAAATATTTTTTTGTAAAACATAAAGTTTTTTGAGAACCTAGCTTATTAAAACTATTTTTTTTTTTGTTAACACCTCAATTGTGAATAGCACAA
Organism: Panzeria rudis; assembly: GCA_956483635.1. NCBI lineage: Eukaryota > Metazoa > Arthropoda > Insecta > Diptera > Tachinidae > Panzeria > Panzeria rudis. Next base: position 111,593,426 of record OY101449.1, read on the forward strand.
TAATTTTAATTGGAAATAATCGAGTTGATTTTATTTTCTTATTTCACAAATGCCGTGTTTTTATTTACAAAAATCGTTGTAGGTGCCATTTTAAAAAAAGTTTTAATTGTATTTACAAATAAATTAATTGCATTTAAAAAACTTTTTTTTCTGTGTAGATTCTGTAAAAAATATTTTCTCGATCTTGCGCCGAAAAGGTTTAATTTTCGTTCCATACACTGAAAAAATTTCGTTCATAAATTCTGTGAATTGCAACATTAATCATATGAAAAACTCCATTAAAACTCAACCAACGTCACGGTTGGCTGGATTAATGAAACAAGTTTAGCTAGAATTATTTTAATGAAAATTTCGTTATATATATGAAATAATTTAATTGATCCATTGTAATAATTTCGCTAAGTTAATGAACATATTGCATTGTTTTGGTGATATTATTCATCGTTTTTATGAAATAGTTTCATTATTTTAATGAAATTATTTCATCATTTTAATGAAATTCTCTCATTATTTTAATGATATTCTGTCATTATTGTAATGAAGTTCTTTCATTGTTGTAATGAAATTTTACATTACCTAGTAAGCCTTATTAGTTTATCTCATTTATTCACTGTTTTAATTTATTGACAGTCCCATGCTACAAATACGTACGATAGACGTCAGTGCACACGAGAAAAATTTGTATCAAACTCAGACTCATAATTCTCATCATTCGCTTTGTAGAAAACGTCTTAACCACTTCAGTCAAGAGAATGTGTCTATGAGTGTATAATAATAAGAAAGAGTACAACAACAAAATATAAAATGAAAATATGTTGCTTTGATGAAATTTTCTAGCGAAACTATAAAAACTAACTAAAGGTGGTTTTATACTATCTGTGTTTTACATCTGACTTGTCAAATTTCCTACTGCAAAAGCTATACATGTCGTGTGAACCTTTTGAAACATTGCCACCTGAAATCTACAAATTTTCAATTAGAGCGCGTTCTAATGGGTGATTTTATAAGAACTATCGGAAAGTAAAAAAAAAACACATAAAATTCAGAAAAATGCATGAAATATTTATTTGGATCGATAGTTGGGTCGATATAATTTAATGTTTGAAGATTATTTCATGCAAATGTTGGCCGCGGCTGCGCCTCAAATGGTCCATCCGCTTAGTCCAATTTTGGCATACTCTTTCCAACATTTCGGCCGGTATCTCACGAATAATGTTGGCAATGTTGGCTTCCAGTGCGTCAATCGAAGCGGGCTTGTCGCTATAGACATTAGCCTTAACATAGCCCCACAAAAAATAGTCTAGAGGCGTTAAATCGCACGATCTGGGCGGCCAATTGACTGGTCCCAAGCGTGAAATAAACTGTTCACCGAACTCGCCTCTCAATTGGTCCATTGTTTCGCGTGCTGTGTGGCATGTGGCACCGTCTTGTTGAAACCACATGTCATGCAAGTCAAGCTCTTCCATTTTGGGCAGAAAAAAGTTTGTTATCATCGCACGGTAGCGCTCACCATTCACAGTAACGTTGTGATTCGCATCATCTTTGAAGAAATACGGCCCAATGATGCCGCCAGCCCATAATCCGCACCAAACGGTTGTTTTTTGTGGATGCATTGGTAGCTCTTGCAATGCTTCTGGCTGCTCTTCACTCCAAATTTTTTTACAATAGCCCGAATAGAAGCCTCAGTAGGTCGATTAAACTGACCATAAAATGGAAGAAGCGCGCGATGAACTTTCTTAACAGAGCACGCATTTTGGTAATAAAATTCAATAAATTGCAAGCGTTGTTCGTTTGTAAGACGATTGATGATTAAATTATAACCAAACTGAAGATGTTTGACAGTGACACAAGATACAAAACGTGCGTGAGCTGTCAAAACTAGTGTTGCCAAAAATATAATAGCAAAAAAATCACTCGTTATTTTCATCTGACATCAGCTGTTTTGAGTTAACAAGTATGTGTTGGCGTCACTTAGAGGTTATGTCAGATGCGATTATACATGTACGTGTAAAAGCAAAAATTAAAAATCGTCTGTAAATACACAATTTTGACAGACACGCAAAGTTACATGTGGGTCTCAAAACTGACAAGTCAGATGTAAAACACAGATGGTCTAAATCCACCTTAAGCAATCCCAATGAAATTCGTTCACAATATTCGTGAAATGTCACTAGAATTGTGAAATATTTCAGTAGAATTGTGAAAAAAATCTAACGAAATTGTTTGATTGGATTTATGAAGCTAATTTACTAATTTTACCGGGTATTTACCAATTGAATATTTACCCTTTTCCCATCTATACAGATTAATTAATGTGTGTGTGTGTGTGTGTGTGTGCTTGTGCAACTTTGATACGAATTTGTACAGTTATAGTGGCTAAAAAACTGTGATTACTTTTTATGGGCGTGGCACTACCCACTCTTACTATCAATAACTTTTAGTATTAGAGAAACTCAGTATGTTTGCCAAATTTCATAAAAATCGTTAGAGCAAAATTAGTTAAAAAGGCATATTTATTTTTCATGGGCGTGGTACTGCCCATTTTTACAATTAAATTTTCTTTGGCAGATGAAATCAATGTGTAAGAAAAGTTGCATTTCGCTTAAATAGCACTAGTTAAAGAAGCATATTTACATAATATGGCCGTGGTACTGCCCACTTGCACTATCAATAACTTTTGTTGTTAGAGAAACTCAATAGGTTTTCAAAATTGTATAAAAATTTTTAGAGTAAAATTTTTTTAAAAAGCATATATATTTTTCAGGGGCGTGGCTGGCGCCTCTCACTTTTTAAATATTAAATTTTCTTGGCAGACAAAATCAATGTGTAAGCCAAATTTTATTGCGCTTAAATAGCAGCAGTTTAAGAAGAAAGTGGTGTGGCACTGCCCACTTTCTGGCACAATAAAAAAACCAACTAAATCTTAAACATTTCCAGTTAAATCGAGCTATTTTTAAAAATAAAAATTACCTAAATAAGGGAAATAAAATCTTTGCCGAATTGCTCCAATACATACATATAAAATAAAAGGCAAACTTGATTATTTGATTAAAATGAACCCCCAGAGACATGCACCATTGGACAAGCCTTTTTTCCATTTTAAAGTTATTTTTATTTGTTAGAAAAAAAAAGGAAATAAAACCCCCAATAAATGACGTCATAGAAAATATTTACAGTTGGCCTACTAAAAAATTTCCTTGGCAATCTATAGAATATAAAACAGGAAAATGACAACCACAACAGAATCATATTAAATTTAGCATCATAAACAAAATGAAAAATATAAAAAATAACAGGAAAACACAGCCTGTGAAAACTGCTTGTAACCCTACAAGTAGAAAATGGAAAAGCTAAAAGGGTCTATCTACTGATTGCAGCATGAAATGAAAATAAAATAAAATTATTGAAGTTTAGCTTCTTTTCCTTTTTGTTTGCTTCGTCCATAAAGTGCTTTTATTATTGTTGTTATTCTCATTGTTGTTGGAAACAGCATCTATATATATTACAAGGCAGTAAGACATGTCCATAATAGATAATTTTATAAATAGAGAATAAATAAATTATTAGATTTTTTTCTATTCATTATTATAATACCCGAAGAAAAAAAAAACTTAAACTCAATCAAATTTGTTCTCTTTTATTTGATGTTCCAAGGAATGTTATTATGTATTTTATTTCAAAGAATATTTGTAGATGTGGCGTTTAGTTCCGCTCTTTCAATATATTTAATTTAGAAAATTGCAAAATGATGTAACTGTGAAATTCCTTTTTTTTTATTTATTTCTTTTTTGTAAATACTTGTTTAGAATATTTATTGTATTCTTCTTAAATAATAGCCCAGCAAAAACATTTGTGATTTTTGCAATCGGTAGTACTTTATTAATGGTTTACAAAGTAATAAGTGGTACTTATTTATCTTATTAGTATACTTTAAATATGAACTCGCTCTTAACAAATTTAGTACGTATTTTTCTCATTATCGGAAAGTAGTACAATTTGTTGATATGTGTTAATAAAATAAGTAGTCAACCACTTTTTAAGTCAACATGTGTTTGTATATGGGTAAAGTTCTTGTCTTCAAATCGGAACGAGCACAGGTTCGTATCCCAGACGGGTCAAAAAAAATTTTTAATAAATATAAATAAAATATAATGTGTGTAAAACATTTTTTTAATTTTTATGTGTTTATTTGACTACTTATTTTTTAGCTTCAAGTAAGCCAAATAATAACTAGTTAATTGCTGTGACTATGTAAATACATTTGTAAGGGGTATCCCTTATTTTTTGGACTTCTCAATCAAAAATAAGTAGTTATCGAGTCAAATTGTAAGTAGTTACGACTTATATACTTTTTTGCTTACCAGTAAGAAAAGTTTTTGCTGGGAACGTTAATTTATTGAAAATTTTTGTATATAATATATTTTACGCAGATGCTGCACAGTGGGACAGAATCAAAATATTTGGAACATAAATCAGACATTTCTATTAAAATAAAATTTTATAGTAGAGAAGTAAAATACTTATATATGTTTTAAATAGCAGATCTCTTACTTGCTCAGGAGCGGAGCTATGAAGTCTCAAAATAGGGCACTTCGGCAATGCAAAATTTGTTACTGCTTCCCATTTGTTCCTTTCTCATCCAATTTCAAAACTTTTTTGTTGTATTATTTTGTTTATTATTTTGTAGTACATTTTTGGTAGCGAGTTATTCAAAACGTTGGTCCAGTATTTTTTAGATATCGGATCGCAATATCATCCGACTTATAAAATTTTTATCTCGATATTAAAGAACAAAATTTCAAACAATTCACAAACACTTGAAAAAATTTTTAATTATCTACAATTTTTGCTTAAAAAATACCCCTGCGGGCAATGTTGTAGCAATTGTCTTGAACGTACTTGTCCTATGACTGGTGAATATGGGAATGGTACGATATGTTCCTGAGTGGTGACCGGTGAAAAGAATTATATCACAACATATCACAAAATTAGAAGAAAAATGTAAAGTGTAATGTAATGTAAAGTACAGTAATTCAGCTAGTATTATATAATCCATCACAAGACAACTAGCGTTAGTTTGGGTCTAGAACCTATCACTGAGTACCTTAATTATGTCAATTGACCCCCTCCAATGACAACCCCATGTAAAAGTTACCGATCCCTTTCATATAAAGTTCCGGAACTCGAACCGGTTGCTAGTCCTTGGGAGCCAGTCACGTGACCTGTCTCGTGACTGGTTCTTTTCCCTCTAAGGACCATCACTCCTTTATATATACATATATAAAAAAAATTATTTTGGAACATATAGCATATGTCTGAAAATCTGAAAAATCTGAAAGCCCTAATGTGTATGTAGTTATTTGGCGAAGTGTTAAATAGGCCTTGAACCAAGTGTGGACGCTATTGGCAAAATTGTTCAGAACTACATTTTTTAGATTTCTTGCAACTTTCTTAAGAATTCTGAGATTTTTAGAAGAAAAACTTTTTTCTTTCCTGGTGTTTAGTACATAAATTCCTATATAACTGCTAAATTTTATTGGAAAATATTAACAATCAAGGATTTTATAGCATTAACAAAAAGTTAATACATGTAAAAAATCTATTAAGATCTCTCCCAACATACCATACAGTAATCAAAATCCAATTCAACTTGAGATTAAGCTTATATAAAAAGTGGGCCTTAAGCTTTTCTTAACTTCGCTTATAATAATGTTTATAAAATGTGATTTCACAAGCAGTTTTTAACAATGCTTGAGAAACTATTATTATACGCAACTGTTTCTAAAGTATGCTTATAAACGTCATACATATATTCAAGAGAACAATATAACGATTGAAAAGGACTTATCTTTTTCTGTACATTCTACAGCCGCATTTACATCTAGTTTTAAATTGCAAATTGGGTGCACGTGTAATTTTGTAAATTACAACATAAAAAAAGTTGCATATGTACATATGTAATAAATAAATGAAATCGAATGAATTTGAAGTAAATAATAAGATTTTTCTTTTGCAACATTACAAAATATATTATTTGTGAATTTTATTCTTCAAAGCTTAAAAAAATATTAAGACAAACTAGGTTTTCTATACACAAGTCAATATAATATTATTTTTATAAGCTTATTCCACAATTGCAAGAATAAGCTTATAGTAAGCATGCACTTATAATATTTTCAAGAGGGCTCCGTTTTGATTTTTCTACAATTGTTACGATAGCTTTTTTCAATATATTTTCAATACTTTTTCAAGCTTAAGGCTTATGTTAGTAAGCTTACTATAATAATTTTCTCAAGCCATTTGGTATGTTGGGAACACTTTTACGTCAGTATGAGCTATATTTAATACTAAATATTAATTATACGCCATGTTGTTCAAGATTTACAAAATTATGTATAGTTTTCAATAATATATTGAGATTTTAACAATTTAAAGCTTTTTGAAGGACTTCTTGAAACGCAAGAGAAAAAATGTTGTTATGTGCGGTCTTCTGAATATTAATTTTCTTAATGCTATATAATCGTTGTTTGCTGATATTTTCGAATGAAATTTTGCAGTTATATAGGAATTTATGTACAAATACCAGGAGAGAAAAAAAATAAAGTTCTTTTTTTTTTTGCCACCCATGTGTGAAACGATATCACTGTGCGCCGAGTGCAGCCTTTTCTCCACTCTAATGGAACCTTATCGTATCCTCTTTAAACTGAATAAAAATTGCCACAAAAGTAGTAGCAGATGAAGTCGTGCTCTTTGCCAGAGGTAAATTTCTACCATCGATAAGTGAACTCATGGAATTGGTACTTGAATGTGCCAAGGAAAGCGGTCTAGAAATCAATCCTAAAGGCCCGAATCGCTAATTTTTAGCAAACTATATAAAATTCCGGAATTCAGACCATCACTTTTAAATGGTATTATGCAGTACTCCAAGTTGGAAACGTAATTCAAAAGACAAGATGTAGAACACTCCTTACGACTTCTATTCGTGTATAAGTATGAGAATTTAGGAAAAAAAACTTAAGCTATGTATCCTACATTGGATGTATACGGCAGTGATCTGAGCAATTTTCTAATATGTATCGTTTGTCTGGTGGAGCCCAGTGGATTAAAATACTTAGCTCTCTACGCTGAAAAACACACAGTATTTTTCGCAATTACTGGTACAGGCCAGTATAGAGACAACGCATCATTTAATTCTGCCAGCAATTAACACTGACATTTAAAGCAAAAAAAAACTAAAGGGTATTCTCTCAGTTAATGTATCTTGGAAACAATAAGAGGCAAACTCTTGAAATTTATAAAAAAAACGCTAGAGCTAAAAAATCCCAAAATTTAAAAAAATGCCAAAGCGAAAATTTGCCAAAATAAAAAAAGCGCTTAGAGCGAAAAAAGCACCAAAAGTAAAAAATCGCTTAAATGCAAAAATTACCAAAACTAAAAAGATCGCTAAAGAACAAAAAAAATCGCCAAAAAGCCTAAAAAATTGCCAAAACGAAAAAAGCGCCAAAACTAAATAAAACTCTAAAACTAAAACTATCGTCAACACCGAAATAACCACCCAAACGAAAAAAAAGCGCCAAAACTAAAAAATCGCCAAAAAACCGAAAAAATTGCCAAAACGAAAAAAGTATCAAAACTAAAATACCGTTAAAACTAAAATAAATTAAGTAAAGTGCGACTATGGGTCGCACACGAAGGGTTCCGCACGAATACACATATGTATATCCCTTTTCGTTTTTGCTCCTTGTTTCATTTTGGCAGTTTTTTCGTTGTGCTTTTTTGTTTAATTTAAGTTTTTTTTATTTTTGAAATATTTTTCGTTGTTTTTGGCGATTTTTTTTTTTTTTTTTGTTATGGCGCTTATTTAATTTTCGTGATTTTTTCGTTTTTTTCTGGCGATATTTTGACTTTAGCGTTTTTTTGCGTTTTTTTTTTCACTTTTTGACGATGTATTTAGTTCTAGCGATATATATATTAGTTGTGACGATTTTTTCCCGTTTTTGCGCTTTTTTCGGTTTTGGGAACTTTTTCGGTTTTTGGTGATTGTTTTAGATTTAGCGATCTTTTTGGTTATGACTCTTTTCTTTCGTTCTGGCGATTTTTTCTTATTTGGCGATTTTTGGGTTTGGCTTTTTTAGAGCTTTTTTTCAGTCTTAGCGCTTTTTTCGGTTCTGAGGACTTATTCGGTTTTTTGTGATTTTTAAGTCTTAGCGATTTTTTTTAGTTTTGATTTTTTTTCGTTTTAGATTTTTTTCGGTTTTTGGCGTTTTTTTTAGCTATGGGTCTTTTATTTGGTTTTGGGTTTATTTTTTGGTTTTGATTTTTTTTTACTTTTTTGGCGATATTTTCGTTTTTTTTTATATTTTTAGTATTAGCGATTTTCTTATGTTGTTGTGCTTTATTCGTTTTGATGACTCTTTTTCTGTTTTAAGCGTTTTTTTAATTTTTTGTGATCTTTTTATTTTTGGTGATATTTTACGTTTTAGCGATTTTTTCATTTTGGTGCTATTTTCTTTTAAGCGCTTTTCTCATTTTGGCGATTTTTCGTTTTGAAATTTTTTTAATTTTGGAATTTTTTAGTTTTAGCGTTATTGAAAATTTCAAGAGTTTACCTCTTACGGTTTCCAAGATACAGCATATTGTCTAAATTGCATAGTAAAATTACATTAACTGATATAACACCCTTTAATTTTCATTGTTTTAAATATCAGTGTTAATTGGTGTAGTCTATTCTACAGACTACACCAATTAACACTAACTTTGAAAATTTAAAGTGTCTATATATAAGTGTCTGTATATTACATTAGTATTTTTTTACATTAGAACACCCTTTAATTCTTAACAGTCATATATTTGTTGTTGTAGCGGCAAAAGTTTTACATATTCCGTAGCTCTTATGGCTCCCGAGAAAATAGCCTGTGACAGACAGGCAGACAGACAGACAGACAAACAGACAGACAGACAGCGTAGCGAAAACAATTCCTTTACACTTTTGATGTAGGGAACCCTAAAAACACCAAAACCGAAAAAATCGCCAAAAGAAAAAAACGGCAAAACTGAAAAAATCGCTTGAACTAAAAATATCATAGAAAAACGAAAAAAGCGCAATAAACCTTCTTATAATACAAACCTTTATAATATAACTTGTCAATATTGTAGAATATTTGTTCAATTCACAAGCTCAGTCGTATGTCTTATCGTTTAAAAAAAGACGATATTTTCTTATGTGCTTGTGAACAGACAAATTTTTTGTATCGATAGTTTGTCGTATTTTAAATGTTAAAATGTAGTCAATTCATTTTCAGTAAATAATTTATGCCGAAAAACGAATTTTGTTGTTATATACAGGTTTAATGATTTCTTTAATACATATAGCAATTTTTCGCGATTTTTCCGAATTTTCTCGTTTTTAACGCTGCTGGCGAGTTCAAATCAATTTTAGAGCTTGTTTCAGATTTTGCAACTTCTCGCGAATTTTTGCAAAATTCGCGATAAAAGCGACTTTTTGCAAATTTTCAGCTTCCTTACAGTTTTGCCGATTTTTAAGCAATATTAGACTTTGTTAACATTCCGCTATTAGCAAGTTTTTGCGAATTTTCGCTATTTATGCGAATTTTACAAAAATTTTTGCATTCCTTACAGTTTTAGCGATTTTTAATCAAAATTATTGCTTGATTAAAATTTTGCAATTTTTTCGCGAATTTTCACTTTTTTCGCGACAGGCGTAATTTTCCCGATTTTTTGGCTTTCTTACATTTTTAGGGTGTTTTTTTTTATCAATATGTATTGCGCTTTGTAATTTTTAAAAGTTTAGCAAGTTTTTGCAAATTTTTGCGTTCTTACCGAGTGTTTGCCTTTCCTTACAATTTTGGGGGTGGTTTCCAATATATAAATTTTTCGCGAATTTTCGGCATTTTCGCGATAGGCTTGATTTACTCCAAGTTTTTGGCATTTTTAGAACTCCAGTCACTTTTAATCTATTTCAAGCCTTGATATCGATGTTTGCATCTATTTACATTTGATTTTGCAAATAATAATAATTTTGCAAAGTTTTTTGAACAACTCTTCTACAAGCTGTTATAGCTGCTGCCCATTCTATACCTTATATTTGTTTACACATTAATCTAGCAAATGAAATATTCCCAGACAATACAACTATTTGGAAAACATATAAAAATCAAGCGTATAATTATAACTCACTTTTGTATGAAAATTGCTAACAACAAAAATACAATATTGTATAATTACACGATTACACAAAACATACGACGTTAATACGAGCTTGTTAATTGAACAATTGATTGTATGAAACTTTAATACTGAGAGAACGAAATGAATTTTGCCTTCATAAAAAAATTTTGTGTTTGTAGATAGTACTATTTGAATATACATACTTCTTCTTCACAACTTCTTAAACAGCCGATACTATTGATCAGACTAAAAAATTATAGTTAAATCAAAAGAACGCTTTCCGAGTTATGCTAGTTTAGGTCGTACAATAATCGTCCTATTTTTTATGTAACTGTTTATTCGAGAGCCAGAGTTAACTCAAACAAAATAATTAATAGGCCATGAACTTCTTTATCACATATATACTGAAATATACTTAATAAAGTAACACAACCAAAAGCAAAATAAACTTTTGTCGACCCCTATAAAATAGTTAAAAGTTTTATACATTTGCGAAGACTTACTGATTACACTGTACAACAAAATCATAATTGTATAGCTTTCTATTATATGGTGACTTATACGAGATCTAGACGAAGACTTTTTAGCTTGATTTTTTGTAAGTTTATGGTGAAAGAAATTTACTTTCTTAGACAATATCTGTTGCACTTGTTACTCAGTTAAACCTATTTTTACCTCGTTCGAAAATCAACTCTAAAAAAAGAACGCACAGTATCATGGGACACCGGGTCGGAACAAAGTTCCGGTCGCCTTCGGCTTACTCTCTTCATATAGCGTAATAGACTTATGCCTTAAAAATATTTTTCTTTACATATATATTTTTTTTATTAAGAATGCATAAAAATTACCGTTTAATATATCGTTTACATTTTTAAAACATAAGAGGATTGCTATGTTTTTTAATAAATAGTCCAGAAATAAAAATTAAACACTGAAGTTTAGTACAGTTTTCATGGAGCTAAATGAAATGCTTCTGAAAACTTGACAATTTTTAGAAAATCTGCCCTTGCCTCTGGCCCTATTATAGAGCGGGGGGGGTAACAATTAAAAGCCAGATGAAATATATTGTAATTTTTTTCTTAAACGATCAATTCACCATTTTCGTCCAATGCTGGATCTCAGTAAAAAAAAAGCTTCCAATGAAGTCAATAAGATCCTGAACTTGTGATCCGGAATTAGTGGAAATCCGCCTATTCATTATATCCGAAGTCATGTGCATGATTTCAAGAAAGTTTGATATTTTGCTTGTTCTTTTTATTAGGTGCAAAAAAACTAATCTTTAATTACTTATACACAGAAAGAAAAACGCCGTACTTAATTCAAGTATTTTCTACTTACTTTGAGTACGAGTAGATCTCCAAAATTTAAGTACGAAGAACACTAAAATGTATTTAAATCAAGCCGAAAATGGAAAAAGATCTGGAATCCAGTACAAAATTTTTAAATTGAGTACACAAATTCTTATTTTAAGTACTACTATTTTTATAAACTCTATACACAGTCGTAGTGTGTTGGCATTTGTTTGCTTGTTGATACCCTGAAGGAAGCCAAGTGCCAAATGTCTCCAGGTCACCACTTTCGTTTACAAGTTTGGTGACTTTTTGGTGACTTTTTTGTGACATTGCCAACGAATCTTCCACAATTATTATTTTGCCTTTAATGAGAAGAGAAGTTTGTGACAGCTACAAAACAATTTGACGAGAAAAAAGAGAAATATGGCCATTTCAACTAATAAAAATCGTAAAAAAAATTGGCCACCAGAAAATTCAATTCATTTATTGACAGTTTTGTGAAAAAAAAATAAATAAAACTAAAACATGACAGTATCTGTTCGCAGCTAGTTAAAAATCTCGAAAATCTTCTGCTTTTCGCTATTTGCTCGAAATTTGAGGAGCAACGAGTCAAGCGGTCCTCAGATTCGGATTCAGCGCTTCGAAATACTTGTAGATAGTTGGGTCTGGTATAATGTACGGCTAATTTTTTTATCTATTGTGGATAGTCTACTATCAATGGATTTCAAACACAAGACGTGATACATATACGAGGGCGTGTCAATAAGTCCGTGAGATTTTAAATTTTCCGCCTTTTAGCTGAAAGGGCAATATTGCTCCTATCAACTGACAGATACCTATTGAAAGGAGCAGTAGTGCCCTTTCAGTTAAAAAGCGGAAAATTCAAAAACTCACGGACTTATTGACATGGCCTCGTTTATGTATGATCTCTTCATACACATTTAACACATAATATTTATTAAAAGAAAATTGCTATATCCAAAGACTAAATACACACAACGAAAATTGCTATATTTTTAGCACTGCATAATATTGTCACTTTTTATGAAAAATCGTCAAAGCGTCATTTTGCTATTTTTAGAACATAAAATCCTCAAAATGACGATAAATCGTTAAATCTGACAACTGTGCCTTCAGGGTAGCTTCAATCCGCTGTTGTTTTTTTGTTGGTTATTCTGGTTTTAAATTCCAAAAGTATACTTTGTTTTGACTATGAGTATGCACCATTAAATTTAGCAAAGTATTAAAGATATAAATTCTGAAATCTGTTCTAGGACTAAATAAGTAAAAATAAGCCTGATTCGGGCTTGAAGACTTACAGAAGAGTTTTATTGTAAAAGTCTCAGTAGGACATCAAAGAGACAAAAGAAGTGTTTTTGTCCCTTTTTAGGGATCAGTACACCAAAAGTGTAATAGGCAATTCACACTACCGTGTTTATGGCAATTTTATGTGTTTACGAGCCAAACACGCTAATTTTTAGATGTTTTCCCATGTACTCAATTGTCAAAAAATTTACGTGTTTCAAAATTAAACTCATTCAACAACCAGTAAAAGGCAGGGTTCCAAGTACTTCTTGATGTATGTTCAGTCGATTTATTTATTTTAGTGCTTATTGAACACGGTTTGTAATGGCGGCAAAATATGTAAACAAAGTCGAAATTAAAAAAGGTTGTAGCATTTCTATAACAACAAGCAGCGTATTCGGAAAGTTATGATTTGTGTTGGCTTAAAAGTATTAAAAACCTCAGTTTTGGCTCAATTTTTCAATTCAAATGGAAAAATGTACATACACATGTAAAATTCTAATTAATAACTTTGCAAAATTATTAATATTTAGGACACCAAACAAATTTTTAGTTGCTGGTTTGCTACCACCTTTTATGAATTCGTCATGCTGTAAACAGAAAGTTTATAAAATTGTAGTCTGAACAACTTTGTTTAGTTTCTTAATATATTTGCCGAAACACGTTAAACTATAGCAGTGTGAATATAGAATAAAGGGACTCTACTGCTTTCGCTACGCTTTTCGTCTGTCTGTCACAGGCTGGTTTTCGAGAGCCGTAAATCCTACGGACCTGAAGTTTTCACAGAACATGAAAAACTTTGGCCGCTACAACAACAAATATATGACAGCTAAAAATCAAAGGGCGTTCTAAGCCGAGCAAGGAAACATATTGAATTACTAGTGTAATAAATATGCAGATACTAATGTATATATAGACACTTGAAATTTACAAAGTTAATGTATTTATTGTACAGACTACAATAATTAACACTGATATTTAAGAGGCAAAATTTTAAATAAAAAAAAACGCTAAAACCTAAATTTAAAAAGAAACTTAAATTAAAAAAAAACTGCCAAAACGAAAAATCGGCAAAATGAAAAAAGCGCTTAGTAGAAAAAAAAGCACCAAAAGCAACAAAAAATCGCAAAACCGCAAAAAATCGCCAAAATTAAAGAGATCGCCAAACAATTAAAAAAAATCGCAAAAAATCGAAAAAATCGTCAAAACGATAAAGAACCAAAATTAAAAAAAAATCTTTAAGAAATTTATTATTTTACATATTGTCATAATTTTATTTTAAACAAAATTTATTTCCTGGAGTTTAAGCATTGTCTATATGCAGCATTTCATTTGTTATTTTTCATTGCTGGGTTTTGTATAAGTTTTGAAAGCCCACTATGCTTATTTTTGAAAACTATTTATATACTTGTAAATTCTCAAATGGTTTTTGAAAGTACATAAGATAAAAGGTTTGTAACTGTTCAAAATTGTGTTTGAAGTCTACTGACGATTTGGTAAAGCACCAGTGAAATGCTGCATACAGACAATGCTTAAACTCCAGCAAATAAATTTCATTTAAAACTTCAAAAAAATCACTAAAACTAAAAATACAATAAAAAACGAGAAAAATCACCAAAAATGAAAAGAAATCACCAGAACGAAAAAAGCGCCAAAATAAAAACAAGTACAATGTTCAAAATAAATCGCCAAAAACTGATAAAATCGCCAAAACGAAAAAAGTGCCAAAAGTAAAATAATTACCAAAAACCGATAAAATCACCAAAACGAAAAAAAATGCCAAGACTGAAAAAAGCGTCAAAACTAAAAAAAGCGCCAAAACTAAAATAAATCGCTAAAACTAAAAATATCAAAAAAAAAAAGAAAAAAAACGTTTAAGCAAATAAACGCCAAAAATTAAAAAATCGCTAAAACTAAAAAAAAATTGGCAAAACAAAAAAACCACACAAACGAAAAATCGCGTAAACCCGAAAAAATCACCTAAATGAAAAAATCGCCAAAACTAAAAAAAAGTCGTCAAAAACCCAAAAAAAGTTCAAAAATATAAAAAAAAACTAAAATTAAACGAAAAAATTTCCAAAATGAAAAAAGGGCAAAAACGAACAGGAATATACATATATGTATGTGTATTCGTATGGAACCCTTCGCAAGGTCACACTTTACTGAATTCATTTAAGATATGGCCAGCAGAGAGATAGAGGGGTAATATGTTTCACAAAAGTGATCGTTGAAGTGGTTTACTTAAAAGTGCTGAACTGCTAAAATGAAGGGATGTACTATAGCAATGTGCGAAAAGAGGGGAACTTTAGCTCCCCCAAAGGCCAAACGTAAACTTTAAAAATCCCAATAAATGTATACATATATTTTTGTCGTCCCATCTCACAGAAACAGTCGTTAGAAACTTGTAATTTGCTTGTGTTATTATACAGCGTTATCAGTCGTCATTGGCGTCGTTAGGCTTTTTGGGGGCCCACCCACAAGAAAACTTTCTAGCTACGCCAATACCAATCATATTTTACGTTTATTGCAAAACTTAGAAAAACGTTATCAATTGTGTTTTGTCTGACAGTTAGAGCAAAATATCAAACTATTTATCGAAAAACTTTTAATGCCTTTAAAATATTCATACTCATTAATAAAAACATTCACTTGAAATGTAATAAAAACCATTTAACAATTTATTTGATTAGCAGAAGACTGCCAGCCATAAGGGCTTTCGCACCATCACCTATTAAAAGCACCGAAGAGAAATATTTTTATATTTAATTAAAGTGATAGAACGTGTCTCCATAAAGAAATATAATCTAAAAAGTAACACCATGAATTGTGGTAAATTCTTAGTATTGTTAGCTTTTATAGCAATATCCAGCAGTGTCTATGGTAAGTTGATGTAAATAATTTTTATTGAAAGTGAAAATATGAGTGTTGTTATTAAATAGCCAACATAATTAAATATAAGAGACAAATATAGGCTTCAATGGTTAAATGGTTTCATATTTAAAAAATGGTTAATGGTTTTTTATTATTTGACTAAATTTACCACTTGTTATAAAAATGCGGGTGTTTTGAATAGCACAGGCCTACAAAAATGTTTTGTTAACGTAACTTCTTTCAGCTAAACCAAGTTCTCTATATTTGACTAAAGTTCGTAATCCAAATTGATTATATAGGCTAAGGCTTTTAACGTTATACTCAGAAAGATTTAGACATGTTGAATATTTCCAAGGAACAAGGCAGAAATCAACATCAATTTAGTTATTAGCGTATACAGCAGACAGAACATAACAACGCTGTGTATCTTGTTTATCACCAAGTGTAAGGTGGTTCTATTGAATGTAATTGTAATTCAAAAACGTGAACAACCTTTTCTTTGGGGAGATCAAGACCGTTTTATGTGGGTTACACCACGCCAAAACTGTCAGTTTGAGAAAATCTTTTTTGGATTTCCCCAATTTTTTTATATCTTTTAATACCCCTCAGAAAAGCATTCCAGGTATATTTTAACATTTTTTTTTACCACTCGTTCAAAAGATATTAAATTTAAGAAAAAATCTACTTTTTCAGTTTTTTGCTCATAAGTTTCTTACTAATGGATCAAATTGCACAACTTTTTTTAGTTTTGGGTTTTTGATGTTTTTTTTTCAGAAAAAAAATAGAAAACAAATATTGAAATTTTTTTTAGTTTGATTTTTCAATTTGAAATTTTAAACCGTATTTTTAAAAATGGGTGTATCCTTTGATTTTTCATCAACACAATAAATTTTAAGCCCAGTCCGGCATTCAATACCTACTATTTTTACGATTTTTGAAAATTTGAAGAAAAAAAATTTGTAAAGCATAAAAAATCTTGTAAATCTTGTGTTTATGGTATACAATATGTTCAGCATTTTTTTGTGAAACGTCTCAAGCAACATTTTTGTAGAATATTTTAACACTCTAATTCTTCAATATATGGGTCATTTTAACCCCTTCTACTATAGGCTCTCAAAGACTCTTTGTGCTTTATATAAGTTTCTAAGCCTACTACTCTTATTCTATTGTGATTTTCAAATAAGAGGCTTAAGACTTTTCAAAAGTGTGGTTGAAGTTTACTGATGATTTGCTAAAGCACCAATGTAATACAGGCATATAAATAGACATTCTGAACCCACTACAAATAAAACTTTTTTTAAATAAAATTGGCAGAATATCTCAAATAATAAATTTAATAAATGATATCAGAAACTATTTTATCTATAAAGAACATTGTTTTATGGTGGGTATTTCACCTGAACTTATTTCTCAAGTTATCTTCAAATTTATTTCGATATCTTTTATGTCCATAAACAACAAATGGACACAGTAGCAAATTGCAAAAAAAAACCAGTCAAAAGTTCTAAAAACCACTAAACAATTATATGAATCTTATCAATAATTCTCCTTATCGGGTACTATAAGTTCAATAAAATGTGTGATTGAAAATTTGTTATCATATTTTTAAACACACTTTTATGCTTTCTAATTAATGCCACTAAAAGATAAACATTCTCAGGTTTGACACGAAAGAAATTATCTTTTCAAAATTGTACTTAAGAAAAGAAAATATGTATATAAAGAAGTTTAAAGAATTTGCCGGCACTAAAATAAAATTATTTCTTCACGTTGGACATAAACGAATTATCTTCTCAAAATTGTACTTAAGAAGTATTTTTTTGAAAAATGGAAAATCATTAAGAAATATGATTTCTAAACGGTACTTTTTATAATGTACTTTTTTTGGAAGGAACTTTTTTTAAAACGTATTTTTTCTAAAGTGTAATTTTTAAAAGGTATTTCTCTTTAAAGTACTTTTTTAAGAAGTACTTTTTTTAAAGATATTTTTAAAAGATACCTATTAAAGGGTACTTTTTCTATAGGGAACTTTTTAATAGGTAATTTATAAAAACAATTTTTTTAAAGAGATTTTTTTAAAGGCATTCTTCCTAATGTACTTTTTTAAAAATGACTTTTTTTAAAGCTACTTAAAACGTACTTTTTTTAGTAAATTAGCTTTAAAAAGTACTTTTAAAAAAGTATTTTTTCAACAGGTACCTGTTTTAAAAAGTACTTTTTGCAAAAGATATATTTTCTTAAAGGTTTTTTTAACCGATACTTTTTTAAAGCAAATTTTTCTAAATGCTACTTTTTAAAAGGTATTGTTTTAAAAGATACTATTTTAAAAGGTATGTAGTTTTTTAAAACGTACTTTTTTTAAAGGTACTTTTTTAAAAGGTATTTTTTTAATAGGTAATTTTAAAAGGTATTTTTTAAAAGGTAATTTTAAAAGGTACTTTTTTGAAAGGTACTTTTTTAAAGGTACTTTTTTAAAATTAATCTTTTTTAAAGGTACTTTTTTCAAAGGAACTTTTTTAAAAGGTACTTTTTTAAAAGATACTTTTTTAAAAGGTACTCTTTTAAAAGGTACTTTTTTAAAAGGTACTTTTTTAAAAGGTACTTTTTTAAAAGGTACTTTTTTAAAAGCTACTTTTTTAAAAGGTACTTTTTTCAAAGGAACTTTTTTAAAAGGTACTTTTTTAAAAGGTACTTTTTTAAAAGATACTTTTTTAAAAGGTACTCTTTTAAAAGGTACTTTTTTAAAAGGTACTTTTTTAAAAGGTACTTTTTTAAAAGGTACTTTTTTAAAAGGTACTTTTTTAAAAGGTACTTTTTTAAAAGGTACTTTTTTAAAAGGTACTTTTTTAAAAGGTACTTTTTTAAAAGGTACTTTTTTAAAAGGTACTTTTTTAAAAGGTGCTTTTTTAAAAGGTACTTTTTTAAAATGTACTTTTTTAAAAGGTACTTTTTTAAAAGGTACTTTTTTAAAATGTACTTTTTTAAAAGGTACTTTTTTAAAAGATACTTTTTTAAAAGGTACTTTTTTAAAAGGTACTTTTTTAAAAGGTCCTTTTTTAAAAGGTACTTTCTTAAAAGGTACTTTTTTAAAACGTACTTTCTTAAAAGGTACTTTTTTAAAACGTACTTTCTTAAAAGGTACTTTTTTAAAAGGTATTTTTTAAAAGGTAATTTTTTAAAAGGTACTTTCTTAAAAGGTACATTTTTAAAAGGTACTTTTTTTAAAGGTACTTTTTTAAAAGGTCCTTTTTTAAAAGGTACTTTTTTAAAAGTTACTTTTTTAAAAGGTACTTTTTAAAAGGTCCTTTTTAAAAGGTACTTTTTTAAAAGGTACTTTCTTAAAAGGTACTTTTTTAAAGGTATTTTTTAATAGGTACTTTTTTAAAAGGTACTTTTTTAAAAGGTACTTTTTTAAAAGATACTTTTTTAAAAGGTACTTTTTTAAAAGGTACTTTTTTAAAAGGTATTTTTTTAAAAGGTACTTTTTTAAAAGGTACTCTTTTAAAAGGTAATTTTTAATAGGTACTTTTTTAAAAGGTACTTTTTAAAAGGTACTTTTTTAAAAGGTACTTTTTTAAAAGGTACTTTTTAAAAGGTACTTTTTTAAAATGTACTTTTTTAAAAGGTACTTTTTTAAAAGGTACTTTTTTAAAATGTACTTTTTTAAAAGGTACTTTTTTAAAAGGTACTTTTTTAAAAGGTACTTTTTTAAAAGGTCCTTTTTTAAAAGGTACTTTCTTAAAAGGTACTTTTTTAAAACGTACTTTCTTAAAAGGTACTTTTTTAAAATGTACTTTCTTAAAAGGTACTTTTTTAAAAGGTATTTTTTAAAAGGTAATTTTTTAAAAGGTACTTTCTTAAAAGGTACATTTTTAAAAGGTACTTTTTAAAAGGTACTTTTTTTAAAGGTACTTTTTTAAAAGGTCCTTTTTTAAAAGGTACTTTTTTAAAAGTTACTTTTTTAAAAGGTACTTTTTAAAAGGTCCTTTTTAAAAGGTACTTTTTTAAAAGGTACTTTCTTAAAAGGTACTTTTTTAAAGGTATTTTTTAATAGGTACTTTTTTAAAAGGTACTTTTTTAAAAGGTACTTTTTTAAAAGGTACTTTTTTAAAAGGTACTTTTTTAAAAGGTACTTTATAAAAGGTACTTTTTTAAAAGGTACTTTTTTAATACGTACTTTTTTAAAAAATACTTTTTAAAAGGTACTTTTTTAAAAGGTACTTTTTTAAAAGGTACTTTTTTAAAAGGTACTTTTTTAAAAGGTACTTTTTTAAAAGGTAATTTTTTAAGAGGTACTTTTTTAAAAGGTACTTTTTTAAAAGATACTTTTTTAAAAGGTACTTTTTTAAAAGATACTTTTTTAAAAGGTTCTTTTTTAAAAGGTACTTTTTTAAAAGGTACTTTTTTAAAAGGTACTTTTTTAAAAGGTACTTTTTTAAAAGGCACATTTTTAAAAGATACTTTTTTAAATGTACTTTTTTAAAAGGTATTTTTTTAAAAGGTTTTTTTTTAAAAGGAACTTTTTTAAAAGGTAATATTTTAAAAGGTACTTTTTTAAAAGATACTTTTAAAGGGTACTTTTAAATGGTACTTTTTTGAAGTGTAAAAGAGCAGAACCTTCGTTTGAATTTTATATACCTTCGTCTAATATAATTTTACGAGATCTTCTTACGAATTAAATTAAGTCTTTAAACGAAATTTAGAATTTTAACATTCATCTTACTTTTGGAAAATTTCAGCCCAACCTGGTTATGGTCCCGGTGAACAAGATTGGGGTTTTATTGATGTTCGTAAAGGGGCTCATATGTTTTATTGGCTTTACTTCACGACAGCCAATGTAAACAACTATACAGACCGCCCCTTGGCCATTTGGTTACAAGGTGGTCCAGGTGCTTCATCGACCGGTTATGGTAATTTTGAAGAGCTAGGTCCTCTTGATATCTATGGAAATCATCGTAATTGGACTTGGGTTAAAGATATGAATGTTTTGTTCATCGACAATCCAGTCGGCAGTGGATTTTCTTATGTTGACAACAGTCGTTATTTGGCCTCCAATAACAGCCAGATCGCCTTGGATTTAGTGGAATTTATGAAGGGTTTCTATAATATGCATCCCGAGTTTGTGGATGTGCCATTGCATATTTTCTGCGAAAGTTATGGTGGTAAAATGGCACCAGAATTTGCCTTGGAATTGTACAAAGCCATACAACGAAAGGAGATTAAATGTAAATTGCGTTCGGTGGCTTTAGGTGATCCCTGGACCTCACCTATAGATTCGGTGCTGTCTTGGGGTCCTTTGCTGCTAAATATGGTAAGGAGAGGGGTTAAATATCAGGGACAAATTAAAAATAATAATTGATTGATTTTATATTGCTTTTAGGGTATTGTCGATCAAGACGGCTATAATAAGATTATGGCAGCAGCTAACAAAACTTTGGAATTGGTACAAAATGAAAAATGGACTAGAGCCACCCAACAATGGAGCGCTACACAATTTGTTTTACTTAGGGAATCTAAAGGAGTAGATTTCTACAATATTGAAAAACCCACTAGAGGAGATGCATACCTACGAATGTTGTCACGCAGCAACAACTATCGAGGTAAAAATCAGTATTATAAAATTCAGCTATACAAGTAATTTCTATTTTTAATTTTGCTTACATTGCTCTTAATATTTTTAGAGCGAATGTATCGTACCTTGGTACGTTACGATATTGATGAGGATCTAGATCAAAAATTGGACATGTTAATGCGTGGTCCTGTTAGTAAAGCTTTGGATATTCCCCCCAACATTGTGTGGGGCTCCCAAAGCCAAATTACCTTTACGCGCTTAATGGGTGATTTTATGAAACCGGTTATTCATATTGGTAAGTGGTAAATATTTTTTTTTTCTAATTTGGATTTTGTTACACCCTTTTCACTAAAGGTGCAAAGGACTTTCGACTTTGGCATACAAAAATACATAAACAAATTAAAAGGTTTTAACCCTTTCGACCCGGCTCGTAGACATCTGTACCATAGCTCTTTCAACACATCCCTAAAAGTTTCAAATTAAATTTTTCTGGGTTGTGAAATGAAGCGTATCTTCTTACAGCTTTCCTAAATGCATTCTAAAAGGTTCCATTGCGAATTTTTGGTGCTTGTGTTCACGACACCGTTTTTTGTGAGTTGCAACGCAGCCCAACTGTAGTACGTATTTAATTCTTGCAAATTTTTGCACAACATTCAGTGCAAAAATTCCGAAAACATTAAAAATAAAGCAGAATTGATGTTTTTACAAGAGTTGACAATTGTGACAGGTATTTATATTTACTAGGATCCCGGCCAGTGGTCGAAATTCGACCAATTTATCCGTAACCGGGTTTGTTTGTAGCCGGTTTTGGAACTGGTTTTGTAACCGGTCTTAGGCAAAATAAAATATTGTGAATTTCTAGAGAAAAATACATGTTAAAACCCCTAATAATTTTTTCAGGTTTTCTTTCAACGATGATATATTACTTATGATATATTATTTAGATAGCACTATACAACAATTTCACAATTTTTTCAAAACTACGGGGCACTGTAAGACGATTCTGGTAGAGGAGACAAAAAAAATATATACGTATGTCGGCATTCAAGCTCCAGACTCAACTTGTACTCCAGAAATCATTGAAAACTATGTTTAAGGGTTAACTTCATACTTATTCACAATTAGTACTCGGCATAGGAAATCTTGTAAGTCTTGCGTTTAAGGTATAATATGTGTTCAGGATTTTTATGTAAAACACCACGAGAAACATTTTTCTACAGCATTTTAACCCTATAACTCTTCGTTTTATAGGTCTTTTCGTATATTTCTTAAAAAAGGGGGCAAAAAATCTGCCTTCAGTGGCGATATAGGGGGCTGATATGTTTTACAAAAATATTCGCCATGAAATTGTACTAAAGGTTTTTAAAGAGACCCAAGCTTCAGACTTAATTCGGACACTAGAAATCACATAAAATGTTATATGTGTTTAAGGGTTAATTTCGTCGCTATGCACAATTCGTACTCGGCATAAAAAGTCTTGTAAGCCTTACGGTATAAGATGTATTTAGGTTTTTTATGTACAAGACCACGGGGAACATTTTTTTTCCACCTTTTTAAAGAAATGTACAAAAAGACCCATACAACGAAGAGTTACAGGGCTAAAATGTTCCAAAAAAAAATGTTACTCGTGGTGCTTTACATGAAAGTACTAATCACATCTTATACGTTAAACGTAAGACTTACAAGGTGTCGAGTACTAGTTGTGAATAAGTATGAAGTTAACCCTTAAACATAATTTAAGTTTTCAATGATTGAGTCTGGAGCTTGGTTGTCTTAAAAGACCTGTAGTAAAACCTTAAAGCCAGCATTTTTATAGACATTTTATCCCCTCACTCCTCCTGTTTAAGCGTGTTTTTACGATTTGTTAGAAAAGAGGCAAAAATTTCCGTTATGGAGGGGGGATAGAATGTTAATATATTCCACAAAAATATTTGCCCTAATATTTTCTACAAAGTTGTCAAATATATCCTACACCTCAGATGTAAAGAACACAGAGTTTTCTGTACCGATATGCTGCACGAATAGGCCAAAAGGGCGAAACTTTAACCACCCCTACAACAACATACATTTATTTAAAATTTTTTGGTCTCTATCAGAATCGGTTTACAGAACCCGGTATTTTTTTTCGTGTTATCAAAAATTTTATTGCACCATTGCCATTCGAAAGTCGGGTCGGAAGGTTTGAGCAAGTTGCAATATTAGTAATAAACCACTAGAACTGTAAATGAGGGCCGAAATCACAGAAATCACGCATGACAAAATGACCCAAAAAAAGTTTTATAAAATTTCTAGTATCCTTAAAATTTTTTAAAAATAAGCAAAAAAAGTTGCTTTAATTTTAACAACATAAGAACCCAAACAAAATCTGAAATAAAAAATTACCGAAAACTGTCAAAGAATCATTAACTTTGAAAACCTTTAATATGTCATGAATAACTAACTACTTTCTTAAGATTCACTTCTTTACGGACATGTCAAGAACTTCATTCCTTGGTGAATGATATATCATATTCGGCCTATTCAAATTATAGAACTCTTATTTTTATTTACATAAATTTTAGTCAACGAACTATTGGATCAAACTGATCTGAAGGTGGGCGTTTTCTCTGGACAATTAGATTTAATCTGCGCTACTGCTGGTACTGTCAATTGGATTGAGAAAATGGAATGGAGTTATCGCAACAAATATTTGGAAGCTCCACGTTTGGCCATAGATGTTGATCGCATTTTAGAGGGTTACGAAAAGTCTGCTGGCAACTTTACCATGTTCTGGGTAGATCGTGCTGGTCACATGGTACCTGCTGATAATCCCGCTGCTATGAGTCATATTCTCAAAAAGTTTACGAATTATGGTTAATAGTTACTGCTATAGAAAACTAGTTTGCAAATAAATAAAATTTTTAAAAAGTATTTTACAAAATTGATTTTTAAAAGGAACTTTCTTAAGATGCACTTTTTATAAAAGACATGAAAAAAAACGAGTTACATCATGGGCTCTAATGATACTGCATGCGTTCAACCTCGGATGAAAAACGCATGATTTTAACATTAGCGTGTCATTGGTGGTCATGCGTTCAAATTTAAATAAACAACTACTCGTCCTTCAAATGAGTGCTTATGACCGATGAAAACTCGATGATTTTAGCCCGTTTTCGTATGCATGCGAAATATTAATAAAAAATATAAACTTAAAAAAATATTGACAGGGCTGGGATACGAACCCGTGCTCATCAGACGTCAAACATGCTCTCTACAGCTGAACCATATCCTAGTTATTTTTCAATGAGACAAAACTTGTTTCAAAGTACTTATCCCTGCAAATATGTCGTCATGATTTAATTCGTTTTTGCATGCCTTTTTCGCTGGATAAATAATGCAATATTTTACATATGATTAGCTAGCAATGCCGCATGCGTTTTGCATGAGTTCAAAAACTACAGCTTTATTAAGATTTACGATGGCATTAAGAATGCATTCCAAGAAACAAGTTCTTAAGAAATCATAAAAACACTATTTCATTTTGCACGCGTTCATTTATTTTTTGCTGGCAATGTACATATAATTTAAATGGGACTTATTTTAGAAAGAACTTATTTAAAGTAATTTTTAAAAGGAACTTTTCTTTAAATGTTATTTTTTAAAAGGTACTTTTTAACATTTTTTTTAAAGTACGTTTTCTTAAAAGGAACTCTTTTTTCAAAAGTACTTTTTCTTAAAATACACTTTTTCTTGAAAGGTACTTTTCCTTAACCCTCTGCGACTGACGTCGTAATCTAGCAGACACCAGTATACAGAAAACATTGTTTTACGCCATAATTATACAAATATCCATTCTGGTGTTTTCAGTACCTTCTTATTACGTACTCGTGTGTACGTTAATGCGAAGAAAGCAATTGAAACGAGCGCACGCGTTGATGTGAGCACAAAAGTGTCTACAAGTCTACCACGTCAGTATTGAGTTAGTCCTGACCAAATACGTTATAACTTTTTATTACGCCATTGATATTATCTCTTTTTTCTCTATATTGATTAGCTTAGGTATAAGCTAAAATTAATGTTAAACTTTTTACAAAAAAAATATTAGCAGTCGAAATAGTGTCTGGTGTACTACCACATCAGTGGAAGTCACGTCAACCGCAGAGGGTTAAAAGATATTTATTTTATTTTTATTTATTTTATTTATTTTTTTTTTTTTTTTTTTGAAAGAGAAGTAACACAATCAGGCACTAATGCCTACCAGTTAATTATTGTGTTACCTTCTTTGGGAATGGGGTAGTGTAGAGAGAACAGGTGGTGAAGTGAGAGATAGATAGAAAGCTTAATTTTACAACGCTGCTATTGGGCGTTTTTTTATAGAACAGTTTTGCAAGGCCCTCTGGTGTCAAGTAGAGGCATTGAGTTGTTTAAGCTGTGTAGTCATTTTATTAGTTGTTTTTACTTCGCCGACGGTTCTGCTACAATACCGACGAAGGAGGGTGCTGTAAAGTACATTAGGATAAGTTAGTATAAATCGCAGCTGGTACTGCCAAAATGATCAGTGCTATGCCTTCATCAGTTTAACAGTCCAAGAACAACCAACACAATAACACATCGATGCACATGAGAAAAATGCGTGATATTGTTGGCTTGCCTGAAACTAGTCTTGAACTCAAGACCTCAAGGTTTGTAGTCAAACCCGCTAACTACTCAGCCAAAGCACGATCAATGATCTGCAGTGCTTATCGCTGACGGTGATGATATTACTGACTTCACATTTTAAAACGAAAGTACGAAACGGTAAGATATTCCAACTCTGAAGATGAATTTGCGGGAAAAGTTTTTAGTAAATATTTTGCAGACTTTTTTGTATAATACAATACAAATAGTTACCCTCGTTTGTATACAAACATGATTTTGCTTCTAAGAGTTTGAAAAGTATTTTCCTGTAAATTTTAAAAGAAAAAGTTAAGCTTTTGACGAAAAAAAAACTCTGATTTTTTGTTTTATTTTCTTGTGTTTCTTGGCACAATTCTTTACAGTACACTATGGTTCAGACGACCACTTTCTTTGGGCCAAAACGATATTTTTTAGATGCTCTCTTTTGATACATTTGTTATTGCAATCTAGTAGGCCACACTTCAGACTAACTAAAAATACATTTGGTTTTTATTAACATTAATTAACCGTTTAATTATAAGCCATCAAAGTTTGACTTGACTCTTTCTAAAAAGTTATAATTGTAATTGGAAAATAAGATTTTTTGAAGCTTTTACCTGCAGTTATTAGCTAAACAGGTACACAAATTAAAAAGAATATTATTATGAAAAAGAAAGATAATGGTTTTTCGATTAACTTAAGCGAAAAACACAATCCAAAAAATTTTTGTAATATTCAAAATCCTTAGTGTTTCACATAACCTATAAAATCGTTGTTTTTTAAATGTAAATAAGCTTTTAAAAAAAGCTTCCATCAGTTTTCACCATAAGACTTTCAGAAATTGTTGAATTGGGGTATTGGGATTTTAATTTAGTTTTCGTTTCGTGCGATGTTTTAGCGATTTTCGAGAAAGTAAAACTTTTTTAAAAATAGTCGTTCCACTAAAACTTTTCAAACATGTTTCAAGGAATTATTATAACATTGAAATAAGAGGTTTTCAAGTAATATTTAGAAAAAAAAACTATTAAGAGAACAATTCTGAGTAATTCCGCTTATATTTAACGGCCATGGCGGCATCCAAGAGCGGAAAAATGTCCTTCCCCCGTACTAAAAGTCTATAAATATCTTACATATTTCTGTTGTGTTTTGGAACATTAGGTCAGTTAGCAATTGTACCATGAACTAGTTATATGAAGAATAACGTGCATACAAATTCGGTATTTTTAAGAAATTGTGACAAAAAAATAATAATTTCTTTTGTTGTGGATTTTTGTTTATGATTTCGAAATAAAAAACACTATGGTTGTTTTTACTTTTATACAGGGACCGTAACGATGAGTAATATCATAAAAATTACGATTTATAATTGAGTTTTATTTTTTGATCGTAAAATAATTCTTATTTTTTACTTTAATTAATTTTAGCTCGAAAATAACGATTATTTTAAATTTTTATTTTTTTTATTCGAAAGTAACGATTATTTCTTGATTTTTATTTTTTGCTTATAAATAACGATTACTGTAGATTTTAATTCTCATAATACGTTTTAGTCAAACAGCTTAATTTGCTAAATTTACCTGGCACAAAGGATATGAATATAAATTTGCAAATTTTGTTTATAAATACTAGACATCTGCAACAAATCATTTAAAATGACTTTCCTTTATTGTTTTTATGTATGTTTGTATGTGGATTTGTACATATTTATGTACTATTACATACATATACATATGTATGGGTCAAATCTAGTAAGTGAAAATTTATAGCCTTTCTGTTGACCGATTTGTCTGAAATTTAGTAGACACATTTACTGAGTGTTGGCGTTTTAGTATTTTCGCGTCTTAAAAGTTTTTGGGAATCCGGGGAACTTCTAAGATTTAAAGAAGATTTTTGTAAATGTTTTTGTGAATCCGGGGAGCTTCTGAGATTTCGGGGAGATTTTTGTAAACGTTTTTG
This sequence comes from Panzeria rudis, assembly GCA_956483635.1. NCBI lineage: Eukaryota > Metazoa > Arthropoda > Insecta > Diptera > Tachinidae > Panzeria > Panzeria rudis. The sequence continues at coordinate 111,621,245 of OY101449.1, forward strand.
GGAATCCGAGGAACTTTTGGGATTTTGGGAAGATTTTTGTAATAGTTGTTAGGATTCCGTGGAACTTCTAGCATTTTGGAAGTCCGGGGAACTTCTAGCATTTCGGGAGTCCGGGGAACTTCTGGGATTTTGGGGAAAATTTCATCCCAATTTTGGAGCATTTTTAGACCGCTTTTGTGTCTAAGGGTGAAGTCATTGCTTAGTGAAGGTGTCTCGGCTAGACACCAAGTGTCTCGGCTAAATTCCTGAAAAGTATCACTTAAGTATCTTCCAGGCAATATTTAAAAAAGTATGTAGTTATGAATTACTGTGAATTGAAATTCAAATGACTTGTTGCATATGACTAATATTGATTATTTTTAAGCAAAAAATTAAAGTCAAGAAATAATCGTTACTTTCGATCAAAAAATTTAAAATAATCGTTATTTTTGAGCTAAAAAATACAACTCAAAAATAAGAATTATTTTACGATCAAAAAATAAAACTCAATCATAATTTTTATTAATTGATTTTTTAGTAAAAATTGTAAATAAAAGTTTATTGCATAAATGGAAAGCATGTCAAAAGATATTAATTTTATTGTTCAACAACATGTTACTAATATTCTGGGATCATTATGATTTTTTTGGTAAAAAATTTGAGCAATAATCGATATTTTCGGTCCCTTGAATGGGCGTGGCACTATGCTGAAGCTTAATAATGTGTAGGCCAATTTTCATTAGATTCAGTTAAGTAGAAGTAGTTTAAAAATATATTTACTTTGAATGGGCGTGGCACTGCCCACTTTTTCATCACTATATTGCGCTGTCACAGGAAGGGAATGCTCTTACAAAGTTTCATAAGAATCGATAAAGATCTACGCCCTAAAATAGTTTTGGCCAAAGAAAGTGGTCGTCTGAGCCATAGTGCAGTGGTGACAGCATTAAAGTTTCATTTGCTATGCCACACATGAAATTGTTTGTTTCCTGCTACTTTTCAATTTTGTTCTTTATGGCGTTTTTTTTTTTTTTGTATAATGTTGCATAATCAAAAAGTTTAACTAAATTGATTAAGTTTTAAGTGACACAACTAATTAGACTAGATTTACAAGAAAATTTAAGTGAAAATTTTTCTGACGAACAGTACAGAGAAATAGCAACAGTTTTCAAATTCCTTATATTTTATGAAATAATCTGAGAAACCTAGTGACTCTCTTACTTTCAAAATAGCGGGCATTCCCTACCTCCCACGACTTCGAAAACTCAAAATTAAGCTCAAGAGCATATATGTAACTAAAGACGTGAAAAAATTGCATTCTATATGAAATGCAAAGTGAAATGATTATTTTACTGTACACAGAAAAAAATAGCCAAGAATTATATTCAATAAAACCATGTTATTAAAAAAATATGAATTTCAATAACATTTATCTTTAACATAATAAAATATTTCGTTGTAAGTATTTCTTTTCCATGCCGGTTATTTCTTTTCTTTTTATACATAAGTACTTAAAACAAGTTGTATCCCATAAAAAAATAAATGGGATATGGCTCAGCTAGAGAGTGTATGCTTTACGTCCGGAAAGCCCGGGTTCGTATTCCAGCCATGTCAACATTTTTTTAATTTATATATATATATATATATATTTTTATTTTGAAATAATTTTGTTATCAATATAGGGGAATTCTTTATCACAGGAAATTTGAAAAAAAATTATTGAATACCGGGATTTTTGTTATCAAAAACGAAACTTATTTTTTTCTGTGTACGTACTATTTATAATTTTAGAAAATAAACAATATGATATTCGGTTTTAATTGGATCATTGAGTTAAAAATAAGTAAAGCATTTGCATTCAAAATGAGATTCACCCACATGTGTATGCATTAAATCATAAATATTTTAATTAACTTCATCACTTACAAAGCATTCTTTGGCATTATCCAAAATCTGTTCATGTTTGTAACACTAAAAGCTCATAACAGCTTAAACATGATAACATAAACATTGATTGCAGCGCTTACAGGCAAACGAAAAACAATTATTGTTGCAGAACGAAATTACTACAAATAAAAACAGTAAGAACATGAACAGAAAACACATCTACTCCGCATATTTGCCCGTTTATCTGCAGCCATTTCCATATGACGAAGATTATGTCATTCAACTTAAATTGTGTGACATCATTAAAAATTCATTCATACTTTTATCAGTGTTTTCCAATGCAGATGTTGTTGTTATTGTTGTTGTTGTTTCTGCTGCTTACTTGATATTTTTGAAAAAATGCCTCAGCATCAGTACAAGTGATGTGATTTGGGATAATCACGCGCTAGTTAGACATTTATACCAAATAGACCGTAAAACTTCCTAAACTGCATAGAATGGTCAAGAGAAAAAAAATCTTTGTGTACAGAATAGATACGTGTTTACTTTTACCTCTTCATTGAACGATTTTATCAGAAAATCATTGGGCAGATAATTAAATTACAAAAACGGAGCAACACTAATTGATTGCTAAGTGAGATGTAGGATTAACTTTAAGATTTTTTTAAGATAACTTTTAGTGATTTTAATTTGGTGGCACAAGATTAAGAATTAATAATTAAAATTATGCCTATCAATAAGGATTATAAATTAAAATTTGATTTTTGTTAGGGCATCTATATAAGTATATGGCTGTTTTCATAAAAGTATTAAGTAAATAATTGCTGCAAAAAAAACCGACTACAAAATAGGTGTGGTACCGCCCCCATATTTTATCATCATGTACTTTTACGAGAACTAATTGTGTGTGCGAAGTTTCATAAGAACCGGATAAGTAGAAGTAGTTAAAATTAGGGATGTAACGATACGCCGTTTTGCCGATCCGATACCGATACCGATATTTAAAAATAAATATCGCCGATACCGATTCCGATACCGATACGAATATTGAAATTGAGTTCTAGTTTAGATCAACAAAACTCAAGTGCAATTTTTTTATTATATAAAAGAGAATATTTAAAATTGATTTTAACCCAGTATAAAAAATTGGAAGTAATTTTTAAGGAGCTACATTTTCTTTGCTTCAAAAAATCTATATTAAAAATATGCAGATAAATAGTAGAAAAGCAAGAAAAAATTTGTAATTCCTTTGCAATTTTAAAAAATACTCGCCATGCTTTTTAAAAAATCGATTTTTTAAAGAACATTTATCAACTAATATTCTTCTAAATAACTTAATAGCTTAATTATTAAAAGTCTTCTAAAAGTTTATATTTATTCACTTAAATTTACATGAAAATAAAGTTTTGAGTTTAAATTCGCATAAGAAAATTGTGAAAATGGGTAATTTTTTATCCTTTTTCCTTGAGGAAAAACTATTATAGAACACCGAAAAAGAAATTTGTCCTAGCATCGCTTCCAATTCGGTGATTGGTAATCGAAAAACAGAACTTCTTGCAATGGCAAGGATATGTAAAACTAATTAGAAATTATCCAAATTTGTAATACTTCCGGATCGCGAATTCTACATTCTCATGACTTCTTTGGGGTGTATTTTTTTGCTGGAATAAGATTTAAAAAACAACGACTTGAATTTGAATTCATGGTAAAATTAACAAAAAATAAATAATTTTTTTACAAAATAACAGCATAAAATATTATTAATTTTTAAAATTCATATTAATAAGATTTAAAAAATAACGAAGTGAATTTAATTCATGGTAAAATTGAACAAAAATAAATTATTTATTAAAAAAAACTCTGAAGAAATTTTAAAAGTATCGTCGTATCGACAGTAAAATATCGCCGATACCGATGTATCGGAAAATCTGAAGTATCGCCGATATATCGGTATCGGTATTCGTTACATCCCTAGTTAAAATGAATATTTACTTTTCATGGGCATGTCACTACCCACTTTTCTAGCTACAGTGTTGTATTGTAACGATAACTAAATATGTATACAAAGTTTCATAAGAATCGGTTAAGTATAATTATTTAAAATGCTTATTTACTTTTCATGGGTGGGGCACCGCCCACTTTTCTAAACATAATCTTGTATTGTAACGATAACTAATGGTATATGCAAAGTTTCATAAGAAACGGTTTAGTAGAAGTTGTTGAAAAATAATATTTACTTTCCATGGGCGTGGCACAGTCCACTTTTTTGATCCTGATGTAGTATTTAATTAGAAGCTTAATGTGTGTGTAAAGTTTCATAAGAATCGATTGAGTAGAAGTAATTGAAAACGAATGTGTATTAACTTTGTATAGGCGTGACCCCGCCCACTTTTCAAAGAGGCCAATCTGGAAGTACATTCTTTTGAAAAGAGAAAAGAAATTCGAAATCGGCTTATAAATGGCGGAGCTTTGAGGGGACATATATAAAAAAATACATGACGAATTGATAACCATTCTCGATTAAAAATAAACTCAATGAACATTTTTATATTGTGCTCGGGCCCGAGTCCTATCAGACTCCATTGGAGAATTAAATTAAATTAAACTTTTAGCTGGAGTAAAATTCGCACATTTTCGGTGCCATGACATACCTCAACCCGCCACCCAAGTCTATGCACTTGGCCAGATCATTTGTAAGCTTCATAACTATTTACCATGCTTGGGGAGCAATGATTACATTTTCACTTCAATTACATACAAGTAATTTGTAATTGCCTTGGTGCAATTACAAATTACTTGTAATTATAATTGGACTACTACCAAATACAATTACTTCTGATTGTAATTGCTGTAGTACCAATGACAACTATAAATAATTGTAATTGTAGGAATCCTATTACAAATTACTTGTAATTGTTAATGATATTACAAGTAATTTGTATTGGCATGATTGCAATTACAATTACAAAGAAAATTTAATTTAATTACAATATACTCAATTATATTTTCAAATTTTTGGAAGACTTTTATATAGCCAAAATGACGAAAAATTTCTAAAGATTGTGAGAATAAGAAACAATCCCTTTAATTTTTTTATACTCACAAGCTTGACGAGCAGCAAAAAAATGGCAAAACATCCCTTTTTCTCTCAAAATACGCAAAAAATTGCCGAATTGCAAGCAAGCCGTAAAATTTATTAAACATCGCTAAAATTGTAAGGAATGCAAAAATCTCAGAAAAAATCGCGAAAATTATGAAAATTCGCAAAAACTTAACATTAAAAACATAGAAAAGTCTGAGAGTGATTAAAAATTGGTAAAACTGTTATAAATACAGGAACTGGCTAAAAAAAACAAGCCTTATAATTGCTTAAAAATAGCTAAAATTGTAATGCAAAAAGCTCGGAAAAAATCGCGGAAATGAAGAAAATTCGCAAAAACTTGGTCAGATTAAAAAGATATCAATATCTGGTATTGATAAAAAAAATTGGTAAAACTGTTAAAAAACCAAAAACTAACAAAAAAATTACTTTTATCGCGAATCTTGCGAATTTGCTTCATTTTTTGAACTCATGCCGTTTTCAGTTATTGTGTTATTTTATGCCAAGTGTTTTACTCACTAGGCTACTGCACAATAATGTTCTTACGGGCTTAAAACTTGTTTTCACAAACATGAACACAATTAAAAAAATCTATTTTGCTTCCCCAGGGGTTGAACTCTTTATCGTCTGTATGATAAGCAGATGCACTAATACTCTGCCAATATTCAATTACTAGTAAGTAGTTATTCAACTACTGTATAGTAATTCAGACGATATGTAGATTGTGATTGAAAAGTATGTTGTTCGGTAATGCCAACTCATTACCCAGTTTTTGCTGGGCTGTATGCAGTTTTGCAATTTTTCGCACATTTCCGCTATTTTCGCGATAAGTGATTTTTAGGCGGTTCTTGGCTTTATTACAGTTTTATCGATTTTTAATCACAATAAGACTTTTATATTTTTTTAATGTTAACAAGTTTTTGAGAATTATCGCGATTTTCGCGATTTTTCATAATTTTTTTTGCGTTGCATAAAATTTTAGCTATTTTTAATCAATTTAGACTTGTTTGCAATTTTTTAATTTTTCGCGAACTTTCGCTATTTTTGCGATAATAGTGATTTTTTTACCAGTTCTTGGATTTTTTACAGGTTTACCGATTTTTAGTTCATATAAAACTTTACTGTTTCTTCGAAGTTAGCAAGTTCTTGCGAATTTTCGTCATTTGCGTGATTTTCGCCGAGTTTTTTGCATTCCGTATAATATTAGCTATTTTTAAGCAATTTTAGAGCCATTTGCCATTTTAAAATTTTACGCGAATTTTCGCTATTTTCGCGACAAATGTGTATTGAGCGATGTTTAATGAATTTAGGTGGCAGTTTAAAAATTTTCGCAAATTTTTTTTTCATTTTTGCGATGTAAGTAATTTTTCAACTTTTTATGCTCTTAGAGCTCTAGATATTTCCAGTTATTTTTAGAGATATTAAAAATGTTACATTTTCTGGAATGATTTTTGAATTTAATAAATAATAGATTTTATTTGTAATAAAATACATTTATAGTAATTTTTATTGTTAAAGTAATTATTACCCCTTTATGAGCAATTACTATTACTTTTGCCCAATTACATGTAATTGTAGTTGATAATCTTCAATTATAATTACAATAATTTGTAATTGGTAGTATATCAACTACCCATTACATGTAATTGTAATTGTTCATGCCTCAATTACAATTACATGTAATTTCAATTGCTCTTCAGACAATTACACATTACAAGTAATTGTAATTGCAGTATACCAATTACAAATTACATGTAATGTGTATTTGAGCATGTAATTACAAAATTACAGAATGTAGTCATTACCCCCCAAAGCCTGCTATTTACATTAACCTTAACTAAAGAAAGAATAAGAGATGTCTATATCTCTTCGAATAAAATCATATCCTGTGAATTAATTTTAATGGCCAAAGGCTTATTTCATTCCCCAACAAATTACACTGTAAATTTGAAACGGAACCCACAAATTTGAGGAGAAAAACGTGATCTTAACGTTTTTTGATGTTTTATGAACTTTTGAAAAAATTTAAATTTCGCATAAGAAATACAATGAATGGTTTTCCCTACATCTTCTTAAATATGTATCTCCGAAACTATCGATCAGATAAAAAATTATGTGATAAAACATTTTCAAAAGAAATAAAAAAAATTAAGAAAATCCAAACTATTGTGACGACAAAAATTGCTTTTTCACCTAAGTATCATTTATTCCGACTTTATTAATGATACTTACCATACAGAAAAAAAATGTTTTTTTTTTTAATCACAGTAGTTTGTTTTTATTAAGTTTTTTTATCTCTCTCCTCAAAATTTTTTGAAAATTATAATATGCTCTTTTGCATTTTATATAATGATATTAAATTGATGGGTATGAATTTAATAGCTTAATTATCGGGTCTGTTCTGTGATTTCAAGATTTTAACAAAGGCTAAATTATTGCTTTTGTAAATTGCTCGATTTATAGCATTTGGAAGTTCGTACAAAATATTCTATTGTAAATGACAAAAACTTATAATAGCAGTAAAACCCACTAACAAGTCAGCTATTAACCGTTTGTTTTTGAAATCACGTTCTTTGAAATCGCCGTGGTTTTCGGAACAGGGCTCTATCACAAGTATCAAAAGTGGCACCAAAGACTTGCCAATAGAAAATTTTTGTTTGGTATGTCAATATTTATTACATATTCACTGGTCAAAAAATCCAAAAAAGCATGCTAGAGTTTCTGCATAATTACGTATGATAATTCAGTTTATTCCAATATTGATCATGCGCAGTGGTGCTCTTATTTAAAATCAAAAAGTATGCACCACTAGACTGTTTGTAAAAAATTAAAATTTGGATTTACTTGGGTATCACATGATCAAGTTTTCATTAAAATTTTAAAATTTCTCTCATTTTTTTTTTACCACCACACTCACACTTTTAAAATTTGCTGAGAATTTGCTTTCAAATTTTCGTTCAATTGAGTGTTTCAATTTACAGACAAGAAAACAGCTGACTGCAGTCTTTTCCTCCAAATTTGCATTCTTATTCTGCCGCCAGTATTGTTTTGTTTCTTTGAAATTAATAAAATATATAATAAAACTGCCTTTACAATAACGAAAATATGTTTGTGAACAAAATCAACAAATACAACGACGGTTTATAGAATAATACAGAAGTGCGGTTTATAGAATAATACAGAAGTCATGAAGTTCTGTCGAATAGGAATATTCCTTCATATAGACGGAAAAATTAAGGCAAGCAGTATGTGTAAATTTCTTGAAAGAGAATTGAAAAAAAAACTTGATAGTGTGCCTGCAGCGTTATTCAAGTCTCATACTCAGATCGGTATTTATAAAAAACTAACCTAAAAAAAATTGCAGGTCAATCAGTTAAGATTACGGCGTACGGTGCCGTAAATTAGAAAAAATTGGTAGCAAGTATAGAACTTCTAAGCTACAAAACGGATTTGCATATCAATTGAATTGGTTGCAGAAAAGGAGACAGGCTTTCAGAATCTTGTCTTTTTAAGTTTTTAGCTGCCCCAGGGGCGGAGCTACAAGGGCTGCAAGTTGGCTACCTCGGGTATGAAAAACATTGTGCGGCTTGTAACTCTCGTAAATGTACACCGATTTATAGAATTTTAGGCGTGTTGGATTTTGCTAGACCAAATAAAGAAAAAATATGTTAACAGTTATTTTTGTATCTTTCAAAAAAAAATTACAACAAAAAAACCAAAACAAAATTCGAAGTAAAAAATTTTAATTTTAGTTTTAAAGTGAAATATCTCTTAAACTATAAAGGATACAAAAATAACTGTTAACACATTTTTTCTTTATTTTGTCTAGCAAAAGCCAACGCGCCTATTTCAGCTTATATATTGACGAGAGTTACAAGCCGCACAAAGTTTTTCACACCCGAGGTTGCCAATTTTCAGCCCTTGTATCTCCGCCCCTGGTGCAGCTAAAAACTTAAAAAGACACGATTCTGAAAGCCTGGATGCTCCTCTGCAATCAGTCAATTTAATAGTTTAGAAGTTCCATACTTATTACCACTTTTTTTCTAATTTACACCACTGTGTGGCTTGTAGCACGCCCACCAAAGTTTGAGCAAATGTAATTTTTCTGTATTTTATGTCTCATAACTTAACCCGCCAAAGGTGACCTATTGGTCTGTGAGACCGGTTGTGTTAAGAAATTCGTATAACTTTATTCTCCGTTATTGTTCTCCGTATTTGTTCTGATTTCGAATAGCTGCCTCATTGCACGTCCCGTCCCCTACCATCAGTTCACGACGAAACTGCTTAGTGAGCACAATTTCTGTTATTTTTTTTCCTAACCTAGTGTGTGAGACCGTGGTAAAATAATTAAGGATTCAAATAATCAAGGATTAATTTTGAATACCAATTTTTGTTCATTTTATAAAAGTTCCAATTGTCGAAAAACTAATTAACGTTATTTTGCTTAATGAATATGTGTTTTTTTATTTTTTTCTTAATTTTAAAAAATGTATTGCTAAGACGTTTTTTGCTCTAAATAAAAACATTTGTGAACTTTAATATTGAAATAATAGAGCTTAAATTGATTAAATATATTTGTTTTATTGTCAAAGTGCATAAATAAAAAAAACATGAACTATTAGTAACACGTTTCGAAAAATCTTCAGTTGAAAACCCCGGCGCATGAGACCGGCGTCACCATTAATCAAAGTCAAATTTGCGTACCATTGGCGGGTTAATGAATATATAATTTAATAAAAATATAACATAAGGGTTCGCCCAATTCAGTAAAAATAAGAACCAAAACTCCACACTAAAATTATTTTTAAGCTGAGCAAACATTTTTTCTAAATCTGTCCATAAGTTTCACAGATATCCTAAAAGTTTGAGCATAAAATTACAAATTTCATTAAAAAAATTTTTTAAAGTTCTCGCACTAAATTGTGATTAAAATCAAAAGGTAAAGCAGCTTGAAGAGAACATGGCTCGATTTCTTTGAAATATATTAAGCTATATGATACTGGACAAAAAGTGGGATGTTTAATGTATTTTATTTTTTAATTTTTAATTTTTAGGCTCAAACAGATTTAGAAATAATGTCACACGGGTTAAGGACAATTTTGTTGTCGAGCACGAAAGAGTTTAACGAAATTTGTAAATTTATTTATTAAGTTATGGGACAAAAACACAAAAAAGCACTTGCTCAAATTTTGGTGGCCATGTAACACACCTTGATCTCAATTGATTGACCTGCAAACTTTTTTTCTGGGATAGATTTTTATTAATACCCATCGTTTGGGGGTATCAGACTTGCAGAAATCCAAAATTTTAATGTGGGTGAATTATGAAAAACCTGAAAATTAATTTTCAGTTTTTAAACGCATCATCCGAATCTAATAAAATTTCACATAAAAGTCGGATTCTATGCCCCAAAATGTTCATCCAAGTGTGTGTGAAAAACTAAGACAGAGGATTTTTAAAATAGAGTTTTCAATAGATCTCGCGTTTTGAGATAATGGGAGTCTATTCGGACTACTTTTACCAAAGTTATGGCATTCAAAAGACATTGGACCTCGTATAAATTTTGTGATATCATGATTTTGAGAATTTTCAAAGATAAAGTTTTCGAAAAAAAGTTTTTTTATCAAATAAATTCCAGATTTATTGTCAGTTTTTTGTCACAATTCTCCCAGTGTGCGAGACTATGCAATTGAAATAGAAAACCCAAAAGTATGCAACAGTTTTTCTAAAATATATTTACATATGAGTGATATTTCTGTATATAATTCTAAATATTGTTCATACGACACTGGTTCGCAAAATGATAAACAGATCAATAGTAGCAACCAGCATTGCCAGAAGATTTTCGAAGAAAATCATCATTTGGCTAAAAAAAATATATTTTGATAGAAAAAGTCATCACAAATTTTTATTTCAAAGCTGAACAATGAGACTTTTATAGCAAACTAAAACAAAAAGACTATAAGATTTCCTTCATGTCATCTTCTAGATAGGAAAGTTATTACTTTTTTGGCAGCCAATATTAAAAAGATTCTTGTACATTTTAAAATTGTATGTAATAGTAAAATTTCGTGAAAAAGGTTGAAAATCGGGAGCAATCAGCTTATTATGAAAATATCGTCATGACTGTAAGAATATATAAAAATGCGACAAAATCACTCGGAAAATACAACTATATGCACTGGTATGCAAAAAAAAACTTAGCGGCGAAAAATTTGTTTTTCATGCTATATGAAATATTTTTCGTTTTCAAAAAGTCATGAAAAATTTTAAAGGGACGCTATGTAGGTATATTAGGAATATAATAAGCCATAAACCATAAAAATCGAAAGACAAATGTCGATATTATTTACAATTGGGTGAGGGAACTAATGCGCACACCCAAATTGAATTTTTTCTCTGGTATGGAAATTGAGATTTTTATCAATTGAGCTCCTTCACTTATTTGTGAATAAAGTCAATATTTATCCATCGATTTTCATAATTTATGGCTTATTTTATTTCTAGATATCCTAGCTGTCAGACCAATTTCGTTTATGAGTTTTTGAAAACAAAAGAACTAATTTTCCAAAAAAAAAAAATGTTTCGCCGATAATTTCTAAATAACTGCGAAACAGTTGGAAATATAAAAAAATTATATGCATAACTTAAAGCAATTTTAATAGGCATTTTTGGTGGCTTATTTATTCACATCGAATAATCAGTTCTCCAGTTAGGGTGAAATATACTAACGTAGCTATTGGAAATATTAGTCATACCCATTAAAAAAAATTGTACATGATAGAAAAAACTTAAAGCGGACTTGAATTTAGCGCATTAAACTTTGTATAACCCACAAAAAAAATTTTTTTTCATCCAACATGATTGATAGTTTTGTCATTGAAAACCAACTTTCAAAACTGATGAATTTTCAACAGTCACTCAAGATCAATAGTTGTACCACGCTTTATACATTAAAAATCGCTAAAACCGAAAAAGTACTAACCAAACTCAGAAAACAGGGAAATATATTCCAAAACTTAAAATGATTTTGCCAGAAAAAGTTCACCCAGTTAATACAATGCACTACCATAAACTTTTATGTTACAAACTTTTGAAAATTATATATTAATTGATCCAAACAACTACAAAACTTAAAGCATGATATCTTTTAGAAAATGCAGAAAGCTCTATTTAACATTTTAAAAACTTTACAGGAGAGGCATAAAACTTGTTTAAATGAAAAATATATTGACAATTGGTGCAAAATTTCACAATAAATATATAAATTTGTTGGTCCTTTTTTACTTATATTGGAAAATTTTCCACTAGTTGTCAATATATTTATGATTTAAACAAGTTTCATCCTTCTTAGAATGTCAAACGGGGCTTTTTGCATTTTCTGTGACGATATACATATAAAAAGTATCATCATTAGCGAGAAATAAATCATCATTTGTGGAAAAAAAATCATCAAAAATATGATAAAAAATCATCATTCTGGCAACGCTGGTAGCAACAAAAAATAAAATATGCACTGCACTGTGCAAAAAGTTTCATTAATTTCATTATTCAAGGAAACAATGAATTTATTTTTTAAGACAATAGTTTTGACCGTGTAAGGCGTTGGCGAAAACGCTTATGTCGTTTTTTTTTTGTAATAGATTAAAGTCACACACAAGCTGTGTTCTTCAATCTACTACAAAGGGCGACTTAGACGTTTGCGTCTAAATCTACATTTTTAAAGCTTGCGATCCGATTACAAAACGAAGTATGCAAGATTAAAGTAAGATACAACCTGTGTTTTATCTCAATCTACTAGAAAAACGACTTAGGGAATTACGCCAAAGGACAGTGGTTCCAATTGGAAAAAAGGGCAATAAACTTGCGATCCAATTACAAAATTATGTATTTAAAAATCATAGCTTAGGTTCTCCAAGCTTTAAAAATGTTGAAACTTGGACCATCCTGTTGAAAGAAACGTTGAGTTATAGGGTGTCAAAGTTGACTACCTGAGCCATGAAAAATCTTGTCGGCGTCATAACTTTTAAAAATATTATCCGATTTTAATGAATTCAAACTTAGTGTAAAGCTTATAAATAGATAAAGAAAACAACGTTTATTTTATCAAGATATCTATAATATTTTCAAAGATATTTGGCTTTGAATTTTAAACTTTTGGTTTTTGACCTCGACTTTGTTCTCTATTATGTCCATATCTTCGGTAATAGTGTAGCAAAAATTTTCCAAAAAAAAAATATTTTACGATTTTTAACATAATCCTTAATACGATCCGAAAAAAATTTTTTAGTTACCTCAATTCATGTAGTCGTGGAAAGGAATTTTTACAAAAAAATACAGCTGAATTGTTCGACGTGTTTCTCAAAAATTTTTCAAAATTAAAATTTTTTATTTTCAATATTTGAAAACAACACACTTCAAAAATTACTGCAGTTTAAATTTTAAATCTATTAAAGCATGCACGCTACATCCATCTTTAAACGAAAATGGTAAATTTGTCTACGAAATACTTAACTAATCGCTTAAGAAAATAAAAACGCCCATCGAGTTTTTAAAATTAACTTTACAGCGTTTAAATTTATTAAAATCTGATAATATTTGCAAAAGTTATGAAGCGGACAAGGTTTTTCAGCCCATGCTAGTTAACTTTGACACCCTGTAGCTCAACGTGTGTTGCAACAGGGTCGTCCAAATTTCAGCATTCTTAAAGCTTAGGTCCTCTTTTATGATTTTTATATAAACTGTTTTATAATTATACTAGCTATACCCGGCGAGCTTCGCTACCGCATTGTTGTGCAGATATAGAAAAATTAATTAACTCATTTAAAAATAACCATAAAATTGGTTAGTTTTTTGGCGATCTTTTTAGTTTTGGCGAATTTTTGCGTTTTAGCGATTTTTTCATTTTGGCGATTTTTCGGTTTGACCTTTTTTAATTCTGGAATTTTTTAGTTTTAGTATTTTTTTTTAATTTTAAGAGTTTGCCTCTTATGGTTTCCAAGATACAGCAAACTGTTTAAGCTACATAGTCAAAATTACATTAACTTTCAGAACACCCTTTAATTTTTGTTGTGTTAAATATTCTACAGCCTACACCAATTAACACGTAACTTTGAAAATTTCGAGAGTATATATAAAAGTGTCTGTATATTACATTAGTATTTCAACATGTTTCGTTGCTCGCTTTAGAACACCCTTTAATCTTTAGCTCGTAGTTCTTACGGCTCTCGAGAAAACAGCCTGTGACAGACAGAAAAACAGACGGACTGACGGACAGCGTATCGAAAACAATAAGATTAATTTACACTTTTGGTGTACAGAGCCCTAAAGAGAACCTTTTCCAAAAATTAACTTTTCAAAAAGTAACAATTTTCAAAAGAGTACCATTTTCAAAAAGTACCCTTTCCAAAAAACATTTTTCAAAAAGTACCATTTCTTAAAACCACATTTTCAAAAAAGTAGATTTTCAAAAAAGTACCTTTACTGTAAAATATAAACGGCTAACAAAAAAAGTACCAAAATTATATTTTTACCCTTTTTCGGCCCCTAAATGTACAAATTTCAAAAAAAAGTACAAAACACCTATCCACTCATTTTTCTATCTTATTATGACGCTTTTGGAATTTTATGTCTATCTTACTTAGATTCGGAGGTATAAGAACACCGAGTTTACCCGTTTTTACTCCTTTTAGTCCCGTTAGAATTTAAGTTTTCAAAAATTCGTTCTTAAAGAATATATGCAAACATATGCATTCAGTATGTGTATCAATGTGCATAAAAAATAGTTGTATGGCAAAAAGTACCAAAAAGGGCTACCAATTTTACCCATTATATATTCAAATTTGAATAAGGTTACCGAATTTACCCGTTTTTACCCCCTTAGCGTTTGAATTTCCCAAAACCCCGTCTTAGGGGATCTATACAATATAATGTGTTAATTCAAAAACCAAAAAAAATCGCTAAAACAAAAAAAGTGTCAAAACAAAAAAAAGCTAAATCTAAAAAACCACAAAAAAACGAAAAAAATCCCCAAAAACGAAAAAAGCGCCAAAACTGAAAAAAATCGCCACAACTAAATAAATCGCTAAAACTAAAAATATTGTAGGAAAGTGAAAACGTTACAAAAATACCATAACCAAAAAATCTGCAAAACTAAACTAATCGACAAAAAACGAAAAAATTGCAAAAAAAGAAAAATCGCCAGAAAAAAATTTAAAAATCACGAAAATTGAAAAAGCGCAAAAGCTAAAAAAACCCAAAAACAACGAAAAATACTTAAAAAATTAAAAACTAAAATTAAACAAGAAAGCACAACGAAAAAACTGCCAAAATGACGAAAGCGGCAAAAACAAAGAGGGATATACATATGTGTATTCGTACGAAACCCTTCGTGTGCGAGCCAAGGTCGCACTTTACTTAATTTATTATTAATAATGCGAAAGGGAATAAAAGAAAATGTGAAATAAATATTACACATACAAAGAGGGAGAGCGAAATGTTTCTAGCATGATCATTTAAATTTTAATTTTTTCTGTAATTGTCATTCTCTAAAAACATCAATTGAGAGATTTTTATTAAAAATTAGAAAAAAAATTTTTCCTTGCATAGGGCCATTTTACGTGGAATCACTCAGTTGTCAAATTCTTATAATGGATTACAACTTTCATCAAAGTGAGACAACTGTTTTTTGTCAGTTGTATTTTGGTTTTTATTTCGGCTATTGTGTTACTTTTGATTACTTTTAAAATGGTGATTTTAGGCGCCAATCTATCCCATTTGTCAACCAATATTGTTGCCATATCCATAAAACATAAAATCTCAAGAAAAAATAGTAAGGCCAAAACTAAAAATATATAAAATATTTTGTGATGGCTACTATGGTTTCAAAAAAACAGAGAGTACAGATAAGAACCTTTTTTTTCAAAATTTATTTCGAAGACAACTGAAATTAGTTGTGAATCATAATACAAAAAAAATGGTTGAGTTGGGTATTAACATTGACAACTCAACCTAGTTGGGTTGTGAATCATAATAAGAGCCTATGACTTCGTTTACAAAAAAAACAATTTTCTGTCCCTATTAGCTACTGAATGCAGGAGAATTTTTTACTTTTATATACAATCACTAGAGTATTAGTTCCCATTAAATGCTAATTAGACCAGCAATTTAAGTTTATAACTGCATGCTTAGGACAAAATAACACTCATAGGTTGAAGGGAAATCAAAAGAGAATTAATTCAGCTGATTTAATAATTCAACATTAATGCATTTGGAATATAATAAGAATGCCGAAATTTTTGAATAGCCAAACTGGCCATACAAATACGCCAATATACTATTTTATAACAATGAGCTTCTAAGCAGAGTTACTCAAGTTACAAGTTTGGAATTAAGTCTCTTATTTGTTCACCCTCATGTTTAGCAAAAACAACACAATTACACATTTGCTTACACATACACACACACACAAATAAACAAGGTAATGATAAAATTACAAAATAAGAAAGAAGGATCGATTTGATGACCCATAACACGAGATGTTAACGGAATTATAATTAGAGACCAACAGTAACATACACAAAAAGATGCACACATACGCATTCTCATACAACGTAAGACATTTCTGTAGAAAATTGCATACGAATGCATTCAGCATTATTAAACCCTGTAGTTTTTTGACAGCAAAGTAGTGATACATGATACCATTTTATGCTACTAGAATTTTCATCAAGCTGTCCTGGGACAAATATCGAATTTAAGATCATCTTATTAATTATTAATTTAAATTCTTTTAATTAAGAAAGGTGTTACATTACTAAAGCAGAAAGTAAAAGTATGTTGTTTTCCAAGATTGCTTCAACCATGAACGTTCATAACTTTGTTTTTTAATCTAAAAATTACGCTAAATAACACTATACAACATACAAAATAGGATAAGGCTCTAACGACTGATTCTGGTAGAGGTGACCAAAAATATACACTTGCATCAGCATTTTGAAAGTTTACTTTAGGGGGAGTTAAAGGTCCCCCTTTCGAACACTGTTATAGTGAAGTGGCATAGGAAATCTTTTAATCCTTTTCTTACATTTTAGGTATGAAAGGTTTGTTGTCAAACACAATGCTGAAAATTTTTGTGCAACATTTCAACCCCTTAACTCTTTTCTGTTTGGGTCTTTTTGTGCCTTTGTTGAAAAAGGGGCGAAAAACTCCCCTTAAATAGCGATATTGCTGTGTGAAATATCATAAAACAAAATATTCTTAAGCTCGAAACTAATTTCGAAAATTCAAAACTTAGCTTCCCAATTATTCTTCTATTTATACCAAAAGAATCTAATCAAATTCTAAAGTTTGTATTTTTGCATATACCCAAAAAAACTTTAATTTTTAAATCCAAGCAATTTCGAAAATACAACTTCATTTTAAGAATACTACCTTATTTTGAAAATTCGAACTTGTTTTAGTAAATTCGATCATAATGAAAAAATTAACAGTTTTGAATTTTTTGCATAAAAACTGATATTTATAGCCAGATTTTGTCAAAGATTTCGTTTCTAAACGTTTCAGATTTGTATAAAAATAACTTGAATGCGTTTAAAAAAAATATTTTTTTTCCATACACATTTCAAACGAAAAATATTTACAAAATCTGGCCTTCATTCAAATAAAAATAGAAAAATCGATTAAAATTCGAAACTAATTTCGAGTGTTCGAATTTTGCTTCGAAGATTGGAATAAGTTTAGAAAATTTCTATAGTTACATAAAAGCTTAAAGACTTTAATTTTGAACATTAATCCTTTTCCAAAAAAAAACAGCTTAATTTTGAAAGCTAGTACTCAGTTTCATAAATTCGAACACAGTGCAAGAAAAAATAGCTATGAATTTTTGCTTAAAAGTTTTCAGTAATTCTAATATAATTTGAAGAATTGAATTAAATTTCGAAGTTCGAAATGAATTTAAAAAATTCGAAATTCACTTCGGCAATTTGAAGCAATTTAGCAATTTTCTATTTTTTAAATGTATGATTGATAACTTTAATTTGTAATGCACACCAATTTAAAAAGTTTGTATTACTTTATTTTGAAAATTTGAGGTTACGTTCATACATACATTCGACCAAAATGTACCAATTATTAGTTTCATAAAAAAATTCATATTTATTCCATTGAAATTATAAAAATTGACTTAAATTCTAATGATCGAAATCGAAAGAATAGCCTAATAACTGAAATTAACAACAGACTACAGTTGATCAATTGTGATGATGTTTATGATAGCTGGGAAAACACTACCGAAATTATAAAAACCGTGGCGAAGAACAAGCTTGGGCTAAAACGTAATAAACCCAAAAACCAATGGATAACAGAGGAGATATTGGAACTTATGGACGAAAGGAGGAAATATCGCAATGTTAATGTAATTGAATATAACAGACTAAATAGAATTATAAGAATAAAGATACGACAAGCAAAACACACGTGGTTAGAAGGACAATGTATAGAAATAGAAAACCTTCACTCACTCCATGACGACTTTAACCTACATAAAAAAACTTAAAGAAAGCTGTGGGCTACAAAGAAAAAGAACTCCAACTGTTTTAGTTAACAACCATAATGAAATAGTTACAGAAATAGAGGAGAAAAAATATGTATGCGAAACCTATATTCGCCAACTATTTTCCGACGGCTCTAGATCCGCAGACTCTTTAGATGAAAGATCACAACTTACGGGCCTACCCATTACGAAAGATGAAATAAGAAAAGCTATACGAAATTCTAAAAACAATAAGGCTGTAGGATTTGACCAATTACCAGCAGAACTCATCAAACTTATAAACGATGATAACCTAAATATTCTAGTAGAACTATTTAATAAAATTTATGACACCGGTATGTATCCAGAAGATTGGTTAAAATCATCATTCATTACAATCCCAAAGAAAAATAATGCCAGAAAATGTCAAGATTACAGACTGATCTCTCTAATGAATCACGTCTCGAAAATATTTCTGAAAATTATCCAACAACGATTGTACGGTAAATGCGAAGCATCACTTGGACGCAACCAATTTGGCTTCAGAGACGCAATGGGAACCAGGGAGGCGCTATTCTGCATACAAGTTTTAGTTCAAAACTGCAGAGATGTTCACAAGGATGTATTTCTTTGTTTCATTGACTACGAAAAAGCCTTTGACAGAGTACAGCATGACAAGTTAACGAAAATCCTTGGAGAACTACGTATTGATGAAAAAGACATACGTTGCATTAAGAACCTTTATTGGAGGCAAGCTGCAGAAGTTCGTGGTAATGATTTTACCACTAATTACATTCCTATTAATAGAGGAGTTCGCCAAGGCTGTATTTTATCGCCTCTCCTATTTAACATTTATTCTGAAGCAATCTTCCAAGAAGCCATCGGAACAATTGAAGCAGGAATTAAAGTCAACGGTCAGTTTATTAATAACATACGATATGCCGATGACACAACT
The DNA here is from genome assembly GCA_956483635.1 of Panzeria rudis. Taxonomy (NCBI): domain Eukaryota; kingdom Metazoa; phylum Arthropoda; class Insecta; order Diptera; family Tachinidae; genus Panzeria; species Panzeria rudis. The sequence continues at coordinate 111,640,694 of OY101449.1, forward strand.
ATTCTAGCTGATTAAATGGAAGATCTTCAAACGATGTTACAAGCCGTCAATGATCACAGTAACAACTTTGGCTTGAATTTAAATATCCAGAAAACTAAGTTCATGATTGTAAGTCGATCAAAAGCACTCTACCCAAATGCTACACTGACGGTCAATAATCAACACATAGAAAGAGTAAACAAATTTTTATATCTTGGCTTCTTGCTACATGAAGTGTGGAATTGTGAAAATGAAATAAACCGAAGAATAGAAATGGCCAGATCATCGTACATCAAGTTTCAGAAAATTCTTACAAGCCGTGAAGTGAACTTATCCCTTCGGATTCGTTTTATGAAGTGCTATGTGTGGTCGGTACTCATGTATGGCTTGGAAACATGGTCAATAAAAATAACATCAATGAACAAAATTGAAGCGTTTGAAATGTGGTGTTATCGTAGACTCTTCAAAATATCATGGGTAGATCGAGTCTCAAATAACGAAGTTCTGAGGAGAATTAATAGTGAACGTATGCTGTTAACAACCATCAAACGACGTAAGACTGTCTATTTAGGACACATTGTCCGAGTAGAAAAATATGAAATGCTGCAATTGATACTGGAGGGACGAATTGAAGGAAGAAGAGGTATGGGAAGAAAGCAGATGTCGTGGCTGCGTAATATTAGAAACTGGACAGGGCTAAATACCATAGGAGATCTTATCCACACAGCAAGAAGAAGAGAAGAGTTTGCTAATATAGTTAATAATATATCCTAAACATTTAGTATAAATTTATATAACAAAGAAAATTGTATTATATAGAAATATGCATGTAATCACTTAAATCCAGTAATGGATAGGTAATAAAAGAAGAAGAAGATCGAAATCAATTTCGAAAATCCGAAAATCAGTTCGAAAATTAAAAGCAATTTACGACATTTTTATTTTTAAATATACACTTAAAATCTTTAGTTTTAGACGCTATCAATTTCAAATATACTAGTTCGTTTTGAAAATTCGAGCTCACGTTCGTAAATTAGAGGACACTGCATCAATTACTAGTTGTGAATGTTTGCATAAGTTTTCGTTTATTCTATTAAAACTATGTAGAAGAATCGAAGTCTAAAGTTCGAAACTAGTTTCGAAGATTAGAAATTCCCTTCGAAACTTAAAAGCAATGTAGCAAAATTCTATTTTTAAATACATACGTATGTATGTATGTACATCGAACACATCAAAAGCATAGGATGAATTTTTGGAAGTTGGAAAACTTTAATTTGAAAAAGTCTTGAAATTAACTAAAAAAAAATGTGTTGAAAATTTTTATTACATTGCTGATTACAAGTGAAGAGTATAAAAACTACTTACCAGAACTATTGGGTTAAAATTTCTACAAAGCATGAACTTGTAAAAATATTTCAATGAAGGTTTGTATTTTATATTACATTCTCACATTGTTAGTTTTATTAAAAGAGAATGAAATGATTACATGAATTCTTTAATGCCGATACAAACACAACTCTAGCCAGGCACACAACAGCTACTTAAATCCTTTTTAGAGTATCTAATTATTTGACTTTAGGTTAAGTTTCAATAAACAAATAATCGATTGTGGGCTTTTAATTTTGCTGGATTAATCGAGGAAGATTTTTGGAACAAAGTTCCTTACGGCAGGTTGTGCATATGATATGCAGCATATAAATGTTTTCAATGCTGGGGGTTAAAAAAATTTTTTTTAATGAAAAAATACGTGTAACGAATAGTGGTAAGAAATACGTGTAACGAATACTGGTAAGAAATATTTAATTGTAACGACAATTCAAAACGAAGGAAACAGGCCGTCGCGAAGGTTAAATACATACCTTAAAAAATTTAGCGTTGCTCCTTTGGTATTTTCGCAGTTTTCGGTGTTGCCGTTGTTTTCCGGGGAAGTCCTGAGATTTTTGGGAGATTTTTGTGCTAGTTTTTGGGAATTCGGGTAAGTTCTGGGACTTTGGGGAGATTGTTGTGCAAGTCCTTGGGAATCCTTAGACCATGTTTGTCGCTTGGCTAATGATTGGTTGTCTTGCCAAATGAAGGTGCTTCGGGTAAATTCGGGTAAAAAAAAAGTATCACTTAAGCATCGCCTAAGTATCTTCCATGCGATAGTTGTTTTTTTTTTTTTTTTTGAATTATCTTTTTCCTTGTAGAGGTTTAAATTACTATCTTCGTTTACTTGGTGTCATCAAGGTAAAAAATTGGTTTTAAACTGTGCATAACTTTTATTTTTGGTGTGGATCATGGCGCCGGGTCCAGTGACTAGGGGGAGTGTGTCGATGGGTGATAGAGATGAGGGGCGTCTGATATAGTGACCGAACGTGGCCGGCCGAAGGTTGTCGTCCGAAGGAGTCCGACCTAAGGTGGTCTGCCAATGGCATTAGACCGAAAGTGGCCGCCCGATGGCATAACGCCGAAAGTAGCAGGCCGAAGACGCACAGTGGTTCCAATTGAAAAAAGAGTTAATAAATGTGTATCTTTGAAATTTCTGATCCGATTAAAAAACGATGTATGCAAAAATCATAGAGGAGAACCTAAGCTTTAAGAATGTTGAAATTTGGACCATCGAGTTGAAATACACGTTGTGCTACAGCATGAAAACCCTTATCGGCCTCATAACTTTTACAAATTTTATCTGGTTTTAATGAATTTAAACTTGGTGTAAAGTTTATAAATATATAAAGAAAATACAGTTTATTTCGTTAAAATATCTTCAATATTTTCAAAGATATTTGGCTTTTAATTTTAAAATTTTCGTTTTTGGTCTCGACTTTGTTCTCTATTTCATCAATATCTCCGCTAATAGCAAAGCAAAATTAAAAAAAAAAAAGAATTTTATGATTTTTAACACAATCCTTGATAATATGCAGAAAAAAAGTTTAGTTATCTCAATGCATGTAGTCGTTAAAATTAATCAAAGTCCAGACTTTGAATTGAGAATGAAAATTGCTAAATTTTGATAAAAATAGAGCTTCATTGTTCGCCGTTTTTCCAAAAAAATTTCAAAACTAAAATTTTTTATTTTCAATATTTTAAAAGAATATACTTCAAAAAAAATTATTGCATTTGAAATTTTTCCAAGAAATTCTAAATTAATCGCTTAAGAAAAAAAGCGACCATCGAGTTTTTAAAATTTCTCTACAAATTATACTTTATTTTAAAAAGTTATCATTACTTGGGAAGCGTAAAGATTCGCTTCCCTCTAGGGCAGTTTGAAACTTACAAAAATTTATGTATTTAAGAAAGCAGTAAATTTATTAAGATATAAATTTTAAACGTTTAATCGATTATTTGATATAAATTCTTTGGGTTATTCTTTAATCGAAATGTATCCTTTTTAATTATTCGATCATATAATATTATTCTATCATATAATATAAAGAAATTCTGCGATTAATCGAAAAACGATTAATCGAATGGATACTCTAATAATTATACTACTGCAGCTGCAACAAACTGTTCAGAATGCATATTTTTATACAAAAGCTGCAATTACAAATCAAATCATGTTTATGGAATTTACAGAAAATGTGAAAATAATAATAATAATTACAACGGATGTTATAGAGCGAACATGAAATGAAATACTAAACAACACAGTTAACACAAATGAAGCAAAGGGGTCGTAAAGAGGAGTACCGAACTCGGAAACAATCAACAAGTTTACATGTATTATCATGTTTACATAATACATACATACATTAGGATTGCTATGTTGTTTTTTCATAAACAGTAAAGAAATAAAAATTAAAAAATGAAAATTTGTACTAGCGGTTTTCACTCTTGGTGATAAAGTACCCTTGTAGATTAAATCGAAAATAGGGCTCGATACGCCAATTCAAATGAAACCATTGTGTTTAAGGTATTATGTAAAATTTATTTAAAGTTGCTATACGTAATACTTTCTGGGAAAATCAGTACCCTTTTCATCAGGATCATTACATATAAAGATGTAAATTCAGCAATTGGGCAATAATCAAAGTTCTGCGTTCACAGATTGTTGCAACTACGGCAGCATTTTTATTACTTTTGCAATAGTTTGCAAGACGGTTGCACAAACTTACTGCATTTACGAATTCACCAATACACTTCTATATGAACTACACCGTTTTACAAATTTTTATTTTTGGAAATATGATTTTTTTTCATTTCGACTAATGTCCAGATAACGGTACATTTGTGTTTTTCGATGTATACAGCCATGTCACAGAATACCATTCCGATAGGAAGTGGTTTCAATTCCGTAAGTTGCTTCTTCAGAAAACAAAAAAACGAAAATTTTCTTCGTAATCAAACCAATTTTAAATATCAAAGTTGAATTAAAAAACACTTTTCTACTGACTTCATTTGTAAAAAATACTAAAAAACTTGCATACTTTTAGGAGCGTCAAATAAATATTTGATCATGAACTTTCCATGTTAATATAATTCTGGCAAAAAAAAACCGACTTCAGTACAAAGAGCAATATACTTGATGGCCTTTCATATAAACAATTTTGAAAATCAGTATGCAAATGGAGGAATTGTTCTCTAATAAATATTTTGGGTGGAGGCGTGGAAGACTTGCCCCACCGATTTTCGTAGAAAAATTATGCGACCACACTCTAAGCAAACCATTCCAAACAAAAAGAGTTTTGGGAGTCGGCCCATAAGTGGAGGAGCTATGCGATAATCAATATTTCAGGGGAAGGGGAAAAATGATGGTACCAATCTGCAAGATGGGCTTGAAACAAAACTATAGTCAAACCCTTTCAAACAGAAAAACAATTTTGAAAATCGGTTCACAAATGACAAAGTTATGCATGGGGGAGTAAGTTTCCCCTTCCCAATTTCGAAAAGAATTGTGGGGTCAAACTACTAGCGAACCCTTGCAAACAACACAATAATTTTGAAAATCGGTTCACAAATGACATAGTTATGGATTTGGGGGGGGGGGGCGGAGGGGGGAGCAGATTTTCCCCTCCCATTTCCGAAAAGAGTTATTGGGCCAAAGTGCTAGCAAATCCTTTCAAACAAAAAAAAAACAGTTTTGAAAATCTGTTCACAAATGACGCGGTTATGCATGGGGGAGGGGGAGGGGGGAGTAAGTTTCCCCCTCCCATTTTCAAGAAGAATTACTGGGCCAAACTGCTAGCAAACCCTTTCAAACAAAAAAGAATTTTTAAAATCGGTTCACAAATGACAGAGTTATGGATTAGGGGGAAGAGGGAGCAAATTTTCCCCTACCATTTTTAAGAAGAGTTATTGGGTCAAACTGCTAGCAAACCCTTCCAAACAAAAAAATTTTTTTTTAAATCGGTTCACAAATGACAGAGTTATGGATTTGGGGGGGGGGGACAAATTTTTCCCTACCATTTTCCAGAAGAATTATTAGGCCAAACTGCTAGCAAACCCTTTCAAACAAAAAAGAATTTTGAAAATCTGTTGACAAATGACAGTTATTGATTTGGGGGAGGGGGGGAGCAAATTTCCCCTCCGATTTTCGACAAACAAATTTTGGTACCAAGTTTTGTCAAACCCTTTCATACGAAACAAGAATTTTGAAAATCGATCCACAAATGACAGCGTTATGGCATGGGGTGGGGGGAGCAAATTCACCCCTCCGATTTTCGACAAAAAAATTTTGGGACCGATTTTTCTCAAACCCTTTCAAATAAAACAAGAATTTTGAAAATCGGTTCTCAAATGAGAGTTATGCGTGGGGGGAGCAATTTTCTCCCCTCCGATTTTCGAAAAAAAATTATGGGACCAAACTCCAAAAAAAAAAAAGAATTTTAAAAATCGGTTCACAAATGACGGAGTTATGCGTGTACAAACATAAAAAAAGTAAAAAAAAGAACATACACACGAATTTATAACCTCCTTCTTTTTTTAAGTCGGTTAAAAAAGCTTAATGTGAGCTTTGCATCTAAAAACAAGAGTAAAAACAAGTTGGTTTTGTTATTTTCGAATTTAAATAAAACCGATATTCGAATCAGCTATTTTATGTTTTGCTAATTTGCAAGGCGAATTTATACCAGGTGGCATCGAGAGCTCAGCTGACTACGAATTCTTCTCCATATTTGAACTGTCAACTGTGTTAATGTAAAAGCTTTTTTGACAGCCCAAATATAAATTCTCCACAGCAAATTCTCTTGCGACTACCTGTTGTAGATCTACCTTGCTCATTTGTTTACAACTTTTAATGCAATTTTTTGTTTGAATATTTGGTAAATTATGGTATGTGCTAAAATTTTTTTAAAACTTGTGTTTTTAATATAAAAAAGTTATAGAAAAAAAAGAAGTGGGAAATACATCCTATCGTTGTATTATTTACATTTGTGTAATTTTATTGTTTTGTGAAAATATAAAACGAATTTATTGAACACATAAAAAAATTATTATTTAATGTTCTTATGCTAGGGGCTACCTTCGGGCTAGTAACTATTAAAAAATTAAATTTCTGTTGAAAAAATAAAATCAAAAATGGAGCTTTTAGCTTGTTTTATTTATTTCCAATAACAAAACGACAGCTGTAAGCTGATTGGTTTATTCCCAATAACAAAACCGATAACATTGGTTTCTGTGACACCTAAAACCGAAACTAATTCAAGTTCGAACAAAAAACCGACAGCATTGGATTCCATGACACCAGTTTTTTTTCGGTTTCAAATCCAATTCCGATAAGATTGGTTTCTATGACACCCCTGATTGTAAAAACGAAATACAAAATAAACGGAATCTGAAGACCACAAAACAAAAACGATCGGAATGCAAGTACGGAATTAAAAGCATTCCGATCGTAACATGTGACATGGCAGATAATCGTCTTTAAAGCGCCATTCAGAGTAGAGATGAGCGACCCCGTTATTTTTAAAGAACATTGTGAACAGTGAACGTGATTTAAAAATCACTATTACTTGAAACTGTGACTGTGATCACTGTTTTCACTTCTCTTATAGCAAGGTAACTGTCAAGTACGTACATACATCCCTACAACAAAAACATTTGAGTAAAAAAATACTTACACCAAGGCCTTAAAATATACTTTGCATTTTAAAAATAAATACTAATAAGGAAGAAGAGAGAACAGAAGAGATAGCAACATTATTAATTTATTTTTATTGAGCAAAAAAAAAAAGCGTTATCACCCACACAAACAGTGAAATAGCATAATTTTGTGTATGTAACAAATAGAAAAGAACGACTTTGCAAGTAGCAGTTACAATTTTTACAATTTTTTTTTTAACAACTGTGATTCGTGATTTTTCAGTAACATTGATTAAATCACAGGTACAGAAATATCGATCATCTCTAATTCGGAGTCATATGCTTGTTCGATTAAAAGAAATTATACATCTACTAAATTGCGCGTCGGATCGGCTTGATCGGATAAAAAATTCTGAGTTTTAGGGTCAAAATTAAAATTTAATAAAATGTTCAGCGTTTTCCACCAAATGTTGTCATTTCGGAAGCTGTTATGTGCCACAAATAATACCGAAATCGGACCAATTTTAAAAATGCTGTAGTAAAAAAACGACAAACTAACATTTTGAAAAATCCTTACATTTTAATGATTTGAACAAATCTGCCCTTTTTCCCCTAAGGTAATTTTTTTACACGAAAATCCCTACGAATAGGAATTTTTAGAGTCATACTTTTAGGAGCGAAAAAAATAATATTTGATCCATTAGCTTTGTGTGCTTAAAATGTTTAAATTGCTGCTTTAAGATGTGAAATATTCTTTATTTGTTTATTTTTGCTTAACTCGATAGGGCTACCATTCTTTACCCATATTAAAATTTTAAGCTAAATAATACACTGTGAATATGAAGTTTTTATTAAACAATAATTATTATTTTAGTTTACTAATAATTAACTAATGACTGTAAATTTTGGCCTAAAAGATGCGAAACAATTTCCATACAACAGCAATGCAATATTAATTTGTCTGAAAATCGTAATACATATTGTCAATTAAGTCGCCTCACTTAATCGTGAATAAAACCGAAATTTTTCCATCGATTTTAATGATTTATGGCTTATTTTATTCCTAATATATATACGTAGCTTTCTGATAAACGATAAAATTAAAAATTTTTGGCCTTCTTAATTTTTATATGAGTTTTTTGTAAACAAAAAAATATTTTAATTTCTGAATAAATCTGAAGAAGTTTTATATATAAACAAAATTCTGTATGGATGACCTAAAGGTAATTTTATTCCGCATCTTTTAGTGTTTTATTTATCTAAATCAGAGAAAACATTCTCGAGTTATGATGGAATACGTTAGCGTAACTGCCACACCTAATTCGGGTGTCATATTAATAGATAGTAAAAACCAGAAAATGAACTGGATTTTAGCGCATTAAAATCTTTATAGTTCACATATTTTCATTTAAGACAAAAAAAAATATTATTTTTTGCAGACCAGTGTAATTTGGTCAAATATGCACAGCTGTAAGAGATGCTAGCGAAAAGTCCTTTTGGTTATAAATTAGCGAAAGAGTTTCTTGAAATCCCATAAAGTCTTTGTGTGGTCTACTACACACACACATAAACAATGAATAGAATAAATTCAAGAATAAATAAGTTTTAATTATGTTTGTTATTTATAACTACTAAGAGCATATATTTTTGTGTTTTAACAAAATAAAACGAACAATTATTAATGAATACATACTTACAAATAATTTTAAGATGATAAATTACAAGGAAATACGTTGTAATGTAAGAATTTATATTAAAAGCTGTTTAAATTATAAAAAGAAATAATAAAAAAAATTAATTCTCTTGTTCAAATGAAATGAAACGAACCCTTATTTATACATTAAACTTAAGCCAAATATAATAGACTTATTCGTCTTTCTTCGAAGGCTTTGTTGGTTTTGTTTCTGGTCGTTTGGGAGTCACATCATCGTCACTACTTTGACTAGACGAGGACGAAGAGATGTTTTTACCCGTACCGAGTTTTTTCTCTGGTATGGTGTAGGGAAATTCTTTCTTCTCTGTTTCCAGAACAGATTTTAGACGTTGTAGTGCCGTGCGATTAATGTGTTCCAAGCAGACATCTTTAACAGCAGTATTTAAAGTCTCTAAAGCCTTATCAGCCTTACCGTTTGAGGTTTGTATATCAATTAAGCAAGAGTAGGCATTGCCAATAGCACCTTCGGAAATTTTCGATTCCCTTAGTTGGCTAATGACGCTTTGGGCCAATTTGTCATCGTTTTGCTCTCGTGCTGTTTGTAAAATGCGCTGGAACATTAGACGTGGAGCACTAGAGAGATATTTATCCCAGATGTTTTTCGAAGCAACCTGATTACCATTAGAGATGTGATAAATCCATAAAACATTCATGGGTCCCAACTGATTGTGTTTGGCATAATCTTCGGCTAACTTTTCAACTAAATGAAAAAATAAAAATAGAAAAGGTTAGTAAAACTGAAATTATTATTTAATGCCGAGCTTCTTACATTGTCCAACTAATTCGGGATGTTTCTCCAAAAGGCCCAAAGCTCCACCCCGGGGGAATTTGCCAGCCAGTTTTTGAACTTCTTCGGGAGACTGAACGGCTGCAATTTCATCACTTAAATTCTTGAAATATTGATCTACTTTGCCGGCTACAATGTTGGCATGACAAAACCGATTATCGAAACTAACCATACGTTTTTGTTCATCATTTAGTTGATCGCCAATGGCTTTCATAGTTTCCAAGTCCCCAGCATTAGCCAAACGATTTAGATAGAATTTAAAAATCTTTGGTTGAGGGTAGTTTTTATTAGCCAATAGCTCATTGACATATTTGGAAGCCTCGCTTAGTCGATCAGCTCTTACCAACAGTTCAATTAAATGGGACACATCGATAACAGAAGGTTGATCCGTTGACTTTAATTGATTTTTATAATTAAGGGCAGCATCAACATCATTATTGTTTATTGCTTTGCGTAATGAAGCCATATTGGTGGACGTTCTAGTTTGAACATTTTTACCAGTTGCATCTGGCTGCTTAATTGATTCTTCTGCAGCCTTAGCTACTGCTTCAATTTTCGTTTTTCTTGCACTTTGCTTCTCTGTCTCGGGCACTGCAAATGGTACATCCATGTTATTTGCTTTCAAAATTTCAGCCAATTTAATAAGGAAATCATCATCCGGAGTTAAATTTTCCTCTTGCATTTTGGTCCACAAACCCAAAGCTTTTTCAGCATCTTCAGTCTTGCTATAGCTTTGCAAAAGGTTAAAGTAAATCTTATTGCGATCAATGTGACTTAAATCGCGTGTAGCTTCAATTAAACCTTCCAAAGATTCAACCATACCCTCGTTTTTATAGCGTTCGCAAGCTGTATCAATACGATGAGGTCTTACACGCAAGCCGGGAGTTTCTAAAATCTTACGCGCTTGTCTTATACGTCCACATTCGACAAACGAGAATACCAAATCGTACAAACTATTGATTTCACCATGAATATTTGTACTAAGATCAGTAACCTTCTGCAAATTGGTGGCATCTTCAGTTTCTATAAGACGGCGGGCCAATTCATTTTTCCAGGGTGTAGCTTTATATTCTTCACAGATCTTTGCAAAGACTTCAATGGCTTTGGCTATGTTATCCTTAACCAAGTGTACTTTTACCAAAGGACCTAACAATACATTGGTGGGTATTATATAATTTCCTTGAACAAAGGCATCAAAGATCTTTTGCAATTTGTCAGCATCACCCGTTTCGGCGATAGAGTTCAAAATACGCCACACTTTGGAAGCATAAGTATAACTGTTGTCACTATCAGCAGAGCTTTGGATTTTTTTGTTTCTTTCCAAGAACTTTAAGGCTTCATCAAAGCGTTCCTCTTTAAGTAACAGCTCAATAATGCCGACGGTTTTGAAATTATCCAAACTAAAATCAGGATCTTTAGTTTTTGTTTTATCATATGTCGCCAAGGCATCAGATAGGCGACCATGACTAGTGTACAAGTCTATAAGTTGAGCAAAAATACCAGAGCCCAACATGAACTTTTCAGTTTCTAGGCGTTCAATTACTTGAAGAGTTTTTTCTATATTTTTACTGCGGAAACAGGCCGACAGCAAGTGACGTTTAATATTGTTGGAGTTATCCCCCTTGGCTTCAACATTGGTAATAAATCGTTCAAGTTCTGTAGACAAAGACATTAATAAAGCTAAACAATATCTAAGACAAGACTATACATACCTTCAATAGTTAAGCTATCAATACTCCTCTTTTTGCCACTATTATCCAAAGTAGTTAGTTCCAGTTCCCCAGAACTTAACTGGCCTAAAAGTTCTGAAATATTTGGTGTCATATCAGAACCAATTTTTTCCGACAATTTTATAGCATGATGGCTGCTAATTGTGAAACCCTCTTTTACCAATTTTGGCAATAATTTTTCTAATACTTTAATGCGATCGGTGCGGAAGTATGAAGTTACATCACATAACATATCGCCCACAATATCAATGCCATCGCTTTTTGTTTTGATCACATCTTCAGTTTCGCTAACAGTTTCATTTTCCTCGTTAGCTTGTTCGGTCTTTTCAGCGTTATTAGCAGCGTTAGCATTGTTAGATTGAGCAGTTTTCTTTTGGGCACTTTCATGCAACTGGCGCAAACATCTGACAAAGGCATCATATTTTTGTGTTTTGCCAAAAACTTGTATCAAAGGCTGGCGGAAGATTTGATAGTTGTAAAATGCACTATAATTTTCCATAATATTTGCAGCTTCTTGGATTTGGTTGTCCGACAAAGCAGAATAGCTAGCCGCTGCTGCAGCAGTACCATTTGATACACCAGCATCACGTAATGAAGTTATTATTTTATCCCAATTTTTTTCCTTGAGATTGGGTATAACATAATCTCGAACAGTTTCGGCAGATGGTGTTAAATTAAATTCATCCTGCATTTTGCGTAGAATATCGTAAACTTGATTATGTTCAACGGAGCAAATCAAAGGCCAAAAGTAATGTTGTCGGATGGGTAAACCGGCATTTTTCATTTCTTTTAGCAACGGTAAAGTGCTATTGACCAAACCATGAGTTAAGCCAGCCTCAGTGGCTATTAACAAGCCCTTGGAATTTAAACCTTGGAAGAAACCAAACATAATTTTTATTTAACTTTTTTACTCTCAATATTATTTTGCAATACCTTCATCCTGCAATGTCTTGCATATAGACAAAATCTTTTCCACTGGTCTATTGGCCTTAACCAATTGTCGGATAAAGAAGATTCCCACATCAACAGGCATGCCATCAGGACGTGTACCTCTTGGCATGATGCGTAACAATTTCAAACAAACATCTTCAAAGCCCTTATTGGTCAATCTCAAAATTGTATTTACACAATCCTGATTGAAGCCAATTGACAAATGGAATTTTCCCAATAAACCATCGATCTTATCACCATGCCCATTGATGGTTAACTGATAAACGACATCTAAGAGATCTTTGTCTAATAAAAAGATCTCTTTCTTTTCACATTCCGCCAATGTAGCATTAATGCTTTCAATATCACCGTGTCTGCCGAAACAACAGAGAAGAGTAGTGTATGTATCGGCACTTGGTTCCAAGCCAGCTTGTTTCATAACGCCCAAAATGCCTTTAGCTGATTCCATATCATTGGCCTGGAAAAAAAGAAGTGTTGGAATATAAAATTATGAGAACTTTAGACTGAATATTGACAAGCCATAAATTTGTTCACAAACTTCATACATTAAAAAGATATACATAGTTATAGAGGTTTGTTAAGCCAAATAGAGAGTTCGTGAAGACTGAGGGCTATTTGTTTTTAATTTGTCAAAAACTTTATTAACTAGTGTGGCTACTTTTTAATTTTATTTTTTCAAAACAAATTGATATTATTTGTCTCAACAGTTTTCAATACTATTTCTCTTTTTAATATTAAATATTTTTATCAATTAAAACTACGAGTAAATAATGAAACAGAACAAGTCTGCAACTTCAGGCAAAAACGCTGCAGAAATAAACAGGACCAAAACTAAATCGACGACAGTAGCTTCAAAATTATCTCATATTATTGTTTATTTTGTTTTCTTCTTATATTTCGTATGAAAAATTTATGAAATTTTATTAAAACACGGCAACATTCTTGAGAATAAGTGGCTAAAACTGAGAGCATGAGAAAAATCGTCCTCAAAATGAAATAGATTCTCTCTCATGACTGCTTTTTACGGCGTATGATTACTGTCAATTTGTATGGAAAAACTCGTCTAGCCTGAAGTTGCAGATTTGTTCTGTTTCAATGCAAAAAACAATTATTAAAAACATGCGAAATTAATGTGTTTATTAAAATTTGCTAGGAATTCGTCATTCATTACTCGAATATTCATTTCAAAAATTAAGTCAAAATTACATATTTTCATTTTGTATCCATTTTAAATTGGAAATAAGATATTTTAATGCGGTAGAAAGTACCATAAGTTTTAACCAGGACTCTAAAAGTAAATCCGTACCAAATTTCGTAAAAAAAATCCGTTCTGTGGTTTTCGCGTGATGTGTGTTCAGACAGACAGATACACAGACGGACGGACAGATAGACAGACAATAATTCAAAAAATGTTGGTATTTTGTGTTCAACATCGTTACTGTTTACACCACCATAACAATGTTCATAAATATTTCAGGTACACGCCCCTTTTAGAGTTTTATTATAAGTATAGATTTCTTTGGCTTTGGCACTTTTCATCTGGGGGGACTAGGGTGCCCCTTCTTTGTAAGGAGGACTTCCAGTATAGCTAAGAAAGCAGAAAAATTTGAAAACGGACACTTTTTATCCGGGGGACTAGAGCGCCCCTTATTTGTATGGGACACTTCCACTATAGCTAGAAAGCTGAAATTTGGTATACAGGTAGGTCTTGATGGGAAAGTACTAAAAAATGGGAAAACGGAAATTTTTCATTTAGGGCTTATTTTATTGGGCACTATTGTATCAAATAAAAGCTTAGAAAAAAGAACTCAGATCCGCACAAAAACATAAATGTGAAAATAAAGTCAAGTTCCTATCCAAAAATTTCTGACGTTAAAAGTACTGAGATCAAAACAAAGACCAAGTTCTTGATAGGTACAATACCATCTCATTTCTAGGCAACCTGTTAGCTTGGCAATATTGTTTTTGCCTTTTTAATATGGAAAATAATTATGGGAAAAATGTTGCCAAGCTTATATGTTCCCTAGAAATGAGATGGTATTGCATCCATCAAGAACTTGGTCCTTAGTTTGATCTCAGTACTTTTTACGGCCGAAATTTTTGGATAGGAACTTGGCCTTATTTTCACATTTATGTTTTTGTCCGGATCTCAGTTCTTTCATTTCTATTTTCACATTTATGTTTTTGTGCGGATAAAACTGTAAAAGGCGTGTGTCTGTACATGACATATTTTTTGGAAATTTTTATGGTGTCGTAAACAGCAATCGATGTAGAGCACAAAACACAAACTTTTGGAGTTTTTGTCTGTCTGTGTGTCTGTCTGTCTGTCCGAACACGCATCACGCAAAAACCACTGAACGAAATTTGGTATAGAGGTACTTTAGAGTCCTGATTCAAACTTAGGGTAATTTTTACCGCAAAAAATATCTCATTTGGAAATCAAAATAGAAAAAGAGACACAAATACAGAGTTTTACTAATATAAATGTTGCTGGATATTAGAAAGATTTTTTAACGTTGGTAGCACTGTTTATTTTGCATAAAGGGAAATTTTAGCTAGGGATGCAACCGATACCGATATATCGGCGATACTTCGGATTTGCCGATACATCCGTATCGGCGATATTTTGCTGTCGATACGACGATACTTTTAAAAATTTTTTCAGAGCTTTTTTTAAACATATTTGGGGTATTCACACGGTGTCCTATCATGTCATATTATCATAATGTCCTAAAATGTTTAACTAGTTTAAAATTATTTTTATTTTCTTTCATACAAAAGATCTACTATATTAATACAATTCTTCAGCCTATGTTTATGTTACAGTCATAACTAATTATTTATCTTTTTACTTTGCTTTTTCGACAAAATGTCTAATTATGTTTAAATACTCGTATATGGCGGGGATCTTTAGCAAAATTTCGACTAAAAAAAAGTTATATACATATTTGCAAAAATGCTAGAAATTCGCAAGGGATTAATAAAGTAGAAAAAATTCTCTGAAGCTGATTATATAGACCGCAAAAAAGCAATAACTCGAAAATTGGCTTACAGATATAAATCGCAAAAACTTGCAAAAATGCGAATATTTAAAATAAAATTCCAAAAGCGCAAAAACTGTAAATGAAGAAACTCAGTAGATTTTAAGGATCAACAACAATCTCATGTACAAAAAAAAATTTCGAAAATTCGCGAATAATTTCGTAATTAAAAACAAATCTTTAAAATTTATTAAAAATCGCTAAAATTGTAAGGAATGCCAAAAACTTGGGAAAATTTGCGAAAATGACGAAAATTCGCAAAAACTTGGTAACATCAAAAAGATATCAAAGTCTGATATTGATTAAAAATCGTTAAAAGTGTCAAAAAGCAAAGAATTGGGAAACAATCACTACTATTGCGAAAAGAGAAAATTCGTGAAAAATTGCAAAATTGCAAACAAGTCCTAAAACTACTTGAAAACATTTAAAGATCTAAGGAATGCCAAAAACTGGCAAAAAATTTTCGAAATCACGGAAATTCGCTAAAATTTGCTAACATCAAATTATTAGCAAAGTTTGGCATGGATTAGAAATCGATAAAATTTTAAAAAAGGTAAGGGGTGGCTAAAAAATTACTTTTATCGCGAAAATAGTGAAAATTTGCAACAAGTTGCAAAAATGCAAACAAGCGCTAAACTTGTTTAAAAATAGCTAAAACTGTAAGGAATGCCAAAAACTTGGAAAAATTTTGCAAAGATGACGAAAATTTGCGAAAAAAAAATTGCTAGCATCAAAAAGATAACAAAGTGTGATATTATTGAAATGTCGGTAGAACTGTAAAAAGGCAAAAAACTGCCAAAACATTACTTCTATCAGGACAATGGCGGCAATGGCTTGAGAGCAATAAGTTTTATTAAATATTACCTGTATCGCAAAACTTACTAAAATTTACAAATAAATTCTGAAGTCTAAAATTTTAAAAGGATAAATGCTCGCAAAAGCTTTAGTTTTACATATTGCAAATATTACAAAAATTCGCAAATAATTTGCGGATACAGATATAAGCCGTTGAATTGTTTTCACACAATTTTGCATTATCGTACCAAATATTATTTTATTTTTGTAATATTTGTTCTGATTTGTTTTGTATCATATTGTTTATGTTTCAAATAGCACATTAAAATATGACGGGTTGTTCACAACAGTCATATTTTTTAAATTTTTTAACTTATGACTTTATGATGATACCGTGTGAATCCCCTAATTATGTATTTATTTTTTGTTAATTTCATCATAAATTCAAATTCAATTCGTTGTTTTTTAAATGTTATTAATATGAATTTAAAATATCTATAATATTTCACGCTGTTATTTTGTAAAAATAAATACTTTTTTGTTAATTTTGCCATGACTTCAATTCATTGTTTTTTCAAATCCTATTTCCAGCAAAAAAATACACTCCAAAGAAGTCATGAAAATGCAGAATTTGCCATCCGGAAGTTATGCAAATTTGAACCATTTCTAATTTTTTACATATGCTTGTCATTGCAAGAAGTTTTTTCGATTACCAATCACCGAATTGAAAGCGATTTCAACAAAAATTTCTTTTTTGGCGTTCTATAATAGTTTCCTCTAGGAAAAAGGATGAAACATTACCCATTTTCGCAGCTTCTTTCTTTTATGCGAATTTAAACACATAACGATGTTTTCATGCACATTTAAGTAAATAAATATAAACCTTTAGAATATAAGTTCATAAATTTGCTTTAAAATATCGAAAAAAAAATCATGGTATTTTTTTAAATTATAAAGGAATTTAAAAATTTTGTATAAGAGTGATTCAACGTAAAACGGCCCTATGCAAGGAAAAATTTATTTTCTTATTTTTAATAAAAATCTCTCAATTAATGTTTTTTAGAGCATGACGATTATAGAAAAAATAAAAAAAAATACATTATTTAATATTTTTTAAGCAATTTGAGGCACTTTTAAATGATCATCCACGAAACATTTTGCTCTTCCTCTTTGTATGTTTAATATTTATTTCAGATTTTCTTTTCTTCCCTTTCTCATTATTAATAAAAAAAAAACCTTTATCTCTGAAAATAATATACTTTTTTCGCTTTTTATTGAATTTAAACAAATACTCAGTTATAGTATTATGCTGTCTATAATAGAACGGATAGCATATAATTTAATGTGCTATAATTTTCTTATGATTTATTTTTATATTATTTATATTAATGAAATCAATAAAAAGTTTTATTTCTTCGAATTTTTTAAATTTTTGTATTAGGTCACACCCATCGGTCACACCCGTCACATTTAAAAAATAGTTTTTTGTTAAGAAAACTGATTTTTTTGTTAAACAGTATATACGTAATACAGCTAAAAACACTTTGAACATACAGCAATACTTAAAATATTGTGCACGTTACAGTAAAAATTTTGCAGAATTTATGCTGAGTCATAATTCTTTAAAACTAAGATTTGTAAGGTCACACCCGTAGCAGCTTTCTGACGACCATTCTGAGCAGGAATCGTGTTCTTTCAGTGTCTACCCGTTATTCAACGACTTTAAGCTTAATGTCCTTGCGAGCCGCAACGTTTTTTATATTCTTGATTTATAACAAAAAAAAAATGTGTGTAAAGTGGTCACACCCGGCTAAATGGAATTACTCATAACTTAAATAAAATTTTAATTGCTTTTCTACTAATTTTTAATATAGATTCTTTGGAATCAATGAATATTTAGTTCCTTAAAAATTACTTAAAACCTTTTTAATGAGTTAATAGCAATTTTAAATATATATTAATAATCTCCTGCACTGCAATTTTGTATAATAAAAAATATTACTCTACTTGAGTTTTGCTAATTTTAACTTGAATTCAATTTCAATAAGTGTATCGGAATGGGTATCGCCGATATTTCTTTTTGAGTGTCGGTATTGTAACGGCAAAAAGGTATATCGTTACATCACTAATTTAAGCATTATATAAAAAACTTGTTTTATATTCTATGGACACCTTATAGTCACAAAGCGAACTTTAAGCGCACGAAGCGGACGAGCACATCTAGTTGAATATAAAACAAATTTTTAAGTATTTAAATTACTTTTTTTAATTAAAATTCTTATACAAAAAACTCATAATGAAAAGTAACACTAATTTATAAATGAAATTTATTTGTTGATGGTTATTAAGCAATTGTCTATATGCATTTCGTTGGCGCTTTTACCAAATCGTCAGTAGACTTCAACCACAACTTTGAACAGTTAATAACCATCAACAAATAAATTTCATTTAAAATATAATTATGACAATATGTCGAATAATGAATTTCTTAAAGGACTAATTTATAAACATATTTAGATGCATTATGGTTGTCAAAGGGTATCCTCTATCCCCACTCTAATGGTGGGTGGTGAAAAACGAGCTTCTCCACGTTCCTAGTGAAAGTAGGCATGGTAACTGGAAAATTCGGCTGTGATTTCGAATAATGCTTTCTGCACTATTTCAATCTTAGCAGAAAACGATTTTGGTATAGTATCGGTAAATGGATAAAATATCCCTTATTCTATGAATGTCAAGTGTTTGTGATTTTTTTGACAGAAGTCTGACTTGGAATCCCTAAGAGGAATTCTTATAACAGGAAGCATCTAGAGTTGTGTTGGATGCACCTGGAGCATGAGCCCTAAAATTATCACGTGGAGTTATAAAATTATAATCAGGCCGAGCATCATGTGCGGGGCGATTGTATGGTTGCCGAGAACTCGGCAGGCTGTAGAGACTACCAAAGTATACAAGGTCCATATGTTCTTGCTACCGGTGTAATTAGGATTTTTCCAGCTTTCGCCATTCAGGCCTTAATTAGTCCTCTGAAACAGTGGCTGCTTACAGGCTTTGTCTTGGAAACTCTGTTCGTTGTGTTAGCAACGAGTATTCATCGATCCTGAATATCTTGTAGAGAACTATAAGGTATGCCGACTGGCAGCATAAACTGCCAACTGAGGTTGCGTCTATTGTATTTCCGACGGAAGTTGAGACAATTGCAACATGTGCCGTAATTATTTTAAATAAAAGTTCTCAGAGCTCACATAAAGCTGGCTTTTCCGATAGCCAAGTACCTCTGTAATCTCTCATTTCATGGAAATTGTGATCCGAGAATGTGCCAGTCTTAAACTAACTACAGAAGCTATAAATTATTTACTGCTACTCCCCATAATTGGCTCAGACCATTTTTGTGTCGTCATTTGGTCAACGGATAACCAGTAATAAAGGGAAATGGAGTTTCTACCTCAAATGTTATAATTATTTTCTTGATTCTAGTTAATTAATTTTTATAATTATTTTTCATTTTTAACGTGATTACTCGCCAATTTATTTTTTACTGTTCAGTGAAATATTAAAATATGTATTAAAATACATTGAAATTAACTTTTTTTTAATTTCTTATAGTTGTTACTATGAATATACGGAATGAAAATATTTTACATTATCGGCCATGTCACAGAGTTCAATTGCGTTCGGAAATGGAATTCAATCCACCTCAAGATGGCAAACCCTAGCTGGAGCATATGGACACACCTGACAAATTTGCGTATTTTAGTTTCCTTAGTATTATATTGCAAAACGTTTCATCAACCAATCGTTTGTATCCAAAAAAAAATTATTGAGTGTTATCCATATTTTTTTTTATATTATTGAAGTGAATTCCTAAAATAAAGTATGTGTTCTGAAAAATATATTCAATTCTTATAAAACTGTATTGAGCGTTACGTAAAAAAAATTTAAATACAATTTATCTATAAATTTTGGGACGTTAAAAAAAGTTAACAGCAGGTAAACGATGTAAGGAGCATTTTCTGTTTACAATGTCTTATTTTCTTTGAAAAAATGTTGCTTCTTTCTCACTGTGGGTTGTTATATTTTAGAAGAATGTATTAATTAGGTAAGTCGTATTTTGCTACAAAAATAAAAATCATTTGAAATTGACATAACTTTTGACGTTGTTGATCGATTTTTTCAGCAAATATTTTTCATATTTTAAAAGTATATTTTAATATGTTTGGATAATTTTTGATGCCTATAAAACTATTTTTAAAGTATATTTTTAGTTGCCCTACCTTTTTAATGGTACATACTTTGTTTCAAAGAAAAAACAAACCCTTTTACATAAATACACGACTATAAAAGTTTTTATTCCGAATAATTTCAAAGTTTCTAAATATTTCTTTATATCATAATCTACACTCACCTGTGAATGTCCCAAAATCAATGAATTAAACACGGCTTCATTGACAGGTAAATTTTTACCCCTCATATATTCCAAAATTCTTGTAGCACCATCAATGTCACCCTGCTGACAATAGCGAGTTATCAAACGTTGATATGTTACACGGTTTGGTTCAATTGACTTTGATTCGATTTCAGCTAAAAAGTCTGTGGGTGAAAACTGATGTTCATTTTCCAAATAGACACGCAACAAAGCATTGTAATGTGAGATATCCATTGGCACATTTAGTGCATTCAAAGTCTTCCAGATTTCTTGCACTAAAGCTGTACGAACTTCAGGCATTTCTTCAGGTACCAGATTGCCGCAACATCTAATAACCAACAAGGATTGGGAGCTAGTTGCTGACCGTGTAACACGTATTTCTTCCAAGACATCCTCTATGTCACGTCTAGATATGCGACCAATACGACGCACATCTTTATCCAACTGCTTGATTTGTTTATCCAAAGATAAATCTGTCTTAGGAACAGCTGAACCATTGGCAAACCCACTAAGAAACAAATCAATTAAATGAGGTTATGTCATCGAAACAATTTTAATAAGTTATGTTAATAAAATTTTGTATAAAACTAGAAATATTTTAGAGATTGAAAACTAAATCCTATGAGTTATGCATTTGATTCAAAGAACTATACAATTTCATTAGGTCTTCTAACCTTTGTTTGCAAAATTCTTTTATTATATTGCGTAAGCTTTTCTTTAGTGAATACAAGAATTTCATTTCGTCGGAGCACCACCCGGCGAGTACTTACTTATATTGTGTGCACATGCATGATGTATTCTGCAAAAGTGAACTGCTTTCCGAATGGGGCACACTGTTGATTACAACATTCCTTGTGAAACCAGCAAAATAACGCAAAAATTTGCCGGTTCTTAATATTGAAGCCATGTTTTTATTTTTTCCACAATTTTTTTAACTTTCTTCGTTGCGATTACACACGTTCGCTGCGACTGAAAATCGAAAAACAAGTGAAAAGAGAACTGTCAGAATTTCTGACCAGGGTTGCCAGAATGATGATTTTATCATATTTTTTATGATTTTTAAAACAATATATGATTTCATGATTTTCTTTCCCAAATGATGATTTTTCTTTCTCCCAAATTATGATATTTCTTTCTCCCAAATGATATTTTAATTGTTCAGATCAATTAATTTATAATTTTCCATAGTTTTTATCATAAAAGTTGATGGTAGTTCATTATGCAGTGCGTGAACTTTCTCTGACTAAAGAATTTTGAATTTTGGATAATAATATATCTCTGTTCTGCGAATTTAGTTCGTTCTTCTAAAATAATATCACTTTTCCATTTTAGCGACTTTTATTATCGAACTTGAGTAAAATGGATGCACTTCGTTAAAAATAATTTTATTTTTTAAATATATTTAGCAACTCCTGAGATGCTTTTGTTTTAACATCACGCATTACACCCTAATCCTGTTATATCCCAAGATAACGTGCCATATCATAGCACCAGAGATATTCTTTTAACAAATCATTTTTTATAGCAATTTGTAATTTTTTTTTCTACCAATAAAACTCCTTACTGACACATTTTTGTACACACTATTAGTCAAAAACCAATATGGCCGCTGACTCAATCATTATTATTTTTTTTGTAATTGACTGTTGAATGACGAAATTAGTACGTACCCACACTATCTAGCAAGCAAAATTTTGAGCAAAACTATCACTCGTGTTCGATAGTATGTACCCTGCTTAGATATACTTCGCAATTTTTTTTAGAAAGATATAACGTGGTGGAAAAAATAATAGGATAAATTTTTTTTCACAATAACGTCTAATAAACATTTTTGAGCTAAAATTTTATTGATTGGCAGTCCCAATCATCATACTCGAATCCCATAGAGCACCTCTGTGGAGCTCTAAGAAATAAAAAGTTGGAACGTAAAAACTTACAAATAAACAGATTATGTGGGGTGCAATTCAGTAACCTTTGTACTCCAATTGTCCGGATATCTGCTCCAATCTTGTGACTTCAATGATGCGACGGTGTCAGCAAGTATTCAAAGAGGAGCTTCTACCAAATATTGAAATAATATTAGGATTAAATAGTAAAAACAAATTTTGTTTTGTTATATATAAAATGTCCCTATTATATTTTCCAGGTACATATACATTTTAGAATTACATAAATTTCCGAATGCAGCAGGATTGGATTTTTTTTGTATTTTTTACATGGACATCTAATTTGTATATTTAATTTTATTTATGCAAAAGCATATAAATATTTAAACAAATGCTGAAATGTTTGTGTCTCCCTATTATTTCTTCCACCACTGTATAAAAATATATGTTTCATTGATTTATTTAGTTTTTGGCTGCGTCAAAAATGTCAAATGACATAGTGATGATGCAGTTTTAGTAAGCCCGAGCAACAAAAACATATATTTGACATAAAAAAACGTTACATACTTTAAACATATCTTTTTGGACACTTTTCGGAACTCGTTTTTTTCGTTACATGTCTTATGAAATTAATTTTTTCGAGGAAATTTGTTAACATTTAAATCTTTTGGGAAACTTGTGATGATGTAGAAGCTAATATATATTTGTTGCATTTTTTGTGACTTTCATTAGTGATTAAAAAAAACTTTAGCGAAAATTTTTAGTTTTAGTGATATTGATTAATATAAAGTTTTTTTTTTGCTGATATTATCATGTCTTTGATATTTGCTCGAGTTATGTTTTCCGAGATTCTTTATAATTTTGTGCGTGAATTTGACCATTTTCGCGGTGGAAGTGGTTTTGCCACGTTTTTATACATTCTTACCTTCATGGAAATTTTTAATATATTTTGGGGAATGCTCCTGATCTTAATTCTTTTTCACAAATTTTCACTATTACTTAAAATGTATAATTGAAAAAAAAATTACAGACAATTTTAAAATGTACAAGAAAAGTATTAACTCTCCTATTTAGAAGGAAATGTAAGGAAGTCATATAAACTTTTAAGAATGCGTTTTTGTTTTATATAAAAGTTTCATTGTTTGTCTTTGCTTTGTATAATATTTTGGAATAAAATATTCATCATGATTTTTTATATCAAAATATGATTTTTATTTCGCCAAATGATGATTTCGGAAAGCTTCTGGCAACGCTGTTTCTGATTCAGAAATTCATGTTTTTGAGTTTCATACGTTGCCAACCACGTTTTGATGGCTGATCAGCGTTGCCACGACAAAAAAAAATTTAATCGAAATTTTAAAAAAAGGTAACCAAGTTCGAGAAAAAGTAACAAAAATTTTTTGTATTTCATATACTGTTTGCTTTGCATTTCAGTCTTATAACACAACGACCCAATTTTGAATGTTTCAGACATGGTAGAATAATATACAAGGTAGCCCTGGAACGCCAGCTGATTATATTTTTCTTTGCTTTTTTCATGGTACGAACTGTCAAATGTTGTGTATATGTGATATAACTACGTGCACACACAATACACACGTATGTTTGCTGCTTCTGTTATACAAACACACACATACCCTCTCTATTAATGTTTGACATTTTCTATCCCAAAATGTACATTTGGATTAGTTTTGCGGCTACCTGATATATTATTCTACCTTGGTTTCAGAGATAGATAATTCTTACGTACTTTCGTCTGCCGAATTTTAAAGATATAGTGACTTTAATATATACATATATTACAGCATTTTTTCTATTCTTCGCATCATATTTCCAGACCGGTCCTCAAAATAATAAAATAATTTATGATTAATCTACACAAAATATATTTCTTTTGAGTGGAATTTCACTGACGTGACTTTCAGGATTCCTTACTGGTATTGCCAGAATGATGAAAATTGTGTGCTCTTAATACCTAAAAATTCCAAAAAAATATCATTTTAACGGTTCATTAATTGAGGGTCCTGAAATATTAAGAAAACAACTCAAATAAAAGTAAATAGCATATGTTATACTAAATTTTTTACATTTTGCAGGTTCATGCATTAACAATTAATTGTAGCCAGACAAGCTACATAGACGAAAAAAAGAAATATTGTGACACCACGAAAAACCGACAGCAAAAGTCATTAAAAAGGCTTACGACTCGAATCTTTCAATTTAAATTATAGTTTTTATGGTATATTACATTAAATCATATAATATTGAAGTGAATAAATAAAATGATGGAAAATAATTTTTATATAAACAATTATTAAGTTGACGAAAACTCTAAACGAATTCGTTAAGAAATCGTACCTACATATCGTTACGATTACGTACCGACATGTCGTATCGATATCGTACCTACACGTCGTTGCGAATTCGTACTGACATATCGTTACGATTTCGTAACTACATATTGTTACGAAGTCGTGTCAACCCTTTCATACAAATTCGTTACGGTTGCGGCACGATTTCGGTTCCGAAATCGGAAGATATTACCGAACAGCCGTTATGAATTCTTTACGAAATCGGAACATTTGGTTTGGTGGGTATTGATGTGAATGAAAAATTGACAATTTCTCTGCCGGCGCTATATTACATAGTGTCCACACCTGATGAATTTATATCATGATGAATGTCAAATTGATATCATGTTGAAGGTTCATCAGGTATAGACTCAATTTATCAATGTTATATCAGCGTTATGATATAATCATCAGAGCTCAAGCTCAGATGAATATATTATGATATGAAACGTCATTTTATTTGTTGTTTTTACTTTATCGTTTATTTTCTTTATTAGAATTAGTGCAAATTATAAGAAATAAATATTTTTTAATGAAAAAAACATAAATTTTGTGATAATTATTAAATAAATCTTATAATATAAATATTTAATATATTTTTGGTGGTTATTGTTATCCATATAAAGGTCAAAATGTTTGATCTTAGCTGTAGGACGAAGAAGAAAATATGATTCATCATGATATAAATTCAGCAACGATATGAATGAAAAATTTACAATTTCTCTGCCGACGTTTTATTAGGTGTTATGATGAAAATTCATCAAGTGTGGACACTAAGTTAGGTGTTATGATGAAAATTCATCAGGTGTTGACACTATGTTAAGAAAAAAAGTTTTTAAATCTAGAATCGGGGTTTGTTTCAGATGTATAAACTGATTTTGAAAAATTTGAATATAAATCCAGTCGGTACAAAATGTGAGTCATTGAATTTAATATATCAATGAAATAGTGTATCAGATGATCATCGATGAAATAGTGTATCAGATGAATCGTTAAGAAAATAAACAAACAAAAAATTAAAAAAATACTTAAGCAATGCTAGCCAGTCAGTCGAATGGTCTCGAGTAGGGTATTCATTCGGTTGACCGTTAATAGGTTAACCATCTAATTACTACCCGGTTTACTGATCGGTTAATTTAAAATTGGCTATATTCGATTAACGTTTAGTCGTTAACTTTAATCGATTAACCGACTAACCAATGTAACAAAATATTTCATTTTTTGTAGTATAACATATTTTTTGTGTGTTTGATTATTTGTTTCGTCTTAAACCGCGTTCAGACTTACAGTGTTAATTATCGTGATTAAGTGCTAATCACCACAAAAACGAGAGGTTTTTCCATACACATAATCACTTCAAATTGATATGATTAAAATTTAATAATTTCGTAAACACATAAAATTGCCTGAACATACCTTATACAGACTATAGTGTGGCAACGGCAAAAAAAAATTTTGACATTGTGAATATTATGAAAAAATAAAAACTAAAAATATTTTAATTAAAACATTGAACAAATGGAAAATAAAATATTCTTTTTCATTTTTAATAATAGTAATAATAAGGGCTATTATTACAACTCGGCTTTAGTTATAATTAGCATTTTATCGGACGGATAAACAGTTTTTCATTATTACAACTTTAATTTAACCTAAAAGTGTGGGATAACTTACTGGGAAGTTCATTCTTCCGCTAACTTTTATCGGCACACATTTTTATAGGCTGCCATACTTGCTTCTTTATCAAGTAAACACCAAGACGTATCTAACAGGTGAACTCACTAGAACACATGACCTTACTCCGGCAAACTTAGTGGAATGATGAAATTATCACAATTTCGTCACAATATGGAGCTTCCCTTCTTTAAGGTATTGGACATTTCATTATAGAGCTACCTGCGCTGATAATTCCATCCATCTTTCAACACTTTTTGACAATTGTAGTATAGTTTCTACAACAAATTTATACTTGTTGTAGACTTGTGTGTACCTGTTATCTGTGCCATTGTAAGTACATATGTATGACATTGCCACTTGTGCTCTGGTATAGCCATACTTTGAAAAAGATAATTTTTATTTTACAGGCAAGTTGTAATAATGAAAAATTGTTGCAGGTCAGTTTACCGATCACTTCTGCTTATCATGCCGGTAACTATCTTCCACTTTACTGTTGAGTTGTAATAATGGCCCTAAGTGTACTGTGAACGGGTTTGATTAAATTTTTAACCTTTTTGCTTAAACACGATTAAAAACTCAGGTCTGAACATAGTATTTTATACAAGAGGTATGTGTTTAGAAATTATTTGTTCATACAAACAAAAAAGTGTGGTAAGTGATCTTAACTTAAGTAAAACTTAGAAACCATTGGACGTGGCTATAAAGACTCTGCTACTCTAATTGAACTTGAGGGAATTATTGAACTTATAATTATGATTAATAATTTAATAAAAGCCAATAATGCTATTGCCAAAGATTTAACTAAAAATCTGAGGATTAGATTTAATGAGCGAGGAACTCAATTTTTAAATACACTTATTTTATACCTCCACTCAGGAATATGTGTTGTGAAATCGTCTAATTATACGATATTGTATTTTTGTTGTTGGTAATTTTCATACAAAAGTGCGTTATAATTATACGATTGAATTTTATATGTTCTTCAAATAGTTGTAATGCGGGCCAGGTCTGGGAATATTCTGTTTGCTAGATTAATTTGTTAAAATCTTTTATATATGTGATAAGTAACACAGAAAAATACATTCTTCTTAATGATAAATATGTATTTGATTAATTTCAATTTAATTTTAAAACTATTTTAATCAAAATTGCTTGTCGCGAAAAAAGTTATTCTATTTCGCGTCAAACTAAAATTCCCATACCTGGCTGGTTTCATTCCATGGTATCAAATCAAGGTGAATTAATACCAGGTGGCCTCGAGAGATTAGGTAACTACGAAATGTTTACCATGTTTGAACTGCCAAATGTGTTAATGTATCAACTTTTTTGGTAGCCAAAATATAAATTCTGCATAGCCCCAAGTGAATTCGCCGTGATACTATGATAAAGTTTTTATACCTCGAATAAAGAAACGCCACTCTTGTTTTGAGATATGAAGTTCACATTAAGCTTTTTATTAACATGGAAAGCTCATGACCAATTTTTATTTGACGCTCCTAAAAGTATGCACGTTATTTAGTATTTACTGCAAATGAAGTCAGTAGAAAAGTGTTTTGCAATTCCACTTTGATATATAAACATTTTCTTAGTCACCTGACCTCTCGAGGCCACCTAGTATTAATTGGCCTTGCGTGGTATCAAATGAAATGAATGTCAACTATTGTTAAAGAAGAAGATTATATGACAAAAATAAAAATTTTATTGTAAAAATGGAATCAAATTCTTCAATTGCGGTAAGATTATACATGTCCATTACATTTTTTACTCATTTTACCCTTTCAGATTAAGCCGAAACGAAAATACGACAAAACAACGATACAACAAATCTGTCTTCACAAGCACATAAACAAATATCGTCTTTTTTTAAACGATAAGGCGTACGACTGAGCTTGTGAATTGAACAACTGTTTTAAAATACAGTACAAAAACGGAGAATTCGGAAATAAATATTCTTGGAGAATGTTAGCTGCTGACCTTAGCCAGTAATGATACAAATAATCTTTTAACAAAATTAACCGAAACACTTAAAGTGTTAAGAATTTGAAAAATAATATGTTTAGAGAAATCGAGGAAAAATACTGAGAAATTAGATATTCTGTATAATGGATTGGTTCCGATTTCTCCAACATTTACGATAAGGGAAAGAATTGTTTCAAAGTAAAGTTTTATCAAAACTACAGAAAAGAATCTCTTAAATCCTAAAGATTTACCTCCAGTTTTTGACTCAGTAATTAAATATTTAATTAGTTAATTTTCATATAAATTTAAATTGTAATTAAATACAACTTCTGTTTTTCAGTCGTATTTAGTTGTTCTTCTTTAATTGTGACAAAAATATGGTAGCACCATAATATACCACAAATTTCCCATAAACTTCCCAAAAAAGCAGCTGCTCAACATAAACATAGAAAAAATTCCGAAAAATGAATTTTTCTTCATTCAGGAAATAGGAATAATGAAAAGTTTCTGCAATGTGTTAAAAGAATAAAAACAGCTTACAAAATCACAAAAAGACGAATATAAGCAAAGAAAGTCCAAATTGCTCGGCAACAATAGTTGAATTGTCAGCGGCCACAATTTTTTTGTTTCCACATGAACAACAAGCAGTCAAAATCATATGGTAATTTATAAAACTTAAATCGAATTTAAATGTACAATATTGGAGATATAAGTTATATATAAATATGATCTATAAAAATGAATTTTCTATTTAAATAGAAATTAAGTTTAAAAACCATTTAATTATTAAGTAAAAAACTGGAAGTTAGACTTTTTTTTTTTGGTTGATTTAGTTCAAGAATTGTTATGTTTGTTATGTAGTTGTTTTTTTTATACTAATAAAATCAAAGTAATAAATAATTAATGAATTTTTATATATTGAAACTACTTATTTATGAAAAAAAATTATTAATCGGTTAACCGATTCCCCATATAGGGCGTTTTTGCATACAAGCTACATAAATCGCGTCGCGGATTGTGCTTGTAAATTTAAAAATAAATTTCTTTTCTTCTTTTTGCTCATTGCGCATTGTGCACTTCTTACAAGCGTATTAAAAATGCACTCAAGCGCAAAGAGCGGAGCGGAAAAAAGAGCAATTGGTATGCGCAGCGCATACGCTTTCGTTTTATTAGCGGCGCTTTTTGCGCAATGCGCATTTTATTTTTTTGTCTGGCGCTTTGCTCTGCGCATTGCGCATATTGAGCGGCACATTGCGCATGCTCTTTTTTATACCAACAGTGGTTAGTTTGAGTTTATTCCGTGCTGCAAAATACATCTTTCGTAGTGACATAATTTTAATATATTTGGATTTGTAGCATTATATCGTTCTTCTTAATTTTTTTATTCTTGTTCCCATACAAATATGATGCCCCTAGACGGGTCAAACCTCTGAACCGGAGCCGGAAATGCGGACCGCTCTACTGACCTAACTACCGGTCCGGCCTCAAAACAGAAGTGCGAACTGCACTATCAATCTAACTTTCGGTCCAGACCGGAACCAGAAATATGAACCATACTACCGACTCAACTTCCGGTCCAGCACCTAAACCAAAAGTGTAAACTGCACTACCGACCAAACTTCCGGTCCAGACCGGAACCGGATATATATGAACCGTACTACCGACCCAACGTCCGATCCAGTCCCTAAACCGGAAGTGCTAACTGCTCTACCGACCAAACTTTCGTTCCAGACAGGAGCAGGAAATGTGAACCGCACTACAGGTGTTATAAAATTTTTCTCAAAAAGTCTTCAAATAAAAATATCGTTAAAGCTTCGGGTCGATAAATCGGCAATCTGGCAGCTGTATTTGTATGTTTATATATTTTGTGAGAATAAACTAGACATTTTTAAACTTTTTTTTAAAGGAAAAGGTTAAAAGTATGGATAATGCATTACATGTGCAGAAATTACAATAAATCAATTATTATGTTAAACTTACTTGTCCGAATAACAAACTTATCTGTCTGCTGTTAAAAACTGGCCAATCCACTTTTTCATAACTGTTGTTTTATTCTCGTCAAAAAACAAATTGCACTATTGCAGGGTTGGCAAGATATATTATACATGCACCTTTCAATAAGGTGATATTTTTTATGTAGAAAAGAAAATGCCATGAGAAAAGTTCCATGAAAAAAATTACATGAAATATTTTATCGCGTAAATTTAGTACATATGTATAAGTTTTTTTCGTCTTATTTGTAATACTAAATTTACACGATGAAATTTTTCATGAAACTTTTTTATTTGCTTCTTTATTGCAAGTGTGCAATAAAGAAGCGAATGGAGTAAAGAAAATCTAAAATGGGTTTTTATTTAGTTTTTCCTTCTTCCTGTAAAATGCAAGAAAACTTGCGAGTCGCCTCTTCTATATTAATAGGCAGATTTTGTAAAAATCGTATGGAAAATAAACCAAAACGTTTCAAAATTGTTTTATCGATATATTGCAATTAAAAATATCGACGATATATCCAAAGAAATTTTAATTATTTTGGCTTGAGTTCGGTTTTAATTTAATTTTTCAATTAAATTATATTTTTATTTAGAGATATATCGAGCCATAACCGCCAAAAAAGCTCAAGCGACATGCTTTTCGAAAATCGTTTTTGAACGAAAATCGATTATTTACGATAAATCGGACTATCTGTTAAAGTTTCAAAGTCCTGCCATGTACCGTTACGAAAATACAGCAAAAGAAATTTTAGCTTAAGTGCAGTTTCCCTTTAAATTTTTAATTTGTTTACATTTTTTTGTAACTGCAATGTGTCGCTTAAGCTAAAATTCTCTTTTGCAAGTAGCGCAAAACTAGTGTCAAAAACGGCAAGGACCTCAATGAAACGGTTAAAGAACAGCTTGATAAAGATAATAATTACTAGTTTTAAAATAATTTGATTAAATTAATTGATTTTTCATGGCATCAATAATATCTTAAAATATCTTAACCTACACAAACATGCGTTGTCTTATAGGAAATTTATTAAAACTATTAACATTACATATAACAACCAAACACAATCCTATATAGCCAATATAAGGGCTCTACTTCGATTTAAACCAAGGATAACTAAAAAATAGTTCTCCTGTAAAATTTACTTTATGGCGCTTAAGCTTTTTTGGCGGTTATAGCACGATATATCAATATATTTTTGAGAAAATGTCGATATATCGATATTTTTTATGTTGCATCATACCTATGATGTTTCATAAACTGATGGATTTGATCAGTTCAAATAGGTCCCAATATTTTGTTCATTATTCTCCCCATGTATTTGATAATAAAATGCAACGTTCTAGCGCTGTTCGAAATTGAACTTAAAAAAAAATTCGACCCACCACCCCAATGTACGTATCAGAATTGAATAATAAAACTCGCTCTACAATATGAGTGTTCCCCTGCGTAATTGATAAAAAGTAACAAAAAGAATGAGTAAATTTTGTGCAAAATATATAATTCACTAGGTACACAGAAAAAAATAGACAAGAATTATATTCAATAAAACCATGTTATTAAAAAAAATATGAATTTCAATAACATTTATCTTTAACATAATAAAATATTTCTTTGTAAATATTTCTTTTCCATGCCGGTTATTTCTTTTCTTTTTATACATAAGTGCTTAAAACAAGTTGTATCCCATAAAAAAATAAATGGGATATGGCTCAGCTATAGAGTGTATGCTTTACGTCCGGAAAGCCCGGGTTCGTATTCCAGCCTTGTCAACATTTTTTAATTTATATATATATATATATATTTTTATTTTGAAATAATTTTATTATCAATATAGGGGAATTCTTTATCACAGGAAAAAAAAAATTATTGAATACCGGGATTTTTGTTATCAAAAACGAAACTTATTTTTTTCTGTGTAGGGAGGAAACTCACTCTAATAGATACTGCAATGTTATGTACAGCATGAAAAGAATATTCTCAACATTTTCATATATGGATGGTGGCTGTTTCTCATTGATTGCTTTTATTATCATACATCAACTACAAAAATTAAGAACGAAATAAAAAACAAAAATGTATTTCAGGAATTTCAAAAAAAATAAAAAAACAACAAGTATACGAACGACTATACAGACGGAATGCAGCAGCATGCTTTAATTAAATCAACCATATAAACCTGACCTTACCTAATATATTTTTATGTATGAATGTACGTAAGTAAGTATGTATGTACATATCGTTACCTTAATATCGTCAGCTGAAATCCAAAACCACGTAACTAACAAAAAATCTGAGATTGCATTTTTGATTAATTATTGCGTATTACATCGAAATGCATGTCCCCACAAATTTTTAAATATTTATCATAAAAATCAGCCAAACTACAAACGAAAATAAAGCGGCTTTGCTTCAGTAACTTCAAGTATTTTATTTAGTGTTTTATCTCTCCTGTAAAATTTAAAAAAGTGTAGTTACGTGATTTTGGATTTCAGCTAACGATATAGAAGCACCCTAACTCCTAATTTTTCACATCGAGTTTTTTTTGCATATTTCTATAGATGAACCTCTAATTTATCGAAATATGCAAACAACTCGATTTGAAAAAAGGAATTAGTTAGGACGTTTCTATATTAAGGTAACTATGTGAAGTATGAAAGAAACAGCAGTGAATATATTTTTTATCAGTAGAACAGGTAAATAAAAAAATATAACTAACTAATGTTTTCTCAGCCTAATACCCTAATTAGTTACCGATTAGCTTTATCTTTAAAAATAGACTTGCGTACGTACATTCATATGTACATACATGCATAAATATATATGCACATATAAGAGTATGTACAATTGTATATGCATAGTTATACACATATGTACATATCTACCAATGTATGTTTTTTTTTCATTTTGGGGATGAAAATCATCGAAAGACTCTGGCAGTGGTGGTGTTTGCCAGAAGTGCGAGATTTTAACACGCTAAAAACACCCCTTCACACTGACCCAAATGCTCCCCGTGGTACTACCGCAAGGCTATACGTCACGGGATGGGAAAGGTCCTAGACCCTAAATCTAAACTACATGGATTCTTCTGCGAATCTCTTCTAACCTACGAAGTTCCAACAGAACCAATTTTATAAAATTACATACATACGTCCAGTTATACAAAGATTCCAACATGATTGGAACGATGTTGTCCGGCCTAATACTACGCCCTAAGACTACTTCTAAATACGCTCTACCACTATCAAATCGTGGACAGATGAAGAACACATGTTCGGCATCTTCCACGACATTGCCACCACAACTCGGACAAAACGGAAAACTGTCATGTCCGAAACGGTACAAGTACGACCTAAAACAACCATGTCCAGTCAAAAACTGTGTAATGTAGAAGTTCAAGTCGCCGTGTCTTCTTGATAACCATACCCTAATGTCAGGTATCAGTAGGTAAGTCCATCTTCCCTTGTCAGTCGCTGTCCATCGTTCTTGCCACTTCCGTAGACACATATCAGTCACACCATTCGTACTGTCCGAAACGGCTTCTAGCTCGATGGGTATCATGCCGGCAACGGCAAAGGCGGCCTCGTCCGATACAGTTCGGAATGCGCTACATACTCGCAGAGCGGCCAGCCTATACACAGGGGATATCAGATTCACATATGTAGAGTATTTCAGTGAGCCTGACCATATAGGGGATGCATATAAGATAATGCTTCTTACTACACTGGTTAGCAATCTCCTCTGCAGATATTTTGGACCTCTTGTATTCGGCATGATCCGGCATAGCGCTGAGCAGGTTTTTGATGCCTTAGAACCTATATACTTCAAGTGCTCATGAAAAGACAGACGAGTGTCAATCATGACTCCAAGGTATTTTAAACATTCCTTGGATTCTATGCTACACGTGCCAATATTTAGCCTAATGGTTTCCCTATTTTTCCGACTACTAATCAGAATCGCTTCTGTTTTATGGTCAGCTAGAGCTAGACCCATTGATCTCAACCAAGACCTTACGATCTGAATACTGGCGTTTGCAATGGTTTCCGCCTCTAGTAACTCTTTTGCTTCACATACTAACGCTATGCCGTCTGCGAATCCAACTATCTTTACCTTCTCCGGCAGGTTTAACCTCAATACTCCATCGTACATGACGTTCCACAGTAGTGGACCAAGTACTGATCCTTGAGGTACCCCACCAATGATCTTTCGTCTTCTAGTACCCTTATCAGTATCATAAACTAGCTCTCTATTTCGGAAATAGTCCTGTATAATTGCCAGTAGATATCCTGGGATGTCTAAACTGACTAAGGCATCAACAATATGCTCCTAGTTTGCCGTGTTGAAGGCATTCTTTACGTCTAGCGTTACAACTACACAATACTCTTTTGCTCCATTTCTCCACCTCTTCCCTTGGATAGCCTGAGCAGCAGTTTCTACTACAACTTTGATAGCATCTACTGTTGACCTTGCTTTCCTGAAGCCAAATTGGTTATCTGATAAACCGCGGTTAGCTTCAACACAACTTTCCAATCTTCTACAGATTATACTTTCTAGCAATTTCCCACTTGTATCTATCATACACAGCGGCCTATAAGAGGAAGGGTCGTCTGGCGGCTTATTATCCTTAGGTAACAATACTAACTTTTGTCTCTTCCACATTGTTGGAAAAATGCCCTGGCTCAAGCATGCGCTTATTACTTTCAAAAAATAGTCAGGATGGAGTTTAACAGCTTCTTTTAGTATCATATTCGGAATGCAGTCTAAGCCTGGTGCCTTCTTGTCTTTAAATTTTGAGACAGCACCTTCTATCTCGGCAATCGTAACCGGAGGAATGTCGAAATATTCAGCCGGGTAGCTGTGTTGCCATTTCGGAGTTTCCTGTTGGGGAAAGAGATGATCTACAATTCCCTTGAGGATAGGCTCTTCTCTTGGCGGCGATGGACCAAGACATTTAAGTTTCTTGGTTACCAATTTATATGCAAAGCCCCAAGGATTACTATCTACTTCATCACAAACATTAAGAAAACACCTACGCTTGCTCCTACGAATTGCAATCTTCAACGCTTTCCTTTTATCCTTATATATGTATGTATGTATGTATGTATGTATGTATATATGTATGCATGTATGTTTGTACATAAAAGTTTAAAAAACAGTGTACATAAACATATGCAGGTACAATATATATACATACATATGTAAACATATCAATACTGTATGTTCATAGGGATTACTAAAATATTTATGTATGTATATAAAAACAAACATACAAACATGTTCATGCATGATATCTGTGTACATATCTAGGTGCGGGTAGTCCGACAGGCCAAGTTCCGGCCTCACAGTGTGTATATTATACGAAACCATTCGAGCTGTTTTTACCCCCGT
This sequence comes from Panzeria rudis, assembly GCA_956483635.1. Lineage (NCBI taxonomy): Eukaryota > Metazoa > Arthropoda > Insecta > Diptera > Tachinidae > Panzeria > Panzeria rudis. The sequence goes on from OY101449.1 coordinate 111,676,363, forward strand.
CATAACTTTGCTCCACTAAATCATAAAATAATCAAACTTGAAACATAAGGTCATCCTATAGAGGTAACCTTATATGTGAAGTTTGAAAGTTCTACCATAAAATCTTCCCAAAATATGAAGGTGCAAAAAGTGCATATATTAGTACCTATTCACTGACTATCTCACTGACTCACTCATCAATATTATGGGGCACTATAGCTAGAAAGCTGAAATTTGGTACACAGGTAGATCTTGGTGAGCAATTACCTAGAAAAATCTGAGAACGGGCACTTTTTTACTATTTGGGCGGGGGCGGCTACGGTGCCCCTTCTTTGTATGGGCTACTTCCAGTATAGCCAGAAAGCTTAAATTTTGTACAAAGGTAGGTCCTGATGAGCAATTAACGAAAAAATATTTGAAAAGGGGCACTTTTCATCTGGGGGAATAGGGTGCCCCTTCTTTGTACGGGGCACTTCCAGTATAGCTAGAAAGCTGAAGTTTTGTACACTTGGGACACTTATTGTACCAAATAAAAGCTTAGAAAAAAGAACTGAGATCCGCACAAAAAACATAAATGTGAAAATAAAGCCAAGTTCCTATCCACAAATTTTGGACGTAAAAAGTAGTGAGACCAAAACAAAGACCAAGTTCTTGATAGGTACAATACTATTTCATTTCTAGGCAACCTGTTAGCTTGGCAATATTGTTTTTGCCTTTTTAATATGGAAAAGAATTGTGGGAAAAATGTTGCCACGCTTACAGGTTGCCTAGAAATCAGATGGTATTGTACGTACCAAGAACTTAGTCCTTATTTTGATCTCAGTACTTTTTACGGCCGACATTTTTGGATAGGAACTTGGCCTTATTTTCACATTAATGTTCTTGTGCGGATGTATGTATTTATGTTTACCAAATGCATTTTATATATAAGCTTTGAGGAACAAGTTATGTACATATACATATGTATGTACATATGTATGTATAAAATAAATAATAAAAACTCCTTTTTCGTTTAAAAACCTGTATACAGACAGTATACAAATGGTAATGTGTTGACGTTTATAGTAGGGACGTAACGATACGCCGTTTTGCCGATCCGATACCGATACCGATATTTAAAAATAAATATCGCCGATACCGATTCCGATACCGATACGAATATTGAAATTGAGTTCAAGTTTAGATCAACAAAACTCAAGGGCAATTTTTTATTATACAAAATTACATTGTAAGAAAGAATATTTAAAATTGATTTTAACCCAGTATAAAAAAATTGGAAGTAATTTTTAAGGAGCTACATTTTCTTTGCTTCCAAAAAATCTATATTAAAAATATGCAGATAATTAGTAGAAAAGCAAGAAAAAATTTTTAATTCCTTTATAATTTTAAAAAATACTCGCCATGCTTTTTAAAAAATCAATTTTTTTAAAGAACATTTATCAACTAATATTCTTCTAAATAACTTAATAGCTTAATTATTAAAAGTATTCTAAGTTAATATTTATTCACTTAAATTTACATGAAAATAGAGTTTTGAGTTTAAATTCGGATAAAAAAAAAATGTGCAAATGGGTAATTTTTTATCCTTTTTCCTTGAAAAATCATTATAGAACACCGAAAAAGAAATTTGTCCTAGCATCGCTTCCAATTCGGTGATTGGTAATTGCAGTGGCAAGGATATTTAAAACTAATTAAAAGTTATCCAAATTTGCAATACTTCCAGATCGCGAATTATACATTTTCATGACTTCTTTGGAGTGTATTTTTTTGCTGGAATAAGATTTTAAAAACAACGACTTGAATTTCAATTCATGGTAAAATTAACAAAAAATAAATAACTTTTTTTACAAAATAACAGCATAAAATAATATTAATTTTTAAAATTGATATTAATAAGATTTAAAAAAATAATGAAGTGAATTTAATTCATGGTAAAATTGAACATAAATAAATTATTTGTTAAAAAAACTCTGAACAAAATTTTAAAAGTATCGTCATATCGACAGTAAAATATCGCCGATACCGATGTATCGGAAAATCTGAAGTATCGCCGATATATCGGTATCGGTATCGGTATTCGTTACATCCCTAGTTTATAGCAAACATATAATCTACATAGGTATGTATGTATAAAACTTGCACTAAAAATATGGAGAATAAGCTCAACACGAAAAAGCCCACTAATTGCAATGCGCATAACTGCACTTTGGAGGAGAACTTCTGCAATAGAGTTGAAAAGAAACATTAGAAAACAAAGAGTTTCAATTCTTTTCAATACGACAGTACTAAAATGTACTAAAGAGCCTTTAAAGAAATTACTAATTGCAAAAAGCATTTAATTTTCTGAATGCATATGTACACACTTATGTATACATATCCATTAGGGATATAACTTTTGGCATATTTTGCAAATATCAAATTCTTTATCGCATAGCCGTATAGACCATGAAAAAATATAAAGAAATGATATACATATATATTAGTTTTTCTCTATCGCTAAAAAAGTTTCCACAGCAAGCGCGATGAAGTTTTGAATTTTAGGTCTCAATGTTGTAAAACATGTCACGAAAGTGAAATTTATATAGGAAACAAAAACAAAATTACTCAAATTTTATAAATTTGTTTTTGTTTTTCATACAAATTTTAAAAATTATAAAAGGTAAAGCAAAGCTTGAATTTTTTATGTTTTTATTCTGTGAAGAATGGAAAACAAAAAAAAAATTTATAGAATTTAAATAATATTGTCTTTTGTTTCCTATATAAATTTCACTTTCGTGACGTATTTTAGAAAATTAGGCCCTTAGTATTCTTTTGAGTATAAAAACATTAAATTAATCCAAAGTATTTTCGTGGCAACTAGTCAAACACAGTTCAAATTGATGCATCAACCGATCCCGTACTCAACATTGGGATCGCGCGGGATTATTTTTAAATGGAATAAAACAGTTTAGACCGTACACGCTCGTTTTTAATATAAATCTTATTTAGGTGTTCAAAACAAAACCTATCGTCGGAGTTGAATGTTACAGGTATGTTCCGACACTCGCACCATTGTCAAATCGCATGCGAGTTGTAAATCTCCATACTAGATTTTTCATGTTCTTAATCCCGTGCGTTTTGCTTTTGATTTTCCAAACAAAATTTGTAAAATTTCATATTTTTAATACAAATTATAAGAATGTTTTACTAGTTTTGATGCAAATAAAAAGAAAACATATTTAATTTATTCATCATTTTATTGTTTCTTTGAAATTGAGCTTAGTCTAAATTCATTAGTTCACCAAAGCCTGACGATTGCGATTTATTGAACATCTCTCTTGCGACTTCAAGTCACTCACAATTGCAAATGTTATGCGAGATACGAGTGTCGGAACATGACCGTTAATAGATTTTACAATGGTATTCAAGTATTTTAAGTAAATCTTCTTATATATAAATAGCCCACACAATATTTTGTCGTACACTTTTAAGTATCTTATTGTCCACCAATATTGATGAAACATACTTATATGGTTCAAAAGGTATTTTTCTCTAGATATGCACAATATACTATTTGCCTAAAAAGCCGGTTACAAACAAGACCGGTTACGGATCAAGTAGTCGAATTTCGACTACCGGGCGGGATTCTAGTGTGTATAAATCAGAGTATGGAAATAAACAAATCTTTTCGTAAACGTTTCATGCGAAGACATACAAATTTTAAAATAATTTTAATCGTTTTGTACATGAGCAAAACTAAAACAAATGCTTTTGCAATGGCAAAGATTGCAAACAAAACAATTGACTTTTTACTCATCTTCTTGCTTTAATATCCCGTTTCAATCGTACAATTACAAACAATGATTCATTGTATTTAGCCTAAATACACTAACACATTCTCTACTATGATGAACAAATCAATCGGGAAACGTTTGCAAACGTTTTCTGAAAACTTTTTAATTTTGTTCTCATTCTTTTCTTTTCTAGTTGCGTACATTTAAGTTAATGTACATTTAGTGCACACAATCACAAACAATACAAAACTAAATGACACAATGAGTCTCATAGTTTTGGTTTTGTTTTTGTTTCGCTCGTTGAAAATACAAAGCAAAACGCACGTAAACGTTTCGTTTTGTTTATTTTCCTACTCTGGTATAAATATCTGAACAATATCTACTATTTTTACACACGGCTTTGACGCCAGTTAGTTATTGGTTATATTCCTTCACGCGTATACTCAATATTTTCCTACCATTTTGTGGAAGAAAATAACAGCTGCACGAGTTTTTACGTATAAGGCCATCAATTTTACACATATAACAAAGAAAGGTAGACATTTCACATATTAAAATATATAAAATTATGTGTAGTTTTCAGCACTGTATTCAGATTTTAACAATCTAACGTTTTTTTGAAAGGCTTTTTGCAAAACAATGAAAAAAATTTGTTGTTTGGTATTTTGTGCATATTATATTTTTTATTAATTCTGTAATTGATAATTTCGAATGGAATTTTTTTCAGTTATATAGGGATTTACATACTAAATACGAAGCTAGCAAAGAAAACTACGATTTACTTCCCAGAATCTCAGAATTCCTAAGAAAGTTCCAAGAAATTCCAAAAATGGAATTTTTTATGATTTTCCCATAAGCTCCACATTTGATCTAAGGCCCATAAAATGCTTTGGCAAATAAATCGATTCACATAAGAGTTCCTGCAAGTGGTATTTGTTTTTGAATCCAAGATTTGGTATTCTAGAATATATGGGCTGAGTTCCAAACTTTGCTATAAAATCGGTCAAATTCGGAAGGGTTGGACTTGGAAAAATGGTTGATTACCCTGCAGAAAAAGTAGCTAGTATGTAGTTAGAGCTATACTAGTTGCTTTTTACTTCAGAGTAGTTGCCTATGTGTACTTTTTTCATATATCGAACTATCGATTTTAACATTAGGTGGTCATAGGAGCCCAACTAGTTCATTTGTATACAGTTATATCCCAGTTGGAATACCAGTTGTTGTAAAGTAGTAGTCTTACTAGGTTTTTTATTTATCGTTTTGTATTTCTCAAAAAAAACTTTGGCTCAACCGGGGTACGAACACACATTCCTAATATATCAAGGCAAGAGCTCTTCTCACTGAGCCACTTTCTACTTATTTTTTTAAGAGCTAAAAATATGTTTTTTATACAAGTCGTATACCTGAAAATGTTGTTTTTTTTGACTAGTATCATTATTGTCTCGATACAACTAGTTATATGATTGTTCTTTTGTTACTAGTATCGTTACTAGTCTTGCTACAACTGGTAATATGACTGTCCCAAAGCGTATCTTCTTGTAAATTTAGCTGCTGGGTAGATTTTTTTTTAAATCATGTCTGTGGTACTACATAGCTCCGCTCCTGAGCAATATGGGTGGTTCATCTTCGTATGTTAAATAGGAATACTCCTCTGCTATTTTCGTATGATCCATTTATAAATGCCTGATATATTTCAAAAATATTTTGATTTAGCCCCACTGTAGATATTAATTTTTAAGGGGAAAAACGGTAAGAGAAATGCTGGGCAAAGTAAATAAGAGACACGAGTAGTAAAAAAAAGAGTTGCAGTATATTTTTGTGAACATACATGTGTGTGTGCGCGCTATTTTTAAGAGAACAATTGCATTTCCTTGCTGATTTCTGCATTGAGAAAAAATGGAGTATAAAATATTAACCATATGTACATAGCATTTATGGATGTGTGTACATATATACATACATACGTAGTACGTTTGTATTTGTTTAAAAAATTTATATAAAAGAAGTGCAAAGAAAGATCGCGATATATGTATGTATGTGTGTATAAAAATTATAAATGTTGGTTTTATAAAATAAACCACTAGGGAGGAAAGTTTTATTTCTTTTTTTTTGCAATATTGTTGGTGTTGTATGTACAAGAGAGCTTTGAACTCAAGATTGTTGTTATTGTTGTTGTATCTGGTTGTGGTTATTATATTTATGCATGGACTTGATATATGCACATGTGTGTGAGTGTGTGTGTGTGGTTGTGCATGAATGTTTGTTTATTTTTGCATTATTCTTTTCTTGTTGTTGTTTTCCATATTATATTTTCTGTTGTTGCTGTTTTTTTTTAATAAAATACTTTTTAAACTTGATGATACACTTCGCATTCATCACAATTACCGCATACGTTTCAGGTCGTTGTTTGACAACAACGTTGATGATAAAACCAAAAATCATCAAACCTTTCGTGTCGTGTCGTGTCGTGTTTAAAAAAACGTTATTTTTCCGCCGCCGCCACCATCTCCGTCGGATTTAAAATTTTATTTATTTTCCGTCGTTTTTCTACTTTTACTGTATTTTTTTAGTTGAAGTTTAAACAAAGTACGAAGAACTTCCAATAGTTGTGAACTTATTTTTCCGTTTCATTTTTACTATTGCTAGTGTCGGGTGTTATTGTTGTTGTTATTAAATAAATGCTAGTGCAAAAAAAGTTCGAGTTGTTGTGCATTACGTCGGGTGTGCCGAGTAAAGAGTGCGTGCGTGTGTGTTGTTGTTTCTAGATATGCCAAGTCATTGTCAAGTCTCCTCTGCTGAGTTAAATAATTTTTGTTAAAGGTTCCCAATGCAAAAAAAAAAAACAAGAAAACAAAACTTGAAAAAGAAATAAATGCAAAAATATCTATAAATGGGTAAACGGGAGTAAAACTATCCGTTTGACGTTCTCCTAGTTAGTTCGTTGAAAATTGTCGTCGGTTTTCATCATTATTGTCATCTTTATCGTGATAATCTATGTATTTATATCAGAATATACATAACAAGTAATAACAACAATATTGTTATCATCATCGTCTCAGCTCTTTCATCCGCCATCATGGCCAATGCATTTAATGCTTTATACAGTTGTTGTTGGTGCTCCATTTCAGTGTTGCCACATATAAGAAAGCTTTGGAATAAATAGGTGAGAGTTCAAGCAGGTATTTATTTATTTGTGTATGTGTTTCCTTGTAGAAAAACCCTTGTGTACATACGCTTTTTACGATGCAAGCATGCTACTGATTTTGACCAAATACATAAGGTGTGAACGATATATATAGCTACAGACGTACATATGCGCATTTCCATGTCAGCGTACGTGACATTTCTACTAGGGATGTAACGATACGCCGTTTTGCCGATCCGATACCGATACCGATACTTAAAAATAAATATCACCGATACCGATTCCGATACCGATACGAATATTGAAATTGAGTTAAAGTTTAGATTAACAAAACTCAAGTGCAATTTTTTTATTATACAAAATTACAGTGTAAGAGATTATTAATATTTAAAATTGATATTAACCCAGTATAAAAAATTGGAAGTATTTTTAAGGAGCTACATTTTCTTTGCTTCCAAAAAATCTATATTAAAAATATGCAGATAACACAGTGCAACAGTCCAAAAAAACACACGGACTTGACAGTATAGATTCGATTGTACTACCACGGGGTACCCTATACTTAGCTTGGCGAATTTGGTGACCGATTTCGTTTTATGGACCTCCAAAGGTTTGGAAAATCAGCGGGCCCTCAAAAAAAGGCGTCGTCAACTTTTGGCCAACAGAATATTCAAACTTGGTGATACCGCTTAACTATATATATGGCAATAATGTAGCTAAGAGTTGGCTAAACAGATTTTATTACCATTTTATGCCAAAAAATTATTTTTTCGTGCACTTTTTTCGGAAAAATAAAGGAAAATTTTTTTTTCACTTTTTCCAGAATAACTTACAGGGACTCGTAATTTTTTATTAACAATATTTGGCAAAGTTGTAGCTACGGTAAAGCTGAACAGTTTTTGTAGACATGTCAATACAATCTGAATGTATTAGTGAAACACAGCAGAGAAGTATACACTTGAATATACTATTTAAAAAAAATTTTTTTTAGCATAAAAAAATAGTGAAAAACTACAAATTTTAAGGTAAAAGGTGGCCTGTGTGAGCTATTAGAGTGCCTAGATACGTGTAGATTGTATTGATATGTTCACAAAAGTTGTTCAGTTCTACCGTAACTATAAGTTTGACAAATATTGTTAGTTAAAAATTACAAGTCCCTGTAAGTTATTCTGAAAAAAGTGAAAGAAACAATTTTTTCCTTAATTTTGTCAACAAAAAGATCACGAAAAAAATTTTTTGGCATGAAATGTTAAAAAAAATCTATTAAACAGACTCTTAGCTACATTATTGGCATATATATTTAAGCAGTATTATAAAGTTTGAATTAGCTGTTGGCCAAATACTGATGACACCGTGTTTTGAGGACCCACTGATTTTCAGAAACTTTGGAGGTCCATAAAAAGAATTGGTCACCAAACTGAGTAAAGGGTTTTACTACCCCATTGTAGGACAATCGAAACTGTACTGTCCAGTTTTTGTGTTTTTCCAAAAGTCTTTACTTGTCGCATAGTGTAATTAGTAGAAAAGCAAGAAAAAAATTAATTCCTTTATAATTTTAAAAAATACTCGCCATAACCGCATAAAAAAAATTGTGAAAATGGGTAATTTTGTATCCTTTTTTCTTGAGGAAAAATCATTATAGAACACCGAAAAAATTTGTCCGAGAATCGCTTCCAATCCGGTGATTGGTAATCGAAAAACAGAACTTCTTGCAATGTCAAGGATATGTAAAACTAATTAGAAGTGATCCTAATTTGCAATACTTCCGGATCGCGAATTCTACATTTTCATGACATTTTCTTTTTTTTGCTGGAATATGATTTAAAAAACAACGAATTGAATTTGAATTCATGGTAAAATTAACAAAAAATAAATAATTTTTTTACAAAATAATAGTATAAAATATTATTAATTTTTAAAATTGATATTAATAAGATTTAAAAATAACGAAATGAGTTTAGTTCATGGTAAAATTAACAAAAAATAAATGATTTGTCAGAAAAAACTCTGAAAAAATTTTTAAAAGTATCGTCGTATTGACAGTAAAATATCGCCGATACCGATGTATCGGAAAATCTGAAGTATCGCCGATATATCGGTATCGGTATTCGTTACATCCCTAATTTCTACACATATAAAGTGGAATAGATTTTGCAAAACTAGGAGTAACTGAACAAAAATTTTGTCGTTATGTTCCATTCAGAGGGTACTATATGTGAAAAAAATTATCACATTTGGAACCCTGTTGTCCAAATTATGGGGGGGAAATAAGGGCATATCGTACGTGAGGGTGCTGTTGGCTGAGTAGTTAGCGCGTTTGACTACAAACCCTTAGGTCTTGAGTTCAAGACTAGTTTCAGACAAGCCAACAACATCATGCAGTTTTCTCATGTTCATTGGTGTGTTATTGTGTTAGTTGTTGATGGACTGTTAAATTAATAAAGGCATACCACTGATCACCTTGGCAGTACCGGCAGCGATTAATACTAACATATCCTAATGCACTTCACAGCACCCTCCTTCGTCGGTATTGTAGCACAACCGTCGGCGAAGTAAAAGAACCAATAAAACCGCTACACAGCTTAAGCTACTCAATGCCTCTACTTCACACCAGAGGGGCTTGCAACACTGCTCTACAAAAAAAAACGTGCAATAGCAGGGTTGTAAATGAATTAAGCTTTCTATCTTCCTCCCACTTCACCCTCTGTTTTCTTTACACTATTCTTTTCCCAAGGACGATAACACATTCATTAATTAACTGGTAGGCATTAGTTGCCTGATTGTGTTACTTCTCTTAAAAAAAATGGAAGTGATGTTAAAGTACATGTAAAAATATGCGAAAGATAGCACATTGTGAAGATGTTTTCCTCTTTTAAATTTCTTACACTAAGTCGACTATTTTTCCTTTATTATGCGTAAATTTGAAATAACAAAAAATCTATCGTTGATTTTATTATGAACAAAATTTAATAGCATACGTGACAGATTTTTCTCTTATAGTATTCTTAAGTAATGAAATATATGATTTGTAAATGTAAACAAAACTTAAAAAACAAATAAAAATATGTATTTGGTGATATTAGCAATAAAACCAATCAAGATTCAAATTCATTTCATGCTGCATACTATGTACTTGGGCGCTGAGTTTACGGCGCCACCTGAGCCTACTAAAGAGTAGTATATACTAATTAATTTGAAATTTTTTCGCTTAATGAATACACAGTTCGAGAAAACGGATGAAATTTTTCTATTTTTGAAATTTGATGAACATATTACAGTTTTTGATTTGCATTTTGTTGCATTTGTAGAACAACGATAGCGTACGTGACGAACTTTAAATGCTTATAAAATTTTTATTACACCAAATTGAAAAAAAATATCGTTCAATATTTGTTTACGACAAATATCTCGCTTTAAACTTTTATTTTGAAACGGTTGCGACCGGTCAAATGCAAATGTCGTAGACAAATAATGTTTTTGCACTGCGTACGTGACATTAGAATAGCATCCAAAGAAAATAAAAATATGTATATACAAATATATATATTTTATCTTTCTTCACGAACCTTGTTCTTTTATGTTGGAACATTAATTTTAAAGTATAATTCCAATGTTAAAATTAACTGAATTTAGCCGCTAGAAAAGCGAAAATAGTTTTTGTAAAGTCTTAAAATTAGCCGAAGAGATAGATATTCAGTATAAGCTGTTATTTTTGATATTTAAAAATTGTAGTAAGGCATAAATACCTCTGTATAGTAAAATTTGAACGTTTTTTCCTTTTTACAATATCTTAAAAAAAAGTTTTAAGAGCTTTAATTTTTTCAGTCGTTGCTGTGATTTTAATGGAAATGCCCATATGTATGTATGTTTTAACAAAATCACTTCAGCATTTTGAGGGTTAGATAGGTATAAAAGTTTGAAGGTTATTAGGTAAACCAGGCGCGGATACCAGGGGGAGCTGTTTACACATGTCCGTTTTTGCTGCTCATGCTGCTGGAGTGTCCGTTCCGTGTCTGTTTCGTGTTTATTTTAAATAAGTTTTCAGCGATATTTTTAGATTTTTCACTGATGCACTACGCACACTGCTGTAAATTAAAGAAAAGTGGTAATAAGTGTGGAACTTTAAAACTACTGAATGGATTTGTCTAAAAATTGAAGTGGTCGTAGGGGAGGAGTCAAGCTTTCAGAATCATCCATCTGAAGTCGGTATCTGCAGCAGTAACAGAGCTACAGGTGCAACTTGGCTATCTAGGGTGTGAAAAACTTTGTGCGGATTGTAACTTTCGTAAATACTGATCGATTCGTAAAATTTTAAGCGCGTTAAACTTTGATAGACAGTGCAAAGTAAGAGATTTTGGAAAAAAAATTAAATAAGTCTGCAGTTTCAAAACGAGCTGTCCGATTCTTATAAAATTTCATATGGAATTTCAGAAGCTTGGAGTTAAGAATTTAGATCTTAAAAGGGGGTGGAGCCACAATACCCCAAAGTGGTTCACCTCAGGCTTATGAAAAACTCAAACATATTCCAAGCTAATGTTTTTGATGTGATAAGCAAGAGTTTTTGCAAGTAGATTTGCATATTCAAGAGGTAAAAAAAATCTGCCACATTTACAGCTTCCGCTTACAGTTAAGGAGATATTCGACGAAGAAAATTTAACGGGGAACTCAAATTTTGTCCGATTTTCAAAAATTTAATTTTCGTAGATTTATAAAAAATGTTTAATATTCTGAAAAAATTTAGTTCAATTTATATTTTTGAAATAACGAATCGATTTTCCCCGCTTTTTTCGCAGAAAAAATATTTCGTAATTATTTCAATTATTTCGTAATTATATTTGCAATCATAGTTACACCATATTTAGATCTATTTGAAAGGTAATATTTGAAAGGCAATACTATAATACTTACCCCATATTTATATCTGTTTGCAAGGTAGTAATATAAGCCATATCACTACAAAATAAGTTTTACAAATTTTTGATATTGAATTAACCAGAGCTTTTAAAAATATACTTATTTTTATTGTAAATATCATTTTTAAGGAGTATTTTCTCAAATCACAAGACTGTAATCAGTAAGAGTAGCAAGTCAACTTGAGGCCTAATGTGCCCTTAAATATTTCCCAAAAAATTATTTGCGCTTGGCTAAAAATAAAAAAACAAAAAAAAGAAAAAATACAGCGAAAATACTGAAAATCCAATTTTTGGGATTTTCTGATATTTCTTTGGGAATTCCGGGGTACCCAGGGGAAAGTCTTATTTTTTTCTTCCTTGGTATTTAGTACATACATTCCTATATAACTGTAAAATTTTATTCGAAAATATAAATAATCAAAGGTTTTAAAGCATTAAAAAAAGTTATACTTATACACAAAACACTAGTTTTCCACGTTATTCAAATGTTATGTGCACTTAAACCAAATACTAAGTAGACGTATGATTGATGGTTAGGGCCAGTAATGCTATTTCAGTACAAGATTTTACTTGTAAGTCCCGTAATTTTACAGGTTTAATAGACAAAGGTATACAAATCACATATCCAAATTTAGAAAATTGCATGCAGTTTTAAATAGTGTATTCAGATTTTAACAATTTAACAATTAAAAAAAAGCTTTTGGCAAACATGGTGCAAAATAAGATTTTCTTCTGGGAGCCCCGTAATTCCCAAAAAAAAAAATCCAAGAAATCCCAGCAATGAGATTTTTAGTATTTTCGCTTTATTTTTATTTTTTTTTATTTTTACCCAGGCGCAAATAGTTTTTTGGGAAATATTTAAGGACACATTAGGCCTCAATATGACATGCTGCTTTTATTGCTTACAGCCTTGTGATTTGAGAAAACGCGCCTTAAAACTGATATTTCTGGTTCTGGTTAATTCAATAACGAAAATTAAAAAAAAAATTATTGTGACATTCCCTATAGTATTATTTTTCAAATAGTTATAAATATGGGTTAAGTATTATTGGCAAAAAAAGTTTATAATTGACGCATTTTTTTTCAAAAAAAAAAAAAAAAAAAACGGAGAAAACCCGACGTTTTTTCAAACTTTTAAACTAAACTGCGTATAGCTATTTTTGAACAAATTTGGTCAGAATATTAACAATTTTGTTAGTAATTTACGAAAAATAAGGTTTTGCAAATCGGATAAAATTTGATTTCCCCAACAGAAAAACAGTAGACCAATGTGGGTAAAAAAGTCATAATTTTAATTTTTCTTGTCGAATATCTTCTTAACTGTAAGCGGTAACCCATAAATGTGGTGGATTTTTTTTTACCTCTTAGGCATAGGTTTAAATTTTTTAGAGGTGGCCTGAGGTGACTCACTTTGGGGTTTTGTTGTTCCGCCCCTTGAAAGATATAAATAAAATCCAAGCTCCAAATTTAAGCTCAAAAGCATCATATGAAATTTCATAAGAATCGGACTGGGTGTTTAGAAACTGCAGATGTATTTCCATTTTTACAAAAATCCCCCACTGTGCAACGTAAAAAAAATTTCTAGTATCCAATCACATTTTTATTAGTAAAATTACGTATTTTCGCTTGTCTTCTATTTTAAAAGCGAAAAAAGAATTTGCACGCGATAAAAGTACCCTAAGTTTGAACCAGGACTCCTCTATACAAAATTTGATGAAAATCTGTTCAGTGGTTTTTGCGTGATGCGTGTTCGGACAGACAGACAGAAAGACAGACAGATAGACAAAAATGCCAAAAGTTGGTGTTTTGTGTTCTACATTGATTACTGGTATACGCCACCATACAAATTTTCATAAAATATTTCATGTAGGGATACACCCTCCCCACCCCGAAAATTGGGCTTTATTTAATATTTTTTTTGGGCATTATTTCATAAAAACTGGGCTTTATTTCATTTTTTAATTAGGCATTTTTCATTTTACTGTGGCATTATTTCATTTTCTTAATTGGACCTTATTTCATGCCGTCTTTTTTCCATGCCCTACACGATTTTGGCGCTGGAGGATGGCGCCAAAAAATAAATATCATCACAATTACTACATTGCAATAAAGGAGCGATTTCTCTTTTCACCTTGCTTATCTGCAAAAAACTAAATTTTCATGCAAATTATTTGTTGAGAAAGTCATGTTCTAAATCTGGTCTAATTCTGGTCAAGAGTACCCAGCAAAAACTTGGCTTACTGGTAGGTAAAAAAAGTATATGAGGATTTAAGTCGTAACTACTTACAGTTTGATCGATAACTACTTATTTTTGTTTGAGAGGTCCAAAAAAATAAGGGGTATCCCTTAGAAATGTATTTACATTGTCACAGCAATTAACTAGTTATTATTTGTCTTACTTGAAGCTGAAAAATAAGTAATTAAACAAAAAATTAATATAAAAAAAGTATACACATTATTTTTTATGTATATTTTTTCACACTTTCTTTTTGTTTTTTGACCCGGGTGGGATACGAACCTATGCTCGTTCAGATTTAAAGACAAGTACCTTACTCACTCAGCTATTGCTTACTTATAAGTTTTAGCGACAAAAATTAGTTTTCATATACAAGCAGATGTTGACTTAAAAAGTGCTTATGTACTTATTTTATTAATTCATAACAACAAATTATGTACATATGTATGGCTCCATGAAAAATCGCCCAAAACCAAATCGCCCAAAAATAGAAATGAAAAATCGCCCAAAATTTAAAAATGAAAAATCGCAAAAAAAAATGAAAAATCGCCCAAAATTTAAAATGAAAAATCACCCAAAAAAAAAAATAAAAAATCGTACAAAATAAATAATATATCGCCCAAAATTAAAAAAAACACAAAAAAATTTAAAATTATAGTAATCTAATTTTTATATTGAAAAAAAAAGAAATCTTACAGAAAAGCATAAATAGTCTTCGTTTCTTACTGAATTGTTATAAAAATATAAATAAAAGGCAATATTTTTCATCGGCCAAAAATTATAGTATGGCTCTCCAAGGGTAATTTAGATAATTGTCATAGATACAACAAAATTTATAAACATATAATATAGTAATGATCATTTATCGAAGGTCAGAAATTTAAGACGTCAAGGAAACCGCAGCTCAAAATTTTACATATCACATAGAGTCCAAAGTCCTTCCGTCCGCCAAAAGAGCGTGTCAAATTAAATATTCCAAAGGAAAGTAATCTAAAAAATTGTCGTAAGGAACCGAAGTCTCCTAATATTGAACATTGTCGTAAGCGAAGCCGAGATTTGACATACCATAGAGTTGAAAGTCCTTCCGTCCGGCAGAAGGCCGGATACAAGGACAGTCGTCGAAAGCGTATCTCAAGTTACACATTCCAAGATTCACTAATTTAGAAAATTATCGTAAACGAAGGCATGGTTTGGCTTACCATAGAGTTTAAAATCTTTCGTGCAGGTGGAATCAAAAATTGTTAGACTTTCCGTGTAATTGTCGTAAGCGAAACCCAGACTTGATATACCTTAGTGTTTAAAATTCGTCCACCCGGCCGAAGGCCGTCTACACGGAAAGTCGTCAAAAGCACGTACCAAATTAAGCATTCCGAAGGCTACTAATATTGAAAATTGTCGTAAGCGAAGCCGAGATTTGACATACCATAGAGTTGAAAATCCTTCCGCCCGGCCGAAGGCCGTCTACACGAAAAGTCGTCGAAAGCACGTACCAAATTAAGCATTCCGAAGGCAACTTATATTGAAAGTTGTCGTAAGCGAAGCAAAGACTTGATTCCACATGCACGATGGATATTAAACTCTATGGTATGTCAAATATCCGCTTCGTTTTTGGAAATTTTTAATATTAGTGACCCTTGGAATGTTTAACTTCATAAACGCTTTCAACGATTGTCCGTATAGCCGGCCTTCGGCCGGGCGGAAGGATTTTCCACTCTGAGGTATGTTAAATCTCGGCTTCGCTTACGACAATTTTCAATATTAGCTGCCTTCGGAATGCTTAATTCTGTACGTGCTTTCGACGACTTTCCGTGGTATGTCAAATATCGGATTCGCTTACAACAATTTCCTAAACCACTTTTACTGCTATAGAAGCCAAATAATGGTGGAGATGGAATACATTGGAGAAATTTTCAATTATTTTCTTTGATATATATTTTACATTTTATATTCGATTTTGATGATTGATGGATGTAAAATTTTGGGCGATTTTTCATATGAAAAATAACTTAAAATTTGTATGAAAACATTTTTGGCCAATTTTTAATTTTTATTTTTGGGCGATTTAGTTTTGGGCG
Organism: Panzeria rudis; assembly: GCA_956483635.1. Classification (NCBI taxonomy): domain Eukaryota; kingdom Metazoa; phylum Arthropoda; class Insecta; order Diptera; family Tachinidae; genus Panzeria; species Panzeria rudis. The sequence continues at coordinate 111,692,484 of OY101449.1, forward strand.
ATTTTTCATGGAAACATTTTTATATAAAAAATCGCCCAAAATTACAAAATGAAAAATCACAACAAAAAAAAAAATTAAAAATCGCTCAAAATTTTGGGCGATTTTTGATATGAAAAATTACCCAAAATTTGTATGGAAAAATGTTGGGCGATTTTTCATTTTTATTTTTGGGCGATTCGGTTTTTGCCGATTTTTTATAGAGCCACATATGTATATGTATATGCATTTATAATTTTTGGGGTATTTCGGGAGTTCTATTACTCGCCACTAGGACACTTATAATTGGCCATTATTAAATACCGACTGGATTCCAATTATAAATAGGTACATGCGAATTCTTCCTACTTATGTATGTGTGAGCCATTTTTGTATGTATCTATCCCATTTATAACATAAACAAAAAATCATCATCATCGCCATCCACATCATCGCAGTCATGGATTTCCATCTACTACTCACACTAGTTCAAAATCAGCCATTATTATTTTGCTATTGTTGTTGTTGTTGTCGGTGTGCTTGGTTTGGTTTTCTATACCAAAGACTTCTTTGTCTGTTGAATGTGCATGCATTCTCTACAATTGCATTCCAATGTCTAAGACTTCCTCGATCCCCTCACTAACCGCCTTCTTGACACCAACTTCTCCTACTTGTTCTCTTTACTTTTAACATTTCATACCATTTTTGTTTTGTTTTTGCTATTTTACCGCCCACCATTACCTAGTCGTGTCTTTATGCCAACGACGTCGTAGACAAATGCTGTCTCAGCTAGCAGAGGATATGGCTTCGTTTGTTGCAGTGGCAACTTGTGCCAGCCAGTCAGCCAGCATCCTCTTGTATGATTCTCCAGATTTGTAGTGAAGCGAATATTTTGTGGAGCCTTTCATGGTTTATGTCTCTTTGTCAGATTGGGCAGGTACATGCATTGATGTACATTTTTACATACAACATATTTATGTAAGTATGTATGTAGTTACATATGTGTATTTACGTAGTTTTTCTTTGGTATGGTGCTGCGAAATTAAAGCTGTTTGTACATTTCCATTTAGTACTTTTTCAACCAAAAAATAGCAACAAAAAGTGTTGCTACGGAAATCAAAAACACAAAGTAACATGTGGACTTTTATTTTAATATTTAATTGAAATAAGTTCTTGAATTTATTTTTCGAACTTATTCTATTTGTTTGATCCATATATTGCTCCTATAAATCAGTTGTTTTATTGGTACTAAAAAGTTGTCAAAAGTACTTTACATATTTTCACATATAAAATTCTCATATATCAACGATGGGCATCAGTGGCTCTAGGGACCTCATATGTACATATATATACATATGATTATATATAATTATATGCGTATATGCAAAAAATTACATACCTGTGCATGCTATATTTTATTTAAAATTAAATTCTTTAACACAAATAATATAGCGAGCTAAATTCCTAATTTGAGCATTCCAGAGATGTACATGCCAAATATAATGGTCATAAAAAATTAAAATTTCGATTTCTTCAAGTCAGATACCTCACATCGATTGGGATTTAAAAGAAAACTAGCCTAAAAAATTTCCAGAACAATCAGTTAAGATTAAGGCGTGTCGCACGCCCACCAAAGTTTGAGCAAATTTTCTTTTACTGTTTTTTATTTCTCATAACTTAATAAATATATTATTTACAAAAACATTTTCTTGTTGTCTGTAAAGTTTCCAACAGCTTTTGCTTTGCTGACTTTTATCTACTTCACATATTTAACGAAATAAACAGCGATATCGAAAAAGCCCATAACAATTAAAATTTCCAAACGATTACACTAATTTAAAAATTTCGGTAAACTTTTTCGTACTCTTGAATTGAAAGCTGCTTCTTTAGTTATTTGGGCCGCTGAACTCGAATCAGCACCCCATTTGTTTTATCAGTTCTAGTTTTCGAGATATACCGTTATGTCCAAATTGACGGCACTTGAACTTGGCATAACTGGAGAAGGGTTTGCCCTATTCAGTAAAAAATTAAGTAAAGTGCAACTTTGGCTCGCACACGAAGGGTTCCGTACGAATACACATATGTATATCCATTTTGGTTTTTTGTTTAATTTTAGTTTTTTATTTCTTAAGTATTTTTCGTTGTTTTTGGCGCTTTTTTAATTTTCGTGATTTTTAAATTTTTTTTCTGGCGATTTTTCGATTTTTGCAATTTTTTTTTATTTATTGCCAATTTGTTTAGTTTTGGCGATTTTTTGCTTTTGGGGTTTTTTAAAGTTTTTTTTCACTTTTTGACGATATTTTTAGTTTTAGCGATTTATTTTAGTTGTGGCGATTTTTTCCAGTTTTGACGCTTTTTTGGTTTTGGGGTTTTTTTCGGTTTTTGGTGATTTTTTTAGTTTTAGCAATTTTTTTTGGTTATGACACTTTTTTTTCGTTCTGGCGGTTTTTTCGTTTTTTGGCAGTTTTTACAATTTTTTTTGCCGATTTTTTTTAGCTATGGCGTTTTTCGGTTTATTTTGTTTGAACGTTTTTTTCGCTTTTTGACGATATTTTTAGTTTTAACGATTTATTTTAGTTTTGGCGCTTTTTTACATTTTGGCCTTTTTTCGGTTTTGGGATATTTTTTCAGTTTTTTGTGATTTTTTAGTTTTAAAAATTTTTTTTGTTTTGAAATTTTTTTCGTTTTTGCCGATTTTTTTGGTTTTTGGCGATTGTTTAGTTTTGGCGTTTTTTTTTGTTTTTTGCGCTCTTTTTTTCTTTTGACATTTTTTTTGCTGTTTTTGACGATGTTTTTAGTTTGGACGATTTTTGCCGGTTTTTGTGATTTTTTAGTTTTGGCGATATTAACTTTTTGGCGATATCTTCGATTTTTAACGGTGTTTTTTGTTTTGGCGATTTTTTGTCGATATTTTTAGTTTTTGGCGACTTTTAAGCTTTGACGATTTTTGTTAGTTTTGACGATATTATTCGTTTTTGCGATTTTTTTTTTGTTTTTTATAGATTTTTTCGTTTTTGATACTATTGCAGTTTTTGGCGATTTTTCGGTTTTTGACGATATTTTTAGTTTCGCCGTTTTTTTTGGGTTAGACGATTTTTGTTAGTTTTGACGACATTTTATTTTTTGGCCATTTTGTCAAATTTTAGCGATTTTTTCCGGTTTTGGTGATTTTGTTTTGTTTTGGCGTTTTTTTACGTTTTTTCGCTTTTTGACGATGTTTTTAGTTTTAGCGATTTATTTTAGTTTTGACGCTTTCTTAAGTTTTTGCGTTTTATTTTCGGATTTGGAATTTTTTTCGGTTTTTGGTGATTTTTTAATTTTAGCAACTTGTTTTTGGTTTTGGCACTTTTTTTCGTTCTGACGATTTATTCGGATTTTGGCGATTTTATTTAGTTTTGGTGCTTTTATTTTCGTTTTGTTGATTTTTTAAATTTTTAAAATTTTTTTTAGTTTTTGATTGTTTTTAGTTATAGCGTTTTTTTCGTTTTGACGACTTATTTTTTTTGTTGGTTTTTTAGTTTTTTGCGATCTTTTTAGTTTTGATGATTTTTTGCGTTTTAGTGATTTTTTCATTTTTGTGCTTTTTTCTTTAAGCGTTTTTTTCATATAGCGTTTTTTCGTTTTGACATTTTTTTAATTTGAATTTTTTTGTTTTAGCGTTTTTTAAAATTTCAAGATTTTACCCCTTACGGTTTCCAAAATACAGCAAATTCTCTAAATTGCATAGTCAAAATTACATTAACTGATAGAATACCCTTTAATTTTTATTGTTCTAAATATCGGTGTTAATTGGTGTAGTCTATTCTACAGACTACACCAATTAACACTAACTTTGAAAATTTAAAGTGCCTATACATATATGTATAAGTGCCTGCATATTACATTAGTATTTTAACATTTTTCGTTGCTCGCTTTAGAACACCCTTTAATATTTAGCTGTCATATATTTAGCTGTCATATAGCCAAAGTTTTACATATTCTGTGAAAATTTCAGGTCCGTAGCTCTTACGGTTCCCAAGATACAGCAGATTTTCTAAATTACATAGTAAAATTACATTGACTGATAGAGCACCCTTTAATTTTTATTGTTTTAGGTATCAGCGTTAATTGGTGTAGTCTATTCTACAGACTGCACCAATTAGCACAAAGTTTGCAAATTTAAAGTGTCTATATATAAGTTTCTGTATATTACATTAGTATTTCAACATGTTTCGTTTTTCGCTTTAGAAGAGCCTTTAATTTTTAATTTTCATATATTTCTTGTTGTAGCGGCAAAAGTTTTAGATATTCTTTGAAAATTTCAGGTCCGTAGCTCTTACGGTTCTCGAGGAAACAGCCGGTGACAGCGTAGCGAAAACAATAGGTCTTCTCTACACTTTTGGTGTACGGAATCCTAAAAAAGCACCAAAACGGAACAAATCGCTAAAACTAACAAAATCGTAAAAACGGAAAAACTGCGGTACTTGTGCGGAACCTTTCGAGTGCGAGTCAACGTCGTACTTCGCACTTTACTAAATATATTTATTTAAATTTTTCAAATTTCATTTGTACCAACTACTGTACTTTAGTACCCGTTGTTTCATCTCTGCTAAACATTGAGTATTGTCGGTCGTTTGCTTGAAGTTCTTGGCCGTTTGGTGTATATTTTTTGCAAACATTTTTTTGCTGTTGCTTTTTAGCTGAATGTATTATAGGTATGTATGTTTGTGTGTCTTATGTTGTTGGTAGCAATGCACTTTGATTGTAGATGTCATTTCCTCTAACGTTCTTAAGCAGTGAACAACAAACAGAAAATATTACAGAAAATTAAAACATTAACAAGTTTCTGTTCGCGACCAAAACAACAAGACAGGACATAAATAAACGTGATTGGCTTTTTTTTATTACTTAAACAATGAAATTGATAAAATTTTGAAAGCCTTCATACAATTGATAAAGGAGAAAAAAAAGAATGCAAAATATATTAATTCAGTTTTCTTGCAATTTAATATAAGAAACTATAGAGTATTACAAAAAAAAGAAAAAATGATCATTGGACCGCCTGCGTAACACTGTGTTGCATTGTAGTTGTTGCTGTTTGTAGCTGTTTTTAATCTCCCATTTATGTTTATAAAATATGTATGTATTGTACAAGTATGTGGATGTGTATAATACGCACACACTCACACACAGTGTGTCTGTTAAATATCCGCATAAAAAATGAGTTTATGTATAATAAAAAACTGCGTTTTTTCTCGCGATTTTTGTTGTTATTTTTATTCGCCGTTTTTTTATGCATTCATTATTAATTTCTGCCTACGTTATAAATCGTTCATCAGCAGACATTAAAGTTGTTGGTGTTTTTTTTTTATTAAAAATTTTATAACAAGAAAAAAAAATTAAAAAGGAAAAATGTTTAAAAATTGTTATCTTAATGAAAAATATGGAAAAACAAAAATACAAGAAAGTGTACATTCATATAAAAAAATTGCCAAAAAAAAAAAATAAAGGAAATACATAATTACAATTTAATGCAGATGATTTACAGCAATCACTTTTTTTTTGCTTTATTTATGGCCACAAACTTTCTTATGGGTAAGTTGTTGTTATATTTTATTTTCACCAGTTTTTGAAATCTTAAAAATATTGTAATTTGCCGACGGCTTTTGAGTAGGTTCTTGAGAGACTTTTTTATTGTTGTTGTAAATTTTATGTGAACAAAGTGCATATTGTGTTGTGTGTGCACTTGTTTAAAAATTTCTTCGAAAGTTCCTTTTTCGAATTAGAAAGATTACATTTGTTGCAAGGGCCTCATAAGTAAAAAAATATAAATAAATTTAGTAAAGTAGACTTTGACTCGCCCACAAAGGTTTCTGCACTGCTGCTAAATTTGTATTTAATATTAGGAATGCATCGATGATACACCTTTCCTCCGATACGATACCGATGTATTGAAACAAAAATATCAAGGATACCGATACGCTTAGTCAACTTAAATTGAAGATAAAATAAACAAATCCCAAGTTGAGTAATTTATTTATTATTATACAAAATTACATCGCACAGTGGTGTAAATTACAAAAAAATTTGGTGATAAGTATGGAACTAGTTTATAAGTTGGATTTGCACAAAAATTGGATAGCTTGCAGAAGAGGCGCCAGGCTTTCAAAAGCGTGTCTCCTGAAGTCTTTACCTGCACCAGGGACGGAGCTTCAAGTGGTGAAAGATGGCTCCCTCGGCTGTGAAAAACATTGTGCGACTTGTAACTCTCATAAACATTAACCGATTTGTAAAATTTTAAGCGCATTGGATTTTGCTAAACAAAATAAAGAAAACATGTCGGAACAATAATGTTTGTATCTTTTATTGCTTGCGAGATATCTCACTTCGAAATTAAAATTTTAAATTTGTTGTTGGTTTTTGCGGTTGTAATTTTTTATTAAGCATCTGATTTCATCTTGTAGCACACCATTAAATTGCTGATAAAATTTTAAGTTAATGAACGGAACAAAGCTTTGAAATATCTTGAGCAGTTAAATCGTAACAAAAATATAAACTCAAAACTTTGAAATGCTTTCACAGTTTTTAAAATTGTAAAAAATTTTGTTAGAAATGTAAATTTTATTTTTATAGACTATGAAAGGTCATGCTTTACATATGAATTTAGAAGGCATATTTGCTCAATTTAGACATGTACCCTAAATTTCGCAGTGGTCGAAAATCATAAATTTTCAAAATAATTTTTGAGTTTCGGTGACTGTAAAAAAGTTTGCACAGGGTGTTTTAAAAATCCATGAACAAGGTTTTATTAAGTAGGCAATTAGCATCGTTCTTGCTGTAGAGGCAGACATCCTAACTACAAATGTAGCTGCTAGGACAAAATTAGTAAAAAAAAAAACTAAAATTTCAGGAAGAAAATTTTCATATTATAAAAAAAACTAAATAACAATTTTTATTTTTGATGTGTAATCTTTTTCACAATACAATCACAAATTTTGAGTAAGATTGTAATAACGAGGTGTGAGCTGTGTATGAGTGTATTAGTGTATCATACGGACAACAAGAAGTACAGAGAAACTTAACAGCTGCATAGAACTACACTAACACCATCTAGTGCGCAATAGTAGTAGTAGTTTTATCATTCATGGATTAACGAGATTAGCTCTGTCACCATCTACTCCCCCCGCCCGGTTCGTCGCGGTTTTGGAACCCGGGTTCCGGTTCTTTGGTTTTACCGAATTTGTTGCTGAACTTGCGATATTTGGCTGACGGTTTATTGACTGCGTTTGTCTTTGACTGTTGGTTATTTTGCTGTTTAACTGCGGTAATTCCAACTATTTTGTACGGGTATATTATTTTTTGCTTGTGGATAAATAATACTATTATTTATGTCTGCGGGGAAGCGGAAGGGCGATATGCCTGGTGGGAGTGAGTCAGAGGTGTCTGATGCGAAGCTTCTCGGATTGAGCGATTTGTCGGGTGTGGAGGAAGGTGCGAGGGTGAAAAAGAAGCGTATGAAGCCCGGTTCGCCGAGGTTGAAACGGGTGAATGATGAGAAGAATGTTTCGGTAGAAGGTGAAATGTTTCATTAATAGATGTTTACACATCTCCCCTGTGATCGGACTCAAATTTTTTTTCTGAAATATCTACTGTGAGCTCTAAATGCATTATTTAAATACGTGTTAAAAAAATATTGATGTACATTTTACCGATCCCGAGATATGGAAGTCGTTATGTAAGTAGCAAAGAAGACAAAAATAGCAGAAAAATGTCGATTTTTAAAGAAGACACAAAAAATAAAAGAAAAAATTGGGTTGCTTTTTTGATCAGCCCCACTTTCCTACATGTATTTCTACGCACTGAATCTGAAAATGAAGTCTGTTAGGACTGAGAGTAAATGGAGAAAAACAGAAGTATTTCGATATTTTTAAACGTTTTTCGTAATTTGCAACCATTCGAATTTTTATGTAAATCTATTTAGTAGTTTAAAAGTTCCATATTTATTACCACTTTTTTGTAACTTACACCACTGTGCAGCGTAAGGGAGATTATTAGCATTTACAATAAATCAGTCATGTCACAGAATACCATTCCGATCGGAAGTGGTTTCAATTCCGTAAGTTGCTTCTTCAGAAAACGAAAAACGACAATTTCAAAGTGGAATTGAAAAATACTTCTACTGGCTTCATTTGCAGTAAATACTAAAAAACGTGCATACTTTTAGGAGCGTCAAAGAAATATTTAGTCATGAGCTTTCCATGTTAATAAAAAGCTTAATATGAGCTTTGCATCTAAAAACAAGAATAAACAAAAGCCTCAAGGTATGTACAGTTTTCGTTTATCATTGTAAAAACGAAATACAAAATAAACGGAATCTAAAGCACCAAAAATTTACTTTTTCAGAATGACAACTACGGAATCAAAGCCAATCCGAACGGAATCTGTGACATGGCTGAATATTAAGGTTTTTTGTTGAAAAACAAAGTATGATTTCGTAAGTGTATTTGAATAAAACGTGCAGCAGAAAAGTTTCTTAGATGGGATAAAACTCATTTAAAAACCAAAGTACCGCAGCAGTACTTTGTTTTCACTTTTATGAAAAGTATCGTTATAGCGACAATAAAAATAGCGCCGCTATTGATATACAGGTAAATCGCCGATATATCGGTATCGATATCGGATGCATCCCTAATTGAAACCATGTTCGATTGATGAAACCTTTTCCATGTCACAGAATACCATTCCTATCGGAAGTGGTCTTCAGAAAACGAAAAACGGAAATTTTCTTCGTAATCAAACCACTTTTAAATTGCAAAGTGGAATTGAAAAACACTTTTCTACTGACTTCATTTGCAGTAAATACTAAAAAAGTGCATACTGTTAGGAGCGCCAACGAAATATTTGGTCATGAGCTTTCCATGTTAATATAGAGCTTAATATGAGCTTTGCATCTAAAAACAAGAGTAAACAAACGCCTCAAGGTATAAAAACTTTATCATTGTAAAAACGAAATACAAAATAAACGGAATCTAAAGCAAAAAAAAAAATACTTTTTCGGAATGACAACTACGGAATCAAAACCAATCCGAACGGAATCTGGGACATGGCTGAATATAGTAGTATTTAATAATTTTAATAATTGTTTGAATTTTATAACTTTCTAAAAAATTCAAACTTTCTGTCCCTTGGTTTTTATACTCATAATATATTTTTTTTAAAAGCCCCATTAAAAGCGGTATATTGAAATTATATTCCATAGTAAAAACACTTATTCATGCTCATGTAAAATTATAACAATCACAGCATTGACGGCATAAAGTGTGCGATATTCGAATTCATACAATTAATGAAAAGTTTAATTTAATTATTTTGGCATAAGTTCGTTTTTAATTTAATTTTTAATCTCTATATGGGTGATTCTCATTTTAAGTGTACATTTTGTGTTTTCTTTTTGTTTAGCAATATAACTAATAGAAATGCAAGCAGGTAGGATTCATATTATAGTTTTCGCCTGATGAAATAGATTCTGAAATAAAATTATATTTTTAAACTTTATTTTGAGTGTTAAATTTGCTTTCGCGGTTGTTCTGGGAATGTTTTTTGCAAAAAAATAAAAAATGAGTACAGAGTTTGAAAACACTATACATATATCTATTCTCTAAAACCAAAAAATTATAATAGTCGTAGAACGAAATCAAAAGTTATGCCCATTTTTTAAATTTTGACTTGGGTTTACATGGAAAAATAGAAAAATTGCATCTTTATTGTATTTTTTACAAATATTTATACATAAGCGAAAAGTAGGATAACTCTTCTCTCAAATAACACTGATTTCAATAAAATCGACTAACAATGTTAAAAGTTGTGTTAATTTAAAATAATAATTCGTACTAAGACCTACCTAATACATTTTTTGCAAATATAACAACCCACAGTGCAGTAGAAACAAAATTTTTTCAAAGAAAATCCGAAATTCGTAAACAGGTAATGTTCTTCGTATCGTTTCTACCCTTCAGCTGCTGTTAAATTATGTATGAATATTAAAATTTTTTTCACGTAACGCTCAATACATTTTTATATGAATTGCATATTTTTTCAGAACACACAGTATATTTTAAATTTAATACAATTTAGATGTATATATACTCTACGATGTATTTTAACATAAAATCCTTAGTTATTCAATAAAAAATTTCGATCAAATTAGAAAAATATGGATAACATTCAATACTGTTTTTGATAAAAACCATGATTGATTGAGGAAACGTTTTGCAATATAATAATATTTAACAAAGTTCACAAAACTTTTATATATTTTGTAGTACAAACCTATGCTGTTATTTTATTGTATGTTGTTAATGCAATTTTAATAATTAAACTGAGTGATGAAGCATACTAAAAAAGCGTAACGCTCGATACACAAGACTGCAGACAACAAAAAAAAACTGATGTGTGAAATACGAGAAGCAAATGCAAATATTCTAAAACCGTTATAAATTTAATCTCGTTTTTGGAAAAAATCATAGTTTCTTAATGTGAAAAATCAACAGCATGCATTACGGACACACCATTTTGTATGAAGAGACGAAAAACTGTATTTTTGGTTTTCATTTTTAACACATAACGGACAGTCTTACTCAAAAAAAAACTTATGTACATATATTTATAATCTATCAAATCATGCTAAAGCAGTTTTCATTTTAACATTTCAACGGACACGAAAAAACGATTTGAAATGAGAATCACCCATATATATAAAAGAGTAACGTGACTGACTTACTGACTCATCATGGGCCAGCCCAAACGAATAAAGACTTAATTAACGGCTCTTTTTACAACGTATGATTAAGAGTTAACGTGGACTTTAACCGCAAGTTTTGTATCCCGAACTTGCCGTTAAACTCCACATTAACTTTTAATCGTACATTGTGAAAAGAGCCGTAAGGGTTAAAAAGGTAAAAATATAATTTCAATACTTTTGTGGTAACAGATTTATCTTTTAAAGTAAAAAACTTAGAAATGAAATTTCAATTGCATTCTTCTCTTCTTATGAAGCCCTCAAACGCGTTTCGATACTTTTTGCAAATTCGAACATATAAGGGGTAGAAGTAACCTTATCAGACATACCGCTTTAGGCGGTATTACTTGTTTTCTTATTCAACAGATATTTATGAATTCTTCTTCTTTCTGCTTTAGTTCAAGATTTGTTCTTTGTTATTGTTTATTAGCCCCCGACAAAAAAAGGGGTGTTGTAAGTTTGTAGTGTCTGCTGGCCAGAAAGTTAGCACTACGTAAAGCAATCAGGCTCAACGCGATCGGTGCATGGAACCATCCACCGTGGGGTCATGCTAGCATTTTAGAGACTACTGATACCATTCCGGTTCTCATAGAATACTGCACTCCAAAGCCCTCCTTCAGCAAAGAATTCCGATACTCCTTGACGGGGGACTTTTCCTCATCACCACACGGGGACATACACATTTACACCGATGGCTCCAAATTGGGAACGAGGGTTGGCGGGGGGTGTCTACATCGCGGAGTTTGTGATCAAAATGTCTTTCAGACTCCCGGACGAATGTAGTATCCTACAAGCACAAATATCTGCCATCAAACGAGCAATGTACTGGCTAAGGTTTTATCGAATATCAAATACTGATGTCCAGATCATAACCGACAGTCAACCGGCGATTAAAGCCCTCACTGGTGTGTACACCACATCCATCCTAGTCCTGGAATGCCGCACAGTACTTAACACGATAGCGAGCGATTTAGGCATCACCCTCAAATGGGTATGCGGACTCGTCATTGCGGATGATCTGGCTAAGAGGGGAACCTTGCTTCGGGATGTCGATATTAACAATCTCTGCAGGCGCTGCCTTCTTGCAGTTGGCTCAAACCAGATGGTACCATGAACCAACTTGCTCTACTGCGAGAATAATCTGGCCTCGCCTTGACTGAAACAGAACTAAACAACTTCTAAATTTCACAAAACTACACCTGCGCAACCTCATGGCCACGGTCACGGGGCACTGCTCCTTGGGAACCCACGCTAGACGTATGGGTTTCCCTTACAATGACTACTGCACAAGATGTAATGACGTAGCAGAAGAAGAGAATATAATGCACATTTTATGGCTTTGTCCAGCTCTAGAGCTCAAGAACATAAGTTCCTTCATCAGGAGCAGCGGGTGGTTCACTCGCTGACTACCCAAATGGCGTTTTAATCCACGAACGACCCTTCCTACACGGAACTCCGTACGTTTTACCTCTCTCTTTTCTCTTCTAACTAACTTCTAATATCTTTATTAACTTCTCTCCTTTTACCCTATATGCTACATTGTCCTGTTCTCTCTTCTTTTTCCTTTTCTTTACAGGTATCACAAAGGGAGCATTATTATTGGACCCAAGTGGGCTGGAACCCTTTCTTATATATTTCACCGGCAGCCTGATAACCTAACCTAACCTAACCTAAGTTTGTAGTGTGTGTCTATGTATGTGTGTGTCTGTACGAGTCCACGTACAGACCACATGGCTGGACCGATTTTTATTTATTTTTTTTTTATTTGAAAGGTGAGTCTTAAGCGAAAGTGTTCTGAGCTATGTTTGAAGAAAATCGGTCCAGCCATTTAGAAGATATCACAGCTTTTCTAGATGTATTCTGTTGAATCTGTGTGTGTCTTTGATGCCGTAGCTCCCAAACGGGGTCTTATTTGGTACTTTTTGAATAGATAGTTTTTGGAAAAGGCACATTTTCAAAAAAGTAGTTTTAGAAAAGTTACTTTTTTGAAAATTAATTTTTTTTTTGAAAATCTCCTTTGTTGAATAGATACTTTTTGACAAAAGTACTTTTTTAAAAATGAAATTTTTTGGAAAATGTAATATTTTAAAATGTACGTTTCTGAAAATATAGTTTTAAGAAATGGTACTTTTTATAAACTGTATTTTCAGGGTACAGCACTTTTCGAAACAGGTACTTTTCTTAAAAAGTACTTTTTTGAAAATGTACTTTTAGGAAATGGTACTCTTTGGAACGATAATTTTTTAAAATTTGTTTTTAAGAAAAAAAAATGTACTTATTGGAAAAGGCACGTTTTTGGAAAATGTACTTTTATGGAAACTTGCTTTTATGAAATGGTACCTTTTTGAAAAGGTAGTTTTTGGAAAAGGTACTTTTTTGACAATATATTTTTAGAAAATGGTACTTTTTAGAAAAGTTATTTTTTGAGAAAATGGAGTTTTGGAAAATTCTGCTTTTTTGCAAAAGGCGCAGAAATGGTAATTTTTAGAAAAAGTACTTATTGTAAAATGATTTTTTTTTAAATTTTAATTTTATAAATGGTACTTTTTCGAAAAGCTACTTTTTGCAAAAGTAATTTTCTTAAAATGTACTGAGTGGAAAGACAAGTTTTTGGACAATGTATTTCTTTAAAAATGTAGTTTGTTGGAAAAGATGCTTTAGTAAAATGTACCATTTTTGAAGATGTATTTTGGGAAATGATACTTTTTGAAAAAGGTATTTTTTTAAAGTGCATTTTTTTGATAAGAATGTGCATTTTAAAAGAGGGACCAAGTATGTTGTGTAGTACATATTATCCCAGTATTAAGCTGAACTCACTTTGGTAAAATATATGAATGTATTCTTGGAATGAATAGTGTACTTTAGAAAAATAGCGTGAGGGGCATATTGAAGTGCCAGAAGGTGCTAGTTTTTTTAATGGTAAATTTGTGAATGCACACAATAAATAAACAAATGTTTGTAAAAGGCATAATTTAAGAAATTAACTTTTTGGAAAGAAAGTTATTTTCGTGTTACCTCAATTTTCAAGTCTCTTTCAGTAAATGCACGTTTTTAAAAGATATATTTTAAAAAATACTTTTGGAAAAGCTACTTTGCGAAAAAAGAATATTTTTTGAAAATGCCCCTTGTGCAAAATGTAATTTTTGGATAAACTAGTATTTTTAATTTTCCTATATCTTTACAACAACAATAGTGAGGCTCTCTAAATCTGATGTGCGCAGTACTAATACAATTGAATGTGCTCTTCTAAACAGATGCTTGGAAGGAAGACAAAGTAATTATAAATTTTTCTTTATCTGCACAACAATAGGGGAGCGAAGCGCACCGGATGTGGCTAGTTGAAATATATTTTTATTCAGAAAGAAAATGGTAAACCATGTAGACAAAAAAAAAATGTGACTGCACGTAAGGTTGAACTAACGTGTTTCAGGATCTTCTGGTCTTCTAATCAGAGTTCTTTACCGCTCTAGACCACAATACCTACCAATAACGGTAGTGTGCAGTCAAGTAGTTGAATATCATTTACTTTTAATCAATTCATTCTGAGTCAAAGATTGCTCAAATAACACATTCGAAACTATTGATGTAGATGTTGACACGAAACTTTGCACATTCATATGTAAATAACGGCTGATACTACTACCCAGTAAAAAAGTTGCTTCCAATAAAGCAGGTTTCTACTATTATGGAATAAAAGTAGTGCTGACAAACCTGCTGATATCGCTGCTGATTTTTGTATGGCGAGTTCCCGGATTGGAGTACTACATTATTGCTCACAAAAGCGCTTTTGAAGCGCTGAAAATCATCAACATTTACAGCAATAGATCTGAAAATATATGAAAAAAATGGTTCGATGTGGATTGGCGTCGTTTCTTTATTTATTTTTATTAATTTCAAATTTATACTCACTGTTTGTTGTTTTAACTTCAACTAGTATCGAACAAAAAACCTTCAGGTTTGAAGTCCAACGTACCAATCACTCGACCAAAAACACTGCTGTAAAACGGCACGAAGAATCTAATAAACTTAAATAAACTTACTCTTCATTCTCGCTTAAAAACCTGCTTTGGATCAGCACTATAAAATCAGCTTTTTTGTATAGCTTGTGTACGAAGCTTTTGTAAATGAAAAACGATTTTTTCAATTAACGATTTAATGAAAAAAAAAATCCTGAAATATTTTTTCTGTATATGAGAAGAATTATTCCCGCGAAATCCCGCATAAATTTCTCTTGAATTTTTTTCTGAAAGCTTAGCGGGCTCCCTGGAATCTTTTCCCGTGACTTCTCGAAAGAAAAGCTCTACTACATATCTATGACTTTTTGTTATTTTCTTGTTCATTTCATTATTATGCCTGAAATCATATGTTTCTGTTCCTATTGGAAAGTTCAAAAAATTTTATTCCAAAAAGCATAATTCTTCTGAAAAAAAAAACAAACTGAAACACTGTACAACAAAATCTATTTTTTTTCTCTCAAAATAACAAAGTTTTAAGAAATAATTCTGCTAAATGGCATACAAAAAGATATACGTGCATCGGTGTTTTGAAAATTTTCATGTACATAGTTGCACATAGATATAATACAGACTAGAGGGCTGCAAAGTGTACACAAATGTATTCGTAGAATGTACTCGTATGAATTTCGTGTGTGCATAGATGTATGTTCTTATGTATATACTTATGTATACATGCATGTATATGTGTGTACATACATAGCCGCGAACAAATATATATATATATATATATATATATATATATATATATATATATATATATATATATATATATATATATATATATATATATATATATATATATATATATATATATATATATATATATATATATATATATATATATATATATATATATATATATATATATATATATATATATATATATATATATATATATATATATATATATATATATATATATATATATATATATATGTATATATATACATACATATATACACACATATATACAAAAAACATACATGCATACACACACAAACATACATACGAGTACTTTCGAATATATACGTGCAGCCCTCTAGTACAGACACGCCAGATATCATTTAAGTTTTAAATGATAACTGGCGTTCAAATTGAGTCTGGAGCTGGGATGTTAGTGAAAATCTATAATAGAAATTTATGTCAAGTAATTTTGTAAAATATTTCAACCCGCTGTATCACCATTGATGGGAAGTTTTCCCCCTTCTTTTTAAAGAGACAAAATGGCCAATAAAATGAAGAGTTAGAGGACTAAAATGTTCCACAAAAATGTTTCTCGTGATGTTTTACATACAAGTCCTGAGCACGTATTATATACCTTAAACGTAACGCTTTCAAGATTTCCTATGTAAAAGGGGGAACTTTAACTCCTCCTAAAAGGAATACCAGATGTAAATTTACTACATATATGTGACCCGGTCTATGAAAAGGTGGCTTATGACTCAAAAAATTACAACTAACGAGAAACTGACGAAATGCATTGTTTATCTTTAACAGCTGATTTCTCGAAATTTTGTTTCACGGGATCCCGCACATTTTTCGGGAAATAAATCCCGCGAAAATTGTGCAGGAATTCCCGGGATTTTTTAAATATTATTATGGTAACTTTTCTTTGCTAGCACACATTTTTAGTGCCGCCTTTATTTAGAAAAATATGTAAATAAAAAACTATATGTATTTTTGAGCCCATTTTATTTGTCTCCATTTTTATTTTCATATTTTTCTAAGAGCAGCACTCAAAAAATCATATTTCCTGAAGAAATGAAAATAACAGATTGTTACTAAGTGGACATGGCGAAAGTGGGCATAATAAAGAAGTACTGTGGTGCAATTCATAAACTTATTTTAACGCTAAACAAGGCGTTTAAAGAAGTTAACACCAAAATTATTGTTTTTACTATTCGTTAAACTTTTAAGCACTACTAGCTGCGTTAACTAAACGGCAATACATTTTGTGGAGTTATTGAACAGACAACAGTCAGCTGTTCAGTTAAAGCACGTCGTCTTTTGGCAAAGCTCAAATAATTATTCGACAACAATATTCACACACATAAAATCTTTTATATATTAATAACAATATTTATATTGTTTAAACAATTAGTTTAACTTTTATTTCTCAAAATTAAAGAAATTCATGAAAATATGTTCGTGTACAAGCATAAATTCATTTGTTTTTTCTCTATTCCTCTTTGTGCTTTTCGTTTATTTTAATAGTGTTGGCAAGTGATATAAAATTTTAACAAATGCCTTAACACGAAGTTAACGAATCAAATAAGCCTTAATTCAAACAGTAATTATTGGAGACAAAATTACTTTTTATTTAAGCGTTAAAAGTTAGTGAATTTCACTACTGGTCTATATTTTCTGAAAATATCAGATTGTTATTTTAAGCCACACATGAGTTGTTTGAAGCTCAAAATTTTGTATTTTTCAAAAATTATAAATTTTTGCAAAAAAAAAAAAAAATTAAAGTTTTATGTACAACAGGTTCACACAGGGTTCAATTAAAAATCGATACAAAAAAAATGTAATTTTCAGTTGGTCACATTTCCGCCACTTAATTATTTCAATTCAGTTTGAGCAGTATGATGAAATGCTCATTAGCAGGGCTCGAACTTTCATGCAACTAAAAATTGATTTTAAGCGCTTAGCAAATGCACTAAAAATGAAAAATATGCATTTACCTACGAACAAAGTACCAAAACTAAAATGTAATATAAAAATATTTGTTTTAATTTATTATTATTATTAGAGAAAAAAAAGAACATAAAGCAACCATAGTTGGGTCTATTATTTACTGCAAGCGGACTTTGAGTTGCCAGTCGGCAAATGAAAATTAATGATTGGCAGAAAGGCACTAAATAGCAACTGAAATTAAAAGCTCTCAGTTGCCAGTTGTCATCAGTAGTATAATTTTCAGCAACTAACAACCCAATTGGGGCTTGGTTGTCATGCATAATCGGCTTATTAATATTTTTTAAAATATTGGGAAATATGCATTTAAAAAATGTGTATAACTCCAAAAATATGCATTTATTGCCATAATATGCAAAAATATGCACTTACCACCAAAATATACAAACATATGCCATACTACTTAAAATTTGATGATTCGCATAGATAATTAGTCAATACGTCTTTATCTATCATTAAAAAATACATGCATTTGCATGAAAGTCCGAGCGCTGTCCATTAGTGCCATGAAATAAATCATAAATCATTGCAATATCTTTTCTACTTAAGAAGCTAGAGAAATAAAAAAAAGTATGAAATTAGTAAATTTTTTTACTTCGGGTGGCTACTAATCAGAAGTTATACAATAAAAAATAAAAGTTTTTAATTTAAATTAAAAAACATGCGGCACGGCTAAAGACCTAAAATTTTATAATTTTTTTACTAACGTTTAATGCATTCATAAACTTATTTAACAGATCTTATGAATTGGTATTTGATTTTGTTCAAATAAATTAAGTGAAATTCTATTTTGTATCCTGTTGTATTGGGCGGCAATTCCCGGGAATTCCCGGGAAATTGAAAAATCAATCCCGCTTTCCGGGAAGTGAAAAAGTCCTGGAAAAGAAAAACTCTAGTCACAAGCCACCTTTTTATACACCGGGTCACATATGTTTATTTTTTGGTGCCCTCTACTTCTACCCAAACTAGTCGTTAGAACCATCTTATTTTTTGTGTTGTACAGTGTTATATATTATTTTCACGAACAGCTTGAATAAGAAAATCGATGCAATGGTAAATAAAAAAATCTATCCTGTGAAAATAAAATATTCATTTTCTTCACTTTTAATTCTTCCCATAAAATCTTTAAAATTGTTCCTTCATTTTGCTCTTTTCTTATATTTCTTTTATCTTCTTTAATTGAATAGTTTACAGATGCATTCCACCATTTTGAAAATTTTATAGATGTAGTTTTTTCTTCAAACTTCAATCTTTCTCTTAAAGAAATTCTTAGATACTTTGCTTATTTTCGTTGTTGTTGTTGTTGTTGCGATTTTGCCAGTAAAATCATTAGTTGTTGTAGCTACTTAAAACAACATTAGTTTTATTATTTTCATTGCTATTGCTGGCGTTCTTTTAGTTGTTGCAATTGTTGTTGTTGCTGCTGCTCTTGTTGTTGTTTTTGTTGTTGCAGTTGCTATTGTTTATTTGTGTGTAATGCATCGTACAAATAAATCATTGTGTTGTGCTTTGTTGTCTATAATCCTCAATTACGACGTTTTTTTTATCTATCTTATTTTGCGTTTTCGTTTTCTTATTCTTCGAAATATCTAAATATATTTACTATTTTATAGGTAGACATAAGTAGAAAGACAGATACGAGTAAATATAACATCTATCTGTTTGAGGAAAAAAATACAAAAGAAATAAGCACATCATCAACAAATATTCTTTCAACTGAATTCGAAAACTTGTTCCTACTTAAGGATAGACAAGCTTACTTTGGCATGGAAAAGAAAGTCTTAATAAAAAGATCCCGATGAAATTTAAATGAATATTAAGTAGGTTCAATTTTATTAATTCCGGCAAAGATGTTATGAGAACTATCCATTAGGTCAGGATCTTATTGTATAAATTAATAAGTGTTCTTAAGCTGCAAACGGGCTTAAATACATACAATGTTAAAATATTTTTTCGGTTCTTTAAATAAAAATATGTGGAATAACTAGAAAGAGTTTAAGGGTCCATTAACATATTACGTAACGCTGGTTTCGGAGTTTTTGTACCCCCTCCCCCCCGAAACGCTTTTTACAAAATGTTTAGTATAAATTATCTAGTCCGTAACAAATCTTAGAGCTCGTCCGATTGGGATCTCCGAAACGCATGACGAAATTGCCTTTAATTTTTTCTAATCTAGTTTTTTTAATTGAGTTTTTTCCAAAACTAATAAAAAATTTAAAACCGCAAGAACTTTACCTTTTAACTATTGTTCTTAAGGTTAGGTGTCTTACGAGCAAAATAAGCTATGTATCATGAAAATCTATGGATAAATGTTGATTTGATTACCAATTAAGTTAATACACCCGAGCACTTAAAATGTACTTTCGTTAAAAGATTTCTTTTTTGGTTTGAAAAAAATTTTTCGATATTAATTTGTGAACAACTTCGAAAGGGTAGATTAAATAAAAAAAAAAATAAATTAATAAAGTTTGAAGGTAATTTCATCATGCATATTTTCAAGTTTTGCTGATCAAATTCGGACATGCCTTTCTCGAGTTAGGGTGAAGTATACAGATGTACCTTGTGAAAATATTTGTCATATCCATTAAAAAATCTATACGTGATAGAAAACAAGACATAAATTAAAAAAAAAAAAATATCCAGACTGCGTAAAAAAAAATAAAAGAAAACCACTTTAAACCGTCACAGATCCCAAATGGTCATTCGAAATTAAAAGTCATAGGAGAAACCTATAGATGATTTCCAAATACCTGTCGAATGTTCGGTTTATATAGTGCCGCAAAGGAACACACACACATACATACATTGACTGATAAACACAATACCCTTCTTTACGTCGCGCAGTCGGGTAAAAATATAAATTGATTTTAATTTAGTGCATTAAACTCTTTATATTCCACATATTTTCATTTAAAGAACATTTTCTTTGCAGACCAGTGTAGTATATTACCGAAAAAAGATTTATTAAAAATTTACTTATTTATTTACTAAATATTACAAATACAATTACAAATTATATTATAACTTAATTTAAACGAGAATAGTAACAAAGACCTTCACTCGTTGTAGTGAAACAGACCAGAGTCTATGGTGGTCATCGAACCGGCAACCTCCACACTGATAGGTTAGCACACTATCCACTAGCCTACCAAGGCACCCATTAAAAATTTGTTGTGGTATATTTCATTAAAATTGCCGTTAACAACTTATGGGATATTTTAGTACTAATTGTGAATAAGTACGAAATTAGCCCTTAAGCACATCTTAAGTCTTGCTTGCTTTCCGGCGTTCAGGTTAAGTTTGGGCTTTGCTGTCTTTAAAGACTTAGAACAGAGTTTTATGGAAAATATTTTTGTAGATCATTTTATATCGCTACATCGCCCTTGAAGGGGAGTGATTTGGCCTTTTTTTAAGACAGGGACAAAAATACCCATCAGCGAGGTGTTTCACGTCTAATGATTGCAAGATTTTTAATGCCGATTCACTATAAAAATTTGCAAAATTAGATATTTCTCGCGATGTAAACTTTTAAAATGCCGATACACGTATATATATTTTTTTGGTGTCCTTTACCAGAATCAGTCGTTAGAACCTTGTTGTTTTGCAAAAAAAAAATTTATTGAGAATGTTCCCATATGGTCTGGTTATTGATTTTTTATAGGAGGGCATGTTTTTATGCGCAAAGTTTTGTTTGTTAATTACACTACGCAACTAGGGTTTGGGAATCAGGAATTTCCCGTTTTCCCAGGAAAATCCCAAAAAGTTCCCGGGAAAACGGGAAATTAAAAGTACACGTTATTTCATAAATATATGGACTTTTTTGACAAACATATTTATAAAATGGCGTAAGTGACCACCGAATTTATTTTGATTCATATAAGAAATTTGTATTATAATCCTGTTTTTCTTTAATATCAAAACTTTCAATGTTTCTTTAAATATTGCAAAAGTTCGTTTGGCTGACTGTACGAATAAATTTACACCATGAATTTTGTTAAGTTCTCTTTTAAAGTTGCTATGTTCTTTATCGTCTGTTTAAATACTAATACCGTGTTTATCGTTGTCGAAGGACATTTTTATTCTTACAATTTAATTTGAAACAAAAAAAAAAAAA
Source organism: Panzeria rudis (assembly GCA_956483635.1). Lineage (NCBI taxonomy): Eukaryota > Metazoa > Arthropoda > Insecta > Diptera > Tachinidae > Panzeria > Panzeria rudis. Next base: position 111,714,061 of record OY101449.1, read on the forward strand.
GTTCTAAAACTTTGTCTTTGTTTCAAATGTAACTATAAGAAAGAAAGAAAGAAGTCCTTCGAGATCGATAAACAGGCATTAAAATGTCCATTCAATTTTTTTTATACAAAATAAAAATGTGAACGGATCAAACTTATACAAAAAGTTCATAAAAATTTTATGAAATTAAATTCATACCATTTCTCTTAAGCCGAAAAAATGTTTGCTTGATTCGAAAACTACATGCGCAATGAGTTCAGTAATAGATTTCGTTTAATCACTATAACAGAATAAATTGGAACACTGTATAAGTATCAATGACTACAGTGCTCTCTAATCGTTTTCTAAAGTAAATAATTCGATATTAAACGAACTTTGAGTGATTTTCCGCAGAATTAGTGAACAAATTTTAGAAGGTGTAGTGGAAATTTTAAGCTCATAGAAGCTGTAAAAACTATGAGTTGACACTACTTGAATTTATTAAAAGTCAACGCAATTATTGAAATATTACGGCAAGTTCTTTATAAAATGTTTTGGAGGTCTTAAAGTAAAATGTTTAACTAATTGCGATATAGTCGTCAATTAGTCTTTATAGAATCTCCTACTGTGTAATAACTATAAACTCTATTTGCTTGAATTCACTTAAAAATTGTTAAAAATTTCTTTTAGAATTAGTTTTATATTAACTTTTATTTAAAAATAATGCTTACCATAATAAAACAATCGAAATTTCGCCAATTTTCATTTAATAAATCTATTTAATTTAAAAAATTAACTTTTCCCGGGAAATCCCGGGAACGTGATTTTTTATTCCCGTTTCCCGGGAAGTGCAAAAGTCCGGGAAATTTCAAACCCTATACGCAACAATAAAAATGCTATAGAGTAGCATCATATTTTTTGATGTGTTATGATCCCCTAATTACAAAAATAGTAAATTTTTATAATTTTTCTAAAATTTGGGATTATTGAAGAGGTTGCCCCACCGATTTTATCATAACTTGGAAGGCTGTAGTCCAATTTTATTAACAAAAAACGCAAAAAAGAAATTAAAAAAATTAGATTTAAGCTGTTTGAATATCATTTTTATATACTCAAATAGTCTTGAAATTATTCAGACCGCAAGGATGAAAAATTTGTTTTTTTAGGCAAAATTGGAAAATGTTATTTTTTTTTTAATTTATAAAAAATTTAAAATGGCAAAAACTTAAAGTTTTTTAAGCTCATCATAAATCCAAATATGCAATAAATTAAATAAGCTTTATTTCATGCAAATCGATTAATAAATATGCATTTTATTCACAATAAAGTGCAATTACCTGATTTTTGCAAAATATCCAGTTTTTAAGAGGCTGCTTCGCCCCTCCTTTTCATAACTTGGGAAGGTCTTGTCCAGTTTTATTAGAAAAACCATGAGAAAACTTAAAACAAAATTACCTTTAAGCTGTTTCAAAAAATTTTTATATATACTCCATAGTTTCGACATTATTCAGACCACAATGATGAAAAATATTTGGAACGATTTTCCGTCATCCCACGTCAAATTTGGTTTGTAAACAATAGAACACTGAAGGTGGCACATAGCCGAAACCGATCTGTTTACAAACCAAATTTAACGTGGGATGACGGAAAATCGTTCCAAATTAAAAAAACCCCGTCGGAAGAAAAACACAACACTGGATGAAAAACATATTTTTTTTGGCAAAATTGGAAAATTTTTATATATTAAAAATTTATAAAAAATCTAAAATGGCAAAATCTTACAAAGCTTTGCTCACTAATCACAAAGCCACATATATTACAAATGAAATAAGCTTTATTTCAAAGAATCGGTTAATAAATATTGCCTTTATTCATAATAAAGTGAAATTTCCCGATTTTTGCAAAAATTGCGAATATTTACACTGTACAACTATCATTTTTTTTTAAATAAATCATATTTTTTTCAAATAACAAAGTTCTAATGTAAAGACCAAAATTCTGATGGTAAAAGTTACCAAAAAAATATATACGTTAATCGGAGTTTTGAAAGTTGTTTACATCTGGGATTCATTTTAGGCGGAGTTAAATTTCCCCCCTTTGTCATATGATATCTTGGAAATCTTACGTTTTAGCATTAATATGTATTTAGCATTTTTATGTAGAATACCACGAAAAACATTATTGTAGATTATTTCAACCGTCTAATTTTTCGCTGTAGGAGTCTTTTTGTCCCTTACTTAAATAACCTGAAAAAAAACTTCCCTTCACCGACAATATAGAGACTGAATTGTTCTCGTGGTGTTTTACATAAAAGTGTTGACCACATCTTAGACCTTAAACATAAGCCCTACGTGACATACTCTGTCAAGACAGTGTAACTATGTGCAAAAGAGGGTGGGAAATTTAACTCCCCCTAAAATGAATCACAGCTGTAAACTTTCAAAATGCCGACAAACGTATGTACATAATCAGAAGAACCTTGTTATCTAAAACAAAAATTGATTTTGAAAAATTTTTTTATTTTTTTTTTTTATTATTTTTTTATTTTTTTTTTATATTATTTCGGCTTTCTAGTTCAATAATTGAATTAATGTAAATTCAAATTATTTTTATTAAGAGTGGAGTGCTGGAATATTCAAATCAGATTAGCAGAACGGATCAGTACTACTGATTTCGACGGCCGCTACGCTCGTCATCATCAGCGTTCTTGTTCGCTTTTACCACTTATGAAGGTGGATGCTTTTTTCAATGAAACATCAGCTATTTAACTAATTTTTGCCAGTAAATAGAATACAAGACTTATTTTCCATGGTAAATTCTTGCATTTTTATTTCAACTAAATTTAGTCAGCTTTGAAATTTCACCTATCTGATTAATATCCAACACTACCACACTTATTGTTTTTCGCTTTTGATGAGTATTCTTTTTTAATACATTCACTCAAAGCTGTTTGTTTGGTTTTTGTTATTATACATGCCTTTAACAGTCTTCAGTTGCTTGTCTTGATTTTTAGTTCTAGGCAGCCAAGCGAGAAGTAAACACATGCATATAACTTATTGCAACGGGCCGATTGCATAGTAATTATTTTACGTAATTTTTATTTTATTTGAACTAATAGGTAAAGTCTGAAAAATTTTTTTTATATTACTTCGGCTTTCTAGTTCAATAATTGAATTAATGTAAATTCAAATTATTTTTATTAAGAGTGGAGTGCTGGAAAATTGATTTTGTTGTAGAGTGTAAATATTTAGCAAAAATTAGGTCACTTAATTTTATTATGAATAAAATTAATATATATCATAACAAAGTTGCTTTAACAGTGACAAATTTTAAATCAAAGAGATTAATACCCGACTAGAAATTTTCATACAAACACATTTGGGATCTGACTGGGATCCCATTTCCGATGTAACGCAGCAACGTATTTGGGACCCGATTGGTTTCCTGTGGGGAAATATCAAGATCATGCAAAAATTTGCTAAAATCGGGAAAATATCAAATTCTAATATTGAATTCAAATTGCTGAAGTTATACAAGGGACAAAAGTATGTATCAATCACCTCTGGTGAAGATGAGCAAAAAATACGATTACAGAAACGTATTTGGGACCCGATTTGTTTCCTGTGGCGAAATATCAAAATTTTGCAAAAATTTGCTCAAATCGGCAAAATATCGAACTCTAATATTGAATTAAAATTGCTGAAGCTAGTTAAGGGACAAAAGTATGTAACAATTACCTCTGTTGAAGATGAGCAAAATATATGTGATATTCTCCGAGAAAAGGGACCTAGTGTGTGAAAATGAAGTTTTGAGAAAAACGCATTTAAAGTTTCATAACGCATTATCACTTTGAACACACCTTAAGTTGGGAGATACGATTTTTTGACACACTAGTTCCCTTTTCTCGGAGAAGGTCACATATGATTAAAAATTTGTGTTAGATTTTCCCAGCAAGTTCCCAATAGTTTCTCACTTGGGAAGAACTTATGTTAAGTCATTAATTTGTAGATGGGCTATCCCAACAAATTTCCGATCAAATCACAAATGGGATAACCCTTTCGGGTGTGCCAAATGCATTCCCAATCGGGGCCCAAAATGAGTACTGGGAAAATTTCTAGTCGGGTCCTCGCTTAAAATTAATATGAAACAATGGTAATTTTAAGCCAGCAGCTTGTAAATTTTCGCTGCTAATTCGAACAACAAGAGCCACAACTGAGCACAACTGTGAATTGTAGCAATGAACGAACCAAGCAAACATTTTTTGCCGATTTCGGTCCGAAGTCGGTCAGAAAGGCTGCACAAGATGCTGAATTCGTAGCCGATGTCGCACAGAAAAAAATAAGTTTTGTTTTTGATAACAAAAATCCCGGTATTCAATAATTTTTTTTTCAAATTTCCTGTGATAAAGAATTCCCCTATATTGGTAACAAAATTATTTCAAAATAAAAATATATATATATATATATATATATATATATATATATATATATATATATATATATATATATATATATATATATATATAAATTAAAAAAATGTTGACATGGCTGGAATACGAAACCGGGCTTTCCGGACGTAAAGCATACACTCTATAGCTGAGCCATATCCCATTTATTTTTTATGGGATACAACTTGTTTTAAGTACTAACGTATAAAAAGAAAAGAAATAACCGGCATGGAAAAGAAATACTTACAACGAAATATTTTATTATGTTAAAGATAAATGTTATTGAAATTCATATTTTTTTTTAATAACATGGTTTTATTGAATATAATTCTTGGCTATTTTTTTCTGTGCGGTCAGAAAACGTACCGAAAATCATATGATTGGTTGACAAGAAACCGGATCTCTTTATCTGATAAAATTCTAAAAACTATACCGAAAGGTCTAATAGAATTCTGTACGAATTCCGACGAATTTCCTAGGGAAACTCTAAAGGAAATTTCGACATGTTTTATAAATATCGAAAAAATGTCTGAAAAAACATCAGAAAAATTTCCGATTTATCTGATACGTTTTACGACCTGGCGTATTAATATCAGAGTAAAGTCGGAGTTAAAATTAGAAATTTATCAGAAATGTCGTTTAAAATTCTCCATGCATTGTTGTGCTGCTTATGGCAGCTCATCAGAAAATATTTAGCCATATTTTATAAGCTTAAAAACTCAAATACTTGTACGTATAAACTCAAGAGATAAATGAGAATTGTAACGAAAACTAAAATCAGACAATGTGCAGAAGTGACTGCTAAAAGTCGTAAGATGTAGATCAGAAAATGTGCAGACTACTCTGTTAAACGTCTTAAAGGAAATTAAATTGCCTTCGGATAATGTGCAGACTATTCTGATATTAATCGGATAATATTTCAGACAGTGTGCAGAAACGTCGTACCAGAAAACTGTCTACTGTTCCGCCAAATGTCTGAGGGAATTTTTTACAACTCGGCTGATTGTCTGGTAAAGTCTCAGATTTTTTCTGATGTTAGACATGTCGGTCAAAATTGTTTCCTGGGAAGCCAATAAGCACTGACACACTTAAACGACAAATTATTTCTTTGAAATTTGATATGATTTCAAATCACAATTGCGTCATGTTAATTTTACATTTTTTTTGTGTGTGTCACTAAAATATTAATTTTGGGAAAGTGGGATTATAAATTTAAAAAACTTGAAAAATATCCAATTTTGCATAAAAAAATTACATATTCAATCATTGTGGTCTCAATAATTCCGAAGCCATTGAGTATATAAAAAATAGCGTGTGAGAATAACTTAAAGGTAATTCTATTTTATGTTTTGATGTGTTTTTGTGATAAAATTGGGCCAGCCCTTCTGAAGTTATGATGAAACCGGTAAAGCAGGATCTTGAAAAATTCCAATTTTCAGAAAAAAAAAGAATTTGAAATTTCGACTATATCATAGTTAGGGGATCATAACACATGAAAAAATATAGCGGTCCTCAGAGGTCAAGACAAAAGTTTAAATTTGCTGCCATTATTTGAGCCATATTTTCTTGCAGTTTGTGGGAAGCTAGCTGCTGAGGCGACACATTTTAATGTGCGAATGTTATTGTTTATTGGAAAGTTAAAGGCATATATATATATTTTGTTTTTTGTATTTTTTTTTTAAGAGCAGTAACACAATCAGGCAATTAATTCCTACCAGTTAATAAATTAATGCGTTACCTTCTTTAGAAAAGGGATAGTGTAGAGAGAACAAATGGTAAAGTGGGTTAGAAAGCTAAATTCGTTTAAAACTCTGCTATTGCATGTTTTTTGTAGAGCAGTGTTGCAACCCTTCTGGTGTCAAGTAGATACATTAATTTGTTTAAGCTGTGTAGCCGCCATTTAATAGTTCTTTTACTTCGCCGAGGGTTCTGCTACAATATTGACGAAGGAGGGTGCTGTGAAGTGCATTAGGATATAACACACCAATGCACATCAGAAAAATGCATGATGTTGTTGGCTTGCGTGAAACTAGTATTGAACTCAAGACCTCAGGGTTTGTAGTCAAACGCGCTAACTATTCAGCCAAGATAAGACCAAAAATTGTGCCTTAAGGAACTCCGGCTTAAATCGGCTGCGGTGGGCACAGAAAATTACCTTTCTAAATGATAAATTTCCATCCAGTTAAAAAGCTTTATAAAAGCTTAAAAGTGTTTGCGAGTAAAACATTTTTTATGTTTTTAATATAAAAAACTTTAAGCTTAACGGAATGTCTGTCAATACAATTAAACATTTTAATTGTCACAACCAAATAATTTGTTTCACAGAAAATTTAATTGGGTCACCGCTGTGACTGATGGATAGCTCTGCTAGCCCATTAGCCACAAGATCGTGAGTTCAATTTCAGCCCCCGACTATGGGTGTTTCCGCAGATATGCCTAATAGCTTCATCTATATCGTGTTTGTTATTAAAAAATGAAATAAAAATCGAACAGCTGAAGTTTTATCTTTTACTGTATAATCTCTTGAGTTTCAACTTCATAGAATATGATTGCCCTTTCCTAATTAATTGCTTATAACAAACGACCTATAGTAAATGCTACGCGATTTCTAGTTGCACTCCATCATCTTCTAAAGTTGCAATTACCGACGGGAAACTTGTGAATTCAACACTGGGAAAAAGTAACAAAAAATTTTAAAATAAAATTATTTTATAGTAAATCTATAGAAACAAGAATACAAAGACGATGAGAAATAAAAAAAAAGATAATTGTTAAATAAAATTTGTTGTTATTATTATTGTTATAAGAAGATACAACAACAATGTCTAGATATTACGACAACAATTTTAAACGAAGAGTAACTCAATGTTCTTTCGCCTTTTTTTTTGTAATAAGTTTATTACTTAAACCTACCGACTGGCAGCCAGCGTAACCGTTTTGCGAATAAAGTGGCAATTTGCCACCTTTTCAACTGCCTTGCCACCTTTAGTGTCCCTTTTTTAAAATCACCTAAATCTGCCACATTTTGTAATATTATGTCCCTTTTTGCTCCTGTTTTATGAAGTGATACTTTTTTTAGGGTTCCGTACACCAAAAGTGTAAAGGAACCCTATTGTTTTCGATACGCTGTCCGTCTGACTGTCTGTCCGTCTCTCACAGGTTGTTTTATCGAGAACAGCAAAAGCTATGGGCCTGAAATTTTCACAGAACATGTAAAACTTTGGCCGCTACAACAACAAATATATGACAGTTAAAAATTAAAGGGTGTTCTAAAGCGAGCAACGAAAAATGTTGAAATACTAATATACGGACACTTACATACATATATATAGACACCAAAAATTTTCAAAATTAGTGTTAATTGGTGTAGTCTGTAGAATAGGCTACACCAATTAACACTGATATTTAAAACAATAAAAATTAAAGGGTGTTCTATCAGTTAATGTAATTTTGACAATGTAATTTACACAATTTGCTGTATCTTGGAAATCGTATGAGGCAAACTCCTGAAATTTGAAAAATCGCTAAAACTAAAAAATTCAAAAATTAAAAAAATGCCAAAACGAAAAATCGCCAAAATGAGAAAAGCGCCTAAAGGAAAAAGTGCTTAAAGGAAAAAGCGCCAAAATTAAAGAGAAACGCTAAAACGCAAAAAATCACAAAAACTAAAAAGATTGACAAAACTCTAAAAAAAACGCAAAAAACTCAAAAAGGCATCAAAACGAAAGAAAGCACTAAAACTTAAAAAATCGCTAAAATTAAGTATCTTCAAAAACGGAAAAAATCGCCAAAAATTAAAAAAAATGTCCTAAGCTAAAAAAGAGCAAAAATAAAAAAAAGCACCAAAACAAAAAAAAAAACATCGCAAAAAACGTTAAAACGAAACAAGTGTCAAAGCCGAAAAAAATCGCTAAAACTAAAAATCACCAAAATCCGAAAAAACACAAAACCGAAAAAAGCGCCAAAACTGGAAAAAGGCGCGAAAATTAAATAAATCGCTAAAACTAAAAAATTCGTCAAAAACGAAAAAAAGGATTTAAAAAAGAACGCCAAAACAGATATGTGTTTTTGAGTCCATTATTTATAAAGTCTTATGGAAAAAACTATTTTGAAATACATTTAGACGTTCAGGGGCCGAATTACCGCATTCGTTATCGAGTAGGCTTTCGTATCGAATAAAATTTCGTCACGTATCGAATGGATGGATTACCGCATTCGATAAAAGTGTACCAAGTTTATATTATACCGGCTGTTGAATCGACTAAAAATTTATAATACATTAAAGAAAAATTTTGTGTTTCTAGCAGCTAGTACAACAACCAATTCGATTGGCCAACTGTAATAAGGTTTATAGGTAATGTTCCATGCTTTTTTGCAAAACAAACACAGAAAAAGAATATATTGTATTCGATCGCTCTAGTGCTAACGAGTGGAATTTAAACAGCAGCTACTCGATTATCGTATGCCGTAATCCCAAAAAGAAAATTTTCGAAGAGTTTTACTCGATCACGTAAGCGGTAATTCGGCCCCAGAGCTTAGATTTATATATGTTCATTATTGTACTAAAGTTATTATAAACTAACACCCTGATTCATTAACACGAACAAGAATGTCTTGTTAAAAATTTGTATGAAAATCATGCCGTCTTAAATATTTTTAAAGTGATATTCATGAAAATTTTTGAGTGAACACTAGATATATTTTTAATAAATCCACCCTGAAGACAAGAGTAATAATAATGTTTTGAAATGAAATATGTACGAAATTTGAAGAATTGGGTCAACGAATATATACCATGAAATTAATAAGCCGTTTCCCCATATATGTATCTTTGGTTTTCGCAAATAATAAATAATCACGCATGTTATATAAACAGGATAGCCAAGAAAGATCTTATTTAAAACCATGGTAATTTTTTACATTCACATGAATATTAGTGCTAAAACTTAAAAAGCACTAAAATTATGTGACATGGCAACATTAAAAGAAAAAAAAACTATATTTGACCCATACCAACAAAGGAAGAATATTATGAATTTGTTAGTGTTTTTTATGTTTGTTCCCTCAGAACTCCACCATTTATAGGTCATATCGGACCACTATTTAAAATTTTTTATATTCAACATGTTATCTGACTGACTGTCTCTATTTTGGAGTCAGGTATAGCCACATACATATATATGCATGTGTTGTTTAAATAATTCGTTAGAATGCGGCGTATTTCGTTAGTGCTGAAAACTCTTTCCTTTTTAGATAGAATAAACATCACAATTGATTAATTTTATTTTAAAACATTATATGCCCTAGAAATTCATTAAATACTAGAATTTGATTCAATTATTCCCTTTTTAAAAAAGTTTCATTTTTTTTGAAGAATCCCATTTTTAGTGTCACTTTTTTCCTCAAAATCCTCTTTTTGTGGCACTTTTTAAAAATTTTCAACGGTCACCCTGCCAGCCGGCAGCAACACCGTCGATTTTTTACTCCATATTTCCATATAATTTCAATGTACGAGTATCGCTAACGACAACAACGACGATGATGACAACGACAACAACGTCAGTCTGAATAATAATAGCAACAGCAACAATAACTGAAAAAAGTGCAATAATAAGTAGGAGAATATCATGGACAGACACATTAACTTACACGACGTATTTTATATGTTTCATGGGTACAGTATGCGATCCAAATATGAAGGACAATACAATTGAAAAATGTCCATAATAAGTTAAAAGAGTCATGTTTTTTGCCTAATCAAATTATCGTACTAGGGGGGCTGGCTATTCACATATTACGTAACGCTTTTTTCGAAGTTTTTATAACCTCCCCCACCCCACCCACCACACTGGAGCGTTACGTAATATGTGAATAGCCCCTAGAGATGAGTATTGCTTACATGATTTGCCTGAATCATGTATGATTACGCATGCCTTTAGATACGTGAGCGTACAAGATCGTATGCATAAAATACTCGGCGTAAGTGAGTGCGTATAATTTCTTCTTATTTTTACGCGATGGTTTCTTGATCGGAAAGTTGTGTAAAGTAGTATTAACACATGTTGCTAAAAATTAAGAAAACTTGTGTTTAATTTAACTTAATTTTTCGTGAGTATATCACGAGCGTGAGTTCTTATGATCGTGAATAATTTTGCTTTTCATTCATTTAAGCGTGCATGAATTTGAGCTAGAAAATGTCGTACATGAGTAATATCATTTTAGCATGAACGTGCATTAATGTGAGTGAAAAATTACACTATGCAACAAAATTAAACTTTTGTCACGACCTTTGATCACCACTATATATTTTGATGTATTATGGTCCCCTAACTACAAAAACAGTAAAAATTTTAAATTCCATGATACATTTTTTTTATTTCTTTTTTAAAATTTGGAATTTTTCAAGATGCTGCTACACCGATTTCATCATAACTTGGGCAGGGATAGGACAATTTAATTACAAAAAGCGCTCCAAACACTTAGAATAGAATTTCCTTTATTCAAGCAGCTTAAATATAGTTTTACTAAAATTTTCTTTTTGTTTGTTTTTGTAACAAAATTGTATAACCCTTTTCCAAGTTATGATAAAATCGGTGTAGCAGCGTCTACAAAACTCGTTTTTTTTTTGCAAAAATCAGGTAATTTCTTGTGAATAAAATCAGTATGTATCCACTGATTTTCGTGATATAATGCTTATTTTATTTGTGGTATATATATGGGTTAACGGTCCGTGAATAAAACCTGTAACATTTTAGAATTTTTGATTTAAAAAAACAAAAAACTAAAATATTTAAATTTTTTATAAAAATATATATATTTTTCATCATTGCGGTCTGAATAATTCCGAAATCATTGAGTATGTTAAAAAATAATGTTAAAGGTAGTTTTATTTAAAGTTTTTTTAGTGGTTTTACAATAAAATTGGACTATCCCTTTCCCAGTTATGATAAAATCAGTGGAGCAACCCCTTCAAAATTTCAAATTTTAGAAAACAATTAATAAAAATATTATCCATAGATTTAAAATTTCGATTATTTTTATAGTTAAGGGACCATAACACATCAAAAAATATAGTGGCATTCCTTGGCTTGTTGTTCACGATCCCATCACTGGTTCGTTCACAGCAAAAATATCCGTCTACCGGAAGCAGGTATTCTGTATTACTGATTCGGTATTACATGATTTTTGTATGCGATGTCCCACTTGGTAGGTCTGGAGGTATGAGCTTCTTTCTGCGCATCTTAGATGCATTAACCTCATGTCTTTTTTATAAGTATATAATTAAAAAAATTTGCTCTTTATATCACAATTTAACCTGCACTTGGATAAATTTTGTATTTGAAATTATATTATGTTGTTTTTATATTTATTTATGTATTAAGTGGTACAAACACAATTGGAAACTATATTACACTACAATTTACTTTTATTAAATACTTTTTGCTCGCGTATTGAATCAGGAATCGATCGCACAATCTCCGCATGGTAGGCTAGAACACTAACCACTAAGCTACCGAGGCACATTTATTTTCATACACAATTCAATGGAAGAATAAAAAATCAAATTACGAAGTAAAAATACCACTCGCATCCATAGCTGTATCCACGTAAGTGAGAAAGGATGCACTATAAAAAAGTTTGACTTGGAAAAAAAGCGAGAGAGGATGTCACTATAAAAAAGTTTGAGTTAGAAAAAAACTCCGGGTTTAAAAACATGAAAAAACATAAATAGCTGACAATCTTCCCCTTGTGTGCGTTAAATTTCTTCATTCGCTTACGTTATTGCAATCGTGTAATGCAGAGGTGTTGTACTATGTGCTTTTGAGTATCTCCGAAGCCATTGTATTTAATCTTACTGCTTCCTTGTACCAAATTAATTTTTGCTGGGTTCACGTTAGCCTTCGAAACCACCCAAAGGATTTTTATGACGATTTCTTATTTAAGATACTTTTGATCTAATAGATGGCGCAATTGTCGAAAAATTACTACGCTGAGAACAGATTGTCAGCCTACATAGAAAAGAAAATAAGTTTCGTTTTTGATTACAAAAATCCCGGTATTCAATTAATTTTATTTTCAAACTTCCTGTGATAAATCTCCGCTATATTGATAACAAAAATTGTAAAAAGATATGATAAATTTTTTAATTAATAATCAAAATTTTTAAATGAATAAAACATTTTATCAATAATTAATAAGTTTATTCAATAAATTTTATTTTAAATTTAAGTAAGTTTTTTATTACAACTTGGGAGAATTTTAATAAAAAATGTATTTAAAATTTATTTAAAAAAAATTTTTAAATATAAAATATTTTGATATGGCTGGGATATGAACTCCGGTTTTTGGACGTAAAGTATGCACTCTACAGCTGCTACATATCATAGATATTTTTTAATTAGATAAAAAGTGTTTTATAGTACTTACAACTGGAAAGCATGTCAATGTATACATGGAGTTAAGTACATATGTATTTGATTTAACGCCTATGTGTATTAAATATTTGCAATTTTTCAATACTTTTTTATCAAACACTTTTAATTGCATGATTTTTAAAATGCGCGGTGTTGATAAACAATGTATTAAGTTAATGACAAATGTTATTGAAATAAGTATTTTTTTCAACAACATTATTTTATTGAACATAAATAATTCTATGAAGCTTTTATGCGACAAACGAAGATGAGGAATACATTTCGCGTGCTCAAGGCACTGGTAGCCAGAAAATCTATACTAATCGCAGCCGTTATTGAATATATCAGAGGAGAGAATTCTTAAGATCTTGGGTGGTCCGTCTAGGAAAAAAAAATTTTCATCTGTGAAGTCGATATTTTGGGGAAAGTCAGTAAGCACGACCAATGGCTGTCTTTAATTTGCTTCTGAACTTAAAATTTTCCATAAATGTATTTCATTTTGAAAATTTAATAAAAGTTTTCAAGTCAATTTTATAGTAATTTGATTTAAAATCTGATGAGACAGACCACTGCAGTGTTGTAAAAACAGTAATATCAATTAAAATAAGCACTGCATTATTCGATATATTAACTGAAATTATGTTTTTTACTGAGTGGACAGTTGGAAAAAAATTTTACAATTATTATATCTGCATCCTTTTCAAATCCGTACACATAAAGCTGAATATGTTCTAAATAAAACGTGTCGTATTTTATTAATACCCTGTTCAGACATGGACTGTTAATTGAGAAATTTTAATTTTAATTAAGCAATTAAATGTAGTGTTCACAGATACTAAATTAAGCTTACTCAATTAGCACTAAACTTGCCCATGGTGGCGGCATAAGGGCAACGAATACAACAGTAAAATAAAAACTAGATAATGGTTGTCAAAAAAATGCACGTGTTTGACGTAGCTCATGCATAAAATTACCTGAGCAAAAAAATAATCATCTGACGTTATACTGCCATCTGTATACTTATTACACCATGGGCTTGCCACTGTATAAAACTTTTGCTTCTCACTGAACATACTTCGCAGTAAACATACTTGTCACAAAGGGTTGCATTTCGAACTTTACTCAATTTATGAAACAATTAAGTACTAATTGCTCAATTTATTAATTGAAGCCTTGTATGGTAAATTGAGCTCAATTAAGGCCTTAATTGTGTAAGTGTCCTGAATTGCGCAATTAAGGCGAATGTCTGAACAGGGTATAAAATTGATACACAAGTTTCTTTTCTATTTACAATTAATTTACGGCACTACCTTAACAAAAACTGTGATTTTCATACAACATTAATGTTCGAGTATGGGTGCTACAGTTCCACAGTGAGACGATCACAAAAATAATGGCATAAGTCTCAGAACATATATCTTGGATCAAATTCTCTAAAATTTTATTAGTTTCTAGTGTATATTCCTCTGGCGTATACGTTATATACAATTATATATAAAGTATACGTGGCGGGAAATGCACTGAAATATGAAAAGTTTTACCCAAAATATTTATCTGTTTTTATTTTAAGCCTCTAATATATACATATTATATAAATGTTATTAAATATGTTAAGAATAATCTGAATTTTTGATGCCAGTAATGCAAACAGATTTAAAAGAATTATTATGCCTCTATGAATGCTAATATTTATATGAAATTCTCTCTTTTATAAATTTATCAATGAAAACGAAAAACCACTTGAGAAAGAAGGCTAACGTTCAATACACAAAATTGGTTTTCTTTTTGGATTGGCGTTAAAAATAAAAAAAAATTCATTACTTCACATTACTTTCACACATTTTGAAAATTTTAAATTCATTAACTTGAAAAAAAGAAACACTTAAAACCTGTGTACTCAGAATGGGAATTAGCCGTATATAATTCCCGCATGTAATATTTTTTTCTGTTTCTAATTATTTCCCATCTACTGTTTATCCATATCTGTTCTTTGCTTGTTTTTTTCTATACACTGACATCTTAAATGCACATGTATGAATAAAAAGTGTATAGAAACTGTAAATACCGAGTACTTGTACTTACACTCATTTCGTCATTAAAAAAAAAAGCCAATGCAATGGCAAAATAGGAAGTCAGGGAGGAAGATGAAAACATATATCACATTTTGCATATATTTGAGTCTATATGGGAGTGTATATAAATTTGTCTACTGATGTTCGCACTCGTATTAACCAAGAAATATACAGGCAGTACACTCAGTAAACTCTGGAAACCCATTAAAGAAAAAAAAAAAAAATATTGTAGAACTCCGTACTACTCCATATTAATGTACATGAGCGAATCGTCATCACCATTGCTGCTGTCATGGTACTCGTCTTTGGGAGCATACCAGAAGTACTCGTTTTGTATGCGCAAAGTGAGTCCAATGAGTCGTTACCAATATTTAAGTATTCTGTTATTTTTTTTTTCATGTATGAAATTCATACATTCTGGAACAGAGAGTACTAGGGAGTACAGAAATACAGGGAAAAAAATTAAATTGAAGAAGAGGAAATGCACAAAAAAAAATTTTTACATATTTTTCCAAGTACTTTTCTACATTTAAATATGTAACAATGCTCGTGTGCAATTTATGTAGGGTCGGTCGATGACACCATCCATCTTGGTTTGTGGGTATGTGTGTTTTTTTTTGTTATAATTTTAACATGCGAATATTTGTTATGGCCAAACAGGAACAGTTTAAAGTTGATATAAATTGTTCTAATTTTTAATGATACCAAAATACTATTTTTTAGAATATATTCTCGGTATTGGCTTGCAAAATTAAAGAATTTTAGTAGTCCAGGAAAAACTATATATCGACCACACTGCACAGTGGGATAGAATAAAAATATTTTGGAAATAAATCAGCAATTTCTAATAGGATATTTCGATTAGTATAAAATTTCATATGGACATAGCAAACGAGTATTCCCATTTATTTTAAGAAGATAAACTTTGGTTAGTATATTAGTATGTTCCCCCATACGATTACGTAATATTATTAGGTACACAGAAAAAAAGATATGTAAAATCAACATGACACAATTGTGATTTGGAATCATATTAAATTTACAAGAAATAATTTGTCGTTTAAGTGTGTTAGTGTTTATTTGCTTTGTTCATTCCCAATAAAACTGATACCTATTCGAAATAAAAGAAGTTTTGCTAAAACGAATAATTTTTTTAAACAAATTTGTTCGATAAATACTCGTGAATCTAAAAAAATCTAATGTTCGTTAAAGCGAGCTGTTGTCGATAATGTCGCATTAATAAGCGTTAGTACCAAATTTCATAAAATGTGAATGTTCGAAGCATCCAATTATTTTTGATAATTCTCGAATGTGTAATTTACATTCATGTGTGCAATAATTGAATAGAAAACAATTTGCCACGATAGCCTAGAGGATGTGTGCTAATCTAATAACCTGGAGGTACCGTGTTCGTATCTGATTGTCTGCAGCGTAAGTTAAAATTTAAAATAAATAAATATTCCATTTACCGTAAAATAGATAAATTAAAAAATAAAGATAACAATCTTGAAAAATTACTTTTTCTGCATTTTTGTGGTATCGATATTGGTTCGCTATTGATTTGTCAGCGAAACATCGAAATCGAAAGATTTGCTGCTCTTTCTCTTTCCATCTTCGATAGCCTTTCTCGAGCGTTTTGTCAGAGAAATGTGTACGCAACATTCGAATGCGATATTATTTTGAAATGTTTTGGTTTGCTGGGTTGCTATAATTCACTGTTGTGCTTAGTTGTGTGCCTTCTTGTTTTTTATTCTCAAATGTGTCGGCTATGTAGACGACAAAAAACGAATTACCAGCACACAGAAAAATTTCCATGTAAAGTCGTCGAAAACCAGGTTAACTTAACATTTTTCGGTAGTGATTTTGCTTCATAGGTGTTTCATGTTAAGTCAACATGATTTACAACAATCTTGAAAGAAAATTTTTCCTTTTGAATTAACTATATTTCATGTTGATTTAATATTCCAGTACAGTTAAATCAAAATGAAGTTGATACTGAAATAATACGAAAAATCATATTGAATAAAAGTAATTTCGGGTTGAAACAACGTGAATTTGATATTGGAACAACACGAAGAATCATGTTGAATCAAAGTTATTTCGAGTTGAAACAACGTGAATTGGAATACAACCAAGAATCATGTTGAATCAAAGTTATTTCAAGTTGAAACAACGTGAATTTGATATTGGAACAACACGAAGAATCATGTCGAATCAAAGTTATTTCAAGTTGAAACAACGTGAATTTGATATTGGGACAACACGAAGAATCATGTTGAATTAAAATTATATCAAGCTGAAACAACATAACTTTAATGTAGCTACTTTATTAATTCTTTTACTTACGTGATAGTCATCAGAAAACTTTTCGTTGTAGCTGACTGCCCCAGCCAAGATTTGAACTTGTGCCACCTGCATGATAGTCCACGCGCTAACCACTGCAGCCACAACAGCTTCAAACTTTTCTTTACTTATACACTAAATAAATACCATCGTATGTAAAATGCATTTCATTTTAATTCAACATGATTTAAATTATTATTCAACATAAAATTTATTTGAAATTAAAGTTATAGTCATGTCGATTGAAAATGAAACTTAACGTTTAAAACAAAATTGTTTTAACGGTGATTTAAGGTTAGATTAATTATTTTCCGTTTAAAATTAATATGAAACAATGGTAATTTTAAACCAGAAGCAGTGAATATTCGCTGGTAATTCGTTTTTTGTCGTATACATTAGACGACACATGTAAGAATAAACAACAACAAGTCACACAACTAAGCAGAACAGTGAATTGTAGTAATGAACAAAGCAAATAAACACTAACACACTTAAACGACAAATTATTTCTTGTAAATTTAATATGATTTGCAATCAAAATTTCGGCATGTGGATTTTACATTCCTTTTTTTTCTGTGTGAGCGGAAATTTACTGCTGCTGCTTTAAAATTACCATTGCTAAATATTAATTTTAAATGAAAAATTATTAATCTAACGTTAAATCTCTTCGATTTAAAATTTTTCAGGGTTAAAACAAATTTGTTATAAACCTTACATTTCACTTTAAATCAACATGACTATAACTTTGATTTCAATTAAGTTTAATGTTAAATAATCATTTAAATCGGGTGGAATTAAAATGAAATACTGAAATTTTACTATTTCGGCTTTTTAGTTAAATATTTGTATTATTGTAAATTAAAATTATTTTATTAAGAGTGGAGTGTTGGAATATTCAAATCAGATTGGTGGAATGGATCAGTACTACTGATTTGGACAGGCCACTACACCGTCTCATCAGCGTTCTTGTTCACTTTTACCACTTATGAAGGTGGATGCTTTTTACAAGGAAATATCAGCTATTTAACTAAATTTTATCGCGAAATATGAATGAAATTAATTTTATATGTGATGGGTATTTATTTAGTGTATAGCTAAAGTAGAGCTTGAAGCTATTATGGCTGCAGTGTTTAGCACGTGGACTACCATGCAAGTGGCACGAGTTCAAATCTTGGCTGGGGCAGCCAGCTACACAGAAAAAAATAAGTTTCGTTTTTGATAACAAAAATCCCGGTATTCAATATTTTTTTTTTCAAATTTCCTGTGATAAAGAATTCCCCTATATTGATAACAAAATTATTTCAAAATAAAAATATATATATAAATTAAAAAAATGTTGACATGGCTGGAATACGAACCCGGGCTTTCCGGACGGCTCTAGCTGAGCCATATCCCATTTATTTTTTTATGGGATACAACTTGTTTTAAGTACTTATGTATAAAAAGAAAAGAAATAACCGGCATGGAAAAGAAATACTTACAACGAAATATTTTATTATGTTAAAGATAAATGTTATTGAAATTCGTATTTTATTTTAATAACATGGTTTTATTGAATATAATTCTTGTCTATTTTTTTCTGTGTACAACATAAAATTTTTTGATGGCTATGCTAATAACCATAGAAACCGAAAATATGCCCTAAAAAATGTGTTTTATGCGCATTAAATATGCACTAAAAACATAAAAATATGATCCCAAAATATACAAAAGTATGCTCTTAAAACTTTATCAGTTTGCTTATAATGTATATGATATTCATTTCTGATACCAAGAGCTATGTACATATATTGGTGGCATGAAATAATGTCCAATTAGCTAACGTCCATGGACATTATTTCCACTTCAAAAAGGAAATAATGTCTATTGGAATGTCGAATAGTGGCTTCGCAGAGCAAAGGCTTTCTGCCTAATCAAAAAGCTGAGCTCTGCGAAGCCACTATTCGACATACCCAGAGAAGAAAACAATTAATATCGTCCACAGCCCGGCTATGCAGTCAATCTTCTGTTGCATGAACTTTATTTGCATATTTCTATGATCATTATTTCCTTTTCAAAGTGGAAATAACGTCCATGGACACCGTTTCATTGGACGCTATTGCATGCCATCTATATATTCTGGTTCCTTATGTGTACGGGAGTTGATTTAACAATGACAGCCTGGCCTTCCATCTGTCCGAATATAAAATGTTGGGCACCGAGACACCAAAACATATATTGTGGTTCCTGTTAGAACAAATCATCAAAATCGCATAAATAGCTTAAATATTCGCAAACTCGACTATTCTCGTCCTGCTATTTTCTATGAAGTGCAAATAAGACAACAATCTCGACAAAATTGAAACTGCTCAAAAGATCCTCAAAGCTATATAATCTAAAAATTTTAAAGCTGTGAGTAAACTGGGAATAAATAAGTAGAATGAGGAAAATTTTTAAGAAATCGGGGCAAAAATACATTAGAATAAATTTAAAATCGTAAAAGAAAATTTTTTTATGTGTGGACAAATTTCAAAATTTTTGATGGCAAAAGAGACTTTTTTTTTGTAAATATGCATTTTAAAATTTAAAAAACCAAAATATACAGCAAAACAGCCAAATATGCCACAAAAAATAGAAAAAATATCTTTCATATGGGACTAAGTGTAAAATATGCAAAAATATGCTGTAAAGGTTAAAATATGCAAAAATATGGACTAACAAATCGATGACAAAATTCTTAAAAAGTTCTGAAACATATAAATATATATTATTTATGCCTACATACATCGCACAGGAAAAAACATGCAATTGCATATTTGCGGTTTTAGCTACATTAAAGTCATGTTGCTTCAGCTTGATATAACTATAATTCAACATGATTCTTAGTGTTGTTTCAATATAAAATTCACGTTGTTTCAACTTGAAATAACGTTGATTCAACATGATTCTTCGTGTTGTTCTACTACAATTCACGTTGTTTTAACTCGAAATATGATTTTTCCTATTATTTTAGGATCAACTTCATTTTGATTTAACTATGCTGCAATATTAAATCAACATAAAATATAGTTAATTCAAAAGGATAAATTTTTCTCAACTATTATTGTAAATCATGTTGAATTAACATAAAACGCCTATGAAGCAAAATCATTACCGAAAAATGTTAAATTAACCTGGTTTTCGACGATTTTACTTTGAAATTTTTCTGTGTGTCGGTATAAATAATTGTTGAAAGGCTTGTTGAATAAACAATGGGAAAACTGGTGTTTTGTGTATGTGTTTTAGGTTTTTTCTCAATGCTATAAGATCGTTGATTACACTATGCAACAAGAAAAATGCCACGGAGTACCACTATATATTTTGGATTTGTTATGGTCCCCTAACTACAAAAACAGTCGAAATTCTAATTTCTATGGATAACTTTTTTTAATTGTTTTCTAAAAGGTGGGAGCAATAATCTCTTCTCCTCTGTTTTTATCATAACTTGAAAAGGGCTTGTCTAACTTTGTTACATACAAAAATTTTAAATAAAATTACCTTTAAGTTGTTTTAAACATCACTTTTTTATATACTCAGCGGTTTCTGAATTATTCACACCGCAATGATGAAAACAATATTTTTTATGCAAAATTGAAAAATTTTTATATAAAAAAAAATTTATAAAAAAAATCGAAAATGGCCAAATGTTACAATTTTTATTTTTTGACCATAAAGATAACATATCCTTCTTCTGAAAAAGTTAATTTTTGTCGCTTACGATCATTCCACGAAAAGAAGGCGATATGTTCCTGAAGAGTTTTTTTTATAGAGAAAAGAAATATGGTGCTTTTTATGGCAAAACTTTAAAATTTTTTTTAAATTTCAAATTAAAAGTTTTATAGTTTTCAACTCAGAAATTTAACTAACAAAGAAAAAACTGGGTAAATCGGTGTTATTTGATATAATGAAAATACTGGACTAGGGTTTTGAAAAATTAAGCAATTTTAATTGTCAAGTGAGTATATCTCACTAATAATAAAAGAACATGGTTTCTTAGGACGCTATAAGCGCTTTGACGATACAAACTCATTTTGGCATCGGGCAAAGAAAAATGACAGCCGCTGAAAAATTTTACTGCCCGAAGTGCCCTATTTTGGCACCTCACATCTCCTCTCCTGATCAATGTGATAAGCTAATCTTCTAAGGCTAAGTACGAATACTCCTCTGGTATGGCCGTGTGAAATTTTATACTGATCGGATTATACGTTTAAAAAGGGCTGATTTATTTCCAAAATATTTTGATTATGATCCACTGTACAATACAAAGCAACGTTTTTTTAGATCAGGTAGTTTTTTTTAAATTGTTTTCAACATATCGACCCCTTTACGCGAAATGGTCGTAAGCGACATTTTGTAAGAAACTAGTTTTTTTTATTGAAATCATAAAATTATGAGCCTACACATAGTTTAAAATCATGAAAATGTCAAAATTGTTGATAACTTTTGAAATACAGGCTGTAACATTTGATCGTAAGCGACACTTTATGAATATAAATCATGTTTAAATTAGGGATGTAACGAATACCGATGCCGATACCGATATATCGGCGATACTTCAGATTTTCCGATACATCGGTATCGGCGATATTTTACTGTCGATACGACGATACTTTTAAAAATTTTTTCAGAGTTTTTTTTAACAAAGAATTTATTTTTGTTCGATTTTACCATGAATTAAATTCACTTCGTTATTTTGTAAATCTTATTAATACCAATTTTAAAAATTAATAATATATTATGCTGTTATTTTGTAAAAAAAAATATTTATTTTTGGTTAATTTTACAATGAATTCAAATTCAAGTCGTTGTTTTTTAAATCTTATTCCAGCAAAAAAAAGATACTCCAAAGAAGTCATGAAAATGTAGAATTCGCGATCTAGAAGTATTGCAAATTTGGATAATTTCTAATTAGTTTTACATATCCTTTCCCATTGCAAGAAGTTCTGTTTTTCGATTACCAATCACCGAATTGGAAGCGATGCTAGGACAACTTTCTTTTTCGGTATTCTATAATGATTTTTTGCTCAAGGAAAAAGGATAAAAAATTAGCCATTTTCACAATTTTTTTTTATGCGAATTTAAACTCAGAACTGTATTTTCATGTAAATTTAAGTGAATATATATAAACTTAGAAGTCTTTTAATAATTAAGCTATTAAGTTATTTAGAAGAATATTAGTTGATAAATGTCCTTTAAAAAAATCGATTTTTTAAAAAGCATGGCGAGTATTTTTTTAAATTATAAAGGAATTAAACATTTTTTCTTGCTTTTCTACTAATTATCTGCATATTTTTAATTTAGATTGTTTGGAAGCAAAGAAAATGTAGCTCCTTAAAAATTACTTCCAATGTTTTATCAATTTTAAATATTCTCTCTTATAATGTAATTTTGTATAATAAAAAAATTGCACTTGAGTTTTGTTAATCTAAACTTGAACTCAATTTCAATATTCGTATCGGTATCGGAATCGGTATCGGCGATATTTATTTTTAAATATCGGTATCGGTATCGCATCGGCAAAACGGCGTATCGTTACATCCCTAGTTTAAATATAATAAAAAACCCTTTCCTGAAAATTTTAATATTTGTCGCTTACGATCATTTGGCGCTAAGGGGTCGATATCTTTGCTATTTTGATTTGAATAAAGAAAGAATCAACACTTTCTTCATGTAAAAAAAAATTTGTTTAGCTGATGACATGAAGAATGCTGAAAAAGACTGTAACGAGTCAGAAAATATTTTACATTTTGCCAATGCCTAATAAAATTAAGCATTCGATTATGCTTTTTTTCTTCAGATGTTAAAAATAAAATACAGCAACTATTTCTATTCTTCCCATAATTTCGACCGTTCTATAAGTTAACCGAAATTTCTTTTCCATACACATCAACATACGTACGTAAAACCATTTAACGTGTGCATCTCTCAAATTTCTGTATACTAACAAATTCGATTTGTAGCATAGAGTTTGAGGTCTTAAGCGGGTTTATAACCAAATACAAACCGACAATAGGTGCAAAGCCTTTCCAGCGAAACACTACTACCACAAAATGAAATGACCAAAGTTGGCATGAGAGCAAAAAACGAACAAGTTCATGGGTGTCAGAGTACTTTAAGCCTCCAATTTAATAACCTTAAAATATCACCAATACAAATGCACTGCACATTCATGCAATCGAATACATGCATGAATATTATATCATAATAAATATATACGAGTATTTGAAAAAGAAAGAAAAAAAAAGAAGGAAATAGAATTGAAGAAAAATTAAACTATAACATAGAAGAGTCATAACATCATTCTCCTACGATGAGTAGTAGAGATTTTTTTTAGTTTTGTCATTATTATGGCATACGAGTATTTGCTATAATAAATACTCACTCGTACTATCAGCAAAAGAAAAAACTATTTTAAATACTAACAGCAATTTTATGGGTAAATTCTTTTATTTAAACTGAGTTTTTTTGGAGCTGAGATGATAAAATTGATTTTTTAGCCGGGTACTAAATTGCCACAGTGGAATCATTTTCAACAAGTATTAATAAATGACTAAACAATTTTACTTAATATAAATTTTTAATACAAACTAGCTTCACAAAATACGGATTTGTGAAATATTTTATCCTTAATTGTGAATAAGTACAAAATTAACGCTTAAACACAGTTCAAGTTTTGACTTATTTCTGGTGTATAAGTTCAGTTTTGATATTTGGTGTCTTCAAAGACTATATTGCTGCTTAAGGAGAGATTTTTGCTCTTTTTTGAGAAAGGGACAAAAAGACCCATACATCGAAGCTTTAGAGGGTTAACATGTTAAACAACATATACAGACATTCTGCGTAAGCATTTTTCTGGTTTTTCTGCAGAAACACCCAGGGTCTTGGCAGGAATCGAACCCACGATCTCCCAGTTATTAGTGTAGGACACTATCCACCACATTACGATATTTTTTGCCCGTCCTTTTATCACGCACAAAAATATATGAAATTAATCAGCCATGTCACAGAATGCCATTTCGATCGGAAGTGGTTTCAATTCCGTAAGTTGCTGCTTCAGAAAACCAAAAACGAAAATTTTCTTCGTAATCAAACCACTTTTAAATTTCAAAGTGGAATTGAAAAACACTTTTCTACAGACTTCATTTGCAGTAAATATTAAAAAATGTACATAGTTTTAGGAGCGTCAAATAAATATTTTCTCATGAGCTTTTCATCTTAATAAAGAGCTTAATGTGAGCTTTGCATCTAAAAACAAGAATAAACAAACGCCTCAAGGTATAAAAACTTTATCATTATAAAAACGAAATATAAAATAAACGTAATCTAAAGCATCAAAAATATACTTTTTCGGAATGACAACTACGGAATCAAAACCAATCCGAACGGAATCTGTGACATGGCTGATAAATTATTTAACTAAAATTTATCAAAGTAAAAAATAAGTAACGAAAATCTTTTCTGGTTGTAAGACTCTTTTAATTTAAAAAATCAAGAAACCCAAAAGAAAAGAAAACAAGTTCAGTGCGCGCAACATAGCGACTTTTACATCCGGGTACCATTATTGTGAAGATTTGACGATTAAATTTTTAATGCTTCCCAACTGTAGAAGTCGCTATGTTCCGCACACTGGACTTGTTTTCTTTTCTTTTAGTTTTTTTACGCAGTTGGGGGTTTTAATTTTATAAATGTAACTTTTTGTTTATTTTCTTTATAGTTTTCGTACACAGTTTGGGTTGAGATGATTCTTTGTTTAAAATTCACTTTTTGCGCAATCAGGCTTTTTTGGTTGTTAACTAACTTTAACTGTTAAAAATTCCAAATTCTCATTTCAAATGAAAAATGATAAGAGAAGCCTAAAGATTATTTTCAAATACCTTTTCAATGATACCCATATAATATAGTTTGTCGACTTTTTATTTTTTCGTTTTTACAAAATGGCGTCTGTTGGCTGCCATATTGAATTTTGACTACTGTCAAATCTTCAGTGGCACTCGCAGGATTAAAGCAAATCGATATTTTTAGTGCGCATATTCACACTTATCGGGAATAAAAGTTCACTGGAAATGTGTTCCCTTTCCCTAAAATTGTGATCGCCAATTTTGTGTTTTTGTTGTGTTACTATACTATTTTGTCCGTTTTGTTCACCATTTTTTGTTCGTGGGAAATATTTCACGTGAATAAAATGTTCGCCTCTTATTCCCGATAAGGGCGTTTATCTGTGTTTGGTAGCACATATATTTTCGAACAGCTTTTTTCACAAATGAAGATGAATATAACTGCGCAGCGACCCAGATTAACCATTAGCATCGATATTAAGAAGTATATCAAGCAAAAATTTAACTCCAGACTTTGATGAATTGAAAAATGAGAAGCAGTGCGTTATATCCAGCAAAAAATAATTTATATTCTTTTTATTAATAAATATATTTCAATAAATTTTTTTGTTTTTCTTTGTGAATTATTTACATTCAATTTCCACTAAAAATATGAATTATTAATAAAAAAGTAAATGAGGCCCGCAAGAGGATTTGGGCTATAATATTCGAAGAATTTGGCCCTCACACTGAGATGAGTTTGACATGCCTGCTTAAGGGTGTCGCAAATTATTTGTCTTGACAAACGTCAAAATCGATATGAAAAAATAGCACTAACATTTTTCCAATATTTTTGTATCAGAAGTTTGACAAATGTTATAACAGAAAATTTGCTCATCCAGACGTCCTGTCCTGTCCAGTTAAGTTTAACTTATAATATGTGCTTTATGTTAAAAACCACGAAGAACATTCTTGTGCACCATTTTAACTTTATAACTCTTCGTCGTGTTGCTCTTTTTGTTCCTTTCTCATCTTCGATGGCGATATAGCGGGCTGAAGTGTCATAGACAAATATTTCTCATAAAATTTTATTATAAGTCTTTACAGGCAATAAAGTTTCAAACTTAACTGAAACGCCAGAAATCATTCAAAACTTCAAATGTGCCTGAGGGTTAATTTCGTACTTATTCACATTTAGTACCAAAATATTCCACAAAACCGGATTTATGAGGCTAGTTTTTATTAAAAATATATTTTATGTACAACTATCCCCACCCGGTGTGCTTCGCAATCGCTTTATTCTAAGAGCTGCTCACAGTAAATATGAGCAGCTTCACTATTGTAGTCATGCAGATATAGGGAAATTTAATATTAAATTGCCTAATAAGACTTTTCCAAAATTTCAAAGCGATCGTCGGTCTTACCGTTTGGCTTCCTCTAAGAAACATACACACAAACAAACATACAAAGGCATATTCATTTATATATGTATATATATATATATATATATATATATATATATATATATATATATATATATATATATATATATATATATATATATATATATATATATATATATATATATATATATATATATATATATATATATATATATATATATATATATATATATATATATATATATATATATATATATATATATATATATATATATATATATATATATATATATATATATATATATATATATATATATATATATATATATATATATATATATATATATATATATATATATATATATATATATATATATATATATATATATTTCACTATAACTCCTATAAAAATCGTCCAAAGCAAAATATTAAAAATCACCCACAAACATCTATATAAATGTGGGCAATATATCTAAGGGTCTTAAAAGCAAAGAGGTACAAGTGCAAAAGAGAGAATTCTGAGTAATTAAGCTTCAAAGTTTTTTGTTCCCATGCATTTCATGGATAATATCTTTGGTTTTTAGTACATACCATCTTTTGAGGTCATCCATCGTACAGGTCTAAATTTTTGTAACTCAATTTTTATAGTTGTGACACCTGCACCCCTTGAAAAGTAAAGGGGTACAAGTGCCAAAACTAAAAAATTGAGTTGTATGCAGGAATCAACACTTAATACCAATATCTATTACTCTACAAAAATTCAGACCTCTACGATAATCTCAAGTGGCGGTATGTATTAGAAGCCAAAAATATTAAGTATGAAAATGAACGGGAACAAAAAACTTTGAAGCTGAATTACTCAGAATTTTCATTTCTGAACTTGTACCCCTGGCCTTGCAGCCTGTTTGCAACAGTGTTTTTGGCCTTCTTTAGACTTGAAGAAGCTTAGTTCGATACTTCTTGAAGCTAAAGTAACAAACAGTGGGTAAAAATATAAAATAAATAAAATAAACAAAGTTATGAAATAATAAGAACTCAAAATATCTTTAGCGCCCCCAATCCACATTGAACCATTTTTTCACATATATTCAGTTTTAATGCTGAAAATTGCGATGATTTTCAGCGCTTCAAAAAAGATTTTGGTATCAAAAATATTATACTCCAAACTGGAAACTCGTCATATAAAATTTAGCAGCGATATCGGCAGGTTTGTAAGCACTCTATAATAGTAAAAACCTGTTTTTAAAGCAGTTTTATTACTGGGAATGTGCAAAAGGTGGAGGGCTTAACTCCCCCTAAAATGATTCCCAGATGTAAACTTTCAAAATGCCGATACACACATATATTTTTTGGTGGCCTCTATCAGAATCAGTCGTTAAAATTTTGTCAATATTTTTTTTGTACAGAGTAACAAGTCAGCCTATATAAACAAGCCCCTCACATCACACTCAGAGCGTTATTCATGTATGTGCGTGCATAAATTGGGATCATTTTTAAACTTAATAATAATAATAATTTTTAATCTTTACATTATAATGAGGACACCTTAGGGTTTATTCAAACTTTAAAAAAATAAAAATAAATGGCCCAAAGTTAAAATTTTTTTTTATTGAAATGATCATTTCCAGTTTCGCAGTCTATCCCATTTCAAACATTTATATATAATATTATGAGTATACACTAGACTGATTTCGAATTAAAAAAAAAAATAAATACAAAAATAGGGAAAAAGTTGGATAATGTGGAATTCGAAATGACCACTTCCGGTTCTGAAGTGCGTTACAAATGTAAATAAATTTGCATAGCTCTTAAACTAATTCAGATCCCATGTCAAAATTTTACAGTATACACAGTATACAGGACACTTGGCCAATTTCGGTAAGAAATAAAAAAAAAACAAGTCGAAGTTAGCAAAATTTTAGTTTAAATTGGTTATACTCGGTTTTTCACATGAACATATTCACCCTTATTGTGAATGTCGACGTCGACGTCAACACAATACATTTGTCGCTGTCAATTCGATATGTCGGCGTTGTCACTTCAATGCTAAATCGGCATTTACTACTAAGTATTGTGTTGACGTTGACTTGTTATCGATAATGTGAAGGAAATAAATATCATCGCTATCATTTTGAGGTTTATTCAATTTGTTTATTGCCTTGGTTTATTCAAATTTTTTAATGTTGTATTCAAGTGAAAGTTTTAGTGATGAAGAAAACAAATAAAGACTTCTTCTCTTTTGAAAAGTTCTTCTTCTTGGTGTTATCTTTCAATCATTTTCTTTTCTTCATTTTCCATCATTTTCTTTTCTTCATTTTCCATCATTTTCTTTTTTGCATTAAAAACATCCTTTTGGTTGGTATTGTGTTTCGCAAATATGTAATTCGTTTCTAGAAGTGGTTTCTTCCACTCGAATATCATATGTGGAAGTTAACGGGCATCCTCAAAGATTTTGGAGCGTTTGATAGATCATATCGTCATATAAAATGCAAAAGTGCCTAGCATCAATTTTTAAAAATTTTCAGACATAGTATCATTAATTCAGACTTTATTAATGATACTACCCAGAAAAAAATCGTTTTTGTATTCCCAATAGTTTCCTTTTTATTAAGTTACCTATCTTTCCTGAAACTTTTTTAAAAATTATGATAGGCCGCCGCTTTTACATTTTATATGGCGATATTTTTTCCGTTTGCCAACTCTCGCTATGTCTAATTAGTGGTCCAATAGATTTTATTTAGTCGCAATTTATTCCAATCCTTTCTAAAAATTATTAGGAGCTCTGCTCCTATGAAATCCTTTTTCCAGGCTTGGTTTACTTTCAAGCCGCTGAATTAATTCCTCAAATTCTTTGTTGGTTGTTATATTAATTTTTTCTATTTTAAATACTTTTTCAAATAAATAACCGTGACAGCTAAAAATTTCTATTGAGTCGTTGCCAAAAATTGTGTCGAAAAAAACAGAGCCAATCTAACACAATGTTGTCTTAAAGTCGTCTATTAAAATGCGAAGCAGCTGTCAATTGTTATCGAAGTCCGTCAATATTGACAACGGCAATGCCATTATTGCACCGTCGACGTCACTTGTGGCGACGTTGACATTCGCAATAAGGGTGATTATTTTTTTTTGTAATTAATTTTTTTGAAAGATCAGACCATTTTCTATAAGAATCGTTTGTCTTAATTGCTTTGTGCTATTTTTAACATCCGACCAAAAAAAGGCGTGTTATAAATTTTTAGTGTGTGTCTGTGTATCTGTTTGTACGAGTCCACGTAGAGACCAAACCGCTGGACCGATTTTGATTTAGTGTTTTCTATTTGCAAGGTGACTTGATCGAGAGTGTTCTTAGGTATGTTTCAAGATAATCGGTCCAGCCGTTTAGAAGATATCAAATCTTTTCTAGATGCATCCTGTTGAATCTGTGTGTCTTTGACACCATAGCTCCCAAATGGGCTAGATCGATTTTAATTTAGTAAACTTGGTTTGACTTGATCCAAAATCTTCTAACCTTTAACGAAAATTGGTCCAGTTATCATCTATTTTCTTCGTGAGCATTTAACATTTTTGATTTTATGTTATTTCTAGTTCGACACAATAACTTAAAACAACAAAATTTCGAAAACGGCAACACTTTATCAACCCATAACTAGACAATTAAGCGTCGTACAAAAAAAAAATAAATACATTTTTGGCATGCACATTCATATCTGCTATAATTATGGTTACCCAATATCAAGGAGTTTCGACAAAAAATTCTTTTTGGGTTGTCCGCTTAACGAATAATACATCTAAAATGCAACATAGCGACGAAGAAAATAGTGTAACACTCATACGCCTAGTTATACGAGTGAATCTCCAATAAATTTGACTAAACATACATATCGTCACAGAAAATGCAAAAAGCCCTATCTAACATTTTAAAAGTGTTACAGGAGCAGCATAAAACTTAGTCAAATAAAATTGACAATTTTAGTACAAAATTTTACAATAAATAGATAAATTTGTTGGTATTTTTTACTTCTAAACTAAACAAGAGCACAAGGAAACATAAGAATATATGTACTAGGTATTTTTTTGGCTATATATATGGTCTTTATAAACGGCGTTTCAACATGGAACAGCAATATGAGAAAACAAAACTGATTATTAAAGTACTTTGTCTAAAACACACACTGCGAAAATTTTAGTCAAATTGGATAACTCTCGGGCGTGCCACATTGAGCTAAAATTTTAAGTTTTCCAAAATTTGCCAAAGTTGAACTCAATTTATATATAGTGATCTTTCATTAAGCGTAGATCAAAATTTTGGCCCGATTCGAATAATTATAACGTGCGACCTCTAGTGGTCAAAGTTCAAATTTTTTGTAAAATTTACATAAATGAAGCATAATTTCCAAACAATAATCCTAGATTGGGTGGGGGTTAAAATTTGCGCCAATTTGGATAACTCTAAGGCGTCCTTTTTTATGCTTCATTTTAGTAAATTTCACAAAATCTTAACTTTATGCGATTTGGCTAAAATTTTCATCACTTGAGTTTTATACCAAATGCCACAGTAATCCAAACAGAGTTTGTTTAAATTAACAAATTAATATTTCATTGCCACCCTACCATATAATTTCTATCTTAAGGCACAGGCACATGTGCGAGTACCAATCTGATTGGCACATGCACACGTGCCAAAATAAGCACATGAAATAGTCTGGCACACGCACACGAGTAAGTGCCAATTTTTTTTGTGTTTACTTTTGGCACATTTAAGAGTGCCTTAAGATAGAAATTATATGGCACTTGCACGTGTGTATATGCCATATTTAGGCACATGTGCTGCACACTCATACGCTGATCCGTAGTCTGTCTGTGACAGACCTGTATCTTTGGGTTAAAAATCAATTAAATATAAAAAAGTACCCATGTTTTGTAGGTACATATGTACCTATTTTATCCCCTTTCCTGAGTTCAACCAAAAACCAACTAAAAGAGCGCTGCAAGTGCAAAACGCTTAAGGAGAACTTTGAAAGTTTGTTGTGTTTATTTTAAGCATTTTTCTTTTTCATTTGCATTAACTGAGTGTATTTGCTACATTGCACTCATCATTAAATGTACTCGTAGTTTTCATATAGTTTTAGTTGTTGTTATTGCATTTTGGAAACCAAAGTGTGAGTAATTGACTCTGATGGTTGACTCGATGTACGATGATATTGTAGTTTCAAATAGACATTCAAATCAAATAAAGAAAAAGAAAGGAAAGAAAAAAACTAAACCAGCCAGTCAGCCTGCCAACCAACCAGTTAACTTTGCAAAAACAATTCTGGAGGCGAAAAAAATACAAAATGCACAGAAAATGGAAAATAAAAAAATTAAATAAATACAGTTTTCTCTACCCTTTTATTTTTGTTGCTACTAAATACAGTCAGTATAGAGCGCGACTTTGAAATGAACGTTTGTAAAGGCAGAGAAATTAAAAAAAAAAATGGCAAATAGAAATAAAAAATTAAAAAAATTTCCAAAAAAAAACTGAATTAATTTAAAAACTAGGAATTGCAGAGAAAATAATTTGTAATATAAAAAAGCTTTAACAAAAAATTAAAGATATTTAATACGTGTTTTAAAGAAGAAAAAAAATTATTAAGAAAAGTTAACTTTTCAACAAACTTTTTCTTCCAACCATAAATAAAATTTTTATAAGAAGAAAACAGACAAAAATGCTTGTAGTATATTGACCTACGACAAAGGAAATGTAATCAAAATGCAATGGCAGCAGCAAACAACAAGAAAAGAGCAGATGAAAAAAAACAAGTAAAATAAAATTTCCTACCACTACTACAACGACAAAATACTTTTGCAAAAACATGTCGGGAAATAAAGCAGAGATATTCTATTACTAATACTAACAAAACTAGGTATGTGTACATTTGTGAGAGAGAATGCCAAAAGAGAAAGACCAAAAGTGTTTATATTAATAACAGTATTGCCATAGGGCTATATTTGCAATAGTGTTAATTTCCCAATTATTATATATTTGTTCTAATAGATTTATTTGTGAAAAATAGTAATTTTTTATAAAGTGAATTTTATAAATATAAAAGTTTTTATTATGTTACAAGTGCATCTTTGTACTTGCTTAAAAAAAGTATATTTTTGAATATCAAATTCAATGAATTAAAAGAAATCATTAAGTATTTGGAATATATTAAAAAGTCTTATCATACATACAATATTTCATAATATTTTAGGTAACAAAACAAAAAAATAATATTGTGCAGGTGCAAAATATTTACGAAAAACTATAAAAAAAATTGATGTGTTGGAAAAAATGCGTTTTAGTAGTGTTAATATATATTACATAAACTTATATGAATACATCAATTGCTTTAAATAACAAAATGGTTCAAACACCAAATTTTAATTATATTTCTTAGTAAATGAAAAACAAAATTAACATCAGTCATAAAATTATTTATTAAATTAAAAGAGCTCAAAAAGTATAAAACAGAAAAAGCATCAAATGTATTTCGTTAAAAGCAATATGGTTATGGTTTATGCGGGATGTACCAAATTGTTAAGTGAAACAAATTTATTACAATATTTTTTATTTCTTACTAGCAAACACGTCTCTAAACTTTTCTAAATTATTCTGTTCGTAGTTTGGCTTTGTAATATTGAATTTAGAGTGACGCCAAATTATTTCACTTTGGAACGTTGACCATATTGAATTAAGATTAACAGTAGCAAATATGTTTGCTTGATAACAATATCATGAGGTTGCAGAACAAATATATGTTTTGCTATCTTAGGACATCTGCCATATGGGAATTATAATCACTTTATTTCTCCAATTCTCCTCAACAAAACCTTTCATTTGATATCCATATAATGGTATTGAATAGGAAAAAATTTATTCGCCATTTTATAATGTGATTGCAGTGCCACCTACCGGAACCAATTATAAGTCTAGACTATTCATGTGCCCACTTAAAGACACACAAAATTTAATCTAAATCGGCCAGTGCAAGAGAACTATATATATGTATGACGGTGCCAAGTTACCTTTCCATACTGTTAAGGCTGCTAGAAGTAAAATGGTCTGTCACGCTTATCCAAAATGATTTCTTAACTCAAAGTCAGTAATAATTTAAAATTTATTTAATGTTGCGAGTTCTCAAGAGCTTTCAAATATGTGGAGATATAAAAAATTAAGTTTAAAACGCTAACGATACCCGGATACCTTGCCATTCCCATAGGCGTTAAAAGCGCAATTTATTCACATTGTTATCTGGAGAGCTATGGTCGCTCTCCAGATAAAGGATAATTACAAATTACTTTGTATGGCGGATGTAAGTCTCCCCTGCTCCTATACCAGAAAGCTTTTGTTGAAAAGCGCAATTTTTTTCAGTTTAATGTAGGAAATTTTAGAGAGTCTCGCTTTATCACCCTTATCGGGAATAATTGTTCACGTGAAATGTGTTCCCTTTCCCTAAAATTGTGATCGCCAATTTTATGGTTGTTGTTGTGTTACTGTACTATATTGAGCGTTTTGTTCAGCATTTTTTGTTCATGGGAAATAGATCACGTGAATAAAATGTTCACCTCTTATTCCCGATAAGGCTGAGGCCACACGGGCGTTTTTAAAAAGCGGCGTCTCTGCTTTTTATATTAAAGTTGAAAGTTCTCAATTTTTTAAAACTTCAAATTTAATATAAAAACGCCCGTGTGGCCTCTGCCTAAGGGTGAATAATTGCTTTGTTTGAGATATACCAATCTCCCCCTCCTATTGATCCCACATTTTACGGGAAATTGCAATTTATTGCAAGAGCTACTAATATTAATTTTAAAGACCCTCACTATTGTGTTTTTGTAGATATAGAAAAATTAATAACTACTTTGTATGGGGTAGACGGGTGTCCGTCCCTCCTATACCGCCAAGATTTGGTTGGAACTTTTTCTTTGCACTAAGAGCATCACTATTGTAGTTCTGCAGATATAGGAACAATAATAATTACTTTGTATGGGAGATACGCCCCTCCCTCCTCTTATACCGCTAAGATTTATTTAACTTTCACTTTGTTCTAAAAGCTACCCAGATCAAATTTATAAAGCCTCACTATTGTAACTTTGCAGATATACGAAAATTAATAATAAAAGGGAGGAGTGCCCTCCCACCTCCTCTTCCCCCATACACAATTCAAATAAAATAAGCTTTATTTCATAAAAATCGATAGATAAATAATAATTTTATTCATAATAAAGTGCTGTCGCCTAATTTTTGCAAAAATTGTGAATATTTACACTGTACAACAAAATTAAACAAAAAAAAAACAAAATATTTTAAATTTTGCATAAAAAAATAAATTTTTCATAATAATTTATAAGGGCATAATTAATATTTCAAGGAACAGGGGAAAAATTAAGTTGATGTTAATTTTTTCCTTGTTGCTAGGAATATTAATCACAAACACGAACATAAACTTCTTTATGAAAATTTGTATGGAAACAAATATTTATTTCGTCTTTATTAATCAGGCCCTAAATTTTTGATAGCCAGGAATTGAAAAGTTATTAATAGACTAAGAACTTTATTATCAAATGCATCAATATTTACTCCGAAAGATTAAACATGTTCATTAAATTTTTAATGTAAATTTTGTTTTCTGTGCCTAAAACTTTTGCAAAATTTGCTTAAGTAATATAAAATTACAAAATGGCAATACCAATTTGAATAAAAAAAAAACATGCCATCACTTAGTCACTTAGTTTTTATAGATAATATACAAACTGGTATTTGCTATGTATGTTTTTAGTGCAATCAACCTCTTCTCACACTCTCTTTCTGACTCACTTTAATGTGCTGTCACTCACTGCCATGACATTCAGAACCTAGCCTAACATTACAAAGTTTCTTTTTGTATGTTTTGTTAATTCCCTTTTCAAATTATTTCTTGAAAATTGCATATTTTCAAAGGGCGCATGTGTTTCAAACACAAACACAAGCAGACTCACACGCATACGCTCACTTATTTAATTTTATAGAAAAGCTCACACATCCCCATACATGACATGCAAAACAAATGCATCCGAACATTTGACTGTATGAGTGAGAGTGTAGTTTTTTCACCATTTCACATACACAATGATAGTTTGAATTTTTTGTTTGGTTGTGCGTGCAATTTTATAGTATTTTTAAATTATTTTAAATTATTTGTGTTTGCTGCATTCATTTTGCTTTTTCTTTATATTAAACAATATTTCCAGTTAAAAGTAAAAAATTTAATGCTTATAGTATATATAATAAGTATTAAATTATAAAATTTAAAACTTAAAAATTCTGTATTAATATAATAAAACTAAATAAATGATTAAGTAGATAATTGTTTTGTTTAACAAGATAAAAAAGATTTATTAACAAAATTACAGCTAATACATATAGAAATAGAAAAAAGAAGCTTTAATTAAAATTGTTTATTTAAATTTTAAAAATTAGAACAAAAACCACATTCGCAATTGTTTATTGTTTAATTCTTGTTGTGCTGAAATTGAGTGACATTTGTTTAAATTATTGTGCAATTGTGTAAAAAGTTCATAGTGGGTGGGACAGAAACAATAAGTTTGGGAAATAGATCAGGGATTTCTAAACGGATTGTCCTATCGAAATAACATTTTACATGGACATAGCGAATAAAAGCTATTTAACATAATTTATTTCAAATGTTTTAATTTGTTTAAATCTGAGTGCACTATTAAAAACTACCAGCCGTGTTACAGATTCCGTTCGGATTGCTTTTGATTCCGTAATTGTCATTTCGAATATATAAATTTTTAGTGCATTTCGTTTTTACAATGATAAAGTTTTTATACCTTGAGGCGTTTGTTTACTCTTGCTTTTAGATGCAAAGCTTACATTGAGCTTTTTATTAACATGGAAAGCTCATGACCAAATATTTATTTGACGCTCCTAAAAGTATGCACGTTTTTTACTATTTACTGCATATGTGCAGCCATGTCACAGAATACCATTCCGATCGGAAGTGGTTTCCCTTCCATAAGTTGCTTCTTCAGAAAACGAAAAACGAAAATTTTCTTCGTAATCAAACCACTTTTAAATTTCAAAGTGGAATTGCAAAACACTTTTCTACTGACTTCATTTGCAGTAAATACTATAAAACGTGCATACTTTTAGGAGCGTAAAATAAATATTTGGTCATGAGCTTTTCATGTTAATAAAAAGCTCAATGAGGTCTTGAGTTCAAGACTAGTTTCAGGCAAGTCAACAGCATCATGCATTTTTCTCATATGCATTGGTGTGTTATTGTGTTGGTTGTTTTTGGACTGTTAAAGTGATGAAGGCATAGCACTGATCATTTTGGCAATACCGGCAGCAAGTAAAACTAACATATCCTAATGCACTTCACAGCACCCTCCTTCGTCGGTATTGTAGCAGAACCGTCGGCGAAGTAAAAGAACTAATAAAATGGCTACACAGCTTAAACAATTCTGGTCTACAAAACAAAAAACGCGCAATAACGGGGTTGAATTAAGCTTTCTATCTCTCTCCTACTTCACCACCTGTTCTCTCTACACTATCCCTTTCCCAAAAAAGGTAACACATTAATTAATTAACTGGTAGGCATTAATTGCCTGATTGTGTTACTTCTCCTTAAAAAAAAAAAGATTGGCTTCTGGGAATCTGAGAGTTTCTGCGGATCTTTTGTGCCATAGATATATAAAATCAGAACAGAGGTTGGAGAAACCCGCCGAATATCATCCGAACACAAGAACTCACAATAGAAAACACGCCTTCTACTATTACATAAGACGATACACTCACAGAGAATGTGTGCCGTTTTCTCGTTCTCTTCCAACCATAAATGGCACAAGGGTGGAAGAACTTGGTTATTTTTTCACAGGGGATAGTTCAGTCCAAAGTGATCAGAGAGAAAGCCGGTAACAAGCCGTATCTCATTCCTGTTGATATTCAGGATGCCACTGTATGAAAATGGTGGCATCAAGCCACCCAGACTTCCTTTGCGGTCGATATGTCATTTCCTTTGATTAAGGACTGGATAGTTGACCAGTTTTTACAACAAAAGGGTCCTGGGCCAATAAGAAGAGCGGCAGAGGCCCTTTTGGTCAATTCGTCAGCTTCCTCGTTACCTGGATGACCACTGTGGCCAGGTATTCAATAAATGGAAACCTTGTTCCGTATCGATAACTCCTGTAGTGAGTCAAAGCACTCTAAAACAAACTTAGATCGGAATTTCTAAAAAAGGAGGGACTTAAGAACTGTCTGACTATCCAAAGATAACGATATGTGCGCTCTTAATGCCCCTACTTAAATTAATATAAACACACTTGGTCATCGCCAGTATTTCCGGCTGAAATATCGTAGGCCATTTGCCCATGGGCTCAGAAATTTTTAAGCTTCTAGAATCCATATTGGGAGCGATTTATTCCCACGTTTCCCTAAGCAAAATTGTGACATCGAACCTAAGTTTACAGTTCATCCGGTCACTAGGCATTCCTAGCAGCCCTCTGCAGGCCATAGTATTCAGGATCGATGAGTGCCCGTTGTCGATATGATGGGCAGAGTTCCCGAGACCCATCCTATAAGCATCCATTGCCGCAAAGGATCTTATAAAGATTTGCATGGGTGTTAATCCAATCAAGGCCTCAATGGCCAACACTTCGGCTGCATTAATAGTAACCATATCGCTACCCATTGAAGCAGTTATGTCCCTGCTCTCAAGCATAGACCTAATCCATCTCATAGAAGAGTGGTCAAGACCTTTTTGCCTAAGACGGCAGTCTATTGAATCATAATTTGTATTATCAAATGCACCATCAATATCTGAAAAGGTACACAACGCGATTTCACTCGACCCATGAGTCCTCTCAATCTCTGTAACAAGATGATCAAGAGCATACTCAGTCGATTTATCCTTAGTGTATGCATATTCATTTACATGGAAGGAGCGGTGTTCAAAACTGTCGATCTATTGTGCAGATCAATTACTCTCTCCATCATTTTCAGCATAAAGGATGTTAAGCTAATTGATATGTATAATTTGGACAAGTTGTGATACCAATCTATTAATAAACTATTACCATTTCTTATTACCAATGTGTCTAAATAAGGAAGTTTACAGTCTTTCTCAAAAGTAAATTTTATATCAGAATGAAATAAGTTCAATGATAAAGTGTATTTTCCATCTTGGAACTTGAAATTATACAAAACATATCATCAACATATTTTCTTATAAATTTTAGTTTTACAGACAGACTTTCCAGACAGGTATCCGCTATAATTGGAGATGCCGCAGATCCCATAGGAAGTCCTTTTTGCTGTATATATGACTTATTATCCGATGTCGCACGTGACCAACTTTATATGAAT
Organism: Panzeria rudis; assembly: GCA_956483635.1. NCBI lineage: Eukaryota > Metazoa > Arthropoda > Insecta > Diptera > Tachinidae > Panzeria > Panzeria rudis. The sequence goes on from OY101449.1 coordinate 111,752,921, forward strand.
ACCAAGATCACAAATCTTCTTCTTTTTCAGTCGATGTCGCACGTGACCAACTTTATATGAATACCAAGATCACAAATCTTCTTCTTTTTCAGAAAGGTTTTTTTATTTTAGTTACATAAAATATATCGGTTTTTACTCAATATTTGATTAGCTTTCTGCATGTACTTTCGACGCTGTGATAACAATGTCGCACGTGACATCAAAATATGGGACTTTGCCAAGCAAAAATTTACAGTTATTTATAATCGTATAGTTTCTTATGTATGTTCGGTAGGTAATCTTATTCCAATTTTCTTCTATAATATCAATCGCTAGCTCTATTTTAAATATCAGTTTACAGTATAGTCTGTACAATAGACTACACCAATTAACACTAACTTTTGAAAATTTAAAGCGTCTATATATAAGTGTCTGTATATTACATTAGTATTTCAACATGTTTCGCTGCTCGCTTTAGAACACCCTTTAATTTTTAACTGCCATATAATTATTGTTCTAGCGACACAAGTTTTACATATTATGTTTTCAATTAACGGTTAATCAATTTAATAAATCTAACGAAATTGTTTTATTGGATACAAAATAATTATGTATAAATTTTTCTATTTAAATAGTAAAATTAATTATCGCCCAGAACTTTTGGTGAATATTAGGGTATTCATTTTAATCGACTTTTGAATTGTTCGATTAATCAATTAATCGAAATTGAGGTTTTTATATTACTCGAGCAATCGAGTAAAACTTTTATTTCGTTCGAGTTATTCGAGTAAGCTTTACTGCTAAAAATTATTCGAGTTAATCGGAAAAGTTTGAATTTAATCGGTTTCTTGTACATTTTTGTGGACAAAAATAAAACGTAACAAGTTTTTTCGCGTTTTTATATATTTTAATAATGAACACAAAAGAAATTCTTTAAAATAGTTTTTTTTTCACTATTCAATGTTGCGCTTTGAGAAATATTGCGCCAGGAAATATTTAATAACATTCCGACCTGTCCTGTATTCAATGCAGAATAAAAATAATCAGAATTGGCATAGCACTATTGTTGTTATAAATATTAACTTGTAACACTTGGGAAATATTTGCCTAAAAAAGGTAACCACTACTTTTGCTCAAAGTTAGTTTGATTAAACTTGTTTTTTCATATCACAAAATAAGGTTAATTATGCTGCAAAAAGCTTTTTTATATTATTTTAATAAATGCGAACGCATATTTAAAAAAAATATTGTAATTAATGGAAATACATTTTTAACTTGTCTGTAGGTTACGTTTTTTTGGCAAATATTTGCCAAATGTGACCGTACCTTAAAGCTTTTATAATTCCGAACATTACATTCTATATTTTAATACGAAACATCTAGTTAACTAGTTGCTCTCGAAATATCTTCTTTATTTCAAATAATTTTTGTTTGGTGTTTATATTTCCGAATTTTTTTTAAAAGATATTTGAAGTTGGTTTATTTCTCCCTATTATTGCTACTACATTATTTACTTAACTTTTTGGTCATGCGGACTACTAGTATGAAACAACGTTCGAATTCAATGGCAAATTTCATATAAATAAAAAAAAATTTCCACTTTTTATTAAGAAATCTACAAAAACTCATTAAGAAAAAGAATATTTACATAAAATATTTTAATCGAGTTATTCGACTAATCGACCAAAATTACTCGAATAAATTTTTACTCGAAATAGAAATTTTTTGTTTGATCGAACATTATTTGACTTTAATTATTCGATTAATCGAGCAAACATTATTCGAGTGAATACCCTAGTGAATATTCATTTCGTAAAAAGTAAAATTAATTATCGCCCAGAAATTTTGGTGAACATCCGAATTTACAATCACCCAACATTATTTTTCGGCTATTCCACATTTTCTATAAATTTAGCAATAGTTCATTTCGAACAAATACCCAAATATATATTTAAAAATGTCGAATCAGTAAAATCTGGTGAAAAATACGCAATTTTTGCAAGCATATTCGGGCCTTTCTTCATTTTAAATTTTGACTGATTTTTCACTTGGGTGGAATATTCATAGCGCCTGCCCAATTATTCTATAATAAATAATAATCTTTAAGAAATTTATTATTTGACATATTGTCATAATTATATTTTAAATGAAATTTATTTGTTGATGGTTATTAAGCAATTGTCTATATGCATTTCATTGGCGCTTTTACCAAATCGTCAGTAGACTTCCACCACAACTTTGAACAGTTACAAACCTCTTATTTTATGCATGGACTTTGAAAAACCATTTGAGAGTTTACAAACGATAATATTTTTGAAAATCACAATAGAATAAAATAAGTGTAGTAGGCTTAGAAACTTATACAAAACCCAACAAATATTTTATATTCGATATGAATTTCTTAAAGGTTTAATTTGGTTTTTATTTTTCATTTTGCCTTATAATACTTTTGTTGTTATCCAATGGATTTATAATTGTATACAGGTGTAGAAAAATAAAATAGATTCATATCGAATATAAAATATTTGTTGGGTTTTGTATAAGTTTCTAAGCCTACTACACTTATTTTATTCTATTGTGATTTTCAAAAATATTATCGTTTGTAAATTCTCAAATGATTTTTGAAAGTCTGTGCATAAAATAAGAGGTTTGTAATTGTTCAAAGTTGTGGTGGAAGTCTACTGACGATTTGGTAAAAGCTCCGATGAAATGCATATAGACAATTGCTTAATAACCATCAACAAATAAATTTCATAAATAATAACCAACAATTTTCGGTAATCTGCAATCCCAATCTCAAAAAAAGAAAAACAATCCTGAGGGGCGGGCTTAGCCCTTTCCAAAAGGGTCTATCTACGCCAATATTTGCACATTAAAGAACTACCAATTTGTCAAAAATCGAGGTAAATTTAAAATGGTTGCAAAGTATTTGCAACTGCTTTTATTAATATACATATTGAATATTTTAAAAATTTCTACTAAAATTGTATCAATCATTTGTAATTGTTTGCATTTTCATGTATTGAGCGTTACCATTGCTTAGTATGCTTTAATAATTACATTAGATTTGGAAATAGCATTAAAAACATCAAATATTATTATATTGGAAAATGCTGCATCAATCAATCAATGTTTAAAAAAATGTATTGAATGTTACTTGTGTTTTTTTTTAAAATTATTTCAAGCTTGTTTGTTTATAATTAATGAATTGTTATAAAAACTCAACGAATATTATTCATGTCAATAGCCGATAGGACAATCTGTCGCGAGTGTTTGAAAAATATATGTGCATTTCCACCGAGACCAAAATATTAAAAGCCCTTTAAAACATTTTGTTTAATCATATTTTCATAGGGAAACAATCAAACTTAAATTATAAAAAAAATACATTTTTACACAACCCATTTTGAGATACTCGGTTGCAGAGTCACAAAAAAGTGCAATATTTTTCATTTGAATATTTCTATTGTACCTTTTTGTTTGATAAACGCTCTTAAAGAGAGGCATTATCCATGGACTTTTGATCTCTAAAATCTTTCTAAGGGTTAATAGAGTCGAAAACAATGCATAAGAAACTATGCTGTTGTAAATAATTCTAAATTTTTGCTTGGCAAAATATCATATTTCGATGTCACGTGCGACATTGTTATCACAGCGTCGAAAGTACATGCAGAAGGCTAATCAAATATTGAGTACAAACCGAGATATTTTATGCAACTAAAATATAAAAAAACTTTGCTGAAAAAGAAGAAGATTTGTGATCTTGGTATTCATAAAAAGTTGGTCACGTGTGACATCGTAGGTGTGAAATTAAAAAAAAGAAAGGCTTACATAAATAATTTATTAATGTAAATATGTACTTCTAAATTATTTAAATCTATGTGAGCTAAAACACAGGTGAAAAAATAAAGAGAGTTGCAAACTGTAGTGAGAAAAGTTGGTGAAAGAAAATCAAATAAAATTACAATACAATAAACTAAAGAACAAGAAAATAGTGCGGAAAACTATACAAAAGTGAAACCGTTGGCTGAGGGAAAAAATTAAATTATGAAAAGACGGAATGAGCGCATACGTGAGAGACAAAGTCAGGAGAAGTTCTCATAAGCATTGATGCCAACTTTGGCTTTTTTTTACGATATAACAAAAAACGATATGATATGACTGTATTGTCATATCGTAAGTTTTTTACGATATGACAACGCTGCGATATGACAAAACCGTGTATGGCTATTTTAGTGTTGTCATATCGTAAAAAAACTTACGATATGACAATACAGTATGTCATACCGTTGGCATCAATGCGCATAAATGCGAAATGCCAAACAAGCACAAATCGAGCCTTACAAATGCAAGCAATTGTTTGCAAAAGCTGTAAAAAGTTGAGAAAAGTTGAAATCGCTCCAAGGATAACGAATGGCAAAAATTCGGAAAAATAGCTCAAATGCTGAAAATTCGCAAAAATTTGCTAGCATTAAATTAAAAATCGCTGAAACTGCGAAAATTGCGGATATTCGCAAAACGCACTAATATCGGAAAGTTAGCAAGGTCTGATATAGTTTAGAGATCTATTGAATTATAAAATGGGCTAAAACTAAAAAAAACTATTCTTCTTGTTAAGTTTATATAATTGCGTAAAAAGAACAACAGAACAACATAAATATCATGATGGAACAAATGTCACGTGCGACATTGATTAAAATTAAATAAAAAAGTATAAATAGTTTTTGGGTAAGATCACAACCATTTTTAAGAGACATTAATCTATGCACAACATTCTAATATTAGTCACATTGAAATATTGCTTCAGGTTTCGCTGAAATCGGCGTTTTAATCGTTGGCCGCAAAATCCACTTCTTTTTTTTTGTCACGTGCGAAAGCATTTTTTTTTGCAAGAGTCTTGAAAACGAAAAATTGCTCAAAATCAAATTTAGCACCAATTATTATACCGCTAATTTAGAGCTGTAAGTTACGATTATTGTCAAAATAAAAATCCGATTTATTTTGACTTTTTCTCACTTTAAATGTGTACGACAATCACGTTCGACATCATGGAAATGCCCATATGTAATTAATACACAAACATATTGAACGTTACTTTAATTCTTCAATACAATTTCTCTTTAAGTATTTGGATAGTAAAAGGCAGTTAACACCAGCGGAAAAGGAGCGGTGTAATAGAAAGAATGTCGTAACGCTTTTCTAGTTGAAGAAAAATAAAGGTAACTAATGTACAAGAAAAATATTTTTTTTATAATTTTGAAGCATATGTATAGAAACTGAACAAAGTTAAAAAAAGAAATGCGTCAAGGAATGTTAATACCTGCTAGATAGACGCATAAAGTTTGTCAACGAAAAGGAATAGCGCTTGAAAATCAAGGATAACGTTCAGTATAGAAAGTAAAAATTTTCCTGAGCTATTGAATGTTATGAAAGCTACAATATTTTTGTTACTTTGTTATATATTTCATATGTTAAAACCATTTATTTTAAAATATAAGAAAAAAAATCAAAGACACCAAGCAAAAAGGATGTACATGTTCCAATAAACATTCACACACACTAGTACTTGTAATTATTAATGATAATACTAGAATAGAGAAATAATAGAAATAAGCTTAAGACGAGACAAAAGAAAAAAGTTAATATCAATAACTATCAAATGAAATACAGCTCTAAGACTAACAGTATGAATTGATTAAAAGTAGATGATATTCAACTCTTGACTGCAAACCACCGACCTTGGTCGAGTGGTCTAAGCAGTACAGAACTCTGATGAGATTAGCGGGAGCTATCGAAACGTCAGTTCAATCCTCCGCCCAGTCAAAATTTTCTTTCTCTACATGCTTCACATTTATCTCTAAATAAAAATATATTTTAATTGAAAAATTAAATTAAAGCCGAACTCAAGTCAAAATAATAAAATTTCTGTGGATATAAAAATAAATAACTTTAAACAAATTTATTTGCTTTCATTGTGCTTCAACTTAAATTCCGTTATTTTCTTTTAAATAACATTCAAGATCAATAACTTTACGACTGAATAGACTATGATGCATTCGTTTCATTAAAATACCTTAACACGGAATAGCCAACAAACTAGTTAATGTTTCGTTATTCAATTAAAATATGCAAAATTCGTTTTTTTTATAATTATTTTGACCAAAAAATCTATAATATAAAAATTACAAAAATAAATTTTATGTATAAAAAATACTCTCCTATAGAATTAAAAACGTAGTACTGATGTTTGTGCTATAAACAGAAACGGAACCAGTGCATTTATTTGTTATCCTCATTTTATTTAGAGCAATACACTGGAAAAGTTGACGAAACAAGCGTGTATGCGTTATATAAGAATTTCGGTGCCTCTCTGAGTGTTGGTGTAGGTTGTTGTTGGAAGAGTTTTTGCAATATATATTTCCATTGCCTTTAAAGTTTTGCTTGTTTATATCTATGTATACACACACATACACAAAATAATGCGCCGCTGTGCAATAGTATTAGTAGAAAACAGTTATTTTTGGTGTGTATTCACTTGCACTTGAACTGTTTGTGTTGTCCTTAAACGTCAGCCATCCTTTTTGCGTAAGCTCCATCATGTGATATAATACGAGTACTATAACGTAATAAACATATACTATTGCATACGCACACAGGTACATACACAATTGTTTTTAGGTTGTATTTTTGTGTATGTATACTTTAAATATCTGGATTCTACATAGGCATGGATGCAAAATAGTATTCACTTGCCAGCTATTTGTTATTTTCCTTTTTTCCTCTTTTTTAATGGAATTTAAAAATATGATTTTATCAAAAACTTTTCCATTTTGTTTGTGTTTGTTTATTTTAAGTTGAACGCAAGTTATTCGTGTATTAATTTATTATATGAATGTTGGTATAGTTTTTTTTTGTTAGTGCGTTATTTTAAAATGCGCATGTTTATAGTTTTTGTTTGGCAAGATTATTTCATATTTATGTGTATAAGAGGAAAATTTGTTCAGGGAGAAAAAGTAAACAAAGAAAATTTTGTTTGAATTAATTTTAAGTACATATAATAGTTGTTAAAAAAAATTATATTAAAGTACATCAATACTTGGGTTATTCGTGGTCCTCTTAAGAACATTCAACGGTGACACTTATCTAGCTTCAAGGACATCCATATTGTATTAGCAACTGTGCTCCGGATGGCTCCGGGAAACATCGGACTACTCAGGAAGATATATTATAGTAGGGGGAGTATCGAATCAGACCACAACTGTAACGGGTCCCTTTTCGACCCCCTTACGTGTCTCAGTAGTTGATTGCTTAGGCCACCATTGAGTCAACCTAACAATCACTGAGACACGTGCCAACATTAACGTTTCCTCTGCACTGTAGTGATTTCTGGAAGTCGACAGGTAATTATCGACTTCTATTCTCATCACGAAACTCTGAGTAAATGTTAGCATCTGACTCAGACTCTGTTTCCCCATAGCCTCCACAATTAAGAGGTGTTGGCCGGTGGTTCTGTTTAATACTAGCCTAATCCGGACACTCACATACAATGTGCGCTGCTGTCTTAGATTCTTCCAGGCATAGTTTACAATTATCATCCGGTATGATTTTCATCTTAGCCAGACTCAGCTGAGAAACAGGGACACTCTGGCTCTCAGCCGAACACGAGAGACGTAAGACAGCCTACACAGAAAAACCTGAATATCATTTTCTGTAAAAGCATTCAATAAAATAGAAAATATTTTGTCTACGGACGGGTCTACAAACAATTTTGTAAATTTAGACAAAAATATCTCAGCAGCTTCTTTGAAAAAAACGTGTTTCTTAACTAAACGAATGAATATTTATTTCTATAAAACAAATTGTCTAAAAATATTTACAAATTGTAAACAAAACAATTTACTAAATCAAACAAAAAGACTTACTGTACTTTCAGAAAAATTTCAAACAATATTTTTGTCTCAATTTAAAAAACAATTAGTCTAAAAATACTAACAAATATTAAACAAAATAGTTTACTTAATCAAACAAAAATATTTACTGGCTTTTTTGTAATATATCAAACAAAATTTTGTCTGGATCATTATCATCATCATCCATTAGGCATTTATGAAATTTCACTTTGTTAAATGTGTTCAAGTCTGAATGTTTATCTAAAGACTCTAAAAAAATGAATGAGAATTAATGCAACGACATTAACTAATTGATTCACTCAAAAATCTTCAGTAAACAAACTTAGTACAATTGCATTCCTTTTGCTATCATTGTTGTTGTTGTTATTTGTGTGTATGTCGTCATCGCGGTTGTTTTTTTACGACACAGTTTTTCTTGATGTTTTTGGTGTTTGCGTGCTAAATAAAAGTCAAATAAATAATTCATTGAAGTTTCCATGTCCTGTAATTAGCGCAGTTAACCAGCTTAAATTTTTGCGGTTATACCTAAGAGCCCTTTCCGCTATACTGTCCATGGACTCCTATATGTTGTAGTCTCTCGCCAATTTTCCAGGTTCTTGGAATTCAACCACTGTATAATCATAGCTCTCATCGTACCATACCCTAGTGCAATTCTGGGTTCTGGTCCACTAACCGTAACTACAGATCTCAGTTTTGCAAGTTCATCTGCTGCCTCGTTTCCCGTTATATCGAAGTGTCCCTTAACCCCCATCAGTGTTGCCACATTAATGGAGACATACCTATTGAGTTTTGAAACACATTCTAGCACCACTTTGGAGTACATGTTCACTTGCTGCATGTATCTAAGCACCGACGGCTGACTCTCAATCAGGTGATCCAATGTATGCATCAATCCTAGCACTTCTGCTTGATAAACGGACACGCACAGTCATAACCGCAAGACACAGGAGAGGCCTAACTCACTTGAGTGAACACCAGCTCCTGCTCTTCCATCCATAAGAGAGTTATCAGTAAAATTGGTGATAACTCTCTTATGGATGGAAGAGCAGGAGCAGGTGTTCACTCAAATGAGTTAGGCCTCTCCTGTGTCTTGCGGTTATGGCTGTCCATACACTCATTGTGTATGTTACCATCCGCAATGAGTATCCGATCCAGCCTTTCGAGTATCATTCTTCTACTCATGCTTTCTAAAGGCATTTGAGTCTCCCTAACGTCTTTATGTATAAGGTCAAGAATACTTTAAAAGTGATGATAAGTGGCATCAATGATGATATTGCCCCCGTCTTCTTTATAATTAAGTTACACGGTGGCAAGCGAAGCACTGCTTCCATTGCTGGCGTCGGCGTGATGCGTATTGCTCCACATATTCCCACACAATCAATCCTTTCAATCCCATCTAGCCTTCGCTTGAATGTCCTCTGAGAAAGAAAGATATTTTATTCTTATCCTTCAGTCTGAATTTTAAAAACTCGCTTAGCCAAGGTACTTGCCGAGCGCTTTGGCCCAAATAGCAGCTGGATTAAAGAGCTGATATTTAAATTCAATAAAGTTCTAACATGAATATTAATAGCAATCCTAGCTAACACGGCTTTGGAATGTAAGCATCCAAGCTTTGAGAATATGGCTAGCTTATAAGGACTATTGATTGTAGTTAGAGTTATCACGATGAGGAGGAATATAACACAGTATTTACCCACTGTCTATAATTGTAGAACGGGTCCAATTTTGCCTGAAAAACGGAAGTGTAGAAGGACAGATCCCATTTTCAGCTTCCCCTATTAGATAAGAGGTAAACCACCTTGAAGCATGCATAAAGGAATCTAGCATACTAATACTTTTGCTAAACCTTGTCGTGTCTAGAAGTTCAGATTTGGTGAAGAAGAGTGGTTTGACGCCACCGTTATACAAGAAGATGGATTAATTCTGGTTATGGCTGACCAGCTCCAGACGAAGACAATGGGAACGTAATTCGACGGACCCAAGTAAACCACCATAGAAAAGTAGTTTCCTTCGAAACTAAACTTTGTTCTTGTAGTATTTTGGAAGAGAATCATTTTCTCTAGGTAGTTTGTTTTTACTTTCCCCTGGCCGTGATCAACTAGTGCTAGATGGTTTTCAGTTCAATCAGAATATAGCTCGTCTATGTTGATCATGTAATCCGAACCAATGGACCACATCTTGTGTACATCAAATCCATTATTTTTATATCTTTTCATGGAACAGATACTTGCCAACGAACCATGAATGAAGAAAATAACTCCTTGCAACCTCTTAATCTGTAAATACAGAAGTTAAATTTGATAAGACAGCTGGGGTTGATGAACTACACTATAGTTTCAACATCGTACATTTCTTTTAAGAACAAACGCAACGAGCAAAGCGAATTAGTTCGTCTTCAAAAGATTACCAAGGGTCTATGGCGAGAATCGAACCCACGACCTCTGCACTGATAGGATAGCATCGCTATCAATCAGCCACAGAGGCATCCTTCGCATATTCATCTCTTATAGAACGAGAGATCGGCCAACCAAACACCTGATTTATATCAAGCATTCTTATTTAAAAGACAAGTCAATATACAATTGGATTAGTTACCATAATCAGGCAAATTCGTAGATGCATGCCACAGATATGCCTAAGGATGTCTTAGTCTGATGATGAGTCAACACCGGGTGAAAAAAATGTGAGAAGCAGTGCATCCACGATCTCTCCGAGAGAGTATCGGCAAACCATCGTTCGCAGGGATTCGTGGCGGTTGCGGTAAATGTGTGACCCCTTAGAGCCAACATGGCAGCATCAGCATCTGAAAGAATCAGGTAGCAGAAAGGGAGGATCAAGTATCACAACCTCTGTAATCCAAATTCGCGCTAGTTTTCGTATCAGCCACAACCTGTACATCCGAAGAAGCCTTGACCACTAAGCAACCGAAGAGAAGTCTTATATGTTAATGTCTCCCGTGGCTGCAGATAGGATTCCGGTCCCACGTGAGTTTAAATAAATGCCCATAATTTTATGCATCGGTAGCACATCTATCCAAACTAGCATACTCAAACCTAATTCCACTGGATACTTACATGCATTCCCGTTGCACTATCATTTTAAAACTTTGGTTATAACATATACGATTTTACGGGTAATTGGAAAAAAGGCCAGTGTTAGGAAAATCCGAATTGCCCCTTTCCACCTAAACCCAGCACCAAGGTTTAGCTAACCATCAAGAGCCAGAGCTGTGCCCCCGGGAAGAAAAAAATGCTACAATGTGGAATGTAATTACTCCTCTCGTCGAGTTTGGTTGTCAATTAACCGTTCAGATAATTGAAATCTATAAGAAATAAAAGTGTAGTCGACTCATATGATCTGACAGTTACAATATCTGGCATTCATGTTTACGCGCTATTGTAACGGTTGATAATGGAGCTGACCAAACAAGGACGAAATTTAGCTGTTAACCAAACAACGACAGACAAAAGCCCGCCCTCGCGTTACGCCAAAACTTTTGGATAATGCGATATGTTTGAGAGTTTTCTAGAGAAGTTATTTCCAGCAAAGAGCAACAAAATACATAACGGCTACGTGCATCTACATTTGCAAGTTTACGTGTAATATCAACCCGAGATAATGAACTATGAATTAATGATAGTAATCAGAAGTTGGAAAGCACTACACTTCCGGGTAAAGCACTTTCATGTAGATAAAATTTTTCATATTATATCTATCCTGATATCTGGCGGCAGAAAATGATGTTCGTCATATGACAGCTTCTTCTAAAGCATTGACCTCTGGTAGATTTCAATGTTACCTTACGGGGTTTAACAGTGAATACATCTTGCGTCCAGTTCATCTTGAGGGGAGTTGTCAATAGACTTCGTTCCTCTTCTTGCGCACAGATATATAATAGCTGTAGTTAAAACGAAAACCACTGGAAGATAACTTTTTTTAAACGGTTGATACCCGGCTAGTCGTAGTGTGTAGTCTGGACTTCAACCAACCAAATGCATCTCCAGGTATTGTTGCTGCTCAGCACATCTGCATCAGTAGTGTTGGATGGCCGGCTGCATGGAAGACCAGCAATAGTGTTATCTACCTCTGAAATAGAATTCATTCTCTCTATTATGCCATAGAATCCTTTGATGCTCGTCGGCCATTCAAACCGCTCAGATGGCATCCTTATAGGTTAGATAGATCGCACGCTCCAGCAAGGCGATTTTCAGTACGATCCGGTGCATCTATGAACAAGAACTTGCCACCTGTGTTCATTTAAAGTCACACAGATTCCTGGTAGACACTTAAGGTCATCCGTAGGTAATACCTCCATAAGATAAGGCCGCCATGGAAGGTGCTCATGAGAATTCGTGATCGCGTCAGTCAGGGAAGATGTTTTATTCATATTTAGTGTTCCATGTTGTCATGGCAGTGTTCTTAACAAGAAATTTGGTACTAAAATATCCTTCGGATTCCCGAAAGATTTTACTAGCCTCAAAGTAAGCATGTTTATTTATTGGCTCGCAGAGTTTCTATCCTGAATATTCTAGTTGTAAGTAAAAGACTGTCTATGCCACACTACAGATTCACGAAACATATTCAAATATCACACTGAGATTTTCTTCTACCAGAAAATATGAGGAGAAGCTAATAAGAGCTCCAAATTATCAAGTTCCAAAAGACGATTGACAATTTCTTAGGGAAATCCGTCGGACTTAGTCGATCCAAAAGTGTAGTATAAATTAAATGGATCTAAAAGTATAGTATAAATTAAGAGTTTTTAGGCATGCGATTTGTGAAATTGGGGGTGGACCGTATAATCACAGACTAGACAACGAACATGCTCAAAGGTAATACCATAGTTTCCAGTCTGAGTATGAGTTCAATGAGGAAGGTTGCGTCACTCCTCAGGGTGGAGTTCTGTTTCCACTCTTATGGAACTTTATCATTAATTAAATCTTCTTTAAACTGAATGAAAATGGCACAAAAGTAGTATCCTATGGAAATCAATCCTACAAACATCAAACTGGTTGGTATTTTTAGCCTACAATCTTAAATTTTGGAATTCAGCCCACCATGGTTGGGTGGTATTACTCTGGAACTGTTGAAAAAGGCAAAATACCTCGGCATAGTCCTGCACTCCAAGCTCTCGTGGAAACGTATTGCGGAGGACTGGTTAAGGAAAGCTCTGTGAACTTTTCATACCTGTAAAAGAGCCCTTGGGAAAAGATGAGGGCATAAGCTGTATACATATATAACATTGGATGTATACGGAAGTGATCGGACTCATTCTCATCAACGGATCGCCTGGCTGATACGCATCTATCTATGCTGAGAAATGTGCAAATGAAAGCTTAGGCTGTAATATGACAAATCCTCTGACCAGTCTAGGCCCCCCGGGGGCACGATTATGCATCTTGGTGACTAACCACACCTTGATGTTGTGCTTTCTGGGGAAAAGTGTAATTGGTTTTTGCAGACATTACCTTTGGCCAATTACCCATAAAACTTATGTATTACTATACAATCTCTGAAATAACAGAGCAACGGGCGTTCGTATAAGTATTTAAAGGAAGTAGGGTAGCCTATGCGATTCTGTAAGAAGGTGGACAGGCACCTAAGGTCGAGGTTTTCTTTCGAGGCTTAACCAGTAACCGAATACTGGTATCACGGGAACCAGTAGCTTCACAGATGACCTGCCTTATAAAGGGTTATAGAGATGATGCTCGTCATTCACGACATCATCTTGGATGATGTTCGCGAAGGGTATACTCTGTTCTTATAAGGATGAATATGCTGGCGGACTTCGTCTTAATACTCAACAGGGAGGAAAATTCCGCGACTTGTTATTGGTGACGTTAGTTCACGTGGTGGCTGTAGTGCTATCAAAGCGCAGGGAGCGGCGTTGGTTTAATGACTGATGCTCGACCAGTCCTAGTGGCTGATTGGACTTCGTGCAACCAATGTTGCTATACCAACAGTGGTTGCATCGGTAGTGCGCTATGGTCGGGTGCTGGGGAAGGCCAGTATAGCTGCCATCTGCCTTTGTAGTTAACTTCTAGCTTGCTGGTTATTCCTTGTTTGAGCTCGGCTTCATAGCGTTAGCTGCTAATGCAATGGATATCTCAAACACTTTAACAAGGATACTCTGGGGTGGTGTTGAACACTTAACTTCACTCGGTGTTAAGAGCACCGTCAGATTAGGCCGTAATGGTAGTTACATTAATCTTGAACACCTCTGTCCAGTCTGGAGACAATGCTTCACTTTATTACACCACTTGATGTTTATTAATTAATTAGTGATATTAATTTGATATTTCTAATATGACAACAACAGTGTTGGAACATCACAACAATACACAGAAACATAAGCTGCGAAGCGATTGAGCTTGTCGGCGGAAAACACCCAGGGTCTATGGCCTCTGGACTGACTTGACTAGCATCGCTACCAATCAGCCACAGATCACCCACCACTTGATGTTTATATCAAATACAAATTTGCCAGTTCTGTCCATAGAATCAGAGAAACAAGCGACTTATAGCATGACCGTATTGGACGTTCTTCCATTTTTTGAGATGAACAGACTACTTGACTTCTGTCACAAACTTTGACAAACTCTTCTCGGTCGAAATACCGAATAGGGATGATTGGAAACGATATTATGTAACTCGAGGTAGTGCAGTTTCGATCTCTACTGATGGGGATATTCTTTGAAGATCTCGACCTATCGGCCTCGCTCAGGTTACCTGACATCTACACCGTGTTGCAGGCGGAGAGTTCGGAAAATTTGATATGCTCGTTTCAGAGACCAGTACTATAGACATTTTTGTAGATAGTGTAGGCACAATTAGAGACATCACTTCAAAGGTGATGAGATGAAGTTGTGTACTACTGAATGTATTATCCCCGACTATACTTGAACGACATAATGTCAAGAGATTTTAGGTTTCACGGCATGAAAGCCTTAGAATGAGCACACTCACATAGAGATATGAATTATCCGTTAGTTGAGCTGTCAAATATTATTAAGGAGTATGTGCTAAGAAAGACGGCACGCAGTTGATCCGCACTTACCACTTGTAGAATATCCAGGACTCTTTGGCCCTCACTTAGTAGATTTTGGACCAATTAACTCCTAGCACTTGGAAGAAAGTCATTTTCACTCCTGGTTGGAATTACTACAGGGTACTGAACGATCGGACGTATATCGGAACGTCTAGGCTTTTCGTACGATGGTCACCGCTTCGACGAAGAAGAAAAAGACGAGTCAGTCCAACAACTTCTCTGTGATTTCCCGGCCCTGCACGACCGAGCGCTTAGTCATTTAGGCAATCTTTTCCTGCGTGATCTGAACTGTGTCAGAGATGCACCACTGGGTGTCCTGTTAGACTTTTTGAAATGATCTGGGTGGTTTTCAGGAGATGAAATTCCAGAGCTTCGTAGGAATGTGTGGATACGGAGAGTACTCAAGGCATCACAATGGGCCAAAATTTTGAATTTGGCCCGCAAAAACTGGCTTTTCGAGTACAAAATTGAGTTTCGATGGAAAAAATACACGATATGAAGTTTAAATTACTATTTCTCACTTTTGGCAGCAGCAAAACTTCTAATATCTAATATATATTTGCAAGCTTTTAAACTTCTCTCAGTACTTGCTCATAATGTTCTCATATGCTTCTATTTTTCTAAACACTTATGTTTTCTTGATCTACTTAATGGATGACTTAATGTGAATAATTTTGCTTAAAATTTAAATTACTATTTCCTGTCATACACGCATGCACATACATACATACATATACGCATACCCACATATGCAAATTATATACTATTTTTTAATCTTCATAGAGTAGGCCAAGTCAAAAGTCAATCAAATTATAATTCATACTAAAACATTAACATATGCATTTATTTTTCATTTGCTTTCTCGTGACATTTTCATTTATTTTGAAGAACTTAACTGAATAACAATTTGATGTTCTAACATGTTTTTGTAATTTACTAAAATGTTTTCATTTTCATAAATAATTGCACATTTTATTCTTGCACTTGTGATAAAAACATGAATATTTGATATTATTTGCCCATTAAATAAATGAAAAATAAATATATAAATGCTACAATATAAATTTAACAACTGGATGTCTTTTCCAAACACTCACGTTAGAAAAGCTTTTATTTTATAAAAAAAAATCAGGAAAAATTAAAAATCAAGCAATAAATAATAAATTTATAGAAAAGAGTTTATGAAAACTGTACCCATGACATCTGTAGAGAATCATTGTACATGACAACAACTTACAATGCAACATAGTAACTGACAACAAAAAGCGGCTGTGCAATAACTATAAGAACAGCTTTGATATTACTACTATTAGCATCATCACCATCATCATCATCATCATCATCCTCAACATCCTTATTATCATCTGCAAAACTTTATTCTTTCTTTGTTTCTGTGTTCATACTTTTTGTCCATCGTTGAATAGAAAAACATCTATGAAGAATGAAAAAATTAATACCCAAATTGCATTGAGAGAAAAATAATATTCAGTCTGCCCATTCTATAAAAGGCATCAGGGATGGTAAATTTAAAGCTTTGGTTGCACAAGTTAACAAACATTTTTTGTTCAGTAACTTTTTAGGGTCAGCTGTTAGGCAGGTGGTAATTAAATTCATAGCCTATAAATTACTTTTTTCAAAATTTTATATTAGAAATGAAGAAGTCTATTGGACTATACATTTTTTATCATAACTCGTGGATTTTTCACTTGATTTGTTTGAATACAAATTTGGAACATCCATATTCAGAATATTATCCAATCGTACTAACATATTTTTTTAATCTGATAAACAGTTTCGGAGATATCTTATATAGATCGAAAACAACAAAAATCCCTTTCCGCATAGTTAAGTAAGATTAGATGCTAGTACACTTGGAGGTTATTAGGCCCATTGTGATGGCGTACATATACCTGCGAAGTTTGGCATTCCACATTCTAAGAACCACCCAGAATTTTTCACAAAGCCTAACAGGCCGGCCAGTGATGCATCTCGGAGTCAGTCCAGGTCCGGCAGGAAACGATTACACACAGAAAAATTTTCATGCAAAATCGTCAAAAACCAGGTTAACTTAACATTTTTCGGTAGTGATTCTGCTTTATAAGTGTTTCATGTTAAATCAACATGATTTGCAATAATCTTGAAATAAAATTTTTCCTTTTGAAATAACTATCTTTCATGTTGATTTAATATTCCAGTACAGTTAAATCAAAATGAAGTTGATACTGAAATAATACGAAAAATCATATTGAATCAAAGTAATTTCGAGTTGAAACAACGTGAATTTGATATTGAAACAACACTTAGAATCATGTTGAATTAAAGTTATTTCAAGTTGAAACAACGTGAATTTGATATTGGAACAACACGAAGATTCATGTTGAATCAAAGTTATTTCAAGTTGAAACAACGTGAATTTGATATTGGAACAACACGAAGAGTCATGTTGAATTAAAGTTATATCAAGCTGAAACAACATGACTTTAATGTAGCTATTTTCTTTATTATTTTACTTACGTGATAGTCATCAGAAAACTTCGTTGTAGCTTACTGCTGCAGCCAAGATTTGAACTCATGCCACCTGCATGATAGTCCACGCGCTAACCACTGCAGCCACAACAGCTTCAAACTTTTCTTTACTTATACACTAAATAAATACCATCGTATGTAAAATGCATTTCATTTTAATTCAACATGATTTAAATGATTATTTAACATAAAACTTATTTGAAATTAAAGTTATAGTCATGTCGATTGAAAATTAAATTTAACAAAATTGTTTTAACGGTGATTTAAGGTTAGATTAATTATTTTCCGTTTAAAATTAATAGGAAACAATGGTAATTTTAAAACAGCAGCAGTAAATATTCGCTGTTAATTCGTTTTTTGTCGTATACATAGACGACACATGTAAGTATAAACAACAACAAGTCACATAACTAAGCAGAACAGTGAATTGTAGCAATGAACAAAGCAAGTAAACACTAACACACTCAAACGACAAATTATTTCTTGTAAATTTAATATGATTTGCAATCAAAATTGCGGAATGTGGATTTTACATTCCTTTTTTTTCTGTGTGTACCTACATCATTAAGGTTGCATTCCTCCAGAGCCGAGCAGTCACAGAGAATATGTTAAACTGACTCCGCTTCCTCTTCGTCGAATCAGGTCCGGAAGTGACTATCATAGGAAAAACATATACATACAGAAAAAAATACCAATGTAAAATCTGCATGTTGCAATTTTGATTGGAAATCATATTAAATTTATGAGAAACAATTTATTGTTTAAGAGTGTTGGTGTTTATTTGCTGTGTTTATAGCTACAATACACTGTTGTGCTCATTTGTGCGACTGTGATGTTCGTGTTGTGTATATGTAAATTGTGGACAAACTTCGCATTACTAGCGACATTTTTCTGTTGCTACCTTAAAATTACCATTGTTTATTATTAATTTCAAAAAAAAAATTATTAATCTAACCCTAAAACTTTTTGAATTAATTTTTCTTTCACTGTTAAAATAGCATTGCTATCAATGTTACATGTCATTTTAAACCAACATGACTATAACATTAATTTTAAATAAATTTTATGTTAAATAATCAATTAAATCATGTTGAATTAAAATTAATTTAATGTTACTTATGATGGTATTTATTGAGTATATTGACCATGTCACAGAGTTCAATTCCGTTCGGAAACGGAATTCAATCCACCCTAATATGTCAAGCCCTAGCTGGAGCATTCCACAGCATAGTAGCGCCGCCAACAGTCTGGACACACCTGACAAATTTGCGTATTTTTTGTTTTCTTTTTTAGACACCAGCTGCTACAAAAATGGAGTAGGTTGAATTCCTTTTCCGAACGGAATTGAACTCTGTGACATGACGGAATATGTAAAGTAAAGTTTTAAACTGTAGTGGCTGCAGTGGTTAGCGCGTTAACTACCAAGCAAGTGGCCCGAGCTCATATCTTGGCTGGAGCAGCCAAGTACAACCTACGTTTTTCTGATGCACAGAAATAACTAAATTTCAATTTTGTGTAAAGGGATTGAATGAAATAGTAAATATTTTGTCTAGGAACGGACCTAAAAACAAATTCGTAAATATAGATAAAAAAACTCAACAATTTCATTAAAAAAACGTGTTTTTTCAGTGAACAAATTGTTTAAATCTATAAAATAATTTGTAAGCAAAAAAAAATTTTTAAATTGTAAACAAAACAATTTACTAAATCAAACAAAAAAATTTACTATATGGGTTTTATCCAAAGAAATTTTTTATTCAGGCTTAAGTTCGTTCAATTTAATTTTTACAATTAAATCATTTTTTATTGAGAAATAATTTTTCAAAGCATGTGGCAATTGAAAAGTATAAAGACCAATTTCTTGACTTTTGTAAGGGTCGAACTGAACATCGATGTTTTCGGGATTAACCACAATCCCATCGTAAGAGCTCTCTATACTCAGTTCGACCCTTATAAAAGTCAAGAAATTGGTCTTTGTACTTTTCAATTGCCACATGCTTTGAAAAATTATTTCTCAATAAAAAATTATTTAATTGTAAAAATTAAATTGAACGAACTTAAGCCTGAATAATAAATTTCTTTGGACAAAATAGATTACTTAATCAAACAAATATATTTACTGGATTTTAATGTAATGTATTAAACACAATTTTTGTCTGGGTCATTATCATCATCATCATTCATTAAGACTTTATGATATTTCACTTTGTTAAATGTATTCAAGTCTGAATGTTTATCTAACGACTCTAAAAAAATGAATGAGAGTTTTCGCAACGACGTTAACGAATTGATTCACTGAAAATTCCTCAGTAAAAAAACTTAGTACAATCGCATTTCTCTTGCTATCATTGTTGTTGTTGTTGTTATTTATGTGTGTATGTCGTCATCGGGGTGTTATTTTTACGACACAGTTTTTCTTGTTGTTTTTGGTGTTTGCGTCCTCAATAAGAGTCAAACAAACAATTCATTGATTATGTAAAGAACATTTACTGAAAATTAAATTTATTTTTAGACAAACTTTTGTTTGAAAAATGATTGATGATAATTTTTTTTCTGTGTACCTAAGCGAATACACATCACATAAGTAAAACAATTAATAAAATAGCTACATTAAATTCATGTTGTTTTAACTCAAAATAACTTTGATTCAACATGTTTCACCTTGAAATAATTTTGATTGAACTTGATTCTTCGTGTTATTTCAGTATAAAATTCACATTGAAAGAACTTTGATTAAACATGATTCGAAATGTTATTTCAGTATCAAATTCATGTAGTTTCAACTTGAAATAAATTTGATTCAACATGATTCTTCAAATTATTTTAGTACAAGCTTCCTTTTTCATTGAACTGTACTGGAATATTATATCAACATGATATATAGTTATATGAAAAGGAAAAAAAATCTTTGAAGGTTATTGTAAAATCATGTTGAATTAACATGAACTAACTACCGAAAATGTTGAATTAAACTTGTTTTCTACCATTTTAATGTGAAATTTTTCTGTGTGTAATTAAAGATTAGGTTGAGGTTCCAGCAACGTTTCAAGCAAGCAACGTTTTTCTAAACTTAAGGGGTTGTTTGGTGCTATGTATGACAGCATAAGAGCTAGCCAATAAATGTTATAAGTAGAACGAACTTGCCTATAGCTTATCGCTCACTTTTATGTTAAAGAAAATTTATAATAAAGAAAATCTGTTTATCCGTCCGATAAAATACCAACCTTGACTAAGCCCAAGTAGTAATAATATACCTTAGGGATAATAAATCAGTGCAAGTTAATCTCTCTTTTTGGTTTACAATGGGTGTGTGCCTAACGGTAGCAAAGTACTATTGTAAGTAAATTTTTGACACTTCTGAGATGAATAAAATTTCACTAGCCCTGGGGGCTAGTAGAATTTTTGACACAAGAGATAAAGTTTTGACAAGCAGATATTAGAAGCATGGTATCATAAAACAAGGTAAAACCACAACCATCGTTTTTGGAAATTCGAGCCGTCGCCCGATACATCGATTTTTGCGGCTCTTAAATATAGTTGGACTGTGACAAATGCATTGTTTATTTTATTTTGTGAAAAACTGTACATCATATTATACAATTTTTCGCTATAGCAGAGAATTTTGTCTTATATGTATAAAAATGTTCTTTTAAAAATTTCCGCAAGATTTTATACTGTCAAAAAAGCTATCATTTCACACAGCTGAAACATGAATGTTTTTACAGACCTCAAAATTTTATATTGTTAAAAAGATATCATGTGGCACAACAGAGACATGAACCACAGACAAACATTTTGTAAGCATAGTACTTTTCTACCGTTTGTCACACGCCCAATATGCTTAAATCAGCAAATCTATAAATTAATAACCATATAAACTATATATTAAACGCATAAAATTGGACGTTTAAACTACTTATACAAGCCATATGTTTTTCGTCGATAACCAACCGGAAAAGCGGTTATTTTTGAAATTTCCGTAGTGTTGCCACATTGTTATTGTTTAAACTAGGCGTAATACATGAGTCAGGCTGAGGCCACCTGAGGCTGCTGCTGAGTTTAATTTGGAATGAAATTTTACTTTAGTTAAATTAAAACGTTAACTGATTTAGCAGCCATTATTATTGTTATTATTGTTTAAACTTAAATTAATATTGTTTAAACTAGGCGTAATACATGGTTAAGGCTGAGGCCAAGGTCGATATATAAGGTTTGTGCATCAGCCCATATGTTCAGCAATTATGATGTAAATTTTACCAATACACTAACATTTTATTATTTCATATTCATAACTCAATTATTAAAACTCTAAAGGCACTTAGCTAAAAAATGAATGTGTACTGTTCCAAAAACTTGGGCAAAATAAACATTCAAAAAATCCCAGCATTGAGAATATCGATGATATTCCACGCTGGTAAGACTGAGATGGAAAAAAGCTTAGAATAGTTGAACATTATAAGAAAAGACTGTTAGTGAAGTTCGGAACATTTAGAAAAAGTTAATTAATAGTTGCGACTCGCCACAAGATGGCGACAGTCTGTTATTTGAGGTTACTAAAATTAGTAGGATTTTCGCTACAGTGTTGTTGCTACTTTCAGTGTTGTTGCTAATTTTCAAACAAAAGTTTGTCTAAAAATAAATTTAATTTTCAGTAAATGTTCTGTCCATAATCTATGAATTGTTTGTTTGACTTTTATTTAGAACGCAAACACCAAAAACAACAATAAAAACTGTGTCGTACGTGACGACATACACACAAATAACAACAACAACAATCATAGCAAGAGGAATGCAATTGTCCCAAGTTTGTTTACAAAAGATTTTTGAGTAAATCGATTAGTTTTAATGTCGTTGCGTTAATTCTCATTCATTTTTTTAGAGTATTTAGATAAACATTCAGACACATTTAACAAAGTGAAGTCTCATGAATGCTTAATAGGTGATGATGATGACACAGACAAAAATTTTGCTTGTATTTTTGTTTGATTAAGTAAATTATTTTGCTTAATACTTGCTAGCATTTTTAGACGAAATTTTTATTAAATTCAAACTGAAATATTGTTTAATATTTTTCAGAAAATCCAGTAAATATTTTTGTTTGATTCAGTAAATTGTTTTGTCTACAATTTGTAAATATTTTTAGACAAATTGTTTTATAGATTTAAACAATTCGTTCACTGAAAAAAACATGTTTTTTCAATGAAATTGTTGAGGTATTTTTGCCTATATTTACAAATTCGTTTGCAGGTCCGTTCATAGACAAAATATTTAGTATTTCATTGAATTGCTTTACAGAAAATGAAAGTTAGTTTTTTCTGTGTAGTGTAGGTAAAGGACTCTGACGAGTAGACTTGGTGGTCACCAAACAGCTGTCAGTTCAATCCTCCGTACATCCAAATTTTTCTTTGAATGTTCTATATTCACATGCTTTAGAATTTCTTTCTTAAATAAAAAATAATTTGATCGAAAGATTAAATTAAAAATGAACTTATGACAAACTACTTAAATGACTTTGGAGAAAAATCATACAGTTCGACTAAAAATTCATAACTCAATTTTAATATTTGTTTTGATTTTTTCTCATTCATTTTTTGACATCACAATTCCCAATAAAAGTTGCTTTGTTATATCAATTCGCCGAGTAGTATACCTTATAGATCTACCTTGGCTGAGGCCGCCTTAGCCTAAGTAATAACTTTAAATTAATAACTTTAAATATAACAACTCGAGTTGGAGATACTTTGCCATGTTCTCCATATATTTATTTTTTTATAATTTTGTGAATGAAATTAGCAAAGTATAACAGTTTTAAATATTTTAGTCTACTTATTATACGCATCTTAAAGAGAAGGGTAGACATATCATACATCAATGTTCAGCTAATCTCTGCTATATTCGTATGAAATTTCAAGCCGATTAAAAATGTCTTACTTATTTCAAAAATATTTTAATTTTTCCCTATTGTGTGATGGTTATTTATTCGTAATGTAGATATATTAAATAAAGTTAAATGAAAAAAATCAAAAAGCCCGCATGCGTAAAAAAGTAAAAAACCAGTCCAGTAGTAGGGAACATCAAATCTTCTTCAAGCTACGTTCTGTACTACTGGCCTTGCTTTTTTTTTACTTTTTTATGCGATCGTTTCTTCTTTGATTTTTAAAATTTATTTCTCATTTTAGTTTTCGTACACAGTTTGGTTTTTGATTTTTTATTTAAAGTTCACTTTTTTTGCAATTGGGTTTTTTGGTTGGTATCCAACTTTAAACCGTTAAAGATCCCAAATGGTCATTCGAAATGAAAAATGGCAAAAGAAATGTAAATATTGTTTTCAAATACCTATTCAATGATACCCATTTTGATATAGTTCGCCGACTTTTTATTTATTCGTTTTTATAAAATGGCCGCCATATTGAATTTTGACTAGTGTCATATCTTTAGTGACATTATCGGGATTAAGACAAATCCGTTGACGTCAAAGGCATCAAAATCGGACAACGCGTTCGGTCTATATAGTGCCACACACATGCATACATTAGGCTGATAAACACAATACCATTCTTTGCGTCGCGCAGGCGGGCAAAAAAACTTTAATTTATTTAAAGATTATTTGCTGTAAAACTACTCTAGAACTGCAACAATACCGAGTTATCCATCCCTGTCATTTGTCTAAGCTACTTACAACATTTAGTAATTCCGCTTGCTGTAGTTGTTTTTGTTTCCATTTTGCTTTTTCCATAACAAAATTAACTATTCATTTCAAAGTATGTAGTATACTATGAAACCTTTTTTTATTACAATTATTCAGTACTTTATATTCGCACAGTTCCCCCATCTCATTTCATCTTTCTCTTTTTTTCAGATTTTTGGTATTTCTGCAGTTTCATTGTTTTATCTTTGGTCACTTCGTATGGTAAGTACATGTTTAAGTATGTAGTTATATAGATTTTTATTTCTTTTTACAGATGTGAGAGCAGTTTTTATACTAAAATGTTGTAAGAAAAGTTCAAAAAGTTACTATACATGAGACAAGGATTTAAGAAAGAAGAAAAAGGGATATTTCCCCTCCCAAAACGGGTATAATAAACCTCATTTCTATTGAGTTTCTAAGCGAAAATTTTTAGAATGGCATGTTACATTTAACATTTTCCCTTCCAAAAGCTTAAGCTGGATCCGCGCTGTGTCCACGGCGTTGCCCGCCCGGAATTAATTTTAGCCTACCATTAGGAGTAAAACTAAAAATCAGTATATATATATATTTTAAAAGAGTGACAAAATAATTAGTCTTGTTCATTAATTAGAGAAGAAATTCTACATAAACTTTTACATGTAGTTACATAGTATACATGTTTTATTTATACATACACTAACACCATTGTTGTGCTTCGCTAACCTAACCCATTGTTGCACAGATATACGAACATTAAGAATTACCTCGTATAGTGGTACCCGTTTCCAGAAACGGAGTGGTACTCCGTTTCTGGAAACTCTTGTTATTCTAAGAATAACACACACCGAATTAAAGAGCTTTACTCTTATAGATGTTCAGATATAGGAAAATTATTAATTACCTCATATGAGGGGTACCCGTTTTCCCCCTCCTATGCCACCAATATTTTGCTGAAAATTTCATGTTATTCTAAGAATTACCCACAACGAATTTAAAGAGCCTTACTCTTATAGTTGTATAGATATAGGAAAATTAAGAATTAGCTCGTAAGCGAGGCACCCGTTTTCCCCTCCATACCACCAGTATTTTGCTGAAAATTGCATATTATTCTAAAAATAGCACACATCGCATTTAAAGAGTCTTACTGGACAGATATAAGAAAATTAAGAATTACCTCACATGAAGGGTACCCATTTCCCCTCTCCTATATCACCAATACATTGCTTCAAATTCCATGTTATTCTAATTCGAATTTAAATAGATTTACTCTTATAATTGTACAGATATAGGAAAATTAAGAATTACCTCGTATGGGAGGTACCCGTTTCCCCCTTCCTATACCACTAATATTTTGCTCAAAATTGCATGTTATTCTAAGAATAACAAGCGTCGAATTTAGAGAGCCTCAATCTAATAGTTGAACAGTTATAGAAAAATTAAGAATTACCTCGAATGGGAGGTACCCGTTTCCCCCATCCTATGCCACCAATATTTTGCTCAAAATTGCATGTTACTCTAAGAATAACACGCGTCGAATTTAGAGAGCCACAATCTAATAGTTGAACAGTTATAGACAAATTAAGAATTACCTCGTATGGGAGGTACCCGTTTCCCCCATCCTATGCCACCAATATTTTGCTCAAAATTGCATGTTTTTCTAAGAATAAGACAAATCGAATTTACAGAGCCTCACTCCAATAGTTGAACAGTTATAGAAAAATTAAGAATTACCTCATATGGGGGTTACTCTTTCCATCCAAAATTTTCCTATTTGAATTTCCCTGGTGTCAATAAGACAGTTCCGAAATTTCACAATGATGGGTTGGACTGTTTGGCGTCCTATAAGGAACATACACACAAACAAACAAACATACAAACACAGATTAATTTTTATATATGACTAATTCCGTTTAGCCAGGTGCGACCATTTTACACACATTTTTTGTTGTAAATCAAGAATATACAATTTTTTACTTAAAAAAAACGGCTCGCAAGGACATTAAACTTAAAGTCGTCGAATAACGGGCAGCCACTGATAGCACACGATTTCTGCTCAGAATCTTAATTTTAAAAAATTATGACTTTCAGTATAAATTCTTGTAAAATTTTGAAAATAAGGTACACAATAATTTTGGTAGATATCTATTCAAAGTGTTTTTAATTGTATTATATATTTACTGTTTGACAAAAAATTATTTTTCTAAAAAAAGGTTAGTTTTAAAACGAGACGGGTGTGACCAACGGGTATGACCTAGAAAGAAAACTTAAAAAAATCAAAGAAATAAAACTGTTTATTGATTTAATTAATATAAATAATACAAATTTAAACTCATAAGAAAATAATTAGACATTAAATTATTTGCTGATGATTCAGATTTTCTAAGTGTTCACAATAGCCAACAAGAAGCTTCCCGCAAACTGCAAGAGTATATACCCCAGTTGGAACAATAGCTAAAACAATGGCGGATAAAAATTAACGAACAAAAATTTCGACACAATACTTTTACATTGTACAGAGAAACCTGCCCACATATACAAATAAATAACCAAACTATACCTCAACACACTGAAGTAAAATACATATCTCGGTGTTCATCTCGATCGTCGTCTAACATACATGGAAGTTCGTCATAAATGCAAAGGTGACCCAAATGAAATTAAAAGCGGCTCAAATGAATTGGCTCATTGGAAGGAAGTCTACACTAAGCCTGGATTGTAAACTTTTTCTATACAACTCCATTATAAATATGGTCCTTCGGTATCCAGTTATGGGACACTGACTGACTCGGCATCAAATGTAGAGAAAATTCAGAAGCCACAAAATAAAATTCTCCGTACGATTACAACAGCCCACTGCTTTGTCAGAAACAAGCGA
This sequence comes from Panzeria rudis, assembly GCA_956483635.1. NCBI lineage: Eukaryota > Metazoa > Arthropoda > Insecta > Diptera > Tachinidae > Panzeria > Panzeria rudis. The sequence continues at coordinate 111,779,926 of OY101449.1, forward strand.
ATTCATATAGATTTACTGCCTGTTCGCCGATGTCAAAGAAGTTTTTTCTTTCGCACAAATTACATTTAAAGCAAAGACAAATTAAAAAATTTGGTATTGTTTTAAATATAATTGTTCGAAAGAAAGAACTCTTTCGACAGCAGGCGAACAGGCAGTTAGATATGCCGCTGATTAAGACAGTATTTTCTAAACACGTGACAAGATACATAAAAAAACTTGAGGCCACACTCGGCTGAGAAGGAGGGACAGACACTCTTGCTCTCAGCCGAACACGAGAGATATAAGACAACCAAAGAACCAACCTCTGAAACAAATATTTTTGTCTGGCATTGGCTGGACTTAATTTTAGAGTTAAGATTTGACAAATTATTGTTAGTTTAATTTTATTGAAGATACAATAAATAAATAAAACCGCAAAAAATTAAAACGTTGATTACGATTATTTAGTTTTAAATCATTAATCAATCCTTTAATCAATAGTTTTTTGTCATTAATCATTAATTTCAATGTATTTTAATATAATTGAATAGTAAAATAATATTTTGGCAAAATCGCGCTACAAAATTAAAGTTAGTTGCAATTCCATAATTCCAAAGAAAAAAATTAATTGAGAATCAGTCATTTATTACTCATACGCTCACATTTTCATGCAACATGTTGACGTATTAAATCACTAAAAACATATACGCTAAAATCGTTTTCTTTAGTTATACTCAGTGCTGTCAGATATGGCGATTTTTATGCTGGGTTGGCGCTCAAATTTTTGATTTAGCGACATGGCGATTTTTCTGGCGATAAATAAATTTGTTGGCGATTTTTATAGCTATTTTCTAACAAAATCGAATCTATCCGAATATTGGTCGAATGTTTTATAATTCAGAAAAATTACTTTGTTAAAAGAGTATTTAAAAAAAATAAATCCCTCCAAAATTCGTCTGCAAGATATTAAAACATTGAGATATTAATGCTTTATATTAATTAGAACTTGAGATCTTACTTTTCTTATATAAATTATATCTTTTAATTGATTTTGAATTTTGATGAATAAAAATCATTTTTGGCGATTTTTTTTACTTTTGGCGATTTTCCGCTATATTTTTGTACGATTATTTTATAAAAAATTTTATTAAAAAATTATTATGAAAAACAAATTTATTATATGTTATGAAAAACTACATAAAATATATTTTGGCGACTTTTAGCGATTTTTAAAATGGATTTGGCGAAATAGGTCAGAAAAGATCTGACAACCCTGGTTATACTCTAAAGCATGGTACTCTGCTCATCATTTCGTGCGAAGTGCTGTCAAAAGTCGATATAAAAAAATTGACACGAATTGCTCACGAAAAATTGTTGCAGAAGTAGTACTCTGTTTATTTTGTGAAAAACATATGAAATGTATCTACAACATTTTGAGTCTTCATGCGAAATAATATGAGCACCACTTTTTTCGTGTGGAATTTACAACAAACACATTGGGGTTCTTTCAAAACGTACACAATTGCAGCATACTTTCAAGGGCTAGTTATAATTGCTTACTTTAAGCTTCAATTTTTCGTGAGTAATTCGTGTCAACTTTTTTCATATATGGATTTTTGACAGCACTTCGCACGAAATGATGAACAGAGTACCATGATTAAGGGAAAAACGGCAATTTAAAAATAAAAACTCGTCATATTAATTCAATAATTTTCAACTCAAAAGAAAAATATATTGAAATACACTAAATCAATCATTTTCAACTTTAATGTTTCTTATTAAATCAGTATGGTTTTTATTGATTTTTTCTCTGGGTGTACAAAATATTGAGGAATTTTTCCTGTTGTTTATAATGTGACTTGTCAGAACAAACCAAGCGATTGGTACAGCTTAGATCAGAACCCCGCAAAGAGAAAGTGTGTTGGTGTTTATTTGCTTTGTTCATAGCCATAACGCACTTTTGTGCTGTTATTGCTGTTGCTTTCTTGGTGTTCGATTTTAATGATCGTGTTGTGTAAACGTAAATAGCCGACAAACGTTGCGCAGTGTTTTGTTCCCATATAACGATGGGACAAAAATAAAAGGAGTTAATGCAGACTTTTGAAATTTGGTAAAGTAGTTACATTTACCTTAGTTAAGAAAAATTCTAGTTTTGAAAAAAATAGTTCGGACCAAGGACACGCCTACCGCCCATTTTCCAAAAAGTAAAAATTTATGTACTCGCTATATTATTCAACATAAAATTACAAATATAGAATTATACTTGTTATACCCACCATTATCGCAATTTGTTAGCTAGTTTTTACCGTAATTGTGAAAAGGACTTTTGGTCCTATCAATTGGTTTTTGAAGAAAATATGCGATAACTTTAAAAATATTATCCGCATTTCATGAAATTTGGCATATATGTAAAAATCTAATATCACAGAAGTGCACGTGTCTGTTTTTGACTGATGGTCAGGCCCACTCACGATGAGAATATATTTCCACACTCAAAATTGGGCGAATGGGATTTTTTCTTTTATTGCCTTTTGTTGTAAACAGAAAAATCATAACTATGTTTTGCAATGTTTTTTTTTCCTTCAATCTCTTTGAAAAGTATTAAAATTTGAGCCAAATCGATAATTTGACCTTTTAAAAAAGAACAAATTTTTCAAAGTTGCGGCAAAAAGAATTTTTAACAAGCTTTTAGAAGATACAATAAAAAACAAAAAAACTGAAAAAAACCAGAAGACCATATTTTTCTTTTCTTTTTAATATTCCATTAAACTTAAACGTTTTATTAGTTTTAAGTTTAAGTTTATTAGTTAAAATATTTTTTTAAACTTGTTATATCGTATTATTTTGAATATTTTTAACTATCAGAAAAACCAAATTTTAATTTCCTACTCTAAATAATTGACATGAATAGAATTGTTTATATGAAACGGTCAAAACTGAACTTTTTGCTTGGAAATTAAATAACAGATTTCTCTGAGTTTGGCCCTCTCTGGTGACGTCAATAAGAGCTACGACTTCAAAATTCTTTCACATCGGTTTGAATTTTATCGATACCTGTCGAACAACATAAATTATATAACAATATAAGACATGATTATTTGTTGCATTTTTGTCTACGGAGCAAAGCACTGTGCATCGTGGCCCATGCCAAAAATTGCATGTTTCTGGTTTAGATACTTAAATATTTTTTATTTTAACTAGCTAACTAGCTAAAGTTAAAAATATAAAAATAAGAAAATTCCTTTTATTCTTTTGATTTAATAACTGGAAAAATTTACAATATTTTACATCTAAATTTTCGCAAGATAATTTGCAATCCACCCTGAGCTCCGCTACTTACACAGAAAAAATAGACAAGAATTATATTCAATGAAATCACGTTATTGAAAAAAATATGAATTTCAATAACATTTGTTATTAACTTTCTTTTCTTTTCATACATAAGTACTTAAAACAAGTTTTATCTCACAAAAAAATAAATGGGATATGGCTCGGCTGTAGAGGGCATGCCTTATGTCCGGCAAGTCTGGGATCATATCCCAGCCATGTCCACATATTTTTTAATTTATATATTTTTTTCTTTTGTAATAATTTTGTTATCTCTAAGAAGTTTTTATCCAAGCTTGAGGTCTTTTTTAATAAATTAAGTAAAGTGCGACTTTGACTCGCACACGAAGGGTTCCGTATGAATACACATATAGCCAATTTCTTCAATGTGCTTTTTTGGTTAATTTATTTTAATTTATTTTTTGTTAAGTATTTTTCGTTGTTTTTGGCGATTTTTTTACCCTTTTTAATTTTCGTGATTTTTTCTGGCGATTTGTCGTTTATTGCAATTTTGTTGTTTTTTGCCGATTTTTTTTAGTTTTGGCGTTTTTTTGGGTTTTGGCGTTTTTTCCACTATATTGCTAGTTTTAGCGACTTATTTTAGTTGTGGCGATTTTTTTCAGTTTTGTCATTTTTTTAGGTTTAGTTGATTTTCTTCGGTTTTTGGTGATTTTTTTAATTTTAGCGATTTTTTTGGTTATGACACTTTTTTCGTTCCGGCTATTTTTTTCGTTTTTTTTGACGATTTTTGTTTTTTTGCAATTTTTTTCCTTGTTTTTTTGCGGTTTTTTGGTTCTGGCGCTTTTTTGTTTTTTCGCTTTTTGACGATATTTTTTGTTTTAGCGATTTATTTTAGTTTTGGCGCTTTTTTCAGTGTTGGCGTTTTTTGGTTTTGGGGACTTTTTTTTGGTTTTCTTGTAATATTTTTAATTTAAGCGATTTTTTTTTGTTTTCACACGTTTTTCCGTTTTGGAGTTTTCTTTGGTTTTTGCCGATTTTTTTTTTTAGTTTTGGCGCTTTTTTTTGGTTAGGCGCCTTTTTCGTTTAGGTGATTTTTTATTTTCATTTTTGGCGATTTTTTTGTTTTTTGATAAATTTTTAGCTTTAACGATTTTTTTTATGTTGTAGTGCTTTTTTCGTTTGCCGACTTATATCGGTTTTTAACGGTTTTTTTAGTTTTTTGGCGATCTTTTTAGTTTTGGTGATATCTTGCGTTTTAGCGATTTTTTGAATTTTGGTGCTTTAATTCTTTAAACGCTTTTTTATTTTAGCGTTTTTTTCGTTTTGACATTTTTTTTAATTTTGAATTTTTTTAGATTTAGCGTTTTTTAAAATTTCAAAATTTTACATCTTACAGTTTCCAAGATACAGCATATTGTCTAAATTACATAGTCAAAATTACATTAACTGATAGAATACCCTTTCATTTTTATTGTTTTAAATATCGGTGTTAATTGGTGTAGTCAATTCTACAGACTACACCAATTAGTACTTTGAAAATTTAAAGTGTCTATATATAAGTGTCTGCATATTACATTAGTATTTCAACATGTTGGGTTGCTCGCTTTAGAACACCCTTTAATTTTGAGCTGTCATATATTTGTTGTTATAGCGGTCAAAGTTTTACATATTCTGTGAAAATTTCAGGTCCGTAGCTCTTACGCTCCCAAGAAAACATTACATTCGTATTTCAAAATTTTTCGTTGCTCGCTTTAGAACACCCTTTAATTTTTAACTATCATATATTTGTTGTTCTAGCGGCCAAAGCTCTACATATCCTGTGAAAATTTCAGGTCCTTAGCTCTTACGTTTCCCGAGAAAACAGCCTGTGACAGACAGACGGACAGACAGATGGACAGCGCAGCGAAATCAATAGGGTTCCTTTACACTTTTGGTGTATCGGAACCCTAATAAAAATGAACAATATTTATTTATATAATCGATATTTCGACACGCCTTTGGATGTCTTCTTCAGGAGAAATAATTGTTAAATTCAATAATTATTTCTCCTGAAGAAGACACCCAAAGCGTGTCGAAATATCGATTATATAAATAAATATTGTTCATTTTTATTTAAAAAGACCTCAAGCTTGAATAAAAACTTCTTAGATATTATTTAAAGGTCAATTAAAATTCTGACTATCATTAATTTTGTGAATCTAAATTGATTATTAGGCTAAGGTTCGTAACGTTATATTCAGAAAGAATTGGGTATGATTAATATTCCAAGGAACAATGGAAAAATTAACATCAACTTAATTTTTCAACGTACACAGCAGAACAGAGTAGCGCCACTTTCGGAAGCCGCTACACTTCCATCGTCAGTGCTCACGTGTATTTGCTATCACCACTTGTCAGGTGGCTCTGTTGAATGTGATTTTAATTCTTATATATACAACTTTTTCGCGAAAATTGAATACGAGAATTAAATCACTCTCAAGCTGATATTAAAGTGCACTTTCCCAGCGTTGCCATCGGTTTATTTTTCTTCATTCCCATTTTTCTGATTTTTGTTCTACTCAAGACAAACTTTTTTGGTTTGATTTTATACTTAAGTATATATGAACATGTAAACATGTGAAAAGCTCAAGCCAGTAGCTAATTGTTTTATTAATATGATTATTTCGAACGTATTTGCTTTGTGAATCTAAATTGATTATTAGGCTAAGGTTCGTAACGTTATATTCAGAAAGAATTGGGTATGATTAATATTCCGAGGAACAATGGAAAAATTAACATCAACTTAATTTTTCAACGTACACAGCAGAACAGAGTAGCGCCACTTTCGGAAGCCGCTACACTTCCATCGTCAGTGCTCACGTGTATTTGCTATCACCACTTGTCAGGTGGCTCTGTTGAATGTGATTTTAATTTTGTTATCAATATAGCGGAATTCTTTATCACAGGAAATTAAAAAAAAAGATTATAGAATACCAGGATTTTTGTTATCAAAAACGAAACTTATATTTTTCTGTGTAATAAAGATCTTACAAAGTAATCTTTTGGATAATATTTTTTGATACAGTTTAAGATGACAATTTTTGTTAGTATGTCGTTTATTTTGCCGGAGTTTTTGTTGCTATGCAACTAAGAAATCGAGTGGGCTTATGACGTGAGCTATAGTTCGTTTTTTCACAGCATCTTTCATGACCTGTTTGTTTATACTCGTTGCATCAAAATGCATACATGCTTTTACAGGTTTTCAAAGTAAAACTATTGTGGCATAGGAAATGAATAAGCACAAAGAGATTTTTAAAATAGACTCTCTATAAAGTTCAGCAAAAAATAATTATATATGTTCTTTAGGAACTACTTAGTAGGCAAGTGTGGGCTTACAAAGTATAAAAAGGGGAAAATAAAAAACCACAACCAAAAATGTCTCAATATAAAAACTAGATTGAAATATAAAAAGAATACTATTAGTCGATTTCAATTAGAGGGTTATATAAACTTCTCAAAGCCGCTTGTTTCGGTTTTTTTATTTGTAGATCGCTCTATTTATTGCGAGTTCTAAATGGCTTTAACAGCATCTGTAAAAAATTAAGTAAAACAAATTCAATTATTTAAATAACAAGTTGCAGTTTTATATTATTTCCATTGTATGCCATTTAACTATTTCTAATTTTTTTCTCGCTAATTTTATTTTAATAGCTGTTTTCTAATTATTTGAAGTTTAGTTCCAACAATACTAAGCCATAAAAAATTAAAACACGCTTTTGTGTAAGTTTAACAAATTATTTTTCAAAGAATTTATGATTTCATCGTGTTCATCATAAAATTCTTGTTAATTGCAAAAGTGATTGAAACAAAAAAAAAATATTGTAATAACTTTGTTTGCCGGGAAAGAAAGAAAGCAAAACTTAAGTAGAAACAGTAAAAATTTGCTAACAGATTTCTTATTGGATTAAATGTGGGTCATCTCTATGAACAATTCTATAACAGATGTTTGCTGCTGATGGTCCAAAACTTTTACAATTGTGTGATTTAAATTCAAAATATCAAGGAAAAAATTATTGTCCAATTTTTTTCAATTAACGGCTTGCTCAGTAAAAATAACTTTTAAATAATTTTTTCGTTATGTCAATATTTTGTTTTGTTGATTTTGCTGTCATTTGATAAAAGTACTGCCAAAACAATTGAAAACCAAAGACTAAATATTTATATGCATGTAAAAAATATAAGGTTTTATGTTATGAAATTTTGACGTCCAGCCATGAAAAATATAAAAAAAGAATGTCAACTTCATCTGTTATGGATGCCCTTGCTTACGATTATTAACAATCATTCAATGATATAAATTTATGTATGCATATGTAATAGTAGGTTTATGTGAACTTCTTGCTGCCGTTTTCCAACAGTGTTTTTGGTAAAGTGGTTGGTGCGTTGAATTTCAAACCTGAAGGATCTTAGTTCGATACTAGTTGAAGTTAGACTACAAACAGTGGATAAAAATACAAAATAAAACAAATTCAAAAATGTATAATCGATAATATATTCAATTATAAAATAAATTAGCTACAAATTTCCTAACAGAATTTTTCTAATTTCAGTTCATAATTTGGTTCGATTTTTTTTTTTGGAAATTTTCAAGTAAATTTTTTTGTTAATATCCTATTAAATTAATTGAAAATTTAAAAAAAAATTTCAACTAATTTCGTTTACTTGGATATACGAATTTTTTCATAGGTTATAATCTAAACATTTGTTTACTCAATTCTTCGGAGACTTTGTGAGCACATTAGGCTTTCATGTTGGTACAATTGAAGGGCTTAGCGCAATAACTCTTTAAGCCATATGAAATCAGAAATTGGTTTTACGTGCTCATTCTCTTGCTGGGTACTGTAGCCTTGCATCTTAGAGAAATTTTTGGATAAATTCCATATAATTATGCTTCGTATTTACAGTAGAAATTTTCAAAAACCATACACACAGAAAAATTTCCATGTAAAATCGTCGAAAACCCGGTTAATTTAACATTTTTCGATAGTGATTTTGCTTCATGTCAAATCAACATGATTTACAATAATCTTGAAAGAAAGTTTTTCCGTTTGAATTACCTGTATTTCATGTTAATTTAATATTCCAGTAAAGTTAAACCAAAATGACGATAATATTGAAATAATACGAAAAATCATATTGAATCAAAGAATTTTCGAGTTGAAACAACGTGAATTTGATATTGGACCAACACGAAGAATCACGTTGAATTAAAGTTATATCAAGCTGAAACAACATGACTTTAATGTAGCTATTTTATTAATTATTTTACTTACGTGATAGTCATCAGAAAACTTTTCGTTGTAGCTGACTGCCCCAGCCAAGATTTGAACTCGTGCCACCTGCATGATAGTCCACGCGCTAACCACTGCAGCCACAACAGCTTCAAACTTTTCTTTAGTTATACACTAAATAAATACCATCGTATGTAAAATGAATTTAATTTTAATTCAACATGATTTAAATGATTATTTAACATAAAACTTATTTGAAATTAAAGTTATAGTCAAATCAATTGAAAATGAAACTTAACGTTTATAACAAAATTGTTTTAACGGTGATTTAAGGTTGGATTAATAATTTTCTGTTTAAAATTAATATGAAACAATTGTAATTTTAAGCCAGCAGCAGTAAATTTTTGCTGATAATTCGTTTTTTGTCGTCTACATAGACGACACATGTAAGAATAAACAACAACAAGCCACACAACTAAGCCGAACAGTGAATTGTAGCAATGAACAAAGCAAATAAACATTAACACACTCAAACGACAAATTATACCCGATTAACTGACCGGTTAGTTTAAAATTGGCTGTTTTCGATTAACGGTTAGACCGCTTAATTTCAGTCGATTAACCGATTAGCCGATTAACCGACGTAACAAATTTTTTCGTATTTTGTAGTATTATAACGTATTTTTTGTGTGTTTAATTATTTGTTTCGTCTCATATACAAAATGTATGTGTTTAGAAATACTTTTCATACAAACAAATAAATGTGTTCAGTGATTTTAACTTAAGTAAAACATTTAGTAAAGACTCAGCTACTCTAATTGAACTTGAGGGAATTATGTATTAAGTTTTTGTTTAATAGTTTCATAAAATCTAATAATACTGTTGTCAACGATTTAATTAAAAATCTAAGGATTAGAATTAATGAGAGACGAATTCCATTATTTTATACCTCCACTCAGGAATATTTCCTTTTAGCAACAGTGTTTTAAAATACAGCAACGAAAGCTAAGGAACTCGGAAATAAACTTTTCGCTGAGCTCTGCCAGCATGAATTAGATGATGACCTTACAATAGAAGAAACTATGGATAGTAATACAAGAAATGTTTTAACAGAATTAACCGAAACAATTGAAAATGTTAAGAATCTAAAAAAAAAATTAAAACAGGACTCTAATGGCATAATGGAAAATTTTATAAGTTTAGAGAAATCCAGGAAAAGGACTGAGCAACTAGATGTTTTGTATTATGGATTGCTTTCGATTTCTTCAACATCTACGATAAATGAAAGAGTTTTTTCAAGCCAAGTTTTATCAAAACTAAAGAAATTATTTTTCTAAAAGATTGTTTTAGAAGATCTCCTTAAACTATTGAAATAACTGATATAATGATCTCACTAACTTGTTAATTTTTTAATGAATACATATTTATGATTTTTTTGCTTGATTAAATTCAAGAATTGTTATGTTTGTTATGTTATTGTTTTTTTAATAATAAATTCAGAATAAAAGATAATTTATGCAATTTTATTTGCTAAAATTACTTGATTTATGAAAAAACTTCATTAATCGGTTAACCGGTTAACCGATTAAGCCAAAACCCCGATCGAGCGATTAACCGATTAAAGCAGAAACCCCATTAAATGAACACCCTAATATAAAGTAAATATTTCTTACAACTTTTTCTATACTGAAATGATTTTCTTCATAAATTTCACTACTAATCCAATGAAAAACTTTATTAAAACTCATCTAATATCACGTTTCATTTTTATTTTGATAAAAATTTCACCAAACATTTGAGATAATTTCAGTGATCCGATTTAACAGTTTGCCTAAACTAATAAAACTATTTCATTATTTTGACGAAATTATTTTACAATTTTAATGTATGTAATTATTTTATTATTTTAATGAAACTATATCATTTTTTTATTTAAATTATATCATTATTTTAATACAATTTTTTCATTGTTTTAATGGAATTATTTATTTAGGCTCATTAAGTTAAATTGTTTTGTTGACTAGTTAAGTTTATTGATAATTCCATGATGAAAATACGTACGATAGACAACAAAGCATATCAGAAAAATTTTTAATGTTGATGACTACTCACAGTATCGGGCTCTTACTCTTGATTTTCATAATTTGCTTTATAGGCAGCTATAAAGTAAGTATTCTTCTGAGCTACTTCTACTTAATCGATCCTTGAGGAGAAAGATGGGGGTGCTCCGCCTATACAAAAATTATATTAATTTTCATCTAACATAGAGGGGGAGAACGTGTCACAAGACAAGTAACGTGACTGGTTCCCAAGTACGAACAACCGGTTCGAGTTGTGGAACTTTAAATGAAAGGCATCTGTCAGTTTTACAAGGCGTTGTCATTGGAGGCGGTCAATTGTTTCAGGAATATTTTCTACATCAAAACTAAAGGTACTTGTCCTGTGTTGGTTTCTTTAATACCAGTCAAATTACTTTAGTTTAAGCAAATATTTTACGTTTGGAAAAAAATCTGCTTCTATAGTGCGCAGAAAAAACTATATTTCATTTTCTGTAAACGAATTCAATGAAATAGTAAATATTTTGTCTAGGAACGGACCTACAAACAAATTTGTAAATATAGACAAAAATATCTCAACAATTTCATTGGAAAAAATGGTGTTTTTTTCAGTGAACAAATTGTTTAAATCTGTAAAACAATTTGTCTAAAAATATTTACAAATTGTAAACAAAACAATTTACTAAATCAAACAAAATATTTACTGATTTTTTTTAAAAATATCAAAAATATTTTTGTATGAATTTATAAAAGAATTAATCTTAAAATTCTAACAAATATTAAAGAAAATATTTACTGGATTTTTTGTAATATATCAAACAAAATTTTTGTTTGGGTCATCATAATCCTTTAAGCATTTATTAAACTTCACTTTGTTAAATGTGTTCAAGTCTGAATGTTTATCTAAAGACTTAAAAAAAATTAATGAGAGTTAACGCAACAACATTAACGAATTGATTCACTGAAAAATCTTCAGTAAACAAACTTGGTACAATCGCATTCCTTTTGCTATCATTATTGTTGTTGTTATTTATGTGTATGTCGTCATCGGGGTTGTTTCTTAAGACACAGTTTTTCTTGTTGTTTTTGCATCCTAAATAAGAGCCAAACAACCAACTAATTGATTATGTAAAGAACATTTACTGAAAATTATATTTATTTTTAGACAAACTTTTGTTTGAAAAAAATTTGGTGATCATTTTTGCTGTATGAGGGTGGATTATTTTTACCAATTTTGTACTAGTTAACTGATGCGTTTCTGTTTTCTCAACTCAGGAAGTTAATGTACCACTCCCATTTTTGCCAGTCTTAGGAAAAATACGTTGAAAATAATTAGTAAAAATATCCTGCTCGATACGTCGAATTGATAAATTTCTATAAAACCTTGCACACATAGAGTTTCAGTGATATTAATGTATTGTAATGAAAAATTCTGTTACAAAAAAAACCGACATCAATACAAAGAGCCAACCTTGCATGCCATTTCATATAAAAAATTTTTAAAATCGGTATATTATCGGAGGAGTTGTGCGATAATCAGTAATTCACGTGGAGACGGGGAGGATTTGCCGCACCGATTTTCGTACTGCAAGCAAACCCCTTCAAAAAGAAAAAAATATTTTAAAAATTGGTCCATAAATGAAGGAGCTTACGATAACCAATATTAAGAGGGAGCGAAATTCCCCACCGATATAAAAAATATTATGGGACCGAACTCCATCCAAATCCATTCAAATAAAAAACAATTTTTTTTTTAAATCGGTCCATAAATGGAAGAGATATGCGATAATGAATATTTCGAGAGGAGGATGAATGCCGCACAGATTAAAAAAATTATGGGACAAAACTGCAAGCAAACCTTTTCAAACAAAAGAAAAATTTTGACAATCAATTCACAAACGACAGAGTTATTTGTGGGAGAAAGCAAATATCCGCAACAATTTTCGAAAGGCAAACAAACCTTTAAAAAAAAGACTTGTTTCCTTGATTACACATTTTATTGACTAGAAAAGAAGTTGGTGCCACATCCACAAGAATTTTAAATATATTCGTAAAAGTACTTCTAATAAACCAAATCTTATGAAACCTTTTACAGTAATTAAAAAAAGTGGGCAGTTCTACGGTCATAAAAAGTAAGTAATAACTTTTAACGGCGACCGAAAGTAGTTACATATTTATATTTATTAAACTTCTTCTATGAAACAGATTCTTATAGAACTTGCATTACGCTCCCCTCGAAAAATTTACCTACCGCTTTTAGAAAAAAAAAACAAACTTAAGACCAATCTACAGGCAAATTTTTTCAAACAATAAAAAATTTTTTGAAAATCGGTTCACAAATGACAGAGTTATGCGTGTACAAACATAAAGAAAAGGTGAAAAAAGAAAGCACGGTTTTGTGGGACACTGCGTTGAAACTTAGTTCCTTACGTTATACTTACCTTAGAAATTTCCTCTTACCCCTCATATATATTACGTGTGTGTTCATCCGAACACAGATCTAATAATTTTTTATATAACATTAAAATTGCTTAGATAGTTTCAGAGAGGGAGAAATTTCCCCTTACCCGTCCCCCACATCCTGGTCACATTTTTCAAAAAATATATAGCTTATGTGTCCTTCCAGACTCAGATCTACCCATGTCTTAAATTTAGAAATCGCCCCTTCCCCTCCTCGTGCTACTATATTTGAAAAAAATATATAACCTATGTGCTTTTATAGACTCAGAGCCTATCTATGCTATGAATTTCATCAAATTCGGATAAATAGTTTTAAAGAAGAAGAAGAAAAAATTTCCCCCTACCTCCCCTCGTGCTCCTATTTTTTAAAAATATGTATTGCCTATGTCTTCTTTTAGACTCAGATCTATCTATGTTTTGTTTTTCATCAAAATCGGACAGGTAGTTTCAAAGAGGAAGAAATTTTCCCCTACCTCCGCTGGTGGTCCTATTTTTGAAAAAAAAACGTATAGCTTATGTCTTATTTTAGACGCAGATATATCTAAGTTTTAAATTTCATAAAAATCGGTTAGATAGACCATGAAATTCAGTTCTGTGGTTTAGCCGTTAAAGCGCAACAAACAAACAACAAATTTTCTTTCGCATTTATATTATTAGTTAGCAAAGACACCTTCAGCTATCACTGACAAGAAGCACTTATCCAAGTCACAAATGCAAATCTAAAAAATTCTCAGTGACAATACCATTATGCTATGTAACGGGTGATTTTATAAGCGTAGTTTTTTTTAAATCTAATAAAACACTAAAACTTGCATCATATATTCAAAATTTTTATTGGAATCGATAAATTGGTCTATGCCATTTACTTTTTAAAAATAACTTCATGTAAATGTTGACCGCGGCTCCGGTTCAAATGGTCCATTCGTAAGGTAAAATTTTGCACCACTTTTTCAAGCATTTCGGCCTGTATTCCATGAATAACACGAGTTATGTTATACTCTAAGGCTTCAATCGTGTTTGGCTTGTCCACATAGGCCAACGACTTCACATAACCCCACAAGAAATAGTAAAGAGCCGTCAAATCACATGATCTTGGCGGCCAACTTACAGAGCCATTTCAAAAGACCATAAAAAGTTCGTAACAAACGATGGACATTTGTCACAGAGCACGAATTTTAATAATAAATTTCAACGATTTGCAGTCGTTACTCGCTTGTGAGTTTCTCCATGATGAAATGGCAGAGTATACTGAACACTTTTCACTTTCACAGATGTCGTGTGGACACAATTACCAACCAGTGCTGCCAGCCCGAAAAACTTAATTCATAAAAAATCACCCTTTAGTTGTCACCAGTATTTGTAACCAGTATTTGCTGCTAGTATTTTTTCAATAAGAAACTTACTTTCCAAAAAAAAACGAACGAATTGATAACTTCCTCCTTTTTTGAAGTCGGTTAAAAAGTAGGCAGAACTACACCCAAACAAAACAGATATTCTTTTCGAACTATTTCCACTTGAGTTAGGTTAGGTTGTACAGGTTGCCAGTTTAAAGATTAAAAGCAGCCCACTTGGGTCCTTATAGGCCCCGTTGTGTTACCTGAAGCGGTAACGTGAAGATAAGTAAAGACCCTTTCTACGTTTTGCTATTCGGATCAGTGTTGAACCAACCCGACGATCGAATGAAAGAATTTATCCGTCTAATGTCGCAGTTTGATAGTCTGCTAGATCCTGAAGCAGCAGGATGCCCAATGAAACCACCCTTTGCTCAGAGAGAGTGAGGCATAGACAGAGGAGGTGCTCTACATTTTCTTCCTCCTCTTCAATACAATTTAATGATTTAAAAAGTCCAGGCCCAGCATGTTACCTTACCCTGATTATCTGCCAGCTCTCATCCTAACATAATAAATATCTCGCAAACAAATTTCCAGCAAGTTTTTAAAAGTTTTAATTTATAAATGAATACAAATTCTTTTTTGTCTTGAAATTTTGCAAGAACAACAATTAACATAAATTATTTATAATTAAAATCATAATAAAAAATTCTCTTCCAGAGTGAATGAAGCACTAACAAAGAAGCTCATTAAAAATTTGTGACGACTTCAAATAACAAGAAGAAGAAAAAAATAGTTAAACACACTCTAGAATGTGTAACAATAGAAAATAAGTCATTTTACTACTATCTAATGATTGTCATCCGTTAATTTAAATTATGTCATTTTCTATTTTGCATCTTGTTGCACCAACACACACATGATTATTCTATGGCAATTATGTTTCTTAAGTTGGTCATATGCATTTTATTTTAAGTGCCACACATCTCTATGTAAGAGTGTGCTAGTGAGTACGTCTGTGTGTGTACTTTTTTTTAATGAATGATCTAAATGTATATGAGTTTATAACAGTTTTTTGTGTTGCATTTTTTATAGTTTTTTTTTATTTTTATTTTGTTTTTCAATTTATTTCCGTTTTTGTTGCAATTTTGTTTTCTTTTAAGCATAAATTTTCTATTGTCTACAATTTCTCTTTGATGTTAAATTTAATGGCTGCTATATTTAGTTATAGCTGTGGCAGCAGTTTTATTTTGTAATTGTTGTTGAGTTTTTTTTCCTTCTGTGCAGCATACATAGTTTGACCTGCAATAATTAACACAGTTTTGTGAAAAAATATGTTTTAAAAGAAGCGTCTAATAACGATTGCCTAGACGTATATATACTTATAAAGGGAAGTATACTACAAATCATATATGAGAGATATTGCTGTGCTGATGCTATATTCCAGATAGAGTTGGGTAACGCTTATCTGATTGCCGTGATCAAACGTCTAATTTGGTTTTCATCCTAAGAAATTAATTGAAATTCTTATAAAGTTGTATTGAACGTTACTTTGACAAAATTCTTAAATATGATTCAACTCTAAGATGTAGAATGGTAAAAAAAGTTAGGAGTGTCGAAAAGGAAGAAACGGTACATAGTGAGATATAATAAAGAAGAACGAAGCTCCTGTCGCCTTCGGCCTATTTCGTATAGGCGCAGGACATCATATTACTCATCCGTAATACACTTTTGCCCTAAAAATATTGGATATCTGCATTTGGCCGTATAATATATCATTAAGTTTTTCAAACATAAAAGGAATGATGTATTTTTTTTTAAATAAATAGTCAAGGTATAAAAATTAGAAAATAAAGTTTAGTACAGTTATCCTGCAAGTAAATGAAATGCTTCTGAAAAGTTGACTATTTTTAGAAAATCTGATCTAATGGCAACATTTTAGAGTGGGCAGGTAAAAATTAAAATCCATATTCATTATATTAAATATACATATCTAATATAATTTGTAGATAAATTTTAAAAGTTCAATGGACGTTTTTTTATCTTAAGCTCAGTTGGGGGCAGAATCAAAATATTTGCAACATAAATCAGGCATTAAGGGAGGATCCAGCCTCAGGGGGTCACATAGTGGAAACTCAGTCGAATAATGTAAGGAAGAGTGTAGTTGATGAGATAATTTATTTTTTAGATTGAATCTACCCGAATTAGTTTAAAAAGAACATTTTAAGCATTTTAACGATATTTTTAGAATATAATAAAATAAAAAAATTGCATATGTGTAAAATGACCATAAATAAAATTGGTTAATTTTTTTGGCGATCTTTTTAGTTTTGGCGAATTTGTACGTTTTTGCGATTTTTTCATTTTGGCGATTTTTCGTTTTGACTTTTTTAATTCTGGAATTTTTTAGTTTTAGAGTTTTTTAAAATTTCAAGAGATCGCCCCTTACGGTTTCCAACATACAGCAAACTGTTTAAACTACATATTCAAAATTACATTAACTTTCACAACACCCTTTAAATTTTGGTTTTTAACTATTCTACAGACTACACCAATTAACACTAACTTTGAAAATTTCGAGAGTCTATATAAAAGTGCCTGTATATTACATTTCAATATGTTTCGTTGCTCGCTTTAGAACACCCTTTAATCTCTAGCAAGTAGTTCTTACGGCTCTCGAGAAAACAGCCTGCGACAGACAGAAAGACAGACGGACTGACGGACAGCGTAGCGGAAACAATAAGATTGATTTACTCTTTTGGTATACAAAGCCCTAAAAAGAACCTCTTCCAAAAATTAACTTTTCAAAAAGTAACCATTTTCAAGAAGTTCCATTTTCAGAAAGTACCCTTTCCAAAAAATGTTTTTCAAAAAGTACCATTTCTAAAAACTACATTTTCAAAAAAGTAGGTTTTCGAAAAAGTAAATTTACTTTAAAATATAAACGGCTTACAAAAAAAGTAACAAAATTATATATTTTTATTCTTATTTTTTTAATTTTTTTATTTTATTTATAAATTAAGAATCAAGCCTTTAAGGCCAAGTATGATTCATTTTCTACTCTCGGCCCCTAAATGTACAAATTTCAAAAAAAGGTACAAAACACCTATCCACTCATTTTTCTATCTTATTATGATGCTTTTGGAATTTTGTGTCTACCTTTCTTAGATTCGGAGATATAAGAATACCGAGTTTACCCGTTTTTACCCCTTTTAATCCCGTTAGAATTGAAGTTTTAAAAAATTCGTTCTTAGAGAATATATACAAACATATGCATTCAGTATGTGTATCAATGTGGATAAAAACTAGTTGTATGGAAAAAAGTACCAAAAAGGGCTACCAATTTTGCCCATTATATTATATTCAAATTTGAAAAGGCACAAAACTGTTTGAGGGCTTTTTAAGGACAGAAGAATGAATTTCAAGTTTAGTTTCTAACTTTATTACTTTAGGAGATAAACTGTTAACAAAAAAGTACCAAAATTATATTTTCACCCTTTTTCGGCCCCTAAATGTACAGATTTTAAAAAAGTTTCAGACACCTGTCCGCTCATTTTTCTATCTTACCATGATACTTTTAGAATTTTATGTCTACCTTACTTAGATTCGAGGATATAAGGTTACCGATTTCACCCGTTTTTACCCCTTTTAATTCCCTTAGAATTAAAATTTTCAAAAATCCTTTCTTAGTGAAAATATACAAACATATTCATTCACTATGTATATCAATTTGCATAAAAAATAGTTGAATGGAAAAAAGTACCAAAAAGAGCTACCAATTTTACCCATTTTATATTCGAATTACAAGAAGTACCAAAATGTGTTTCTATCTTCATTACTTTAGGAGATAAACGTTTAACAAAAAAAGTACCAAAATTATATTTTTACCCTTTTTCGGCCCCTAAATGTAAAAATTTCAAAAAAGTACCAAACACCCATCTGCTTATTTTTTGATCTTATTATGCTGTTTTTGGAATTTTATGTCTTCCTTAGTTAGATACGGAGATATAAGGTTACCGAATGTAACCGTTTTTACCCCCTTAGCGTTTGAATTTCCCAAAACCCCGTCTTAGTGGATCTATACATCCTGAGGGGAGCCCACATACGAAATTTCAACTTTTTAGCTTTAGTGGTTTGGGCTGGGCGATGATGAATCTGTCAGTCAGTCAGACAGTCAGTCAGTCAGTCACTCAATAACGTTACTCTTTTATTTATATAGATTTATATTATTCTGAAATTTTATTATTTCGGCTTTTTAGTTCAATATTTGAATTAATGTAAATTCAAATTATTTTTATTAAGAGTGAAGTGTTTGAATATTCAAATCAGATTAGCAGAACGGATTAGTACTACTGATACACCGTCTCATCAGCGTTCTTGTTCATTTTTACCACTTATGAAGGTGGATGCTTTTTACAAGGAAACATCAGCTATTTAACTAATTTTTGCCTTGTGGCCTCTTTTCGACATACCTAGAGAAGAAAATCCTTAAGACCGGCCCAAGGCTGGCAATGACGAATAAGCGTTACTCAGCGAAGCCACTTTTCGACATACCTAGAGGAGAAAATCTTTAAGTCCGCCCTGTGGCCGGCTTTACAGAAAAATCTTTACTCAGCGAAGCCACTTTTCGACATACCTAGAGGAAAAATCCCTTAAGCCCGGCCCAAGGCCGGCTATGCAGATTAATCTCAGCAAAATTCTTAAGCCCGGCCGGAGGCCGGAAATGCAAAAAAAATCCTTACCCAACGAAGACACTTTTCGACGATACACCTAGAGGAGAAAAGCCTTAAGCGCGGCTAAATGCCGTCTGTACAAAAAATCTTAGCTACGAATGTTCTTACTGCCGTTCAGTAGTATCAGACACAAATTAAATTTACAAATAAAAATCTTTTCAACTTTTTTGATTATACATAAATAAATATTTATAAGAAATGTGAAAATTTTCATTAATTTTGGGCCCTTTTTCATAGTTTTTGGACTATATTTAATTTTTTAATTTTGGGCTTTATTTCATATTTTTTGGGCAATTTTTAAGTTGGGCGATATTTCATCAATTTTTTTTTGCGTTTTTGTTTTGGGCGATTTTTCATTCATTATGAAGAATTTTTCGTTCATTATGACGAATCACCCAAGAATTTCAATAATGTCGAAAGATCCAAATTAATGAACAATCGACCAAATTGTTTTTTTTTTATTTTTTTGGGCGTTTGTTCATTTATGTGGTTTGGGCGATTTTTTCATGGCCGCTTGTTCATTCAGCCTTTTTGGGCGATTGTTCATCGTAAATTTGGGTGATTTAACATAATGAACAATGACCCAAATAAATGGGCGATCGTTCATTTTCGTATTTGGGTGATTTTTCAAAAAATTTTGGGCGATTTAAATTTTTTTTGGGTCTTTGTTCATTATGAACTAAGGCCCAAAAATGTTGGGTGATTGTTCATTTTGGTGCTTTGGGCATTTGTTCTTTGAGCGATTATTCATGCAACCGAATTTAAGCAGCAGCTACTCGATTATCGTACGCCGTAATCCCAAAAAGAAAATTTTCGAACAATTCTACTCGATCACGTATGCTGTAATTCGGTCCCTGGTGTTTAACAAGATACCTTCATTTAGCAAGGGCACCAACCAGTACTTGAGACACAAACCTGGTCCAAGGATTCCCAAAAACGTGGAAAAAACTTGCCCAAAGTCCCAGAAATTATTCAGATTCCCAAAGATTTGTTATGGATTAGATAATTTATATTAAAAAATTTGCAAAATGCGTTATGCAGGAATGGGGGAGGGGGTAGTACAAAAGGTCCGAAAATACCGGTATATAATATGTGAATAGCCCCAAAGGCCGAATTTGAAATTAAAAACTTATATATGAACAAAAAGTTTTTGTTTGTAATAATTACAAAATATCTTTTCAATTGAGTTATGAGTGTAGTCAAACTGTATGGATTTATATCCAAAGAAATTGTAATTATTTTGGCTTGAGTTCGGTTTTAATTTAATTTTAAAATTTTTTTCAATAAAACTTTCGGTGCGTTTATCGCAAAAAATCAGTTTCTGTCGCGAAAAACGAGCGTGCACTGCATATAATAAATTAATAAAAAAAAGTATTCTAACTCAATTAATTAATTTCATTTCAGCTTCCAGATTATAATGAATGTATAAAATTATTTTACAAATAAGAACTCGAATATGAAAAAAGGAAGTAAATTTCTTTTACACCTAATATTAACACTACAAATCTTCTAATGCTAGTCTTGCCTTTTACAGTAAAGTTATAAGTGAAATAAAATAAATACCATTAAAAAAATTACACAGAAAATCGCCCTACATAAACAAATTAATTAGTACACTACTGTGTAGATTTTTATGGTCTTACTTTTGTTAATTGTGTTCAATAGTTTATTTTGCTATATTTCTTGCTGTACTGACCAGTTAAGAGGGCTGTTAACCTCAGCTTTTTACAAAAACAAACAAACGTTTTATAGAAAAAAGTACAAAGTAAAAAAATAAAAACAATAAATTGTAAAAAAGTCATGTTTAACACCATATTGTCGTGTTAACGCCTTAACAATTGCACAATCTTTTTTTTTTTAGAATTTTTTGTTTATTTCAGCATAAAATATTTATTAACAACAACTGAGTTAAAAAATTAATAAGATTAGCAAATGGGTATACTTAAATTTATTAATCTTATAGTCAGGCTTTTTTAGCCACAAGATCGATTTACATGAACTTTTAAGTGTTTTTAGGGAGTATAAACATATTATTAGAGAGAACAGACAGTTCGTTATAATTTTTCAATTATGCTCATTATATCTGTCTGCAAAACCACAATAAACCATGAATAAGCATTTTATATTTGACTGCAAAAAATTATTTTGCTGCTACGGCCGGCAGTAACTTAGCATAAGTGACGAAATTGGACTGGGCCTTAAAGAGCTTTTGCATACTTTAACTTTGAAAGCCACTGTATCTAGTAGTCCTAACTCATCACTGAATTTTACACTGATTTTTATGTCAAATAGTGCAATATAACTCGCTAAGAGGCAGTTAAATTTCATCGGTTATGCTATTTTTCGTTACGCATATGGCCCTAGCTAATATATTATTTAAGTCTAATATATTATATTACTCTTTTTTCAGGATACCGGGACTTAGGAATTTTGCGGGATTTCGCGATTTTTCCTTTTTAATAAAACACTCAATTTAAAAAGTAAAATATTCTGATTATATGTATTCGTAACAGGCTTGAGGGGGTAATGATTACAATTTGTAATTAATTACATGTTCAAATACGCATTAAATGCAATTTGTAATTGGTACACTGCAATTACAATTACTTGTAATGCGTAATTGTCTGAAGAGCAATTACAATTACATGTAATTGTAATTGAGGCATGATCAATTACAATTACATGTAATGGGTAGTTGATATACTAGCAATTACAAATTATTTTAATTGTAATTGAAGATCAACTACAATTACATGTATTTGGGCAAAAGTAACAGCAATTGCTCATAAAGTGGCAATAATTACTTTAACAATAAAAATTACTATAAATGTATTTTATTACAAATAAAATCTATTACTTATTAAATTCAAAAATCATTCCAGAAAATGTAACAGTTTTAAAGCTTATCTTATCTCAAACATTAACTGAAAATATCTAGAGCTCTAAAAGGGGATAAAAAGTAGAAAAATTACTTACATCGCAAAAATGAAAACATTTTGCGAAAAATTTTAAACAGCCCCCTAAATTCATTAAACATCGCTCAATGCACATTTGTCGCGAAAATCGCGAAAATTCGCGAAAAATTTAAAAATGGCAAATGGCCCTAAAAATGCTTAAAAATAGCTAATATTATACGGAATGGAAAAAACTCAGCAAAAATCAGGAAAATGACGAAAATTCGCAAGAACTTGCTAACATCGAAGAAACAATAAAGTTTTATATGAACTAAAAATCGGTAAAACTGCAAAAAATCCAGGAACTAGAAAAAAATCACTATTATCGTGAAAATAGCGAAAATTCGCGAAAAATTAAAAAATTGCAAACAAGCTCTAAATTGATTAAAAATAGCTAAAATTGTATGGAATGCAAAAAACTATGAAAAAATCGCGAAAATTACGAAGTTGCTCAAAAACTTGTTAACATTAAAAACATAGAAACGTCTTATAGTGATTAAAAATCAATAAAACTGTAATAAAGCCAAGAACCGGCTAAAAAATCACTTATCGCGCAAATAGCGGAAATGTGCTAAAAATTGCAAAACTGCAAACAAGCTTTAAAATAGCTAAAATTGTAAGGAATGCAAAAAATTAGGAACAAATCGCGAAAATGAAGCAAATTCGCAAGATTCGCGATAAAAGTAATTTTTTTTTGCCAGTTTTTGGTTTTTAACAGTTTTACCAATTTTTTAATCAATATCAGACATCGATATGTTTTAATATTACCAAGTTTTGGCGAATTTTCTTCATTTCCGCGATTTTTCCGAGCTTTTTGCATTTCTTACAATTTTAGCTATTTTTAAGCAAATTTAAGGCATGTGTGCAATTTTGCAGTTTTTCGCGAATTTTCGCTATTTTTGCGAAAAAAGTGATTTTTTTAGCCAGTTCCTGTATTTATAACAATTTTACCGATTTTTGATCACTCTCAGACTTTTCTATGTTTTTAATGAAGTTTTTGAAAATTTTCATCATATTCGCGATTTTTTCTGAGATTTTGGCATTCTTTACAATTTTAGCGATGTTTAATAAATTTTACGGCTTGTTTTCAATTCGGCAATTTTTCGCGCATTTTGACAGTAAAAGTGATGTTCTGTTATTTTTTGCTGCTCGTCAAGCTTTTGAGTATAACAAATTTAAGGGATTGTTTCTTATTCTCAAAATCTGTAGACATTTGTCGTCATTTTGGCTATATAAAAGTCTTCCAAAAATTTGAAAATATAATTGAGTATATTGTAATAAAATTAAATTTTCCTTGTAATTGTAATTGCAATCATGCCAACACAAATTACTTGTAATATCAATTGGTATGATTGCATTAACAATTACAAGTAATTTGTAATAGGCTTCCTATCATTACAATTATTTATAGTTGTAATTGGTGCTACAGCAATTACAATCAGAAGTAATTGTATTTGGTAGTAGTCCAATTACAATTACAAGTAATTTGTAATTGCACCAAGGCAATTACAAATTACTCTTATGTAATTGAAGTCAAAATGTAATCATTACTCCCCAAGCCTGATTCGTAATAACAACTATAAAAAATTAAGAAAGAAAAGCTAATTTTAATGTATTTTAATACAAATTTTAACATTTAACGGAAATGTAAAATATAAATATTGAAAAGACGACGTTACAAAATTAAAAGTTAATTCATTGAACTATAATCTTAGAAAATAAATTAGATACAACAACATTTAATCATATTGATCCCTTAGCGATTGAAATTTCATTTCCCTGTATTACTGAGTTATCTGTTGACCAATTGACGCCACAAAAATGCTCTTTGTCCACTATGACCAGGTATTCAGTAAGTCAAAATTGTGTTACCTATTCATAGCTTTTGTAGTTAGTCAAGCACAAGCTCGGATGATAATTTTCATGAAAGTAGAGATTTCAGAGGTACTGGGTTATCCGAAAAGATAGCTATAAGTGAGCCCTTAGGACTTTTATTTAAAATAATGACGGCACATGTTGCAATTGTGGCAGTTTGCACATGGAAACAAATATTTTATCATTGGCTCCAAAGACTCACGCAGCAGCATGGGGCTTTGGATCTATCCGCAAGCCACGGTATATTTCTGGAATCCACATTTGAACCAACATCCTCACACGTAGACTTGAGCGCCTTAAGCGGAAAGGTGACATAATATTTTGCCGAACCTCAGTTCATCATGGTTTATGCTGTCATTCGGCATAGCTTATAGTTCTCTTTAAGATATTGTACTCAGGATCGATGAATGCGTGTTGCCAACAAAATGAACAGAGTTTCCAAGTAAGCAGCCACTGCTGCAGAGATGTTATGAAGATCTAAATAGGCGTTCGACTAATTAAGGGCTGAATGGCAAAGGCTGGACATATCCTCACTACACCGGTAGCAAGAAGACGTGCTAACGTCTTAACCTTGCATAGCTTAAGCTGTTTTTAGACTATTCTACAAGCTGTTCCACTTCTGCACAAAATGCAAACCTGATACAATGTGTTGTTATTGCTTTTTTAAAACTTTCCATAAACTCATTAGATCAGGGTTGCATTTTCTACACAAGTAGAATGGCTTGTGAGATAGTGTAAAACAGTTATTAGTAGCTTCTACAACTAGCCGAGTTCTCAGCCACCATGCAATCGTAACGCATGTGTTAGTCGGTCTGATATTCAGGCATATTCTGTATTACTTGCAGAATAAGTGTTCGGAGTTGTTTTTTTTAGAAAGAGAAGTAACACAGTCAGGCAATTAATGCTTACCAGTTAATTAATTAATGTGTTACCTTCTTTGGGAAAGGGATAGAGTAGAGAGAACAGGTGGTGAAGTGGGAGCAAGATAGAAAGCTTAATTCATTTACAACCCTGCTATTGCGTGTTTTTTGTAGAGCAGTGTTGCAAGTCTCTCTGGTTTCAAGTAGAGGCATCGCGTTATTTTTTTTAAGCTGTGTAGCTTGTTTATTAGTTCTTTTACTTCGCCGATGGTTCTGATACAATACCGACGAAGGAGAGTGCTGTGAAGTGCATAAGGATATGTTAGTATTAAGTATTAATCGCTGCCGGTACTGCCAAACCGGTACTGCCGGTACTGCCGGTACTGCCAAAGTGAACACACTAACACACCAAAGCACATGAGAAAAATGCATGATGTTGTTGGCTTGCCTGAAAGTAGTCTTGAATTCATGACCTCAGGGTTTGTAGTCAAACGCGCTAACTACTCAGCCAAAAGTACCCTCAGAATAAGTGTTCGGAGTTGTCATAGCATTGTTATTATAAATAATAGTTTGCAACAACAATGATTTGATAATACCGATTATTTTCATTACACATGAAATACAGAACATACTTGTATAATTTCATAAGTCCACATGACAATTTTTGGGCTCATACTTCATCCAGGTGCATTCAGAAAAACTCTAGATTCCTTTTATATAAATAATTCTACAGTCAGTAGAAGTCAGCCTTCTGCCAAATAAATCACATAAGTACCTGATATCAATAGAATGAGGGGTCCATTTAACGACACTATACCAAAAACCAGTTTTCTCCTAAGAGTGAAGTAGAGCACAAGCATCATTCATGACGCCTGAGAGAACTCAGCCGAATTTGCCAGTTACCATAAACGGCGTATCCAGTCAGTTCATGCCCACTTTTACTACGAATACAGAAAAAAATTTTGTGAATACAATTAATTTTTTTGTAATATCAATTTTGTTATATCAATGATTTTGAACCTACAACGATTTTTGTAAATACAATTACAAAATTGTAAGTTAAAGGAGACTCAGAAAATTTTGTTAACAATTTTTTTTGTTGATTTCAAATTTATTTCAATTAATATTATTGTTATATCAGCAATGTGAACTGTTGTTTTTCCGAACTATCATAGTTGTTGTATTAACAATATTTTTTTGTACAATCCAATCCTCGAAGCGACTTTTTGCTTGTCTGCGAAAAACAATAAATGTCTTTGGGCGGAATCGAACCGGCGACCTACGGACTAATAGACTAACGTTCTTACCTCTCAGCTACAGAGCAATTCGTTATTTGCTTTGTTTCATTTACGTGTGTGCATTCATCTGTTATATCAACAATGATGATTGTTAATTTTTTTCACAATACATAACAAAAAATTTGGTTAGTTCAGTTTGTTGAAAAAATTTCTGTGTTTGTCGTATCAACAACTAAATTTGTTATATTAACAAAATATATGCTTGAACTTAAATTACATATTAACTGTTGAAATTGTTAGTTGCAGTTTGATGATATTTTTTTCTGTGAACGTGGTGAAGTTTGTCTATAACCACCGACCAGGGGAGTGAGAATGGAGGATACCCTTTGACATCCATAATACATATAAATTCATAAATTAGTGTTACAGTTGTTACTTTTCATTACGAGTTTTTTGTATAAGAATTTTACTTAAAACATTTAATCTAAATATTTCGGGATTCCCCGTGATTTTTTTGCTGAATCCCGGAACTCGGGATTTCTCAATACCGAAAAATCGCGGAATTTTCGGGATTGGCATCCCTTGTTTATATAGACTTTTATTTATTTATGCAGAGCTACTAACAACTAATAAAAAATATATGTAATTACAATGGCCGCATTCCATCAATATTGGTGCAAAAAGTTTGTGAAAGTTGGACATCGAGATTGCGTCATCTACGTGCCAACCACGGCGCTCACATGGCCAAAATAATGTTCCAACATTAGTGCCATAAAATTATTTCTTCCAAACACTAGGAAACATTTTTTTATTTTTGCCTAAAAAATTAATTATTGTAGTCTTTAGCAAATACTTTATTTAATAGTTTAACTTTATTTATATTTAATGTTTTTGTTTATTTATAGAATACTTCGCTTTTATACAATTTCATTACTTTTTACTGTGATGCAGTGGCATTTTTTCATATTGAAGTGAAATGAACTGAAATGTGAGTATTAAATATAAAATAAAAAAAAATTGACCTAAATTTTTACACTAGAACAGACTTATTCCAAACATCGTTAATTAAACATTTAAGTATTTGCTTTTGTATATGCTTAGAGAATTTCACGAGTAAATGAATTATTATAATTATTTTTCTATATTTATTTTCTTTTTGAATGCATATTTCCCATTTAAGAGGAAAATAAATAATGCAGAAACTTTTGTAAATTTTATAGAGTAAAAAGACTTGAATTAAGAGGAGAATAACAACTTACTATAATGATTATAATTATTTAAAGAATTGCTTACATATGTGACAGCAATAAAGGAATGAGAAAAGTTCTTAAATTCAAAAAAAGAACGCACGGTGTCATGGGACACCAGGTTGGAACGAAGTTCCTGTCGCCTTCGGCCTACTTTCTATCGGCGCAGGCCATCATATTACTCATACGTAATAGACTTTTGCCCTAAAAATAATGGATGCACGCAATTTCTTCACATATTTGGTTTTTTTCTAAATTAAAAATTCATAAAAAAATTTTGTTTTTAAACATAAGAGAGGACTGTTATATTTTTTAATAAATAGTCAAGAAATAAAAATTAAAGAATGAAGTTTAGTATAGTTTTCATGCAGTTAAATGAAATGCTTCTGAAAACTTGACTATTGCTCAATCTATTAATTGAAGCCTTGTATGGTTAATTGAGCTCAATTAAGGCCTTAATTGCGTAAATGTCCTAAATTGCGCAATTAAGGCGCATGTCTGAACAGGGTATAAGAAGGTTCACAGACAAATTATTCAACATCATAAAAATCTATTTAAAAAAGAGACACGCAATATGTTATACAACTACGTATAACTAGTTAATGATACATAACAACAACACTCTAAAACATTACTTCAAATTTAGGATCATATATTGTCTAAATTTGTGTTGAAAATTTCTTCTTGTCTAAAATTACATCGATTTTGTAGTTATTTTAGTAAAGAAAAAACCTTTCAAATTAAACATATTTAATCCTAGTGAAAAAAATTTAGCATAAAGTATAATACGGCTATGGCTGAATGGTAGATACGTCAGACTATTAGTCAGGAGGTCGCGGTTCAAACCTGCACGCAGCAAATCGCTCTTTTAGTAAAAACATTTTGTAATTTTAGGTCGATAATAATCGGATAAGTGTTGCCGAATATTATCGACCTAATTTTCAACAAAAATGTTTTAAATTGCATGACTTGAGATTTCCCGGAATTTTACACTTTCCGGGAAACGGGAATGAAAACATCATGCTCCCGAGAATTCCCGGGAAAAGTTAATTTTCTAAATTAAATAGATTTATTAAATGAAAATTGGTGAAATTTCGATTGTTTTATTAATGTAAGCATTCTTTTTAAATAAAAGTTAATATAAAAGCAATTCTAGAACAAATTTTTAAGAATTTTCAAGTGAATTCAAGCAAATAGAGTTTATAGTTATTACACACTAGGAGATGCTATAAAGACTAATTGGCGACTATATCGCAATTAGTTAAACATTTTATTTTAAGGCCTCCAAATCATTTTATAAAGAACTTGCCGTAATGTTTCTTATATTTCTTGAAAAATTTCTAGGGCAATTGTTATCGTTCAGCTGAGCTGAATCTAACATATCCTGAGCCACAGTCTGTCTAAATGTCTTTGACTATTCATTTTATTTATCTTAAAACATCTCCTTCAGGGTTTCAATAATTGCGCTGACTTATAATAAATTTAAGTAGTGTCAACTCAAAGTTTTTACAGCTTCTATGAGCTTAAAATTTCCACTGCACTTTCTAAAATTTGTTCACTAATTCTGCGGAAAATCACTCAAAGTTCGCTTATTATCAAATTATTTACTTTAGAAAACGATTAGAGAGCACTGTGGTGATTAAACGATATCTATTACTAAATTCATTGCGCATGTATTTTTCGAATCAAGCAAAAAATTTTCCCGGCTTAAGAGAAGTGGTATGAATTCAATTTCATGCAATTGCTATGAAATTTCTGTATAAGCTCGAACCGTTCACATTTTTTATTTTGTATTAAAAAAAATTGTATGGATATGTTACTGCTTGTTCCTTTCTTTCTTACAGTTACATTTGAAACAAAGACAAAGTTTTAGAATTTGTTTTTGTTTCAAATGAAATTGTAAGAATAAAAAATGTCCTTCGACATCGATAAACAGGGTATTTGTATTTAAACAGACGATGAAAAACAATTAGGGAATTCACAATGTGTATGCTAAAATTTGGAAATAGCAATATAGTTATAAATTAAAATTTCATTGTGAGAAACAACGCAAATCACAGCATATTAAAGTAATAAAAGTAACGACGAAGTTTGCCGAATATTTCTCACTACATATTTACATGTATAGAACACGAACTCAAAATACACAACAAACAAAACAACAACACAAGCACGATAGCGCTTGGTACTTATCACATGCCAAAGAAAAACCAATACACTTAAACCACACACAGATTCTCTATTTAAAATATTGCCGCATTGAAAAAAACATGGTTCTTGGACGTTTAAACTTTCCATCTGGTAGTAAATTTCATTTACACACAAAACAAAAACAACAAACTTGCTAACCCATAGCAAAAGACTAAAATTGAAACGTCGTTATATTAAGAAACATTTTAGAACGCTGTTGTGAATTCCCTAAATATAACTTTAAAAGATAACTTAAGCGGCCCATCCATTATACAATATTATTGCATATGTTATGGTACATATTATTGTCGTTTTGACCTATATATTATGCAATAAATGGTAGAATATTTTCAAAGAAAATATTGCCCAATTTTTCTAACAGTGAAAAAGTAAACAATAAACAAAACAATATTGCCCATCACGCAATTTTCATTATTGTACAATAAAAATCAAAAGTTTTGTGATTTTTCCCAATATATTGTGCCAACTTCGAATATAGCCTACACATTGGCGATATTATTGTACAATACGAAAAATTGCACAATTATATTGTGGGTGGGCCGCTTTAAACAATTTCATTGTGTAAACTTAGTCGTACAGTCAGTCAAACGAACTTTTGTAATATTTAAAATAAATTAAGTAAAGTGCGACCTTGGCTCGCACACGAAGGGTTCCTCACGAATATTCCTTTTTGCTTCGGAACCTTTTGTCATTTTGGCAGTTTTTTTGTTGTGCTTTCTTGTTTAATTTTAGTTTCTTATTTTTTAAAGTATTTTTCGTTGTTTTTTAGGTTTTTTTTGTGGCGCTTTTTTTACGTTTTCACTCTCTGACGATATTTTTAGTTTTAGCGATTTATTTTAGTTGTGACGATTTTTTTTAGTTTTGGCGGTTTTTTCGTTTTTAAGGATTTTTTTCGGTTTTTTGTGGTTTTTTTAGTTTTAGCGACTTTTTTTTTGATTTGACACTTTTTTTCGTTTTGGCGATTTTTTGGTTTTTGGCGATTTTTATAGTTTTTGCGCTTTTGTTTTTGGTTTTTGCGCTTTTTTTCGTTTTTGTAATTTTTCTTCATTTTTGGCGACTTTTTTAATATTTAAGTTTTAGCGATTTTGCAGTGCTTTTTTTCGGTTTTTTAAAGTTTTTTTTCGATCTCTTCAGTTTTGGTGATATAATGCGTTTTAGCGATTTTTTTAATTTTGGTGTTTTTTCTTTTAAGCGCTTTTATTATTTTAACGTTTTTTTTCGTTTTGAAATTTTTTTAATTTTGGATTTTTTTAGTCTTAGCGTTTTTTAAAATTTCAAGATTTTACGTCTTACGGTTTCCAAGATACAGCATATTGTCTAAATTACATAGTCAAAATTACATTAACTGATAGAATACCCTTTAATTTTTATTGTTTTATATATTGGTTTTAATTGGTGTAGTCTATTCTACAGACTATACAAATTAACACGAACTTTGAAAATTTTAAGTGTCTATATATACATAAGTGTCTGCATATCACATTAGTATTTAAAAATTTTTTGTTGCTCGCTTTAGAACACCCTTTAATTTTTAGCTGTCATATATTTGTTGTTATAGCGGTCAAAGTTTTACATATTCTGTAAAAATTTCAGGGCCGTAGCTCTTACAGTTCCCGAGAAAACAGCCTGTGACAGACAGACAGACAGACAGACAGACAGACAGACAGACAGACAGACAGACAGACAGACAGACGGACAGCGTAGCGAAAACAATAGGGCTACTTTACACTTTTATAAATCTGTATGTCAAAAAAGTCCATGTATTTATGAAATAACGTGTACTTTTAATTTTCCGTTTTCCCGGGAAATTTTTGAGATTTTCCCCTGGAAAACGGGGAATTTAAAGCGGACTTTTCCCGGGAACTCCCACCCGGGAATTCCCGATTCCCAAATTTTAATAACACTGAAATGAAGTAAATTCAGTAATTGCGATTTGGACTCGCACTCGAAGGCTTTCGTTCGAATACCATATTCATAATTCCTTTTTTCCTCTTGGCGATTTGAGTTTGTTTTGTAGACTTTTTTTCGTTTTGAGTTTTTTTATTGTTTTAGCTTTTTTTCATTTTAACGAATTTGTACGTTTTTTGACGATTTTTACATTTTGTCGATTTTTTAGTTTTACAGGTTTTTGTGCTTTTTTCGTTTAAACAATTTTTTTGTATTGGGGATTTTTTTAGTTTTTTTCTGGTGTTTTCTGGTGTTTTTTTTTTGTTAAGCTGCTTTTTAGTTTGTCATTTTTTTGGGATTTGCAATCTTTTCCAATTTTAGCGATTTTAGTTGTTTTTGCGTTTTTTTTCGTTTTGGTGCTTTTTGTTCTAGCCCTTTTTTATTTTGGTTAACTTTTTAAATTTGTTTTGGCGATTTTTGAAATTTTACCAATTTTTTTTTAGTTTTGCCGATTTTTTCGTTTTGGTGCTTTTTTGTTTTAGCGCTTTTTCATTTTTTTAATGTTGTCTACTTTTTTAGTTTTTGTGTTTTTTTTTGTTTACGTGCTTTTTTATTGTCTCAATATTTGTAATTTGTTCGATTTTTTGAGTTGTTACGATTTTTTTGCGATTTTTTTTAGTTTACGCGTTTTTTTGTTTTGGCGTTTTTTTTTCGTTTATCAATTTTTTGGACAATTTACTTTTTGGGATGCTCGTTTCATTTCTTGGAAGGCATATCCCTTTAATTATTAATTTTGTTTGTTTCAATTGTCTATTAATTGTGGTTGATAAGATGCACATTAATTTCAACTTCACATTACCTAATAGAGTACCGCTAAACTTTTAGTGTATTTGTTGTTTAACATTCATTACTGCTGTCTTTAAAATACTGCACTAACTGTGAATATTTCAAGAGTTTGCCTCTTACGGCTTCGAAGATACAGCTCATTGATATAATTTTATCATCGTAAAAATTACATTAACTGATAGAATACCCTTTAAATTTTATTCTATTTAAATTTCAGCATATATTAGTGTATTTTGTATAATAATGCACTAACTGTGAATATGTCAAGTGTCTATACATACCTATATTACATTAGGATTTTAACACGTTTCGCTGTTCGCTTTAGAACACCCTTTAATTTTTAGCTTTCTTTATTTTTTTAGTAGTTGCTGTTGTAGCGGCCAAAGGCACACGTGTTTTGTGAAAATTTCAGGTCTGTACCTTTTTTGGTTC
This sequence comes from Panzeria rudis, assembly GCA_956483635.1. Taxonomy (NCBI): domain Eukaryota; kingdom Metazoa; phylum Arthropoda; class Insecta; order Diptera; family Tachinidae; genus Panzeria; species Panzeria rudis. Next base: position 111,812,594 of record OY101449.1, read on the forward strand.
TTCAGACAGAGTCCGTAACAGACAAACAGATGGACAGTGAAGTCCATCCTTGGGCTGCCATTGCCACACCTGGAATTTATTATAGATATGTATAATTTTTAAGTTTGACTGTTACCCCTGAAAAAGAACTGAAGCTTTTGTAATAAGAAATTTTGCAACTCCCTTGTGATTATATATATTTATTTTATTTTTAATTCAATCATTTACATGATGTAAATAAATACAGCAGATCCATTGTTGTAGTTTTTTTAATATTATTTTTACCACTGAATTTAACATGTTGCCATGTAAGTATGTAGTTAATATGAAACAAACCCTCTTGTGATCATCTGATATCATGAGTCGTTGAAATAAATTAAAATGACGTTTCACTCTCGCCTACATTGTTTGAAAGTTAAATAAAAAGAGAATTTAATGCATAAAAGAAACTTAAAAATTGAATACAGATAATATCACAACAACAGCAACAAACAGCAAAATAATGATGTTGATCATGTCTTGACATCCTTTTCCGTTCTCAATATTTTCTTTTTTCTTTTTGTATTTTCTGTTCATTTGGGCTGTTTTGACTTTTAAATACTTGAAGGCCCTTGAGCTTGATAAACGTTGATGTCGACGACCACGCATAATTTACACACGAACAAAAATTCTTCAAGTCCGCTACAACAACAAAATTCTCCTTCTTGCAGTTATTGTTTTGTAAAGTACAGTTATTGTGAATAAAAACTGACACAAATACATATTCGCATAAATGGCGAAATGAAGGAAAAGTAAACGTGCATGTAAAGAAAACAAATAAATAAGAGCGGTTTAAAAGACCGTCTGCATTTTAGTCGGTCAATAACGGGAATAAGTTATTTTTAATAAAAAAAAAAAATAAATAAAGAAGACGCATTTGAAGAAGCAGCAACAAAAAAACCAGACTGACAGACGGACTAACTGACTGACTGACTGATACCATAAAAGCCGCTATGGATACTGACACCATTATGAGTACACAGCTACAATTATTCATGGGTGCGACGACATTTTAAGCATTTAATACATGTCGTTTGTTTTCTTTGAATATTTGCCAGCCAGCTTTGAGCGTTAACAAAAGCACTAATATTTTACTTAGGAAGTTCCATGTGAAGTAGGTTTTCATGCACCTACAGTTATTGCATAATTAAATGTACGAGGGTGGTCGGTCCCGGTAACAACCTAAATAACAAACTCTATCTTTTTTATTACAGCGACCCATCCTTACAGCTAGCTGTTCGTATGGTGTATGCCTAAGCAGAGTAGGGAAATAAACAAAACGAAACGTTTGCTTTGGTTTTGTTTTGTATTTTTCAACGAGTAAAACGAAAACAAAACAAAAGCAATCACACGAATTTTCCCATTTTCTTTTATATTGTTTTAACTTGTGTTCACTAAATGTACATTAACTTAAATGTACGCAGTTAGAAAAATATGAGAACAAAATTGAAAAGTTTTAAGAAAATACGTTTGCAAACGTTTTCCGATTGATTTGCTCATCATAGTAGAGAATGTGTTAGTGTATTTATGGTAAACACAATGAACCATTCAACAAAATACATTTCTGATTTTGTTTTGTTTGCAATTGTAGGGTTGAAACGGGATGTTAAAGCAAGCAGGGAATTTTTACGTTTGTCATGCACGATATTTGTCGATTATAGTTTCTTTTAAGACAATCTAACAGAAAACGTACTCAAAGAATGGATAAAAAAACTACCCAACTGGCCATGTCAACTAACCAAATGAATTTCTTGTGGACATTGTCGGTCAGTCTGTCACCAGTTTGAATCATATTGATATATTCCTGCTTGCTAAAATTGAGCGAAATTGAGCTGTTACAATGTCTATTAAAACTTCTTGTATTAAATACTCTCTGAGCGACAAATTTCTCCAATTGTTATTGTTGAACACGTGTAAAAAAGAAACAAACAAAAAATGTAATGGGGAAATTTCTGAGGATGATGGCATTTACATGGTCATTAATGAAAAGATGGGTGACAGTTTCGTTGTTGTTGTCAGGTATGAACTTAGCGGCCATTTGTTGGAAAATGTCCTAACTGATCTGTTTGAGCTGTCAACAACTAAAGGACATGGCCAACCGGGTAGTTTTGTTTGCAATCTTTGTCACTGCAAAAGTATTTGTCTTGGTTTTGCTCATGTACGAAACGATTAAAAATATTTTAAAACAGGGGTGCCCAAAAGTTTCTTATGGAATAGCAAACACCAAACATTTAAAGAAAAACAAATTTTTATTCAATATTTTTTGTTGTAAAAATCAATGTATACAAAGAAAAAAAAAATATTTCATATATTTATTTGTTGTTGCCTTACACTTGCCTGTATACAGTGAAGAACGACAAAAAACTAATACGAAAAAGTTGTTTGTGTATTTCGTATTGCTAGTGCTGAGTGCTGTATGTGTGTATTAAAACACACATCCAAACACACGTATTGCTACCCAGCGGTTAAACTTACGAGGCATTCACAAAACAGGCCTTTTTACTGGCCATCCAAGACCTGAATTTAAGATCCAAAAGTAGTTCTTTTCTGCCTTCTCAGGCAGGCCTTCTAGAAGACCTCTACACTAGTTTCTTTTGGAAGGAGTATTCTGTTTTCAGATTTTTCGTTTTGTTTAATAAAAAGTGTTCTTTAGAAATAACAGACATTTATTCTCGTATTCTTTTTTCGCAAATAATTTGTTTATAAAACTGAAATTAACGCACAAGAGGCATCATACATGCTGCTATTATGCCGTTTATGTCGCAGCTACTACATCATATTCAATTCTTTAAAAATAAATACATGAAATTTAGCCTCCCTCATATGTATGTTTAAAAAATTACTTTGGATGAAAAGGAGTTCGAAATAAATAAAACATCACGATAATCAAAAATATAGAAGCCGCTTTAAAAGTACCCAGATTAAAAAATGTATACCTCCATATCTTTTTTAACAGACCTTCCTCTCAGACCAGGCATTCTATCAGGCCTGCTGAGTAATGGGTCGAGGAAGGCCTTGGATCATTGCGGATATCGCGTGTAAAAAAGAAAGGAGTATGTAATGGGAGTGGAAGTACTACAGACTGCTAAATAAGGCCTATATAAGGCCTCTTTACTCCTTCCATTTACCGCTGGGTAGTGCTGAGTGCTGTATGTGTATTAAAACACACATCCTATAGCTCAGTGCTTTTACAAAAACAAATGAGCACCAAGCGCATATGGCTTGGGCAACGCTGCTTTAAAAGTTTGTGTCTTCATATGAAACGTTTGCAAAAAGTTTTGTTTGTTTGCACACTCTTTGCCTAAGTCAAAGTTCAAACGATTCTTTGATTCAAAGTTCAAACGATCTTGTTCAGACGATGAAAGTCTTATCGCTTAATTGTTTCTTTCTTTTGAGTGATTGTGTACGCAATGTGAACGAATGCGTGCGTTTTTCATATTACGATTGAGAAAGCAAAACGAATTGCATGAGTACATGAGTTTGTGTACCCGTTTCTTTCCTCTAGCTTCTCTTGCCTACAAAATAAGAAGCTGATCAATAAAACTTGCAACGTTGACTAACTATTAGGGTATTCACTCGAATAATGTTTGCTCGATTAATCGAATAATTGAAGTCAAATAATGTTCGATGAAACAAAAAATTTCAATTTCGAGCAAAAATTTATTCGAGTAATTTAGGACGATTAATCGAATAGATCTACAAAAAAAATTTATGTAAATTTCCTTTTATTAATTAAGTTTTTGTAGATTTTTTAATAAAAACTGTTCAAATTTCTGAAATTATATGAAATTCTCCAATCAATCCAACGTTATTTCATAGTAGTAGACCTCATGATCAAAGAATTAACTAATTTATGCAGTAGCAATAAATATCTTAACTGTCTTGAGTTTATGATCTTATTTATTTAGAAATATATTTTTTCATTATTAGAATATATAAAAGGCGAAAAGATTTGATTGTTTAGTTTTGTTGACATAATGTGGTAAAAACCGAGTAAATTCATAAACTTTCCGATTAACTCGAATACGTTTTAGCAGTAAAGCTCGAATAACTCGAACGAAATAAAAGTGTTACTCGCTTAATATAAAAACCTCAATTTCGATTAATTTAATAACCGAACAATGGAAAAGTCGAGTAAAATGAATACCCTACTAATTGTGCTAACCGATAGTTTAATGTTGTAAAGTTCGGCATACAAAACTTGCCGTTAAAGTTCAATTTAACTCTTAATCATACATTATGAAAAGGGCCGTAAGTGAAAGTGTTAAGTTAAATAATGGTGAAGGATTTCTTCATGTTAAAAAAAATTCTCAAGTGTTCACAAAAGTCGCTATTTAAAACTAATCGCTTTGGTAAAGTTATACTTTTGTTCATCACTGTAAGGAAAATTTAGTTTGAATATATTAACTGCTTTTCAATGCTATTCAATATTTATAAAAAATGCAATTCAATCAGCCGTGTAACAGATTCCGTTTTGATTCCGTAGTTGTCATTCCGAAAAAGTTAATTTTATGATGCTTTAGATTCCGTTTATTTTGTATTTCGATTTTACAATAATAATGTTTTTATAGCTTGAGGCGTTTGTTTTTAGAAACAAATCTCATATGGAAAGCATATGACAAAATATTTATTTGACTCTCCTAAAAGTATGCACGTTTTTAAGTATTTAGTGCAAATGAAGGTAGCAGAAAAATGTTTGTCAATTCCGCTTTGTAATTTAAAAGTGGTTTGCTCACGAAGAAAATTCTAGTTTATCGTTTTCTGAAGAAGCAACTTACGAAATTATAACCACTTCCGATCGAAATGGTGTTCTGTGACATGGCTGAGTATGTATAAAAATCTTTTCGGAATTTGTCTACCATCCCACAGTGGAGCAGAGTCAAAGTATTTTGTAATTAAATTAGCCATTTCTAAATGGATAGTCCGATCAGTATAAACTTGCACAAATACGTAGCAGAAGAGCATTACTATATAATCTAAGAAGATGACCTCCCGATATTGTTCTGAAGCGGATGTGTGAAGTCCCAAATTAGGGCACTTTGGTTATGAAAATGTTGTAAACGCTTGTTATTTTTTTTTGTTCCTTGCCCGAAGCAAAAAAGAACTTTATAAATATGTATGTCTTGTTGAAAGTGCTATCTATTTTATTTATTCGCCAAAGCATTTTGTGGGCCTTGAACCAAATGTGGAATATATGAGCAAAACCAGAAAAAATTAAATTTTGGGGATTTCTTGAAACTTTCTGGGGAATTTCTAGGATTCTCAGAAGCATATCTTAGTTTTCTTTTCTACACTCTAAAACATGACTTCAAATTTATGATCATATATTGTCTTAATTTGTGTTGAAAATTGCTCCTTGTCTAAAATTACATCGATTTTGTAGTTATTTTTTTATTTTTATTTTTTTAAAGAGAAGTAACACAATCAGGCAATTAGTGCCTACCACTTAATTAATTAATGTGTTACCTTCATTGGGAAAGGGATAGTGTAGAGAGAACAGGTGGTGAAGAGGAAGAGAGATAGAAAGCTTAATTCATTTACAACCCTGCTATTGCGCGTTTTTTTTGTAGAGCAGTGTTGCAAGACCCTCTGGTGTCAAGTAAAGGCATTGAGTTGTTTAAGCTGTGTAGCCATTTTATTAGTTCTTTTACTCCGCCGACGGTTTTGCTACAATACCGACGAAGAAAGAACCTTTCAAATTAAACATATTTAGTCCAAGTGGAAAAAATGTAACATAAAGTATAATACGGCTGTGGCTGAATGATAGAAACGTCAGACTATCAGTCAGGAGGTCGCGGTTTAAACCTGCACGCAGCCAATTGCTTTTCTTTAGTAAAAACATTTTGTTCAAAAATAATGCGTGTGTAATTTTATGTCGATAATAATTTGTAAGGTGTTGCCGACTGTTATCGACCTAACTTTCAACAAAAGTGTTTTGGAGTGTAGCTTGATAGTCAAGTGCTATGCAACTGTAAAATTTCATTCGCAAATATTAATAATCAACGATTTTGCAGCATTAAGAATAAATCTAATATGCACAGAACACCACATAACATAATTTTTTCAGTTATTTAAGAAAAAAATCTTTCAAACAATTTTAAATTATTAAAATCTGAATACACTTTTGAGAACTAGACATAATTTTGTAAAATTTTATATGTGATATGACTACATTTCTCCTTCAAGCGTGTGATGTTCTGGAGTTATAAATAAAAAGTTATTATGAAATATCTTCACTTTGTTCTCAAATCGTTATGCTTCTCTATACGTACACTTTAAAACATTACTTAAGATTTACGATCATATATTGTCTAAGTTTGTGTTGAAAATTTCTCCTTGTCTAAAATTACATCGATTTTGTAGTTATGTTATTAAAGAAAAAAAAACTTCAAATTAAACATATTTAGTCCAAGTGGAAAAAATGTAACATAAAGTATAATACGGCTGTGGCTGAATGGTAGATACGTCAGACTATCAGTCAGGAGGTCGCGATTCAAACCTGCACGCAGCCAATCGCTTTTTTAATAAAAACATTTTGTTCAAAAATAATGCGTGTGTAATTTTAGGTCGAAAGTAGTCTGTAAAGTGTTGCCTACTATTATCGACTTAATTTTCAACAAAAGTGCTTTAGAGTGTATATTTAGTATTATTAAATAGGTTAAATAGGACTGCTACTCTGCTGTGTCTATGCGAAATTTTATATCGATTGGATTTTCGGTTAGGAAATGGCTGATATATGTATTTCCAATATATTTTGATTATGTGCTGCTTTTTCTTTAACTTTGTTTTTAGCTTAAACTTATTTTTTACAATAGCTTATTATTCATCATACGATTATTCTGCTCTTCTGCATAATTTATTACATATGGGAAATTCCATGTCACATCGACTAGCAGTTAAAGCCTGGAAACGAAACACATTTTATATGTTATTTTGTTAATAACTTAAAAACCAATAGCAACAAAATTAAATTAAGTACAGCAAATTATTTCATATCGTTTGGCAACACGATTCCAACTTACATACAATTTCCAACTTACATAATTTTTTTGATCTTCTCAGCATTTGATTAATTATTGCGCAGAATTTGTCTTTTGGGAGCCACTCTATTACTATTTTATGAAAATCATGATTATATCAATTGATTGCCATCACTTAATGGCGAATAAAATCAAAAGTTGACGATAGATTTTAATGAAATATGTCACGTTTTACTTGGAACATATCAATCCAAGTACCTCTAAAAACTTACGGAAGTTTTGTGGCTTTTTTATTTTTTATGAATATTTTAAAAACCAAAATTTTAAAACAAAATGTAGAAATCTTTTTGGCACAACTTCTGAATTATCTCTGAAGCTAGTGAACAGAATCAGAAACATTATTTGCAATAATTAAAGAAAATTTTGTTGTCGAGTTGCGCGTTTTCTTTAAACTGAAAAACCCAAAATCTTCTCAAGTTAATGTTTTATTCAAAAAGTTCAAAATTGTTTCCTTTTATTTTCTAATCTCACTACAAAGAAAAACACCAAATTTTGTAAATACAATTAATTTTTTTGTTATATCAATTAATTAATTAATTGATTTTGAACCTACAACGATTTTTGTAAATACAATTACGAAATTGTAAGCTAAAGGAAAACCAGAAAAATTAAAAAAAATTTTTTTTGTTGATTTCAAATTTATTTCAATTAAAATTATTGTTATATCAACAATATGAATTGTCGATTTTCCGAACAAATGTTAACTGTCATAATTGTTGTATTAACAATATTTTTTATACAATCGCAATACTCGAAGTGACTTTTTGCTTGTCAGCGAAAAACACTAAATGTCTTTGGGCGGAATCGAACCGGCGACTTCTGGACTAATAGACTAACGTTCTTACCTCTCAGCTACAGAGCGATTCGTTATTAAATACGCAAATAATGAATACACACAAAACGTTATTTGCTTTGTTTCATCTACGTGTGTGTATACGTTTGTTATATTAACAATGGTGATTGTTAATTTTTTTCACAATACGTAACAAAAAATTTGGTTATTTCAGTTTTTTTTTTAAATTTCTTGATTTGCTTTGTTTCATATACGTGTGTGCTTTCATTTGTTATATCAACAATGATGATTGTTAATTTTTTTCACAATACATAAAAAAAATTTGGTTAGTTCAGTTTTCCTGCTGTTTTTGAAAAAAACTTTGGCGTTTGTCGTATCAACAACTCAATTTGTTATATTAACAAAATATATGTTTGAATTTAAATTACATATTAACAATAGAAATTGTTAGTTGCAGATTGATGAAATTTTTTTCTGTGTAGTGATGCCATGACTGATTAATTAAAACGGAGTATGAGACACATTATACAGACATTATTTACAGACAAGAAAATTAACAGCTAACTGAAGTTTTGCATAGTGTGTGCAACGGTCATATTATTTAAAGTTAAATATGTAAAATTTTGACCAAATTTTTTCTTTCATCCTATAACGAATATGTCATAACTTTTGAAATAAACATTTTGAATTTTTTTCTTTGCCATAAATAAATTCGTTATAGGATGAAGGAAAACATCTGACCAAATTTCATCAAAATCGAAAGGAGTCGTGTTTAACTGTTAGTCGATTTGACATGGGATTACCCATATGTATTTATTTTGTTTGTATTATTGCATTTAATTTCACTTTTTTTTGTGCTGCATTTTCTTCTTCGGTAGATATTGAAAACAATTCATTCATTTATGCAGCAATAAAAGCATTTAAACTGTCCAGGCAGGCGTACAAGCATTCTTGCATGCCTCAATGCGCAAGTGGTTTTTGTTTCACAGTATTTTATGCACAAATTTGCCTGCTTTTAATTAAAATAAAAATGTATACAAAAATGCATGACCGACAACAATGTTTCGATACCATTGCGCAAAATGAGAAAGGCGAATAAGAAACAAAAAGTAAATTTATTCAGATATATAATTAATTAAACACATTAGCTCTTCTTTTTTTTCTTTGGGAGCTGCACAAAACGGATGGGGATACTAGTTATTATTTTTTATTTTTTGATACGAAGAAGTACCCACTGAAATAATGAGCAACCGGTAAAAAGTCGTTCACATAGTTTATTAAGCTTAAATTTTAATTGAATTTAAATATTTTGAATGTGACCTTCATTGTAACACATCATCATATAAAAAGTAAAAAGGGCCAGGCCAACCAACAACACTTTTCATAATTTTACTGTTGTGGTTATGAAAATCGTTATTTCCAGGATGTATAGTATCGCTGCTAAAGTCGAACTTTTGTATTAAATAAAGCACGCTAAAAATTTGTGATCATTATCAATCTGAAACATAATTATAATTTTTTTCGCTGTTGGACTCCTTAGCATTTCAAGTGGCGATACATATATTAAGTATTGAGGGTACTGTTGGCTGAATGGTTAGCGCGTTTGACTACAAACACTGAGGTCTTCAGTTCAAGACTTGTTTCAGGCAAGCCAACAACATCATGAATTTTTCTGATGTGCATTGGTGTATTATTGTTTTGGTTGTTGTTGGACTGTTGAAGTGATGAAGGCATAGCACTGATTAGTTTGGCAGTACCGGCAGCGATTAACACTAACATATCCTAATGCACTTTACAACACCCTCCTTCGTCGGCATTGTAGTAGAACCGTCGGCGAAGTAAAAGAACTAATAAATGCCTCTACTTAACACCAGAGGGTCTGAAACACTGCTCTACAAAAAACGCGCAATAGCAGAGCTGCAAATGAATTCAGATTTCTATCTCTCTCCCACTTCACCACCTTTTCTCTCTACCTATCCCTTTCCCAAGGAAGGTAATACATTAATTAATTAACTGATAATCGGTAGTTGCCTGATTGCGTTACTTCTCTTTATAAAAAAGTAATGTACAGGAAAATAAAGCTTTCGTCAAATGATCATCTTGAGACATGAAGAAAAAAAAATACAAGCCAAAAACAAATAATAAAAGGTGTTTTTAAAGGATGTTCTTTTTAAAAATTAAATATTTGCATCTAGGTAAATTTGGTAAAATTAAAAAAAAAAGTTATTACAGCAAATTGATCTCTAGTGTTAAATATGCAGCCACTTGTTACAACTTTCTTATGTAGAACTATGCAATATACTTCCATATGTATATGCAATATTATGTTTGGAAATCTCTCTACTGCTATAAATATTTTTTATAAATGTTCGTATAACTATAACAATTGCAAATGCTTGCAAATTTTAGTAGCAGGAACAACTAACTCATACTATAATACTCAAAATATATTTATATTCTACTAGCTATACCCGGCGTGCTTCGCTACCCCATTGTTGTGCAGATATAGAAAAATTAATTAACTCATTTAAAAATAACCATGAAATTGGTTAGTTTTTTGGCGATCTTTTTAGTTTTGGCGAAGTTTTGTGTTTTAGCCTTTGTTTCATTTTGGCGATTTTTCGTTTTGACTTTTTTAGTTCTGGAATTTTTTAGTTTTAAAGTTTTTTAAAATTTCAAGAGTTTGCCTCTTACGGTTTCTAAGATACAGCAAACTGTTTAGACTTCATAGTCAAAATTACATTAACTTTCAAAAACCCCTTTAATTTTTGTTGTGTCAAATATTCTACAGACTACACCAATTAACACTAACTTTGAAAATTTCGAGAGTCTATATAAAAGTGTCTGTATATTACATTAGTATTTCAACATATTTCGTTGCTCGCTTTAGAACACCCTTTAATCTTTAGCACGTAGATCTTACGGCTACCGAGAAAAGAGCCTGTGACAGACAGAAATAGAGACGGACTGATGGACAGCGTATCGAAAACAATAAGATTAATTTACACTTTTGGTGTACAGAGCCCTAAAGGGAACCTTTTCCAGAAAGTAACTTTTCAAAAAGTAAACATTATCAAAATAGTACCATTTTCAAAAAGTACCCTTTCCAAAAAACATTTTTCAAAAGGTACCATATCTTAAAACTACATTTTCAAAACAGTAGGTTTTCGAAAAAGTATCTTTTCTTTAAAATATAAACGGTTAACAAAAAAAAGTACCAAAATTATGTTTTTACCTTTTTTCTGCCCCTAAATGTACAAATATCAAAAAAAGTACAAAACACCTATCCACTCATTTTTCTATCTTATTATGACGCTTTTGGAATTTTATGTCTACCTTACTTAGATTCAGAGATATAAGAACACAGAGCTTACCCGTTTTTACCCCTTTTAATTCCGTTAGAATTTAAGCTTTAAAAAATTCGTTCTTAGGGAATATATATACAAACATATGCATTCAATATGTGTATCAATGTAGAAAAAAGTACCAAAAAGGGCTACCAATTTTACCCATTATATATTCAAATTTGAAAAAATACAAAGCTGTTTTTGAGGGCTTTTTAAGGAAAGAAGAATGAATTTCAAGCTTAGTTTCTAACTTTATTACTTTAGGATATAAACTGTTAAGAAAAAAAGTATCAAAATTATATTTTCACCCTTTTTTGGCCCCTAAATGTACAGATTTAAAAAAGTTTCAGATACCTGCGCTCATTTTTCTATCTTATTATGATGCTTTTATAATTTTATGTCTACCTTACTTAGATTCGAAGATATAAGGTTACCGATTTTACCCGTTTTTACCCCTTTTAATCTTCTTAGAATTAAAATTTTCAAAAATCCTTTCTTAGTAAAAATATACAAACATATTCATTCACTATCTATATCAATTAGAATAAAAAATAGTTGTATGGAAAAAAGTACCAAAAAGAGCAACCATTTGTACCCTTTATATATTCGCATTACAAAAAAGTACCAAAACATGTTTGAGGGCTTGTAATGATAGAATAATGCGTTTCAAATTTAATTTCTATCTCCATTACTTTAGGAGATAAATGGCTAACAAAAAAAGTACCAAAATTATATTTTTACCCTTTTTCGGGCCCTAAATGTAAAAATTTGAAAAAAGTACCAAACACCCATCCGCTTATTTTTTTAACTTATTATGCTGTTTTTGGAATTTTATGTGTACCTTAGTTAGATCCGGAGACATAAGGTTACCAAATTTAGCAGTTTTTACCCGTTTTTACACCCTTATCGTTTGAATTTTTCAAAACCCCGTCTTAGTGGATCTATGCATCCTGAGGAGAGCCCACATACGAAATTTCAACTTTCTAGCTTTAGTGGTTTCGGCTGGGCGATGATGAATCAGTCAGTCAGTTAGTCACTCAATAACGTTACTCTTTTATTTATATATAGATGGTATCACAAGCTCAAAAAATGTTGAACTAATATCTCTGGTATTCCTTTTATTCTCTTATACTACGCATATTTATTTCGCAGCAGAAATTTAATTTTTTTTGTTTGTGCTACTGGCAATAGTATTATATGCTACTGGCAGTAGTATTATATGTTACGGGCAGTATTACTAAAAATAACTTTGTGTATTTTTGTTTATTTTCAGTATTTAGAATTACTGCTATATTAGTTGTCATATGCGCCAACTAATATCAACTTTTTATCAGTCGTCATACTACATATAAATTCACTATTTCATAAAAAAGAAATTTGTTACTAAAAATTGCTGTGCTGTCGTAGCATATTACTTGCAAAAATTGTTACGTGAGTTGATAATTTGTAGTAGCACATGTAAATAGTTATCAATTTGTTCTTGTTATTCAATAGCAAATCAGCAATTTTTGGTATAGCCACACAAACACAGAGTTTGTTGAACTAATATCTCTTGTACTCATATTATTTTTTCCTGCCACGAATAGTTCTCAGCAGCAATTTCAGCTTGTTTGCTTGTGCTACTGTCATCAAGTTTTGTTATAGTTACACAGACTCAGAGTTTGTCGAACTAATATCTCTTGTAATCATATTATTCTCTTGTGCTACGAATAGTTCTCAGTAGCTATTTGAGCTTTTAAGCTTGTGCTACTGTCAGTAGCATTAAATGCTAATGGTAGTATTTAAATTTTTTTTGTGTTTTGATTACACTGGCACACAAAAAAATAAAATAAAAGTGGTCTGTTGTATTTCACAGTGTTGCCAATTATTCGGGTTTTAAATCGATCAAATAAAATTTCACGATTTTTTTCTTGCTCGAACAGCCGAATAATTTTGAACTTTGATTCGATTATTCGAACAAATAATAAGGAAAAAATTTTATTCGATTAACCACGTAAAACCACGATTTTTAATATATTCTGTCACTAGCTTGAATTTTATTAATGGCGTTAACACACATTCCATCTTCAGCCAAACTCCTTCCCGGGATCCCGGGAAATTCTTTTTTATTTCCCGCTCTCCCGGGAAACAAAAAAAAATCCGAGAATAAAAAAACCCTAATCACGAATAAGTATTTAGTGCATGTGCACTTCAATGTGCCTTGTTTATTTTGAAAAAAATTATTTTAAAATTTTTATGAAATTTATTTGACATATTGTCATAATTTTATTTTAAATGTAATTTATTTGTTGGAGTTTAAGCAATTGTCTATATGCAGCATTTCGTTGGTGCTTTACCAACTCATCAGTAGACTTCAAACACAATTTTAAACAGTTACAAACTTTTAAAAACCATTTGAGAATTTTGGAAAAATAAAATTGATTCATATCGAATAAAAAATTATTTGCTGGGTTTTGCATAAGTTTCAAAGCCTACTATGCTTATTTTTTGAAAATCATTTATGTAGCTATTTGTAAATTCTCAAATGGTTTTTAAAAGTTTGTACATAAGATAAAGGGTTTGTAACTGTTTAAAATTGTGTTTGAAGTCTACTGATGAGTTGGTAAGGCACCAACGAAATGCTGCATATAGACAATTGCTTAAACTCCAGCAAATAAATTTCATTATTTTAAAATAATAGAACAAGAATTTAGTACAATCGGGATTGAAAAATGTAAATGTTTTTTTTTTTTTTGAAAATTAGTAAAATTTGTAAGATCTCATTTTGCATATAGTAAAATATTCACCATTTTGATAGTCAATTTTCACAATTAAAATTTGTTGTTCAAGAGTGTAGAGTTCCATAGTTAAAATTTAATTTAGATTGTGGAGTTTTTAGATCTAATGCACCAACTGTCCAAATGTTAAGTGTTTATATATTATTATTATTATTATTATTATTATTATTATTATTATTATTATTATTATTATTATTATTATTATTATCCATACTCCATTTAGGAGATTAATCAGTCTACGTAGAGCTTACACCCATTTCTTTCTACTGCTAGTGATATTAGCTCGATAAACGATTTGCATGTTTCAGCTAAGATGGTCCTTCTCTATGTTGTTTGGGGCCGGCCTCTGCGTCTATTGCCATGTGGATTCCATGTTAGGGCCGCATGCGGGATTTAATCATAGCTTTTAAGTAGCATGTGTCCTAGCCATCCGTATTTACGTCTATATATTACGTTCCATAGCATACATTACAATTTCAACGAGTTACGTTGCTCGCTTTAGCACACACTTTCATTTTTAGCTTTCGTGAAAATTTGTGGTTTATAAATTTACTATTCTCGAGATAGATTCCTGTGACAGATGGACAGGACAGCGCGCCGCAGCGCAACCAAAACAATAGTGTTTCTTTGTCACACATTCTCAACGGAACTTTAAAACTGCGCTTTCATTTTCTTTCTGTGCAGAGCTTAGTGTATCTGCATTACTTATTTTAATCCTTGAAATTTTGGTTGCTACAAATAAAGGAGTTGGTAATTAATTTACCTCAAAGCAATTGGCAGTTCAATGGTACTTTTAATTTTAAACAACAAACTCTTCAATTGTTTTGGTGCTGCTATTTATTTCAAATATTCTGAACCGAAAATAAAACTAAAACCACAAATACAATTACAACTGGTTTTAATCCCAACAAAAGTGTTTGTTGGTTAGAGTTTATTTTTAAAATTTAATGACAAAATTGTTTAAAGTAAAGTTTTCGCCGATTATGAAATAAACATGCTGAGCTCTTTTTCTTTTTTAGCATGCCTCATTTAGTGGCCAGTTAATCTGTTTTATAGCTTCTTTTTTTTTGCAAATACGTGTGTGTTTGTTTGCGTATACGTATTGCGAATACATAAAAATAAATAAATAAGTATATATTCGTATGGGATTTTATTAAAAAAGAAAACATCATATCATGCCACTTGTCAATTTAACAACAGCTGCAGGATACTTCGTATAACTTATAGGAAACTAAAATTTCATATTATTTATTTATTGATTTATCTTTGGCATCATCATCATCATCATCAGGATCACCATGATTATCGTTATATTATGGTATAAACGCACTCATTATATTAAGAATGATTACATATTGTGTTATATTGAATCCCATATAGTAAATATTTTAAGCGTATGCTAATGATGAGAAATTCTGTTTGAAAATCTACATAAAATATTGAATAGCCGTTATAAAGATGCATTTATGTTAATTAAGAATTTAAGAGGAAATATGAAGAAATATATATGCGCGTACTTTATGTGTCGTTCATTGTAACAGTGAATTATCTCCTTGTAATTAAATTTCGAGAAAACAAGCCTTTAATAGTGAATATTTTGCAGTTTTACTTCCGCGAGTAAACAAGTAACGCCATCTATAGGGGTTTTTGTGCAAATATTGGAGTTGCTTCGCTGTTACTACGAAAGGTATGACTAAATGTGATACTATTCTACAAAAATATGTATTTATTAGAAATATGGAGTTACAACACTTTTACAATAAACGACACATATAGCATGTACTATTTATGCAATTTGACAAGGCTCTTTGAACTTGTTTTTGTCCTAGTTTCTTTATTTAACCTTTGTAATAATACAAATTTAAAAAAAAACGTATAATATTAAAATTTATTTAGAAATGTTAGTGCATATGTTCGTTTGAGATATTTTTCGATTTAATTTTAAAAATATTGTTAAAAGTTGTGAGTTAAGCCGCTCTCGTTCTTATTGCTACTCATCAATAAACCTTCAACAAAAAAATGGCGAAAATATGAATTTCTGATTTGTATAAATAAGAACTACGATCATTTTCAACCGGTCCACCTAAAGAGTGGTCATAAACAGAGATACACATGAGCCCACAATATGGTCTGCCTGTCACATCTTTGGATAGCTAATCTTGGAGGTATCTGAGTTTTCAAGGTGTCTGTGCACGTTCCTTGCAGAATAGTTTTCTCAGACGTAATGCCTCAGAGGTGGCCTCTAAGTCACCACTCATAAAAGCATTGAAGCTCTGCCGATAGTTATCCCAATCTATGCGATATCTATCGCGCTTCGTTTTTTTAGGGTTCCGTACACCAAAGGTGAAAATGGAACCCTCTTCTTTTCGCTACGCTGTCCGTCTGTCTGTCTGACAGTCTGTCTGACAGTCTGTCTGGCTGTCTGTCTGTCAGTCAGCGGCTTCTTTCTCGAGAACCGTAAGAGTTACGGACCTGAAGTTTCCACCCAATATGTGTAACTATGGCCGCTACAAAAAAAAAATACTAAAAATTTATTAAAGGTAAAGATTAAAGGGTGTTTCACAGCGAGCAATGAAACATGTTGAAATTTTAATGTAAGATACAGACACTTGATATTTTGACACTTGATATTTTCAAAGTTAATGGTTTATTATACAGACTAGATCAATTAACACTGATATATAAATAACAAAAATTAAAAGGTATTCTATCAATTAATGTAATTTTGAAATTAAGCTGTATCTTATGAACCGTAATAACTAGACACTTGCAACAAACTAAATTAAAAACAAAAGGCTAAAGTAATAATTAAAGGGTATCCATTCAAGTAATGCAAGCAACAAGCAGAAAAGTAAATCGCCAAAACGAAAAATATCACAAAAAAGATGTGAAAAACCCTAAACAAAAAAAAAACTAACTGATACGCAAAAAACATCGCCAAAGTGAAGAAAGCGCTGAACGTAAAAAGCATCAAAACGAAAAAATCGTCAAGACAAAAAAAAACACAGAACTAAAAAAAACACAGAACTAAAAAACACAAAATTGAAAAAATACCAAAAACTAAAACTCCAAAATGAAAAAGGCCAAAACGAAAAAATCGTTGAAACTAGCAAAATTGAAAAAAACGAGAAAAAACCCAAAAACGAAAAAAATCGCTAAATTTAAAAAAAAACACAAAATTAAAAAAAAGCCAATATGAAAAAATCTCAACAAAAAAAACAACGCTACAACTAAAAAAACCCAAAATTAAAAAAATGCCAAAACAAAAATAGTCTCCAAATTGAAAAAGCGATAAAAAAAATACCAAAAACAAAAAATCGGCAAAACTAAAGACATTAAAAAACATCGTCAAAACAAAAACCCTAAAATCGCAACAAAAAGCTAAAAATCACCAAAACGAAAAAAATCCCTAAACAAAAAAAAAACTTTAATACTAAAAAAGCTTCAAAATGAAAAAAAGAAATATAAAACAAAAAAAAAACTAACACAAAAAATTCGTCAAAATTAAAATCGCAACAAATCGCCGAAATGAAAAAATCTCTAAAAAAAATTAAAAAGTCGCCAATCGAAAAAATCGCTAACACAAAAAAATGCCGAATCTAAAAAACAACGCAAAATTAAAAAATGGTAAGACATAAAAAAATGCCAGAATGAAAAAAATCGCCAAAAGGAAAAAAGTCGCTAAAACAAAAAAATGCTAAAACTAAAAAAACCCAAAATTAAAAAACGTTAAAACTAAAAATTGTCGAAACTGAAAAAATCACAAAAAAACGAAAAAATGGCCAAAAAGAAGAAAAAAACCCTAAAATGAAAAAAAAACGCTAAAACTAAAAATACCTAAATTTTAAAAAATGCTACAACAAAATAATTGCCAAAATTAAAAGAGTGACAAAACAAAAAGAAAACACCAAAACGAAAAAATTGTCGAAACTAATAAAATTAAAAAAAAAACGAAAAAAAGCAGAAACGAAAAAAAAACACAAAAAATAAAAACCAAAATTTAATAAACCCAAGCGAAAAAATCGCCAACATGAAATACTGATAAAAAAAAACACCCAAACGAAAAATCGGCAAGACTAATAAAATTGAAAAAAAAACGAAAAAATCGCAGAAACGAAAAAAATCGCTAAAGCAAAAAAAAAACACAAACACTAAAAAACCAAAATTTAATAAACCCAACCGAAAAAATCGCCAAAATGAAAAACCGATAAAAACACCTAAACGAAAAATCGACAAGACTAAAAATATTCCAAGAAAAAAATTGTCAAAACAAAAACCGTAAAATGAAAAAAATACGCTATAATCAAAAAGTTCCCAAAAACAAAAATAAATCGCCAAAACGAAAAAAGGGATAAATTAAAAGAGTGACAAAACAAAAAGAAAACACCAAAACGAAAAAATTGTCGAAACTAATAAAATTAAAAAAAAAAACGAAAAAAAGCAGAAACGAAAAAAAAACGCTAAAGCAAAAAAAAAAACACAAAAACTAAAAACCAAAATTTAATAAACCCAAGCGAAAAAATCGCCAACATGAAATACTGATAAAAAAAAACACCCAAACGAAAAATCGGCAAGACTAATAAAATTGAAAAAAAAAACGAAAAAATCGCAGAAACGAAAAAAATCGCTAAAGCAAAAAAAAAAAAACACAAAAACTAAAAAACCAAAATTTAATAAACCCAACCGAAAAAATCGCCAAAATGAAAAACCGATAAAAACACCTAACCGAAAAATCGACAAGACTAAAAATATTCCAAGAAAAAAATTGTCAAAACAAAAACCGTAAAATGAAAAAAATACGCTATAATCAAAAAGTCCCCAAAAACAAAAATAAATCGCCAAAACGGAAAAAGGGGTAAATGTATGTGTGTACATGGTACTCGTACGGAAAACCCTTCACGTGCAAGTCAAATTCGCACTCTACTGAATTTATTAAAGAATCTTTGGTAGCTGCCTGCTACCTGAGTCTTGAAATTCACCATGATTGATGGACTTTCCATGGCGGTTGCCACTGCCTAAGCGATGCATAATAGCCGTTTCGCTGCGTACTGGACAATCGAGTTGAAGAGTTTTCCAGCTCTTGTATGCTACCCATTCTTAACTAAAATAACAATTTAAAATCTTTTTTCCCAAAATAAATAAAAGAATTTATAAATTCAAATAAATCTTTTACTGAAAACTGACCAATGAAAAGTTTTTTTAAGCATTTAATTCAGTAACTTAAAATAGAACAGTTTTTTGTTGTTGTTCCTATTGTAAAAAATTAAGCAATTACTGCTTAATTAAATTGAAAAATTCCTTAGAACAAATGTTTGACTGAATAAAAGTTACACTTGTTTTTTGTGCGCGTATATCGATTTTTCCAAGTGTAATATAGCTGTTGTATAGGGTAAACTTTGGATGTGTGTCAATAGAAAGCTTAGATAGAAGCTAAAGTTATTTATAAATTTTATGATTTTCCTTAAAACATATGTTTTTGCTGGACCAAGAAAAGTCTCATATTAACACACAAATCATACATTAAAATAATTTTGCTTCATAAAACCAACAAAACAATTTCATTAGATTTTTTTCATTAATCCAATGACAATTTCACAAATGCGGTGAAAATTTCATTAATATTGTGAAAGAATTGGTTGAAACAATTTTATCCGATTTTTCATTAATCCAATGACAATTTCACATATCGAATGAAAAGTTTCATTAATATTCTACCAATAAAAAGTTTCTTTATAATTCAACGAATGAAAGTATTTCACCTTGAAAGCCCGCAATAGATTAATCTAAAATATTATCATAGAATCAGAAGAAAGGTCGTTTAAAATATCATATTCAAAGTATTTCACAATATTGATGAAATTTTCTTTGTAGTTGTGAGTGATATTTTCATTCAACCAATGAAATTCTTTCACAATATGAAATTTTCATTGGAATTGTGAAGTTGTCATTGGATTAATGAAAACAATTTTATGAAATTGGTTCATTGGTTTTATGAAGCAAAATTCTTTTAGTGTGAAGAACAAACACTTTTGTTATATAATTTATGCAGTTTTCCTATAAAATATTTATAATTTAATTAATTTTTAGTAATAAACTAAATTTTCTTAATATTTAATTACTATAATTTGTGGAGACCAGATAGGAGTAAAAATTTCTCTTGCGAAATTTTGCATTTATAAGTTTTTGCATTTATAAGAATAAGTTAAACAAGTGCAACAGCGTTACGTGCAGTTGACGCTCATAAACGTTTTGAAAACCTGCTGCTGTTTGTTGCTGATGATTAATGCAAAACCGTCTTTTAACTGAATATTTGTCCAACTATACATTCATCTGTCCGTCCGTCTGTTTGTTAGCCGTTTGTCCAGTTTTTAATAAATTTTTAATACTGAACATATTCTTCCGTTTTTTATTTTTATATTATTTTTAGCAGAGTTTTGCTCCATTGAAGGTTTCTTTAGGTCTTCTTTTGGTATCAGTGTATACAATTTTTTTTATTTGTTTGCTTGTGTGTTAGTACTTGGCCTGTTTTTTGATGCAACTTTAGGTTTTTTATGTTTTTTATTTACTTTTCTTGCAAAACTATATTTTGCGAGTACAATGGCTCATATTGATGCATTGCATTGGCTTCATTTTTTATGACTTTTCTTTTTTTAATATCTTTCCTTTTAGCTTCTTCTGATGTTTTTTTATATGTTTCAAATACTTAAACTTTCTTTTAGCTGCTATTTATTTCTTTAATGAATAATACGGGTTTTGCTGGATACACCATTTCCAAGGAGAGTAGATAGACACCGTAGGCTGCTTGTAATTATGAGGCGTATGCATTATTCACCTTGAATTGACTCTGGTGTTTGAGATTAAACGTTCCATATCAGCATATCTCGAGAAAGGTTCATCCGATGTCATTATATGAAAATCTGAAAATTTAGACTTTAATTCAAGTCGTACAAATATCATGTATTAGTTTCATCCATACTTTCGGAGATATTTAAGAAATTGTGGCGAAAAAAATTTTATAAAAAATTCTCAAATAAACAATTTTTAAAAATTCATAAAAACTCGAAATGGTCTTAAATCTCGCTCGCACGAATATGTTACAAAAAAACAAACAGGATTTCATTAAAATCAATTAAGAGACTTTACTTCGTTGACCGTGTGTGTACTACAGATGTATGGCAATCGCAATGTTTGTTAATGGAATACCTTCACTAAATTGTGAATAAAATCAAAACTTGTAGATCTGCTTTAATCAAATATTGCTCATTTTGTTAACAATATATCCAGATTTATCTTTTCGGAGAAAATACGAGATTTTTATCATTTTCAATTTTATATCAATTTTTGAAAAACAAAAATTTTTAAATTTCTTATACAATTTTTGTTTGCCATAACTTTTTAAATATCTTCTTAAGTATAACCCAAAATAATATATTATACAAGTATGACTTAAAGGAAAATCGAATGGGCATTTTTAGATTTCTTAGCTAAGCAAATTAGACGAACCGTTTTCGAGTTATGATGATATCGATCGTGTAAGCACGTAAAATTTTGCTGTAAAGTTTTATCTCTAAAATTATAATCAATTCAAATAAAGTAATATGTTAATTATCTATCATAAGTGCAGCACTAATTACTGTTACCCTGTATAATAAGAAATTTAATTTTTAGGAAATGGTGTAACATTTACTTGTTATTAAAAAGAATGTTGCTGCATGTCCATATGAAAATAACTAAATGCTTTCATGTTTGTATATTTATGTGTGTGTGTATTTTTGTTAGCGCATTAAGGCGTTTGTATTGTTGATAATACCGTTATTACCAAGAGTAAGTTGTTGTTTAGGTGAAAAACGGTAAAGTGCAATTTGACCAAAAAAAAAAAAATAAGTGAAATAATATAAAAATTTTTTTTTTGCCAGCTGAATAAGAAACAAACAGCAACATGCAACGTACAGTTTGTGGATTTGTGAAGACAGAAGAAGGTAGAAAAGAAAATGGAACAATTTAATGCTGCTGTTGCCAGTGTCAAAACTGTGCAGCACGTTTTTCATTCAACAATTTTTTATTTTTTTTTTGTAGCAACAACCCACAAGTCATTTCGACAGTCAGAATTGGTGCCCTGTCCAATTAACAGTCAGTCAGTCAGTCAATCAGTCATAACTTTTCCTGTATGCGGATTTAAAACGTGAGAGGTGTAGATTTTTGTCGTGTCAATGCCTTTTTTAGGGAAAAGGAAAACAACAACAAGCCTCTAGATTTAGTGTTGCCAAGGTATAATTTTTTTCGTCATATATGGTTGATTCTCATTTTGAGTGTACATTTGATGTTTTTTGTTTACCAATCTAACTAAGAGAAATATGAGACGGTAGGACTCATATTATAGCTTTCGTCTCATTTTACGGATCATGAAATAAAATTATATTCTACGATTTTGCACGGCTCATAAGTGAAGCGTTGAGGTGGGTACTACTCTCACCTCACGCGAAACTACTGAAGTTTCAAACTTAAAATGGCTCTATTATTATCATATATTGCACTTGTAAAAATATACACACACACACATATATTAAGAAAAAATACCATTTTTAACACTCATGACATTTTTAATGTCATTTTTATTATTTAAACTAAAAACTGTTTAAAAAAGTTCTTTCTTGGACGTCCGTTTGTCTGTATGTACGGATCCTGTGTGGTCACGATAACGACCGAAAGACTTCAACATTCGAGTCCTTTTTTTGTTTTACGCTTCAGTATAATTAGAAATAGAAGCCTATTTAATTTCACGGTCTAAATGAGAATATGAGGCGTGCAATTTTGGATTTTCCAAACTTCGATTTTTTACTTTTGCTTTCGTTATTGTTCTGGGAATGATTTTTGTGAAAATAATACACAACAAAAAATAAGTATAGGACTTAAAAGCACTATACGTATACTCTCTAAAAACAAAAAACTATAATAATCTCAACACGAAATCAAAAGTTATGACCACGTTTTTAATCTTGGGTTCACATGGAAAAATTATAAATTTGTATCTTGTAAAATGATTCTTTAAAAACATTTATATATGTGCGAAAAGCTAGTGAAGCCAAGCCTTCTTTCAAATAATACCAATTTTAATAAAATCTACTGATAATGTTAAAAATGATTATTTGTATCAAAATACAACATATCTAATACATTCTTCGAGAATGCGGTAGAAGCAAAAGTTTTTCAGAGCACATCAGAAATTTAGAAACGGATCATGTTCTCCACATCGTCCCTAACCTTCCGCTGTTGTTAACTTTTTTTACTGTTCTAAAATTTATAGATAAATTACATTTAAAAAATTTTTTGAGAGCAACGCTCAATATATTTTCTTAAGAATTTAATATTTTTTTCAGAGCACATGATATACATATTTTGAATTTAAAACAATTCAGATGTATAATCTCCGATGAATTTTAACACAAACTCCAGTTATTCACTAAAAAAATTTCAATTAAATTAAAACAAGACATAAATTTAAAAAATTAAAAAACCCGACTGCGTAAAAAAAAGAGAACAATTTTAAACCGTCACAGATCCTAAATGGGCATTCAAAATTAAAAATGATCAGAGAAACCTAAAGATGATTTTCAAATACCTGTCGATTGATACCCATTTTGATATAGTTCGCCAACATTTTATTTTTTTCGTGTAAACAAAATGGCGTCTGTTGGCCGCCATATTGAATTTTGACTACTGTCATATCTATAGAGACACTCCCCGTATTAAGACGAATCGATTAACGTAAGAATCGTCAAAATCGGTCTACGCGTTCGGTTTATATAGTGCCGCAAAGGAACACACATACATACATAGACTGATTAACACAATACTCTTCTTTGCGTCGCGCAGTCGGGTAAAAATATGGCGAACACTCAATACATTTTTTGGAGACAAACCATGATTGATTGATGAAACGTTTTGCAATATAATACTAACAAAGTTCACAAAACTTTTAAATGCTTTGAAGTACAAACCTACGCTGTTATTTCAGTGTATGGTTCTTGATGCAATTTCAATAATTAAACGGTGTAACGAAGCTCAATACACAAAACTGCGAACAACAACAATTTATTAAAAAATATATCATTTCTATTATTTTTCAAAAATTGAATGTTTATAAAACCAATTTTATTTGCTGGTGTTTAAGCATTGTCTGTCTATATGCATTTCATTGGTGCTTTACCAAATCGTCAAGTTGACTTCAAACACAATTTCGAACAGTTACAACTCCTTACCTTATGTACAGACTTTCAGAAACCATCTGAGAATTTACAAATATGTAAGATTTTCAAAAATAATATTTCTTCAAAAATATATTTTCAAAAATAATATTTTTGAAAATCATTTATATATTTGTAAATTCTAAAATGGTTTTTGGAAGACTGTATATAAGACAAGGGGCTTCTAACTGTTCAAAACTGCGTTTGAAGTCTACTCACGATTTGGTAAAGCAGCAATGAAATGCATATAGACAATTCTTAAACACTAGCAAATACATTTCATTTAAAATAAAATTATGACAATATATCAAATAATAAATTTCTTAAATGTTTATAAAGCATTTGGGATAATTCATACTTTCTTAATGTGGAGAGTCAACAGCATGCATTACGGACACGTCATTTTGTATAAAGAGTATAAGGGTATAAATAGTATTTTCGTATATAATGGTATAAATAGTATTTTCGTAAATATATGTATATAAAAGCCCAAATTACTAAAGCTAGAACCCTTGTATGTGGGCTCCCCTGCCGATATATACAGGATGTTTTTTTTAGAGGTATAGAACTTCGAATTGAAATAAAACACAAGAAAATCGTTTTAATGTCCATCAATTTGGCTTTATTGGAAGGATAATTTTATGCCATTAATGTTTAAATATGATTTCGGGCATGTGGCCGCCGCGGCTGGCTGGCAAAACAAAAAAAAAATAAACAAAAATGCGAAAACTAAAAAAAATCGTAACAACTCAAAAAATCGAACAAATTAAAAAGATTGGGACAATAAAAAAGCACCTAACCGAAAAAAACAGAAAAACTAAAAAAGTAGACAACATTAAAAAAATGTCTTAGAATGAAAAAGCGCTAAAACAAAAAAGCACCAAAACGAAAAAATCAGCAAAACTAAAGAAATTGGTAAAATTTAAAAAATCGCCAAAACAATTTAAAAAGGTAACAAAAATAAAAAAGGGCTAGAACAAAAAGCAGTAAAACGAAAAAACCGCAAAAACAAAAGCAAAAAATATCACCAAATATGGAAAAGATCGCAAATCCCAAAAAAAAAAATGCCAAACTAAAAAGTGTTAAAACACCAGAAAAATCGGCAAATAAAACTAAAAAAATCCCCAATACCAAAAAATAACTTAAACGAAAAAAGCACAAAAACCTGTAAAACTAAAATATCATAAAAAACGACAAAATGAAAAAATCACCAAAAAACGTACAAATTCGATCAAATGAAAAAAAGCTAAAACAATAAAAAAAAACTCAAAACGAAAACAAAGTCTACAAAACAAACTTAAATCGCCAAAAGGGAAAAAAGGAATTATGAATATGGTATTCGAACGAAAGCCTTCGAGTGCGCGACCAAATCGCAATTTACTGAATTTACTTCATTTCAGTGTATGAAAGCTGTTATTAAAATTTGGGAATCGGGAATTCCCGGGAAAAGTCTGCTTTATATATCTCGTTTTCCCGGCAAAATCTCAAAAATTTCCCGGGAAAACGGAAAATTAAAAGTACACGTTATTTCATAAATACATGGACTTTTTTGACATACAGATTTATAAAATGGCGTAAGTGATTTTGATTCATATAAGAGATTTGTATTATAATCCTGTTTTTGTTTAATATCAAAAATGTCAATGTTTTTAGGGTTCCATTACGCCAAAAGTATAAAGTAGCCCTATTGTTTTCGCTACGCTGTCCGTCTGTCTGTCTGTCCGTCTGTCCGTCTGTCTGTCTGTCACAGGCTGTTTTCTCGGGAACTGTACAAGCTACGAACCTGAAATTTTCAACAATATATGACAGCTAAAATTTAAAGGGTGCTGTAAAACGAGCAACGAAAAATGTTGAAATACTAATGTAATGTTTTCTCGGGAACTGTAAGAGCTACGGCCCTGAAATTTTCACAGAATATGTAAAACTTTGACCGCTATAACAACAAATATATGACAGCTAAAAATTAAAGGGTGCTCTAAAGCGAGCAACGAAAAATTTTCAAATACTAATGTGATATGCAGACACTTATATATGGACACTTAAAATTTTCAAAGTTCGTGTTAATTGGTATAGTCTGTAGAATAGACTACACCAATTAAAACCAATATATAAAACAATAAAAATTAAAGGGTATTCTATCAGTTAATGTAATTTTGACTATGTAATTTAGACAATATGCTGTATCTTTGAAACCGTTAGATGTAAAATCTTGAAATTTTAAAAAAACGCTAAGACTAAAAAATTCAAAACTAAAAAAATTTCAAAACGAAAAAAACGTTAAAATGAAAAAAGCGCTTAAAGGAAAAAACACCAAAATAAAACCGAACAAATCGCTAAAACTTAATATATCACGAAAAAATTAAAAAAGTCGCCAAAAATGAAGAAAAAATTACAAAAACGAAGAAAAGCGCAAAAACCAAAAAAAGCGCAAAAGCTATAAAAATCGCCAAAAACGAAAAAATCGCCAAAACGAAAAAAAGTGTGAAATCAAAATAAAAATCGCTAAAACTAAAAAACCACAAAAAACCGAAAAAATTTCTTAAAAACGAAAAAAGGGCAAAAACTAAAAAAATCGTCACAACTATAATAAATCGCTAAAACTAAAAATATCGTCAGAGAGTGAAAACGTAAAAAAATGCCATAACCAAAAAATCGCCAAAACTAAACAAATCGGCAAAAAACAAAAAAAATTGCAAAAAACGAAAAATCGCCAGAAAAAAATGAAAAAATCACGAAAATTTAAAAAGCGCCAAACCAAAAAAAACCAAACACAACGAAAAATACTTCAAAAAATAATAAGAAACTAAAATTAAACAAGAAAGCACAACGAAAAAACTGCCAAAATGATAAAAGGGGCAGAAACAAAAAGGGATATACATATCTGTATTCGTGCAGAGCCCTTCGGGTGCGAGCCAAAGTCTCACTTTACTTAATTTATTTTAAATATTAAAAAAGTTCGTTTGACTGACTGTACGACTAAGTTTATACAATGAAATTATTTAAAGCGGCCCACCCAAAATATAATTGTGCAATTTTTCGTATTGTACAATAATATCGCCAATGTGTAGGCTATATTCGAAGTTGGCACAATATATTGGGAAAAATCAAAAAACTTTTGGTTTTTATTGTACAATAATGAAAATTGTGTGATGGGCTGGCAACATTGTTTTGTTTATTGTTTATTTTTTCACTGTTGGAAAACTTGGGAAATATTTTCTTTGAAAATATTCTACCATTTATTGCATAATATATAGGTCAAAACGACAATAATATGTACAATAACATATGCAATAATATTGTATAATGGATGGGCCGCTTAAGTTATCTTTTGAAGTTATATTTAGGGAATTCACAACAGCGTTCTAAAATGTGTCTTAATAACGGGTGTTTTTTAGAGGTATAGAACTTCGAATTGAAATAAAACACAAGAAAATCGTTTTAATGTCCATCAATTTGGCTTTATTGGAAGGATAATTTTATGCCATTAATGTTTAAATATGATTTCGGGCATGTGGCCGCCGCGGCTGGCTCGAATAAAGCCAATTCTACAGGTCCAATTTTCAACCACTTTTTCGAGCATATGGGGCCGTATGTTGGCAATAACGCCACGAATGTTGGCTTCCAAGTCCCCTAACGTTTCTGGTTTGTTGGCGTAGACGAGCGACTTCACATATCCCCAAAGAAAATAATCCAATGGTGTCAAATCACACGATCTTGGTGGCCAATTGACAAGTCCATTCCGCGAAATTATGCGCTCATCGAATGTTTCCTTCAATAAATCGATTGTGACGTGCGCTGTGTGGCATGTAGCGCCGTCTTGTTGGAACCACAACTCATCCACATTCATGCCATCCAATTCGGGAACAAAATAGTCGGATCTTGTAAGGTCGCAAGCCAAGATCTTTGCGCAAAATCTTCCATAAAGTTGATGGACAAAGCTCCAATTGCTGTACACGGTGGCGAATCGATTCATTCGGGTCCTCTTCAACACTTTGCTCTACAGCGGCAATTGTTTCTTCGGTGCGCACTGTTCGACGTCTCTGCGGATGCGTATTATCACATAGAGTAAACGTAGTGCGAAAACGATCCATGGTTAACCGAATTAATTGCTCTGATGGACGATTATGTCGACCATAAAATGGACGGAGCTTGCGGTAAACTTCGCGAACTGAACCATTATTTTCGAAATAAATTTGCACGATTTGCAAGCGTTATTCTTTTGTCAACCTGTTCATGATGAAATGGCAAACCAAACTAAATATTAATCACTTGACAGCTGACAAAATGGCCGCCAGTTAAAAAAGTGATGCCAACTTAAAGTTCTATACCTCAATAAAAAACACCCAATAGATCCACTAAGACGGGGTTTTTGGAAATTCAAGTGTTAAGGGGATACAAGGGGTAAAAACGGGTAAAATTGGTAACCTTATATCTACGGATCTAACTAAGGTAGATATAAAATTAAAAACATCATAATAAGATCAAAAAATAAGCGGACAGTTGTTTGGTACTTTTTTGAAATTTGTACATTTAGGGGCCGAAAAAGGGTAAAAATATAATTAAGGTTAACCCATTATCTCCTAAAATACTAAAGATAGAAATGAAATTTAAAATGTATTCTACTCTCCTTAGAAATTCCTCAAATGTGTCTTGGTACTTTTTAGAAATTCAAATATATAAAGGGTAAGTTTTAGAATTGTTTTTGGTACTTTTTCCTCTACAACTCTTTGTTATGTAAATTAAATGAATATGTTTTTATAGAAAAAAACGTTGAATGTAGGTTTCTCTACTAAGAAGGGATGTTAGGAAATTTAAATGCTAAGGGGGCAAAAATGGGTAAAAACGGGTAAATTCGGTAGCCTTATATCTTCGGATCTAACTAAGTTAGACTCAAAATTCCAAAAGCATCATAATAAAACCAAAAAATAAGTGGACAGGTGCTTGGTACTTGTTGAAATTTGTACATTTAAGGACCGAAAAAGAGTAAAAATATAACTTTGGCACTTTTCTGTTAACCCGTTTATATCCTAAACTAATAAAGACAGAAATAATGTTTAAAATCGATTCTTATCTCCTTTAGAAGCCCTCGAAAGAAGTTTAGTACTTTTTTGAAATTCGAATATAGAAAGGGTAAAATTTTGAGCTCTTTTTAGTACTTTTTTCTGTACAACTGTTTGTTATATGCTTTGAATACAGAAAAAAATTGTGTATGTAGGTTTCTCTTTCCACTAAGAAGGAATTTTTAAATATAAATTTTAAGGGGGCAAAAAGGGTAAAAATGGGTAAATTCGCTAACCTTATAACTTAAGATAGACACAAAATTCCAAAAGTATCATAATAAGATCAAAAATAAACGGAAGGATGTTTCGTCCTTTTTTAAATTTATACATTTAGGGGTAAAACAGGGTAAAAATATAATATTGGTAATTTTTTGTTAAACTGTTCATCTCCTAAAGTAATAAGGATAGAAATAAAAATTCAAGTGCATTCTTCTCCCCTTTAGATCCCTCGAACGTTCTTTGGTACTATTGAAAAACTCTAATATATAAAGAATAAAATTTGGAGTTCTTTTGGGTAATTTTTGGGGGTCCGTGTCTGTGTGTCTATCTCTCTGCCTGTCTGCCTGCTACAGGATGTTTTCCCGAGAACCGTTAGGGTTACGGACCTGAAATTTATCAGACCATATGTTTAACTATGGTCGCTACAACAACAAATACATGGCAGGTACAAACTAAAGGGTGTTTTAAAGCGAGCAACGAAATATGTTGAAATTCTAATTCAGACTATTATATATAGACACTTGAAATTATTAAATTAAAAAAATTTAAAATTATATTAAAGGACCATTATTACAACTAGGCAATAGTTAAAGGCAGGATTTTGTCGGACGAATAAAAGGTTTACCTTTATTAAAACTTCACTTTAAATGAAAGTGAGCGATAAGTTAAAGTCAGGTGCATCCTACCTGGTAGGTTAAAGTAAATTTGTAATAATGATAAACTGTTTATCCGTCCGACAAAAGTCTGCTTTTAGCTATTGTCAAGTTGTAATAATGGCCCCGATAAAAAACAAAAAAATCTCCAAAACGAAATCAAATCACCGCAACTAAAATAAATCACGAAAAACGAAACTAACAAAAAAGCAAAAGAAAAACAAATTCAAACTTTTCTAATCGTCGACTATTGAAAGTGCTGCGCAATTGTTCATAAATCGTTTTGTGATTTTGCTTTGACTGCACAGAAAAAATTATCACCAAAATTTTCAAACAACAATTTGTCTAAAAATAAATTTAATTTTCAGTAAATGTTTTGTCCATAATCTATGAATTGTTTGTTTGACTTTTATTTAGAACGCAAACACCAAAAAAACGATAAAAACTGTGTCGTAAAAAGCCACCCCGATGAAGACATACACACAAATAACAACAACAACAATCATAGCAAGAGGAATGCAATTGTACCAAGTTTGTTTGCAAAAGATTTTTGAGTGAGTCGATTAGTTAATGTCGTTGCGTTAATTCTCATTCATTTTTTTTAAAGTATTTAGATAAACATTTGGTCTTGAACACATTTAACAAAGTGAAATCTCATAAATGCTTATGGATGATGATTATGACACAGACAAAAATTTGGTTAGTATTTTTGTTTGATTAAGTAAATTATTTTGCTTAATAATTGTTAGCATTTTTAGACTAATTGTTTATTAAATTCAGACAGAAATATTGTTTGATATTTTTCAGAAAATCCAGCAAATATTATTGTTTGATTTAGTAAATTGTTTTGTCTACAATTTGTAAATATTTTTAGACAAATTGTTTTATAGATTTAAACAATTTTTTCATGGAAAAAACACGTTATTTTCAATGAAATTGTTGAGGTATTTTTGTCTATATTTACAAATTCGTTTGTAGGTCCATTTAAAGACAAAATAATTACTATTTCATTGAATTCCTTTACAGAAAATGAAATTAAATTTTTTCTGTGTGGAACTGACGTATTTTTCAAAAACATAAGCAGAAGTAAAATCAAATGAAATGAAAATCATTCCAGTTCTGTAAACAATGATTCTAAGTTTGAGTTAGGTTGCATTGAGAGCAAATTGCACTTTTAAACAAAAACAGGGTGATATAGGAGTGGAGAGATAATTAATTTGTCTATATCTGCACAGCAATGGGGTAGCGAAGCACACCGGGTATTGCTAGTTTATTTATAATCTATTAAATCATGCTAAGGCGATTTTCATTTTAAAATTTATGCGTTTGTTTTATGAAATATTTTACTATACTTTCAACGGACACGAAAAAAGCATTTGAAATGAGAATCGCTCATGAAAAAATTTTTGTAACCATCATTTTCAGTTATGAAAATTATTAAATTGAAATTACAAACTGGTTTATATGTTCAGATTATTTGCATGAGAATATTTGCCACAAAAAAAATTGAAAAAAAATTGTCGAAATTTCGGCAATTTACTGTAATTTAGCATGATTTGCAACATTGTAAATAAAGTAGGCAGTTTTTATGAGGTTGAGAAGGTGGGAACAAAGTTTATTATCATTTTTATAAGAATTAGCAACATGCAGGTGTTTTTTTGAAATATTTCGTTTTTTTCTCAATAGTAATTGTGTTCTTATTTTTTTCTTTCTGAGCAGATATTAAATCTTGGACAAAAATATTTATATCATCACTTGCTTGCAGCCACAATAGCCTAAAATATACTTTAGATATACACTTATGTAAATACAATCAGAAGTATCTTGAATTTATTTTTAGTTTTATATGATTTAATTAATGATTAACAGGGCTCGGACTTTCATGCAAATGCATGTTTTTTGTGGTAATAGATAAGGAGGTATTGGCTAATTATCTATGCGAATCTTCAAATTTTAAGTAATTTGGCATCGATTTGTAGTTGCATATATTTGCATATTTTGGTGGTAAGTGTATATTTTTGCATATTTTGGCAATAAATGAATATTTTTGGAGTTGTAAAATTTTTCAATGCATATTTTTTAATTTTTGAAAATAAAATATTAATAGGCCGATTATGGAGGTCAACCGAGCCGCATTTGGGTTGCCAGTTGCTGAAAATGATACTGCTGATGGCAACTGACAACTGAAAGCTGTAAATTTCAGTTGCAATTTAGTACCTTTCTGGAAACCGTTAATTTTCAGTTGCTGACTGGCAACGCAATGAAAGTTCGGTTCCATTAAATAATATTCTGAATTATGTTTGCTTTATGTTTTCTTCTCTAATAAAAATAAAAAATTAAAAATATGTATTTTCACATTACTTTAGTTTTGGTACTTTCTTCGTAGTTAAATGCATATTTTTGCGCATATTTTTCATTTTTAGGTGCATTTGTTAAGCGCTTAAAATCAATTTTTAGCTGCATAAAACTCCGAGCCGTGATGATTAAACATAAAAACTTGTTTAAATTAAAGTTATAGTCATGTTGATTCAAAATGAAATGTAACTTTGATTTTTTCCATGATTCAGTAAATTGGATCTACTTTAATTACTTTAATCTACTTTAATTTAACATGATAGACTTTGATTTTACTATAAAACCGGAATATATGAATTAAATATGGAACAATTTTGTTTTAACCGTCAAAAATGTTATATTAACAAGATTTAAGGTTAGATTAATAATTACTCGTTTAAAATTAATGTGAAGCAATAGTAATTTTAAATACAGTTTCTACTTTTGCAGAAATTTAAGTTGATTTTTAATTAACATTGTGACATGTTGATTTTACATTGGCTTGTTTTTCTGTGTATATAAATATGCTCCCTAATAAATATAATATATGTTATGTTTCACGCCCACTCTTAATATACTCTTATATACACTATTTTCTTTTATAGCTATTTGAAAAAATATTATTAACTTATCAGACATATTTTCCACCTGCAATCTCCCGTCATTGATGTATAATTTTTACATAATTTTTACTTTAATAACATGAATGAATCATTAACTTATTACTTGCCACAAGAGCAGATACAAACACTCTTATTTGAGGTTTATTTTATGCCCATAATAAAACACATTTAAATATCTCTTTCAGTTTATTAAAAATTTAATTATCAATGATTTAGCCAATAATATAACAACAAAAAAAATTTTAAACCGCAACACGACTCAACTCTAGAATAACAAATAAAATGTCAATCAATATAAGAATTGTCGTTGCGGCTAAGCTTTGTATAAATAAACCAAACAAGTATTTAATTTATTGGAAACTAATTAAAACTATTTATAGGATCGAGAACGATACACAGAAAAAATTATATTTAATTTTCTGTAAAAGAAATTCAACGAAATAGTAAATATTTTGTCTAGGAACGGACCTAAAAACAAATTTGTACATATAGACAAAAATATCTCAACAATTATTTAAATCTATAAAACAGTTTGTCTAAAAATTTCTAAAAATTGTAAACAGAACAATTTACTAAATCAAACAAAAGGATTTACTGGACTTTCTGAAAAATATCAAACAATATTTGTTTGTGAATTTATAAAACAATTAGTCTAAAAATACCA
Source organism: Panzeria rudis (assembly GCA_956483635.1). Lineage (NCBI taxonomy): Eukaryota > Metazoa > Arthropoda > Insecta > Diptera > Tachinidae > Panzeria > Panzeria rudis. Next base: position 111,846,366 of record OY101449.1, read on the forward strand.
ACAAATATTAAACAAAATAGTTTGCTTAATCAAACAAAAATATCTACTGGATTTTTTTTAATATATCAAACAAAATTTTTGTCTGGGTCATCATCATCATCCATTAAGCATTTATTAAATGTGTTCAAGTCTGAATGTATATCTTAAGGCTCTAAAAAATGAATGAGAATTAACGCAACGACATTAAGGAATTGAATTACTCAAAAATATTCAGCAAACACACTTACTACAATCGAATTCTTTTGCTATCATTATTGTTAATTCTGTGTATGTCATCATCGGGCTTGTTTTTTACGACACAGTTTTTCTTGTTGTTTTTGGTGTTGGCGTCTTAAATATGAGTCAAAGAAACAATTCATTGATTATGTAAAGAACATTTGCTAAAAATTTAATTTATTTTTAGACAAACTTTTGTTTGAAAATTTTTTGGTGATAATATTTTCTGTGTAGGATAGGAACGAATGGATAGAGCGAATTTCAATGTTTATAAATGGGGAAGTTACTTGGTGATAGAACGGAGTTTGCAATGAAAATTTATGTACTTATCGAACGAAGTAGCATCGATCTGTTCCATGGACTAGCACTAGGATGCCTCATGGATCTTTTGTTGGGCAGAATCAATATATTTGGGAAATAAATCAAACATTTCTAAACAGATAGGCCTATCGCAATAAACATGAGCATTACATGACCATAGCAGATGAGTATTTCCGCTTATGTTTTAAGTACCAACTATTCAAATTGCTTGGGAGCGGAGCTATGAAGCTTTCGGCCTTGTAAAATTTTTTAAAGATTGCCATTTTCTTGTTTCCTTATACAATTTCACAAATTTTTTGCTCTGTTGTAGCCCTTGATATGACCTAAAAGAGTCATGTTTTGTTGTATTTACACTTACTTCTTACAGTTAATAGGTTTTACTAATTTGAAAATTGGAATTTTTCAATTCTTTAAAGCTCTGGTCCAGTATTTTCAGATATTGGATCCAAATATTATTGGATTTTTAAAAATTTTATTTTGCTAGTTAAAGATTTAAAAAAAAATTTGCAATTCTGCCATATGAGTTGCAAAATATTAAATTTTAAAATTGAAAATTGAACAAATGTACATTTATCGAAAATTTTTGTCAAAAAAGCACCAGCGGTCGATCGACTCAATCGATTTCATTCTAGAAATAAATAAAAAATATAATGTGAGTCCGATCACAGGGGAGATGTGTAAACATAATGAAACATTTTTTTTTGTTCAGAGTTATAATTTTTTTGGTGTTTTGTAAAATATTTTATTATTTTGTATTTGTTGCGGTCGACAAGCTATTAATTAGCTGTTTTCTGAAATGTAGCTCATGTAGTTATTTTACAGCAATGGTTTTCGAACTGTACAGCGCTAGCACAATTATATGTTAGTGAAAATTAGTAGCTCCTATTGCGTACGAGATGGTGTGCAGCTGTTAAGTATGAATGACAATCTCAAAGACGAAGAAGACTTTAAGTTTGACAAGTTTAGTTTTTTCTTTTCCTTTGCTTTGTTATAGTAAATTTCTTATTAAAAGTGCAAAAAATCCTTATTAAAATTAAATGTTTTTGTATTCATTTTATTTATTTGTTTTTATATGCCTACGACAATATAATGTACGACAATTAGTGAAAATTAGTAGCTACTACTACCACTACTATTGCGCACTAGATGGTGTTAGTGTATTTCTATGCAGCTGTTAAGTTTCTCTGTACTTCTTGTTCTTTCCCCCTCCGATTTGCGACAAAAAATTTTGGGACCAATTTATGTCAAACCCTTTCAAATAAAACAAAAATTTTGAAAATCGATTGTGGGCAAAATTGTAAAAAAAATTAAATTTTTTGCACTTCTCTTAGACTAGGGTCCAACTCATTTGAACTCGTTCATTAGTTCGTTTTAGACATAAACCTATGATCAAACCCATGTAATTTAAAATGATTTGATCATGGGTTTGTGTCTAGAATGAGCTGCTAAATGATTTCAAACGAGTTCGACCCAAGTCTAATTTATTGGTGCTTCTTAAGAATTCTGAGAATCTCTGAAGCAAATGCTAGTTTTCTTTGCTTACTTGGTATGTCGTAGAGGGTTGCACAAGATGTGTTGAAGGTGTGTTTAAAACGTTTGTTTTGTTTCAAACACTTTCACAACAATGATGCTGGGACGAGCGAAGAGGGTCTCCACACATTGTACAAGTTCAAAGAAGTACTTTCCAATTGCGCTTTCTAGCACATGTTGCTCGCGAAAGTATTTGAACCAAACCAAATGTCTTAGACACACCTTCAAGACATCTTGAGCAACCATCTGGTATTTAGTATATAAATTCCGATATATTGCAAATTTCATTTGAAAATATCAATAATCAACGATTTTATAGCATTAAGAACAAATTTTAAATGAACGTGTGCACTTTTATACCGACAGAAATGGCTGATTTATTTGCCAAATATTTTGATTCTGTCCCACTGTGCATTATACTTTCTCACTATGATTAACTTTAACAATACTGATGCCATGCATTGGAATAATAAAAACTACAAATACCATGCAACATTGTTACGTAGAAAAATGGTTTACAAATTACAACTCTTAAAAAAAACAAACTGAAGCAACAGTAGCAATGTGAAGGAAATCTAAAAAAAAGGGTTCAGTTTTCATGTGCAAAACGGAAAAGATCTATAACGAGGTTTTAATAAATGAAATAAACAATTGTATGAATGTATTTTGCTACCGTTGTCATCGTTATTGTTATTTGGTTTGCATCAGTTTTAATGCATGACGTTTCAATAACAATAATGCTCACTCACATGTTGTATTGTTGGTTCTACGAGTATAAATTGTTTGTGTTCAAAAAATAAAAAATGCGAATAATGTACAAAAGCCAAACATAAAATTTGTTAAGTAAGGTTATGGTTTTACAATGTCTCTACTGTTTTCTGTTCTTTGCTAAACAATGCTGGTGCTGCAGTCAGTCTGTCAGACAAGTCTGTGCCACACAAACATTTGGCTGAATATAAAAAAGCACTCGTATACATATTTACAAATAAATGTTCGCCATACATAATGAAAAGTTCAACATCCTATGCAACACTAATCTATGTGTGATTAAATTACTATAACTGTGCATGTATGTGTGAGAAAGAGAGAGAGGGAGAGAAAAATATTCGATTTTATGTACAAATCGGGGATAGCAACTTCCATTCTATAGTGGTTTATATAACACTGTGAAACAAAATCAATATTTTTCACATTTTTTCAAAATAACTAGGTTCTAGCGACTGATTCTAGTAGAGCGGGCAAAGAATATATATGTACCGGCGTTTAGAAAATTTGCGTCTGGCCTTTACTTTATTAAGTGAAACTGCCATGTTGTAATCCTTATATTTCAGGTATGATGTGTATTAAGCACTTTTATGTAAATCACTACGAGGAACATAATCGTAGAAAATTTTAACCCTCTAACTCTTCGCGGTGTGGTTCTCTTTTGTCCCTTTCTTGAAAAGGCGCATTGGCTACTCCTCTTAAACATTTATATAGCGAGCTGAAATATCCAACATAAATATTTGCCATCAAAAGACACCCAAGCTCACAATTCAACTTGACCGCCGCAAATATGTAACAGCTTAACATGTGTTTAAAAGTTATTCATAATTAGTGCTAAAATATCCCAAAATACTGTGGCTAGTTTTTATTACAAATTTGTTTTACGTCAAATTTCAGTACTAGTCACCATACTTGAAATATTCTCCAATTATTTTTGGCTAAAACTTTTACGAATTTTATTCTAACAATAATCACTTTGGATTAAATATCAATTTAGTTCGAAAATAAATCACATTAAATAACAAGAATTACATACATATTTTAATGTGATTTATTCGAAATAATTTGATTTTTAGTCCAAATTGATTATATAGAATTGCACATGATCAATATTTCCAAGGAACGAGGAAAAATCAACTGCCATCATCAGTTCTCACTGAGCGCTATTACGTTCCGTTGTGTACTTTGATAACTAAATTGATGTTGATATTTCCTTGTTCCTTGGAAACATTGATAATTTCTAATTCTTTCTGTGTATATCACAACGAACTTTAGCCTATACAATCAATTTGGATTAAAAAAGAATATATCGTTACTTTAATTTACAAAAGGCGTATCTAACACATACAAACTTTTTAGGTTTGAAACAAAAAACTTAATAAAAAAAATTTTAATATTTGTACGAATTTTATTATTCGAACTGAAATAGGTTTAAGGCCGAAGTTATTATTATTCGTTTTGGCAGTTTTTTCGTTGTTCGTTTTTGTTCAATTATAGCTTTTTTTGTTTCTGGCGATCTTTTTGGTTTTTGGCGCTTTTTTACTTTTCCTTGATTTTTCGTTTTTTCTGGCGGTTTTTCGTTTTTGCAATTTTTTTGTTTTCTGCCGATTTTTTTAGTTTTGGCGTTTTTTAACGTTTTTTTTCACTTTTTGACGATATTTTTAGTTTTAGCGATTTATTTTAGTTGTGGCGATTTTTTTAAAATTTGGCGCTTTTTTCGGTTTGTGGATTTTTTTCGGTTTTTAGTGTTATTTTAATTTTAGCGATTTATTTTTGTTCTGACGATTTTTGGTTTTTTGCAATTTTTTGCCGATTTTTTTTTTGTTTTGGCGTTTTTTTTTTGTTTTAACGTTTTTTCGCTTTTTGACGATATTTTTAGTTTTAGCGATTTATTTTAGTTTTAACGCTTTTTTGGTTTTGCAGGCTTTTTTTCGTTTTTTCTTTTAGCGATTTTTTTTCTCTGACACTTTTTTTCGTTTTGGCGATTTTTGTTTTGTTTTTGGCGATTTTTTAGTTTTGGAGCTTTATTTCGTTTGTGATTTTTTCATTTTTGGCGATTTTTTCGTTTTTTGATGATGTTTTTAGTTTTAGCGACTTTTTTATGTTGTATTGCTTTTTTTTCATTTTGACGACTTTTTTCGGCTTTTGGCACACTATTTGCAAATAAAAATAATTTGCAAATAGTTATCTCATTGTTTATACGGCATATGTAGCAAAAATGCAAAAACTTTGTAGCACATCTGTAGAAAACTTCTGTATGTTAACAAACATATTACGCATATCATCAGTGTGATCAGATTTTAAAATAATTATAAAACTTGAACTTGAATCTCTGCTACCTTTTATAAGAGTTTATTTTGCACATTTAGCCATAATTTTTCGCGTTTTAAGTACATAATTTTTTTATTTTTATTATAAAATCGGTTGAGATTTGCGAAAGTTACAAGACTTTTAAAGCTTTCCACAACCCACTGTATAGTCGTTAGGACATATTATGCAAATTTTCGCAAACTATAGTGCACAAGTATAGCCTCTCATCTATTAATATTCCAAATTTCAAATAAATCTATACAGTAGTTTAGCATTTATACGTATTTTACCAGCTCCAAAATGCAGTGGGAATATGTTGCATGTATAATTTTACATTGACATTTTGTTTAAAAGAATTGTAACTTTGACAATTCCCAACCGATTGTAATAATTTAGATCTCTAAACATCTCTAAAACATTACTTCAAATTTACGATCATATATTGTCTAAATTTGTGTTGAAAATTTCTTCTTGTTTAAAATTACATCGATTTTGTAGTTATTTTATTAAAGAAAAAAACTTTCAAACTAAACATATTTAGTCCAAGTGGAAAAAATGTAACATAAAGCATAACACGGCTGTGGCTGAATGGTATGTACGTCAGACTATCAGTCAGGAGGTCGCGGTTCTAAACTGCACGCAGCCAATCGCTTTTTTAGTTAAAACATTTTGTTGAAAAATAATGCGTGTGCAATTTTAGGTCGATAATAATCTGTAAAGTGTTGCCTACTATTATCGACCTCATTTTCAACAAAAGTGTTTTAGAGTGTATGTCCATGTACAATTTTATACCGATTGAATTATCCGCTTCAAAATGGCTGATTTATTTCCAAAATATTTTCATTCTGTACCACTGTGCGTTATTTGAAAATGCAGCACAAAGATGCATTAAGTAAAAATAGCATATATGCAACATGCATTACAGTTTATTGTATTGCTGCATTACTGACGAAATATAAAACATTAAACCTGAACAAGGAAAAAACAAGTCTTCCTGTTTGTGGCGATTTTTTGCGGATTTTCCATAAGATTGTAAGAAATCCTTTCAGTTGTTTTTGGTTTACTAAATAAATTTGAAGAAAAAAAATTTATATAAAAATGCAGTCTTTTCATAAATTTATGCAAGTGTTGCAGTATAAAAAAAATTACTATATAAGTATGTTTTTCTTCATTCTTAATGACAACGTTCATGGTTTTTTTTCTTACAATTAGTTTTTTTGTTGGAAATCTTTTGTTAAACATTTTCTCACTCGAATAAATATTTTTATAAGAAATTGTTGATTTCTTTAGTCGCCTTTGTTTCGGAAGTATTTGTGGTCTTTTGCTTTTATTAATTTAATACTAGCAAGGATTTCACATAAAAGGTGACTGACTGCCAGCACATGAATAGTCAGAGGTTTTGTCAGTGAATTAGAAAACTTGTTTTAATAAGAGTTGAGTTGTTGTTTCTTCTTATGTTCACAAATTTTATGTCAAATTAATTTTGTGTTTATGTCATTTTAAAGTGTTGAAGTTTGGGTGTTTTAGTAGAATAGTCAATTTTGGTTAAATGGCTTTTTTATTTTTAAAGAAAATGTGGGTGCAATTCAAGTAATTTTACGTAAAGACGGGTAACAATACGTTATTCAAATTTAACAAATATAAAACTAATGATCTAGGCTAATAAAGTAATGAATAGGCTGCTCCACCGATTTCATTATAACTTGGGAAGGGTTAGTACAATTTTATTATAAAAAAAAACACAAAAGAGCTTGGAATAAATTTACCTTGAAGTCGTTCTAACATTATATTTTATATACTTAATGGTTTCGGAATTATTCAGATTGCAATGATGAAAAATATATGTTTTTTTATTCAAAATTAGAAAATTTTTATTTGTTAAACATTTATAAAAAATCGAAAATGGCAAAACCTTACAATAAAGCCATATACACTACAAATTAAAAAATAAATTAAGTAAAGTGCGACTTTCGGTCGCACACGAAGGGTTCCATACGAATATACATAAGTACACTCTAAAACATTACTTCAAATTTGGGATCATATATTGTCTAAATTTGTGATGAAAATTTCTCCTTGTCTAAAATTACATCGATTTTGTAGTTATTTTATAAAATAAACATATTTAGTCCAAGTGGAAAAAATACGGCTATGGCTCAATGGTAGATACGTCAGACTATCAGTCAGGAGGTTGCGGCTCAAACCTGCACGCAGCCAATCGCTTTTTTTAGTAAAAACATTTTGTTAAAAAATAATGCGTTTGTAATTTTAGTTCGATAATAATCGGTAGTGTGTTGCCGACTATTATCGACCTAGTTTTAAACAAACGTGTTTTAGAGAGTATATCCCTTTTCGTCCCTTTTTTCATTTCGGCAGTTTTTTCGTTGTTCTTTTTAGTTTTTTTAATTTAATTTTATTTTTTTTTAAATAACTTTTCATTGTTTTGGCGCTTTTTTTTTTGGTTTTTGCAATTTTTTAATTTTCGTGATTTTTTGTTGTTTGCAATTTTGTTTGTTTTTTGCCGATATTTTTAGTTTTGGCGATTTTTTGGTTTTGGCGTTTTTTAACGGTTTTTTCACTTTTAGACGATATTTTTAGTTTTAGCGATTTCTTTTACTTGTGGCGGTTTTTTTCATTTTTGGCGCTTTTTTCGGTTATGAGGGTTTTTTTCAGTTTTTGTGATTTTTTTAGTTTTAGCGATTTTTTTGGTTGACACTTTTTTCGTTCAGGCGATTTTTTTTTTGGTAATATTTGGTTTTAGCGTTTTTTTTAGTTTTTTTCCGCTTTATGACAATATTTTTTGTTTTAGCGATTTATTTTAGTGTTAGCGATTTATTTTAGTTTTAGCGATTTATTTTAGTTTTGGCGCTTTTTTCAGTTTTGGCGCTTTTTTTTGGCTATGGGGATTTTTTTGGTTTTTTGTGATTTTTTAGTTTTAGAGATTTGTTTGACACTTTTTTCCGTTTTAACGATTTTTTGGCTTTTGACGATTTCAAGCGATTTTTTTTCTATAACTTTTTCCGTTTTGACTACTTTTTCGGTTTTTGGCGTTTTTTTAGTTTCTTGGTGATCCTCTTTAGTTTTGGTGATATTTTGCATTTTAGCGATTTTTTTAATTTAAGTGCTTTTTCTTTTAAGCGTTTTTCATATTGGCGATTTTTCGTTTTAGCAATTTTTTAATTTTGGAACTTTTTAGTGTTAGCGCTTTTGAAAATTACAAGAGTTTAACCTCCTATGGCTTCCAAGATACAGCATATTGTCTAAATCACATAGTAAAATCAAATTAACTGATAGAACACCCTTTAATTTTTATTGTTTGAAATATCAGTATTAATTGGTGTAGTCTATTCTACAGACGACACCAATTAATACTAACTTTGAAAATTGAAAGTGTCTAGTTATAAGTGTCTGTATATTACATTAGTATTTCAACATGTTTCGTTGTTCGCTTAAGAACACCCTTTAATTTTTAACTGTCATATATTTGTTGTTGTAGCGGCAAAAGTTTTACAAATCTTGTGAAAATTTCAGGTCCGTAGCTCTTATGGTTCCCGAGAAAACAGCCTGTGACAGACAGACGGACAGCGTAGCGCAAATATAGGGTTCTTTTACACTTTTGGTGTACGGAACCCTAAAAAAGCTTTATCTCATGAAAATAGATGGATAAATATTTATTTTATTAATAAATATAATAAAACTAGAAAAGGGGAGTGTCTGTCTGTACATGATATATTTTTTGAGAATTTTTATTGTGGCGTAAAGAGACAGTAATCGATGTAGAACACAAAACAGCAACTTTTAGAATTTACCTATTAGGAATAAATCAGCAAAATGGCATAAATTGCTTAAGTATTCGCAAACGCGGATATTCTCGTACTGCTATTTTCCTATGAAGTGGAAATAATCCAAAAATCTCGACAAATTTGAAACTGCTCAAAAAGTCCTCACAACTACATAATTGCAAATTTTTAAAGCTGTAAATAAATTGGTAATAAATAAATCACTGCAATAGGAACAATTTTAAGAAATTGGGGACAAATACATTAGAGTAAATTTAAAATCGTAAAAGAAAAATATTTTATATGGTGAAAAATTTCAAAATTTTCGATGACAAACCAGACTTTTTTTTGTAAATATGAATATTAAAATTAAAAAAAACCAAAATAAACACGAAAACAGCCAAATGTGCCACAAAAAATAGAAAAAATGCTTTAAATATACAACTAAGTGCAAAATATGCAAAAACATGCTGTAAAGGGCTAAAATGCAAAAAAAAAAATGCACTAACAAATCGATGCCAAAATTCTTAAAAAGTTCTGAAACGTGTAAATATCTTATTTATGTCTACATACATCGAACAGGAAAAAAACATGCAAATGCATATTTGCGGTTTCCCTGGTTATTAGCATAGGCATCAAACAATTTTGTGTTGTAGTTGGCTGCCCCAGCCAAGATTTGAGCTCGCGACACTTGCATGATAGCTCACGCACTAACCACTGCAGCCACAACAGCTTCCAACTTTACTTTAGCTATACACTGAGGGCCATATTTATAATAATTTATCAAATGTTAATAAAAGGTTTATGTAACAGATTTCTATACAAAATTTGTTTCATAAACCTTTCATAAACATTTAATAATTATTATAAATAAGAGGGTAAATAAATACCAATTGTATGTAAAATAAATTTCATTCTAATTCAACATGATTTAAATGATTATTAGAGTAGGCCAAATTTTTTTTAAGCTTTATACTCTGAAAAATAGGTTTGGCAGATACCTCAAAAAAACTCTCCATGTATGAGCTCTTAATTTTAATAGGAAGGTCCTCCGCCTCTCAGGTTTTTTTTTTCGTTATTATTAGAAAGAAAAACTAACATCTCGGTATTTAATATTTGGAAAAATATCTCATCTCATATGTTTGTTGGAAATTGAATTCTCTACTAATTAAAGTTTCTTTTATATATTAAAAAAAACTAACGTTCTGTATATCATTTTAATAAATGCACATTTTCTCCTCATTTTTCAATATCTTCCACGTTTCACTTAAAAAAACACACGATTGCATATTAAATTAATTAAATAATTTCTTTGTGTATTTATAAATTTTTTTCTATAATTTTTGCGTCATTTTGTCTGTGTTTTATTAACTAAGTTATTTATGCAAATATTGAAACGCAATTTTATTTCATTATAAACAATTTACACTAAAAATAACAATAGACATAAAAATAATATACGAGTAGAATATTGAAAACACATGTGGAATAAATAAATTGAAAAAAAATTAATACAGTGTAAATTGTTACGAACAAATATAAACAGGCAAGAATGCAAAGTATGTCAAATAAATAAGCCACGCCCATTAAAATAGTTAGAATTCTGAATAGGAATATTAACTGAGTAATGGATATTAAAATGCTAAAATAAAGTTAATAGCTAGTCAATTCACAAAGTGTGCTATTGAGTCATATTTGTTGTATTGTGTAAAATTTTATGACTGTCATAAAAATGTTGTTGATATATTTGATATTAATACTTATATTAAATGGCAATCCTGTGTTTTTCAGTATGCTATTTAATTAGCTGCTTTTTGTTTAGAAATTCAACACAAGATTTTATTTTCAATATTACCTTATTTCATTTTAAAAAATATAAAAATAAATCAAAATATAAAAACCAATAAATAAAGTGGGAAGAAGGAAGTAATATGGTAAGGAAGTGGATAAAATACAACTGGTTATAATACAACTGGATAAAATAAAACAGGCCATTCACAACAATGATATTTGGCCTAAATATCACTTTATTACTTATCACTTTAGAACACTTTGTGAATTGGCTAATTTAGCCAATATTTATTTCAAGAATACTCTTATTTAAAATTATCTTTTGGAGCCATTTATTTTAAATTTAAATCTTAATTGTAAAGTAGTTCGCTTCAAATTAATATTATACTTCTGCAGTAAATTGTTATCACGCATGTCACATATTTCGATTAGAATGGTCTCAATGCGTTATTGTTTTAAATTCTCCAGATTCCGGTTATTCTGTATTTTGATTTTATTGTGATAAGTATTTATTTGTCGCTCTTAAAAGTATGCAAATTTTTGTGTTCTGGTGCAAAGCCTTCTAATGAAAAAAGTCTTTGTTCATTCCGCTTCCAAAAGTAATCATCATTTACCCCAGACTTTTAAGAAATTTAGTAATGTTCTTATATCAAGAACGCGTTAAACTTAATGAGAAGTCTAATACAATATATCAGAGCTAAAGCAAAACTCCTTAATTAATGGTAATTTTTCTACTTTAATTTTAATTTTTACGAAAACCAGATATAGTCGTTATTGTTTTTGTCGTTATTCTCAAATGCCTCTTGCCCTTTATTCAAAATGAAAGAGTTCGGAAAAGGCGGCCTTATACCGGGTATACACAAAAGCTCAGAACCACAAGTACGTACTTCTTTACTACCCAAGACAGTGCGTTTACAAAGAATATGTACCGTAGTTTAATCCTCCTAGTAAATAAATGTGTTTCACCTTCACAGAAAATAGTTCGGTAGAAAATCGTATGCTATTCCTATTTAATTGCGGATAAACTTGTTAAAAATTCCTGTGTAGCTTACAGTTTTAGTCATCTTACTAGGGGAGTCACCTCTAAGACATTTATGCTAGAAAATTGATGTGAAACAATATAGGCAATACTCGAGGCCCACTTAGGTAACTCATCTGCCATTTTGTTGTGTACCGAATACATGAAAATCTAGTATCCTATGGCCAGTTTCTGTTAAGACAACACCGAAATTTCTTTGAAAAGAAGCATATGTGAGGAGATAGTTCTTATCTTTTAGCTACAGTAATGTTTAAGATAATTATCAGAACCTACCTTTCGGACTTATATTACGCTGCTCCTAGCAACTTGTGAAATTGTGCGTTCACCACACCCCGAATGAACTTGACCAAGGTTTTTAGACAATCCTTGGATCCTATGATACCGCTTTTGTGTTTTGGTAAGCTAAAGCTAGGCCTATTGATCTCAGCCAAAACCTTACAATCATATTTTCTTCACATATTAAAGCTAAGTCGTCTGCGAATCCAACCGTCTTTCAAACATGACGTTCCACAGTAGTGGTCCAAGTAATGATCCTTGATCCTAGTACCTTTATGAGTATCGTAAACTAGCTATTTCGGAAATAGTCCTGTATAATTGACAGATACAAACAATATGTTCAAAGTTTTTCGTGTTCAAGGCGTTCTCTTCATCAGCCCTTTTGCTCCACCTCTTTCCTTGGATACCCTGAGCAGCAGTTTTTACCACAACTTTGATAGCATTCACTGTTGATCTTCCTTTCCTGAAGCCAAATTGTTTATCTGATAAACCACGGTTAGCTTCAAAACAAACTTTCAATCTTCTCCAGGTTATACTTTCTAGCAATTTCCCACTTGTATTTATCATACACAGCGGAAGATAAGAGGAGCGGTCATCTAGCTGACTATTATCCTTAGGTAACAGTACTAACTTTACCCTATTACACATTGTTGGAAAAATGCACAGGGCATGCGTTTATTACGTTCAAAAAGTATTCTGGATGGAGCTTAATAATTTTTATTATTACCATATTCGGAATGCAGTCTAAGCCTGGTGCCTTCTTGTCTTGAAATTCTGAGACAGCACCCTATCTCGAAAATCGTAACCTGAGGAATGTCAAGGGGAGCCCTCGGCTCGGCTCGGCTCGGCTATATCCACATTGTGATGCTATTTTATCTCGTAGTGTCAACGTGCTGGTGTTCTATATCGCCGATGTATCCGTATTATCAGTTCCATTCGTACAAAGCAAACACGATGGTTTATTGGATGACATTACAATTTTGTGGCCTCTTTTTACATACCGTAATCAATTCCTAGACAGGTTCTGCCCTTTACAATTTGCGGATCTATGCCCAGAGTCAAAACATTTATAGCACCTTCTTTGTGTTACCTTTTCGCGTATTCGGCATACAAACCAAACAACCAAGATGGCTAATTAAGGCAGTATTTACGCCAATGGTGGTAGTTTGTGTTCCTCCGTATAGTCTTCTTAATGGTTTAATTGCAGTAGGCTGCAGGGATGTAAGATCGTCGCCTTATTTTATCAGGACGGCATAGACGTCTTCCCTAGAGGTTACCTCATCTACATCCGAAGTCCCGATCCTTCCCGATACTTCAGCGACCTCACCTAATACTTCTTCTACTGTCGACCTGAATTTGCTTGTATTCTGATGCGCGGGCTTACTCAACTCCAACAATAATTCACCTTTCTCAGTTTTCTTGATATCCTTCACATTTTGACCCAGATTATTCAGCTTAAGGTCTTACTTCATTTGTGTGAGGATATCAGCATAAAAAGCATGCCCACGTGTTTTATTAACCAACGCAACTGGTCGTATTATCTTCTTCCTATTTTTTACTCTGGAATAAACCTTAACCCTCTCAGGATCTTTAAGATTCGGATATTGTTTACTGGCCGTGTTTATATCTGTCTTCCTGGGTACTATATTTTCGCTATTCCTAACTGACCTATTGGGGGTAGCGCCCTTCTTTTTCTTAGATTTATTCCCCTTTGGGCTAAGAGTGCTATGAATTTTTTTCGCTTTGGGGTTACCTTTAGAACAACAGTTGGTCTTGACGGTTATTCCGTCTGCGTTTCTTTGTTAATCTGAGATTTTTTCACTAACAGGTCCGCTGCTCGGCTTATCCAAATTTTAGAGCAATTTCAGTAGAATTTCACTCCTAAATGCTCAGATCCCAGAATACTACAACAGTCAGCCTAGGGTTCTAACATTTCGAATTCGTATGTCCAGAATCGCCATAATTGAGACAACAGTGAGCCCAGGGTTCTAACAATTCAAATTCGTATGTCCAGAATCGCCATAATTCAGACCGTGCAGGACTTGGTCTTAATGGTTTTTAGTGATGTGGAATCACAAGTCTTTTAAAGATTTCTAAATAGAACGCCCTCAAACCTGTGATAACTCAGGGTCTACGGGGTCGTCAATCCCACTATATTTATAAGAAGATACCCTTGCGGATATGTACATATATATGTATCTGTACTAGACAAAAAAAAAATTCAAATAACATTCCCGAATTTTTTTATAACGTTGTAAAAATCAGATATTCGGTTATATTCTGTATTTCATGTGGAATTAAAATGTGCGGACTTATCAAAACATTGTTGTTGCAAATTAATATTTATATTAACAATGCTGTGATAATTCCGCACATTTTAATTCAACATAAAATACAGAACATACCCGATTCCATTAAATATATAAAAGAATTTCAATAAAGAAATGCAAAAAAATATAGTAAATACATATTCATATAAACATTTCAATTACAGAAATCCAATATTTTACTACTCATCACTACTACCACCATCGCAGTGATATAGAAAAAAGCTCAAGCTCAATTGGAGGGGAAATGAGCCATAAGTTTTGAGAGTATTGATGCATTAGTATATAATGCTCTATAGCGGGTGCCAGGCGCGTCCATAGTCAGCTTAAATGTGTTTGCGTAGGTATATGTTTTTACACATATACGTACGGGTAATATTGAAGAATATCAAAATGCTTTTGATTTTCATAACAAACGCACACAAACACATTTATTGAAGCTGAATATTGACGCGTCTGGCAACCGCTTAAGTAATTTTTGTAAAAACATTATATTAAATTGCACTTTTTGTACAAACAATTATGTCGTTGTCACTAAAGAGAGTTAATAAAATGAAGTTGCTTATTGCACACTCTCTTTCTTTCTCTCACTGCGTATGCATTAAAACTTGCTTGTATTTGATAAGCTCTTAAAAAGTTTATTTTTCACATTTTAAACGACTTGCAAATACGAGTACGTATGAGTATTAGATTTGATTTTTATTTGTTTGCATTGCATGACAGAGAGAGAGAGAGAGAGAGAGAGAAAAAAAAAGAGCTACAGAGAAATGTGCACGAGTATATAACTCTGTCATTTCCCATTTGTGTGTTGTTTTATATTTTGTGTTCTTGTTTCTTGTTCCTCTTTCTATAGCGGGGTTTATATTTTATGTCATTGACCTTTCAAATTGCATCTTGGTTTGTTGTTCATCATGGCAATGCCAATGATGGTGATGATAATAATGTTGATAATAATGAAGCACAAAATACAAATATTTTGCTACGTTCGTTTATATGCATGCGAATTTACAGATACATTTGTATTTAGTCGTTTGCTGTTGTTATTCTATTATTATGGGTTTTTGTAGCAACTGTAATTGTTGTTATTAATTAGTTTTGTGTAAATCTGGCAACATTGTTGTGAATTGTTTGAAGTTTTATTAAAACAATTTAAATTGTGTGATTTTTTTGAACTTTGTATAGGTACATACTTGTTTTATTTAAATCAACTCAATAGAGATAGTGTATCTTTTACCAGTTTTGGTAAAGGGGAAATACCATTTACCACTGTCAGAATCCAGCCCAGACCATTACACTACTTTTATATTTTCAAATGTTTCGCGTAGTACTTTTTCTTATCTAAACATAAATTTTTAAATTAATTTATGCTGCAAATCTTATAAACAAATACGTACTTACATATTGCTTATTTGCTTCAAAAACGTCATAACTCAAATAAATGAATTTAGATTTGATATCGCAGAATTAGCCGTCATATTATTCTTCATGTTTTGAGAGGAAATAACCATAGAGGAAAGCGAACCTGCCACAAGACAACTTACGCGTCTGTTTCCTAAAGACTATACACCGGCTCGAGATGTGAAACTTTATATGAGAGAGACCTGTCACTTTTATATTGCGTTGTCATTGGAGAGTGTCAACTGATACTTTTAAGATACACATTGACAGGTTCTAGATCCTAACTTAAGACACTTGTTCTGTGGTGGTTTCTTTAACACTAGTCAAATTACTCTACAGTCAGAAAAAAGATTGGTTGAAGAATGGTTAGGCCGATAAAATATTTGTTGAATACACTATATTTCAACTTATATTATCAATTTCCAATGATCCAAAAAACAATCCATGTTTATTACCAGAAGAGCATAATTGTAATGATAATATGATTCTGACAATTCTTAAATTTATTAGATCAACCGATCGTATGGTTTTGTCATAACTAAGTAACAAATATGATGAGCACAACCGAATAAAATATTACGAAATGGATTTTAGTACCATTTATTGGTATTTGCAACTAAAAAATTGTCTTTTTGAATTTGCGATAAAATAAAGACTTTATCGGTTGTTGCAACTAACTAGTGGGTAATTATATATGTTCATCGTTTTTTAGCAGCAAATTAAAATTAAATGTTAAGGTTTAAAACACATACGAGTATATATATTCATATGTACACTTAAAAAAGGTGAATTTAATAAAAATGTTATAAGAGTTTTATTTAATCTTGTATGTTTTTATTTGCCTGAGTTGTCTATTTTTTATTTCAGCAAGGAAAGCCAATGTTTCGTTCACAAGTAAGAATTATGCTCTTATTTTAGTCATGCTAACCATTGATTTGGTAGCAAACGTAACTTCTATTTCAAATTCCAAACTGTTAACCAATTTTATCTACTGTTTCAACTATTGGATTAAT
Organism: Panzeria rudis; assembly: GCA_956483635.1. Lineage (NCBI taxonomy): Eukaryota > Metazoa > Arthropoda > Insecta > Diptera > Tachinidae > Panzeria > Panzeria rudis. The sequence goes on from OY101449.1 coordinate 111,863,131, forward strand.
TGTTATAATTAAAAATATAGTCATACCACATCAACATTTTAGTTGTTACACCATATTTCTATGATAGTTGGTGCAACTGCCAAAATTCGATTGCCAAACTATTCGGTTATCACAACGCATCTGTTTTCTCTGTGTACGTTAAGCAAATATTTTTGATTTGGAAAAAATCTCCTTGTACAGTGGCGTTATTTTGTTAACAGTTTTGTTCTAGTTAAGTGATGTAATCTGTTTTCAGCGCTCATGACTGGGGAATATATTGTACCACTCCCTTGTTCACCAGTAACACACACAGAAAAAAATTGATGTGAAAATGGTTAGGCCAATAAAATATTAGTTAAATAGACTATATTTCAACTCACACCATCGATTTTCTATGAATAAAAAAAAAACAAACCATGTTTATTACCATAACAGCAGAATTGTAATAAAGATATGATTCTGACTATTCTTAAATTGATTAGATCAACCGAACGTATGATTTTGTCATAACTAAGTGACAAATATGATGAGCACCACCATATAAAATATTATGAATTACATTTTAGTACCAATTATTGGTATTTGCAACTAAACAATTTTCTTTCTTACTTACTTTAGATACTTCTTATCGGTAGTTGCAACTAACTAGTGTTTAATTTTATTATCATTGATACACCTAACCGATTAAAGGGTTCGCATTAGCAATTCTTTATTATTGTAAAACAACTTCTTTTTCAATATGACTTCTATGATAGTTGGTGCAACTATCAAAATTCCATTGGCAACAAACTCGGTTGTCTCAACGAATCTGTTTTCCCTGTGTAGGACAAGTACGATGAAGACAATTGCTGCAACATTTCGCGCATGGTATGTATGCAAAATATCTGCAGAAAATACTAAACAAAGTTTTTCTGCTGAAAATCTTGAACTTTCGTTAAATTAATTATATTTTCCTGGTGAAAATGGTGTGATTCTTAAAAGTTTTCGCTGAAAAAATTTGGTCTGCAATTGTCTTTAAACTGCAGTCATATGACAAAACTTTTAAATCAATTTCTACAAATATATTTTTATGCGTTCTGATATAAGACAAACAACAACCCCCTTTTTGCAATATCGTGCAAAAAAGCAAAAACTAAAAATGTATGACTTTTTTTTCTCTGATGCACATAAAACGAAAATACCAAAAAACTTTCGCACTCACACACAAAATCAGCAAGAGACAAAATAAAAAAATCAGAATTAATAATAAGATGCACGCGAGTTTCATAAATTAAAAATCAAGAAACATAAATAACTCAACACCCAACTGAATTCCTTAAGAATATGTATGAAATGACAACAACAAAAATATTTTGCAAAACAAAAAAAAAAAAACTGGAAAAATAAAAATATACGATTAACAAAAGAAGTCATAAATACACACTTGGAGACACACTCGGGAACTGCATCAAACAACACAATTAAATTTAAATAAGAACACGATAAAAACAACACAAACATTTAGAGAAGAAGAAAAAAACTGATTGTAGTACTAAAGTCAAAGGGTCTGGAAAGCAGAGAGCTAATTTCATAAAAAACCGAGATAAAAAAATTCATCACAATGGCAACAGTGTGGTTGAGAAAGGGCGAAACTGACGTTTAAATTAATAAAAGAAAACTTATTTAAATAATAATAAGAAAAAAATGAAAAAAGAATAAAGTCCCAGGACAAAGGATTTGAAATGGTGTTGCTGATGTTTTACTGGTTAGTTTGTTTACTTATTTTATATGCAGGTTTCGAAATGTCAAGGAAATTGAGCTATTTAGTAAGATGCAAAATCAGATATTTGCAAATATATCTACTCGGTATGTTGATACTTCTATGAAGAGGTGTGAATATGAAGATAATTATAGGGCACACTTTTGAAACTACACTGATAGAAAAATCGACATAACGCCGATGTAATTTCACATCATCACTATGATGTCAAAATTTACATCAGCTGGCTATCAATGCCAATGATGATAACTCTAATTAATATCAATTTAATGACAAAATGTCATCAATATGATGTCCGTCATAACGCAGAAAATCCGTCATAACGCAGATGTAATTTGACATCACTGTTATGTCAAGTGTCTTAGTTTTTAACCAAATGTCACTTTACATCATTGTCATCTCAACCTTTACATCAGCTGTCATCAATGCAATGATTGAAACAATTATACATACATATGTATTTATATTTTCCCACTTTTACTTGTTTCTATTTTAGTTTTACTTTTTGTTAATTAATTTTTCCTTCTAATGTTGGTCTTGATCCCAGGCTCCTCAATTCATCGGTCATTTATAAATAAATGCATTTACCATTTCACCTCTGCTACCATCCAAAACATTGACAGCACAAAGTGAACATACACATTATTGATACTACATGCAAATGGTGGCTAAGTGTCATCAATATGATGAAAAGGTGTCATACTATCGTTTGTTTAGTCTTTAAAAAGACTTGCATATTATATTACTAGCTATACCCGGCGTGCTTCGCTACCACATTGTTGTGCAGATATAGAAAAATTAATGACATCATATAAAAATAATTATAAAATTGGTTAGTGGTTTTGGCAATCTTTTTAGTTTCGGCGAATTTTAGCGTTTTAGCGATTTTTTTTCATTTTGGCGATTTTCGTTTTGCCTTTTTTAATTCTGGAATTTTTTAGTTTTAGCGTTTTTTTTTAAATTTCACGAGTTCGCCTCTTACGGTTTCCAAGATACAGCAAACTGTTTAAGCTACATAGTCAAAATTACATTAACTTTCAGAGCACCCTTTAATTTTTGTTGTGTTAAATATTCTGCAGACTACACCAATTAACACTAACTTTGAAAATTTCGGGAGTCTATATAAAAATGTCTGTATATTACATTAGTATTTCAACATGTTTCGTTGCTCGCTTTAGAACACCATTTAATCTTTAGCCGCTAGCTCTTACGGCTCTCGACAGACAGAAAGACAGACGGACTGACGGACAGCGTATCGAAAACAATAAGATTAATTTACACTTTTGGTGTACAGAGCCCTAAAAAAAACCTTTTCCAAAAAGTAACTTTTCAAAAAGTAACCAATTTTCAAGAGCACCATTTTCAAAAAGTACCCTTTCCAAAAAACATTTTTCAAAAAGTATTATTTCTTAAAAATACATTTTCAAAAAAGTAGGTTTTCGAAAAAGTAGATTTACTTTAAAATATAAACGGTTAACAAAAAAAAAGTAACAAAATTATATTTTTACTCTTTTTCGGTCCCTAAATGTACAAATTAAAAAAAGTGCAAAACACCTATCCACTCATGTTTCTATCTTATTATGACGCTTTTGAAATTTTATGTCTACCCTACTTAGATTCGGATAGATATAAGAACACCGAGTTTACCCGTTTTTACCCCTTTTAATCCCGTTAGAATTTAAGTTTTCAAACATTTGTTCTTATGCTGACTTTAGACGACATGTTTTTTACATATGGGTTGTTACGTGTGTGAGACATATGTAACTTCGCATGTTTGTCAAAATTGTCAATTTTCAGAGGGTTTATAATATTTGCTTTCACACGTACATGTGCAATTACATCTGACATAATCTCTGAGTGTTCACAACAGCTGAGTTTTTGCACAATTTTCGTAAATATATAAAGCGCTCTTTGCTTTTTAATGTTTTTTCAGCCAAACCACACTTTTGATAATTTAATACAGCTGATGTCAGATGCCTGGTCAGATGAAAATAGAACACACTCTAATTGAAAATTTTTCATCTGACTTTGCTTCTGTAAATGTCATCTGACAATGTTTCATATGTTTCACACGGCATGTATCACTTTTGCAGTGGGAAATTTGACAAGTCAGATGTAAAATACATGTCGTCTAAAGTCAGCATTAGAGAATATAAACAAACATATGAATTCAGTATGTATATAAATGTGCATAAAAAATAGTTGTATGGAAAAAAGTACCAAAAAGGGCTACCAATTTTACCCTTTATATATTCAAATTTTAAAATATATAAAACTTTTTTTGAGGACTTTTTAAGGAGAGAAAAATGGATTTCAAGTTTAGCTTCTAACTTTATTACTTTAGGAGATAGACTGTTAACAAAAATAGTACCAAAATTATATTTTCACCCTTTTTCGGCCCCTGAATGTACAGATATTAAAAAAAGTTTTAGACACCTGTCCGCTCATTTTTCTATCTTATTATGATGCGTTTAGAATTTTATGTCTACCTTACTTAGATTCGAAAATATAAGGTTACCGCTTATACCCGTTTTTTACCCCTTTTAATCCTCTTAGAATTAAAATGTTCAAAAATCCTTTCTTAGTGAAAATATACAAACATATTCATTCACTATGTATATTAATTTGCATAAAAAATAGTTGTATGGAAAAAAGTACCAAAAGGAGCAACCAATGTTAACCTTTATATATTCGAATTACAAAAAAGTACCAAAACATGTTGGATGGCTTCGTAAGGATAGAAGAATGCATTTCAAATTTAATTTCTATCTTCATTACTTTAGAAGATAAACGGTTAACAAAAAAAGTACCATAATTATATTGTTACCCTTTTTCGGCCCATAAATGTAAACATTTCAAAAAAGTACGAAACACCCGTGTACTTATTTTTTTTATCTTATTATGCTGTTTTTGGAATTTTATGTCTACCTTAGTTAGATCCGGCGATATAAGGTTACCGAATTTACCCGTTTTTACCCCCTTAGCGTTTGAATTTCCCGAAAACCCGTCGTAGTGGAGCTACACATCCTGAGGGGAGCCCACATACGAAATTTTAAGCTTTAGTGGTTTGGGCTTTAGTGGTTTGGGCTGTGCGATGATGAATGAGTCAGTCAGTCAGTCAGTCAGTCAGTCACGCAATAACGTTACTCTTTTATTTATATAGATGAACTCTGTGATAGTAATGATGAATATAAGTGTACATTAATGCAATGTCTTGTTTCTTACCTCTTTAAAAATGCGTTTAAACAAAAATAAAAAATAGAACCATAACATTTGTATTAAAATACAAATTACAAACTCTATAACATTGTTTACTTATTTCTTTTATATGTGGCTGATTCTCATTTCAAATACTTTTTTCGTGTTTTAAAATGAAAAGTGCTTAAGTATGATTTAATATAGCGTTGCCCAAGCCCTATGCGCTTGGTGCTCATTTGTTTTTGTAAAAGCACTTAGCTGTAGACTATGTGTTTTAATATACACACAGCACTCAGCACTAGCAATACAATATACCCAAAAATTAGTTTTTCTTTAAATGTATTGGTGTTTGCTCTTCCTTAAGAAACTTGTGGGCACCCCTGATTTAATAGATTATAAATAAATGTACATACGATTTTTTTGTGTTTGACTTTCCATTGTGTGTTAAAAACGAAGAACGAAAATACTGGATTTACTGTCTTCGAACAAAATGGCATGTCCGTAATGCATGCTGTCGATTTCCCATATTAAGAAACTAGACATTTTTCCAAAAACGAGATTAACTTTATAACGGTCTTAAAATATTTGCTTTCGCTTCTTGTATTTTACACATACAATTTATGAAAAATATTACAAACTATTTATTTTTTAATTGTTTATGTCCGCAGTCTTGTGTTTTGACTGTTACGCTTTTTTAGTACGCTTCATTACTCAGTTCAATTATTAAAATTGGATTAACAATATACACTATAGCACAGGTTTGTTCTCCTAAATATAAAAGTTTTGTGTGTTAAATAGTATTATATTGCAAAACGTTTCATTAATCAATCAATTATCGTTTGTATCAAAAAAAAAAAAAGTAAATAGCTAAATAGATTTATTGAGTGTTATTCATATTTTTTTAATATAATTGAAATATTTTACTGAATAACTGAGGAGCTTATGTTAAAATACATCGAAGATTATTCATCTGAGTTGTATTACATTCCAAATAAAGTGTGTGTTCTGAAAAAAATATTGAATTCGTAAAAAATGTATTGAGCGTTACGTAAAACAAATTTTTCAATATAATTTATCTATAAATTTTAGGACGTTAAAAAAAGTTAACAGAAGCTGAATAACATTATCTGTTTAAAAATTTCTGGTTTTCTTTGAAAAAATTTTGTTCTTGAATAATGTTTTAGGTAGGTCGGATTTTGCTACAAAATTTTTTTTTGTAATTTGACATTGTCGGTCGATTTTATTAAAATAAATCTTATTTCAAAGAAAAGTTAACACACTTTTTGTTTGGTATAAATGTTTGTAAAGAACTAGTTTTAAAATATTTTAAAACATACAACATTTTTATATTTCCATGTAAACCCAAGTCAAAATTTAAAAAATTGGTCATAACATTTAATTTTGTCCTGCGATTATTATAATTATTTATTTTAAGAGAGTAGACGTATAGTGGTTTCAAACCCTATACTCATTTTTTGTGCTGTATTTTTTTCGCAAAAATCATTCCTGGTACAACCGCGAAAGCAAATGCAACGTTCAAGACACAAAAATTTAAAAAAAAAAATCGAACAATATCGAAAATTATAATATGAATCCTACCTTCTCATATATACATTAGCTCCATTGGTAAAGAAAGACACAAAATGCATGTATAGAATGAGAATCAGCCATGTATATATTTTATACTTTAATAATATATAATAAGTGACATCGTATTGATGACATTTTAGTAATAGCATTGATGACACTTAAACTATGACAAAATTCTATGACAGTGTTTATCATCAGGTTGATGTCGTTTTTCGTCTTATTGATGCCATTTGTCATAGCATTAAAGTCAGGCGACTACTGAGAAAATAGGATTTGTCTTTCTATTTTTAAAAATTTTAAACTTTATTTTTGTTCTCCGTATAAATTTCACTTTAGTTAATTGATTTATTCAATTGGACCCGGATTATAAAAATTTCAGAAATTAAGTTATGAGTTTAGTCGAAGTGTATTGGTTTATATCTAAAGAAATTTTAATTATTTTGGCTTGAGATCGGTTTTAATTTAATTTTTCAATTAAATTATATTTTTATTTAGAGATATATGTGAAGCATGTAGATAAAAAACTTTTGACTGCGCGGAGGCTTGAACTGACGTTTCGATAGCTCCCGCTAATCTCATCAGAGCTCTTTACCGCTTAGACCACTCGACTAAAGTCGGTGGCTATCAGCTCCTGTTTGTTTGTTTTTTAGGGTTCCAATACACCAAAAGTGTAAAGGAACCATATTGTTTTCGCTACGCTGTCCGTCCGTCTGTCCGTCTGTCTGTCACAGGCTGTTTTCTCGGGAACCGTAAGAGCTACGGACCTGAAATTTTTACAGGATATGTAAAATATATGACAGCTAAAATATATAAATATATGACAGCTAAAAATTAAAGGGTGTTCTAAGGCGAGCAACGAAAAATGTTGAAATACTAATGTAATATGCAGACACTTATATATAGACACTTTAAATTTTCAAAGTTCGTGTTAATTGGTGTAGTCTGTAGAATAAACTACACCAATTAACACCGATATTTAAAACAAAAAAAATTAAAGGGTGTTCTATCAGTCAATGTAATTTTACAATCTGTGCTATCTTCGGAACCGTAAGAGCTACGGACCTGAAATTTTCACAGAATATGTAAACCTTCGGTCGCTACAACAACAAATATATGACAGTTAAAAATTAAAGGGTGTTCTAAAGCAAAAAACGCCAAAATTAAAAAAATCGCTAAAATGCAATATATCACCAAAATTAAAAAGATCGCAAAAAAAAAACTAAAAAACTTAAAAAATCGAAAAAGTCTTCGAAACGAAAAATCGCTAAAATAAAATAAATCATCAAAAAATTAAAAATCCACAAAAAATGAAAAAAAATCATAAAAACGAAAAAAAAAACGCAAAAACAAAAAAAAACGCCAAACCAAAAAAAAAAAAAACGCCAAAAACCAAAAAATTCGTTAAAACGAAAAAAGTGTCAAAAGAAAAAAAAAAATCGCTAAAACAAAAAACCACAAAAAACCGAAAAAATCCCCAAAAACGAAAAAAGCACCAAAAACTGAAAAAATTGCCACAACTAAAATAAATCGCTAAAACTAAAAAATATCGTCAGATAGTGAAAACGTTAAATAAATGGCATAACCAAAAAATCGCCAAAACTAAACAAATCGGCAAAAAACAAAAAAAAAATGCAAAAAACGAAAAATTGCCAGAAAAAAATTCAAAAAAAAAATCACGAAAAGCGCCAAAATAAAAAAAACCAAAAAACAACGAAAAATACTTAAAAAAAATAAAAACCCAAAATTAAACAAGAAAGCACAACGAAAAAATTGCCAAAATGACAAACGGGGCAAAAACAAAAAGGGATATACATATGTATGTGTATTGGTACGGAACCCTTCGTGTGCGAGCCAAATTATTTTTAATAATTTTCAATACCAATCGATTTGAGGCAGATTCTGACATATCAGTCCAATATGGCAGCTTGTAACTTTTGCGGTGGCTTTGGAAAGTTAATTTCACGTATATGCAGATGATCAGACGAAAACCGTTAATGCGCCTTCCCTATTTATAAAGAACTTTATGGGATCCCAAATGAATATTGTGGTGAAGATTATACAAAAATATGTTTGAGAAAAGTTTTAGACTATGTAACTTTCATCGTTGTAATATAATATTTTATTTCATTAAAGAAAACTTTCGTCTTATTTATGTACGGAAAACAGATTAATAGTTTTATTTCCGTTATTTACAATTTGCTAATTTAAATATAGGCCAAAAAAAATTGTTTGCTATTTTTGCTTAAAATAGAAATACATTTGTTATCAGTAATTTAAAAATATAATTAAAAACATTTTATTTGGTACTCAAGAGATAGCCGTGTAGCAGACTTAAATCATAAATATGAATTAGTATGACAATATTTATTTAAATTTTATAGACATACATACTTATCGGGTAGATTACAAGTAATGAAGGAGGAAAAGTTTCTTTTTATGATTAACTTGCTATAATTATCATTTTAATGTCAATTAATGGCTGCCACAGCTTTTTGTTTTCTAAAGAGAATTTTAAAATGAAAAGATTAAGATATATGTGATTGGTTGGCTACATGCTTTCAAAGAGAGAAGTTTATTATTAATAGGTCATTCATTACTTAATCAAATACAACTATAATAGAATCTCACAAATTTGTGCACCGAGCAGTTCGAATTTCTGAAAAGTTCTAATATCTGAACATTTTTTTTACAGAAAATGATAAAATTATAATAAAAATAGTTATGTAAGCTTTACTTTAACACAAAACAGTTTGTATTTGTTAGCGTTTAATTAATTGAACGTTTAACTTTCACACGTATGAACACTTCACTTCGACCTTCAGTCATCAACTGACCCAAATTTGTACACGCATATCACATTTCACACGCATATGACCGAATTGTACACACCACGAATAACTCGGTGATTCCCCCTTTTTATTTTTACTTTAGTGAACGAAAAAAATAATAATTTGTAGTGAAAATACAAAAAATAAAATAAAAAACTTCCAGAAATTAGAAGCCTCTGTTATAATTTTAGAGCGTTTAATTTGGCTTTTCGCCTACTTAGTTCAAAATCATAATCAAAATTCTAGTGGAAGCCATATAAACAAAAAAAAATACACTTCCAGAAATTAGAGCCACAGGCTCTAATACCAATCCATTTGAGACATAGAACCACAGGTTCTAATTTCAGAGCGCCCCGTACATTGAAATGGCCAGCTCTAATTTCTGGACGGTTCGAATTTGTGAGATTCTACTGTATATAAAAAAGTAAGATATAAAAACACTGTACAACATACTATTTTCAGAAACAATATGGCTCGTTTTTATTCAATATATTACTAAATGTTAGGGTATTCATATAATAGTGATTTTACTTTAATCGGTTAATCGCTCGATTAATTAATCGAGATTTGGCTTAATCGATTAATTTCGGTATTAATCGATTAACCGATTAACCCTCGGCGACTGACGTGACTTCATTATCACCATTCCACTGACGTGGTAGTACACTAGACACTATTTCGACTGCTTATATTTTCCAAGTTCCATTTGTAAACCCACTGAAACTATTTTTGATTTTAGTTTAGTGTAGTAGTTTCTTATTTATTGCAATTATTTGTTGAAAACAAAACGACAAGTCTTATTAAAATCAAAATTATTGTCATGACATAAATTACCCTTACAAAACTTACATCCATACAAAAACAAACAAAAAAAACTTCATATATTATTTTTTTGGTAAAAAGTTTAACGCTAATTTTAGCATATACCTAAGCTAATCAATCTAGAAAGAAAAGAGATAAATTCAATGGTTTAATAAAAAGCTACAACGTATTTTATCAGGTCTACCTCAATACTGACGTGGTAGACCTGTAGACACTTGCTTTCTTCGCACTAATGTACGCATGAGTACGTAATAAGAATCGACATTTGTATAATTATGGCGTAAACAATTGGCCAATTCACAACCTGTTGTATGTGTTGTAGATCGCATAAACATTTGCTTAGAAACATGTTTATGTGACAATTACCAACAACATTTATACAATCCACAACGCATACAATAGGTTGTGAATTGAGCAAATGTTTTCTGTTTACTGGTGTCTGCTAAACTACGACGTCAATCGCAGAGGGTTAATAAAGTTTTTTCATTAATCAAGTAATTTCAACAAACAAAAATGCATAAATTATTTATTATTTCGATTTTATTAGTAAAAAAACAAGAACATAACAAACATAAAAACTCTTGAACTAAATCAAGCAAAAAAAAAATCATTAAAAATTATTATTTAAAAAATTAACAAGTTTGGGAAATAATTTTATTAGTTATTTAAATAGTATAGGGAGATCTTCTAAGACAGTATTTCAGAAAAATAATTTGTTTTAAATGATTAGGATTTAAGCGAATCTTTTCTTTAGTTTGTTACAACTTGACTGGGAAAAATCCTCTCACTTATCGTAGATGAGGAAGAAATCGAAGACATTCCATAATACAAAATATCTAGTTTCTCAGTATCTAAACATATAAAATCTTCCATTATGGCCTTTTTTAATTTTTTTCAATTTCTTAACACTTCTAATTGTTTCGGTTAATTCTGTTAAAAGATTTCTTATATTACTATCGATAGTTTCTTCCGTTGCCAGGTGATCATCTGGCAGAGCTCACCACCGTACATTCTGCAAAAAAGTTTATTTCTGAATTCCTTAGTTCCCGTTTGTGTACTGTATTTTAAGCACAGTTGCTAGAAAATATATTCCTGAGTAGAGGTATAAACAATTTGAATTCGTCTCTCATTAAATAGAATCCTTAGATTTTTAATTAAATCGTTGGCAATTGTATTATTGGAATTTACTAAACTATTATAGAGAAACTTCGATTAGAGTAGCAAAGTCCTTACTAAGCTCTTTTATAGCCACGTCCAAAGGGTTTAAAGTTTTATTTAAGCTAAGACCCCTTCTTTGTTTGTATGAAAAATAGTTTCTAAACACATACCTTTTGTATATAAAATTAAACAAATAATTGAACCCACAAAAATTATGTTATAATACTACAAAAAATTTAAAGTTTTGTTACGGCGGTTAGTCGATTAATCGACTGAAACTAGCCGGTTCAATCGTTAATCAAAAATAACCAATTTTGAATTAGCCGATCAGTTAAACGGGTAGTAGTTAACCGGTTAACCGATTAACGGTTAACCGAATGAATACCCTACTAGCGGCCATTTTCACAATGTACGATTAACAGTTAACATGGACTTTAACGGCAAGTTCGTCATACAAAACTTGCCGTTAAAGTCCACGTTAGCTCTTAATCATACATTGTGAAAAGGGCCGTAAGTGTGCTCGCAACTTTCGACAAACAAATATTATATCTAAAGTTTTCTTTTGTATTGTGAGATTTAGTGAAACTTTACTCAAGACATATTTTTTATACAATTTGAATAAGAGCTGTATGAAATAACGCCCAAAGAAATAACTCCCAAATTGAAAATTAAAAAACTACACTCAAAATAATATGGTAAGTAAATCTAACAAATCTAAATAGTTAACCTACTGTTAATGTAAGTTGTTGTTGCAATTTTTATGAAACAACAACTTTTATTGCTCAAAATAACTTTTTAGAGTTGTAAGTAATTTCTGAGATGGTAAAGGCATCCGATTCACAAACGTGAGAGCGAGCCTATGTTCAAGATCGAGATATTACATTTTATTCAATTGTAAAATATAAATTAGGGAAAAACGACATTTGAAAACTAAAATTATTTTTGATGGCTAACATTTCTAAGTTGACTTTTAACAGATTTTGTGGTTAAAATTACCAATTTAAAATAATAACAACAAAAATAGTGAATTCAAATTGACTATTAGGCTAAGGTTCGTAACGTTATATTCAGAAAGAATTGGGCATGATTAATATTCCAAGGAACAAGGGGAAAATTAACATCAACTTAATTTTTCAACGTACACAGCAGAACAGAGTAGTGCCACTTTCGGAAGCCGCTACACTTCCATCGTCAGTGCTCACGTGTATTTGCTTATCACCACTTCTGTGAGCACTGACGATGGAAGTGTAGCGGCTTCCGAAAGTGGCGCTACTCTGTTCTGCTGTGTACGTTGAAAAATTAAGTTGATGTTAATTTTTCCCTTGTTCCTTGGAATATTAATCATGCCCAATTCTTTCTGAATATAACGTTACGAACCTTAGCCTAATAATCAATTTGAATTCACAAATCAAATGCGTTCGAAATAATCATATTAATAAACAAAAATAGTTATTTTACAAAAATTACTGTAATTTGGTTTTTACTACAGTGAAAAATTTTGGGTATTAAGAGATACGTCTTTTTCAAAAACACTACAGATTTATTAATGTAAAATAAGAGCGCTTCATAGCATATTCAACAAGATTTAAGATGTTCTTCTTATTTGGTGAATCAAATCAGAGCTCGTGCTTCATAACAGCTCGAAATGCATTTTGAGCATACTTTGTATTATATACAGTACGCATAAGTTACATATAATTACGCATAATTGTGTGTAACGTATACGCTTAGTGTTACATAATAAACTTTACACAAATTCAATCCAATCTGTTATTGTGCATTTTAAACTACCATGTATTTTTGTAATTTAAAAGAAAATTTTAGTGGGAAGAGCAATTTAAAAACGAAGCGTTGAAGCGGTTTGCAAAAGTAAAAAATCGCGAGCTCATTTCATGTGGTTTTTAACGCGGTTGTCAAATTTTATTGAATCTCTTGAAACTTCATAAATTTTAGATATTGTGCAGAGAAGATTTGGTTTTGATTCTAGGCCTTACAACCTCACAACCAATTCCATTCCTGAGGTACTGTGCAGTTCCACATTGTGTCCAATTAGGCCTAGTTCGTTATATAAAAAAAATTATTGATCGATATTGATCGCTCTTTCTAGTTCAATTATGGAAAAAATTAACATTTGAGCATACAATTGTTTATTATTTGTTGTGGTTTAAGCCCGCATTCTGTTGGTTCGTTGATGTATGCAAAATTTATGAAGAATGCTTCATTAATATAATAAAATCTTACGTTAGCTCGTTATTAATGAAAAAATTCATTGATCCAATGAAAAAGTTCATTGCTGCAATGAAATTTTCCTTTAAGTGTAGTGGGAATTCTCGACTTAAAATCATGTCTAATGTAAACGGGTTTGTAAGCAGACCTATTGTTGCTTTTTCTCATAAAACTGCTTGCATGTAGGCTTTTATAAAATATTGTGTATAAGATAAGGCAAATCAATCGCTTTTTAGGGTACTATACACCAAATGTGTAAATGAACCCTTTTGTTTTCGCTATGCTGTCCGTCTGCCTCTCTGTATGTCCGTCTGTCTGCCTGTCTGTCTGTCATCGGCTGTTTTCTCGGGAACCTTAAGAGCTACGGATATGAAATATTCACAGAATATGTAAACAACAAATATATGAGAGTTAAAAGGGCGTTCTAAAGCGAGCAACGAAACATCTGGAAATACTATAAATTTTCAAAGCTAGTGTTAATTGGTGTGGTCTGTAAAATAGACTACACCAATTAACACTGATATTTAAAACAATAAAAATTAAAGGGTGTTCTATCAGTTTATGTAATTTTGACTATGTAATTTAGATAATTTGCTGTATCCTGGAAACCATAAGAGGCAAACTCTTGAAATTAAAACAAACGCCAAAACTAAAAAATTCCGAAATTAAAAAAATGTCAAAACGAAAAATCGCTAGAATGAAAAAAGTGCTTAAAGGAAAAAAGCACCAAAATTAAAAAATCGCTAAACCAAAACAAAATCACCAAAACTAAAAAGAGCACCAAAAAACTAAAGAAAACACCAAAAACCGAAAAAAATCATCAAAACGGACAAAGCACTGAAACCTAAAAAATCGCTGAAACTAAAAATATCGACAAAAAAAGGAAACATCGCCAAAAAAAAGGAAGAAAAAAAATCACCAAAACGGAAAAAGCGCATAAATAAAAAAAAAACGCGCAAAAGCTAAAAAAACCCCAAAATAAACGGAAAAAAATCGCCGTAACGAAAAAAAGTAGCAAAACCTAAAAAAATCGCTAAAACCAAAAAAATACAAAAAAAAACGGAAAAAATCTTCAAAACCGAAAAAGGGGAAAAAACTGAAAAAAACACCAAAAGTAAAATAAATCACTAAATCTTAAAATATCGTCAAAATTCGAAAAAAGCACTGAAACCTAAAAAATCGCTGCAACTAAAAATATCGACAAAAAACGAAAACATCGCCAAAAAAGGAAGAAAAAAAATCACCAAAACGGAAAAAGCGCAAAAATAAAAAAAAAAACGCGCAAAAGCTAAAAAAAACCCCAAAATAAACGGAAAAAATCGCCGTAACGAAAAAAAAGTAGCAAAACCTAAAAAAATCGCTAAAACTAAAAAAATCCAAAAAAAAACGAAAAAATCTTCAAATCCGAAAAAGGGAAAAAACTGAAAAAAGCACCAAAAGTAAAATAAATCACTAAATCTTAAAATATCGTCAAAATTCGAAAAAACGTTAAAGCAAAAAAAAAAAACGCCGAAACTAAAAAAACACCAAAACAAAAAAAAAAATCAGCAAAACAACGGACAAAAACTTAAAATATATAAAAAAAAAACTAAAATTAAACGAAAAAGCAAAACAAAAAAATTACCAAAATAAAAAAAGGGCGAAAATGGAAACGGATACATATGTACATGTGTATTCATACGGAACCCTTCGTGTGCGAGCCAAAGTGGCACATTACTGAAATTATTAATCATCAAGATATACCTCGGACACGCACAAGTTAGTGCAAGCAAATGTCAAAAGTGGGTATTTGGGTTATAATATTTTTGTTAATTTATTTGTCCCATTCACAACGTGCTATAAGAAACATTTTTTCTAAAGATTAGAATTCTGTACATTTTATATTTGATTTCTCCTGGAATTAATGACTGATATGCATACATACATACATACATTCGATACTGGAATTTAGAACAACTTTTTGTAATTTATAACTGCTTAATTTACAAATTAAACTATATTATGATTTGGTTTTAACAACAGTTTCTTTCTTTCTTTCTTTTTTTAGCGCATATTCGAGTCAGCCTGTTTGGAATTAAAGGTATATTTTTTATTCGTATTGTTTATAAAAAAAACTTTTTCAAAGTCAGTTCTGTAACCAGTTGAAACCATATATAACCGAGACCAGTATTATTGAAACCACAACTTGAAATAATCTTTAGATGAGTGTAGTTACCTATCGCAAAGTTTCTAAAAAATGTGCAGTGCTCTTTCCTATGAAAAAGCCATGTTAAAGTGATGGATCCATTTCACAAAATGTACGTTTAGAATGAGAATTACCCATATAGTTTTTCAGAATCTTAACGTCTAAAATTTTTGTTATACTTTAATAAAAAATTTTAATTCAATTTTGTTGTTGTTAGCTTTCTTCATACACAATTTACAATTGTTATTAAAAAAGATTAAAGATGCTTATTTTGTTCGCAAACAAACAATATATATGTAAATAGTAAGCTGTAAGAGTATGTACAATGTATTTTTGCAGGAATACTTCATAAATTTTACACAAACAGTTGGTGAAGAAAGTGCTTGCACAACAAAAAATAAAATATTATATGAAGACTTACAACTTGCTTGGTCATTATTTATCCTAATCACCAGGGCTCGGACTTTTGATGCAAATGCATGTTTTTTGTAGTGATAAATAAAGTGGTATTGGCTAATTATCTATATCATCATATTTTAAGTAGTTTGGCATCGATTTGTAGTTGAACATTTTTGCATATTTTGGTGGTAAGTGCATATTTTGGCAACAAATGCATATTTTTAAAGTTATAAAAACTTTTTTAATGCATATTTCTCAATATCTGGAAAAATAAAATATTAATAGGCCGATTATCAATGGCAACCGAACCTCAGTTGGGTTACCAGTTGCTGAAAATAATACTACTTATGGCAACTGGTAACTGAGAGCTGTGAGTTTCAGTTGCTACTAAGTGCCTTTAATTTTCAGTTGCCGACTGGCAACACAACTAAAGTTCGGTTGCATTAAATAATATGCCGAATTATGTTTGTTTTGTATTTTTTCATTGATAATAACACAAAAAAAAGTATTTTCATATTATTTAAGTTTTGGTATTTTGTTCGTAGGTAAATGCATATTTTGGCGCATATTTTTAATTTTGAGGTGCATTTGTTAAGCGCTTAAAATCAATTTTTAGTTGCATGAAAGTCCGAGTCAGGCTAATCACTATTGCTAGCGTTGTTATGCACAATGCATTATATTTTAGTGCAAAATACCAAACGCTAAGGACAACACACACCCACACATATATTAATGGCAGTAGAAACTAATGGATGTTTTCTGTTATTGTTTTGCAAAGGATGGTTGAAAGTCGTTCAAATCGGGCTAATCTCTTTTAGTGTTATGCAAACATTTGCTTAATAAACTGTATATTTTTATTTTACTCTATTTTTCCTTGTATATTCAAATACTGTGCTTTAAAGTTTTTTTTGATAAACATGAAATTGCAACAATAACAACTTTGTGTGTGCATGTGTCTGTGTATGTGTGTCTAAAAGGGCTCGTTCAAAGGGATCCCATAAAACCCGCCTCGTACCTTTAACTTATTATTCATAAGAGAACTACATACACACATATAGATAGATACATATGTATGTATGCACTATGTATAAGATATATTCTTATATTACTTAATTTTTTTACCCGAATAAAAGTTGAATGAACGATTTTATTTATATTGTATTCACAAAATTCTGATATTGCAAAAAAGGGACTAAAACAACAGAAACAACTTAAAACAAAATCCTAAAGTTAAAGGCAATCAAATAAATTTTTGTCATAGGGGGATAAATTATTTTGAAGTATAAGTTTTACAATTGCTTCTTAAGCAGACAATTTATTACAGATTAAGGTTGAAAGGTGTCATACCGTATGTAGGGGCTAAAAAAGATACAATACAAAAGCTGTGACAAATCTGTTTTATGATATTTCCGGAATGGTTTCGATGAGCTGAATTCAAAAATTTAACTTTCAGAGAACAGCACTGTGTCGTCATATTGCAGTTTACCTCCGAGGTACAGATCTTCTATATAAATAAAAGAGTAACGTTATTGAGTGACTGACTGACTGACTGATTCATCATCGCCCAGCCCAAACCACTAAAGCTAGAAAGTTGAAATTTCGTATGTGGGCTGCCCTCAGGATGTATAGATTCACTACGACGGGGTTTTGGGAAATTCAAACGCTAAGCGGGTAAAAACGGGTAAATTCGGTAACCTTATATCTCCGGATCTAACTAAGGTAAACATAAAATTCCAAAAATAGCATAATAAGACAAAAAAAAAAATAAGAGGATGGGCGTTTGGTACTTTTTTCAAATTTTTACATTTAAGGACCGAAAAAGGCTAAAAATATTATTTTGGTACTTTTTTTGTTAACCGTTTATCTCCTCAGGTAATGAAGATAGACATGAAATTTAAAATTCATTATTCTATCCTTACGAAGCCCTCAAACATGTTTTAGTACTTTTTTGTAATTCGAATATATCAAGGGTAAAATATGTACCTCTTTTTGGTACATTTTCCATACAACTATTTTTTATGCAAATTGATGTACATAGTTAATAAATGTGTTTGTATATTTTCACTAAGAAAGGATTTCTGAAAATTTTAATTCTAAGGGGATTAAAAGGGGTAAAAACGGGTAAAATCGGTAACCTTATATCTTCGAATCTAAGTAAGGTAGACATAAAATTCTAAAAGCATCA
This sequence comes from Panzeria rudis, assembly GCA_956483635.1. Taxonomy (NCBI): domain Eukaryota; kingdom Metazoa; phylum Arthropoda; class Insecta; order Diptera; family Tachinidae; genus Panzeria; species Panzeria rudis. Next base: position 111,881,460 of record OY101449.1, read on the forward strand.
TAATAATATAGAAAAATGATCGGACAGGTGTCTGAAACTTTGTTAAAATATGTACATTTAGGCGCCGAAAAAGGGTGAAAATATAATTTTGGTACTATTCCGTTTGTTAACAGCTTATCTCATAAAGTAATAAAGTTAGAAACTAAACTTGACATTCATTCTTCTCTCCTTAAAAAGCCATCAAAACGGTTTTCTGTTTTTTCAAATTTGAATATATAATGGGTAAAATTGGTAGCCCTTTTTGGTACTTTTTTCTATACAACTATTTTTTATGCACATTGATACACATACAGAATGCATATGTTTGTATATATTTTCTAAGAACGAATTTTTGAAAACTTAGCCATTTATATTTTAAAGTAAAGGTACTTTTTCGAAAACCTACTTTTTTGAAAATGTAGTTCTAAGAAATGATACTTTTTGAAAAATGTTTTTTGGAAAGGGTACTTTTTAAAAATGGTTCTCTTTTGAAAATGGTTACTTTTTGAAAAGTTACTTTTTGGAAAAGGTTCTCTTTAGGGCTCTGTACGCTAAAAGTGTAAATTAATCTTATTATTTTCGATACGGTGTCCGTCAGTCAGTCTGTGTTTCTGTCTGTCACAGGCTGTTTTCTCGAGAGCCGTAAGAACTACTGGCTAAAGATTTAAGGGTATTCTAAAGCGAGCAACGAAACATGTTGAAATACTAATGTAAGAGACACTTTTAATTAGACTCTCGAAATTTTCGAAGTTAGTGTTAATTGGTGTAGTTTGTAGAATATTTAACACAACAAAAATTAAAGGGTGTTCTGAAAGTTAATGTAATTTTGACTATGTAATTTAAACAGTTTGCTGTATCTTGGAAACCATAAGGAGCAAACTCTTGAAATTTTAAAAAACTCTAAAACTTAAAAATACCAGAATTAAAAAAGTCAAAGCGAAAAATCGGCAAATTGAAAAAATCGCAAAAACGCAAAAATTCGCCAAAATTAAAAAGATCGCCAAAAAAACTAACCAATTTTTAAATGAGTTAAATAATTTTTCTATATCTGCATAACAATGGGGTAGAGAGAGAGCACGCCGGGTATAGCCCAATAAAAATAATTTAATTTTAAAATTAAATTGAACGAGCTTAAGTCTATATAATAAAATTTATTTGGGCTAAATGAAGATTGTAATTTCAACCCCTAGATGAAATAAGAAGGCAATTCTTCAACAAAAACTTCTATCTCCTGGAAGATATTTAGGCGATAATTATCAAGAATTTAGCCGATTACCTGGTGTTTAGCCGAGACACCTTCACGTAGCAAGGAAACCAACCATTAGCCAAGACACAAACCTGGCCCAAGCATTCCCAAAACTCCAGAAGTTTCCTGGACTCCCACAAAATTGGCCAAAAATCTTTTAAAATCCCAGAAGTTCCCCGGATTCCAAAAAAATTGGACAAAAATCTCTTTAGAATCTTAAAACTTCCCCGAAAAACAATGACAGCACAGAAAACCGCGAAAATATAAGAGCGGAAACCTTCGTTTTGAATTGTCGTTACCAGTATTTGTTACACGTATTTGTTACACGTATTTGTTACACGTATTTGTTACACGTATTTATTACATGTATATGTTAGCAGTATTTGTTACACGTATATTTTTTGTAAATTTTCTTTTTACCCCCCAGCATATAAAACTTTTATTGCTGCATATCTAATGCAAAACGTGCCATAGGCAATTTTGTTAAAAAATAAATTATTTTTTGTTAACTTTACCTTGTAAAATAGGTACTAATAGTTTCTTATACTGTAATTTTGTATAATTAAACTATTACTCTACCTACTTGAGTTTTGTTAATTTTAACTTGAATTCAAATTCAATATGCGCGTCGGTATCGGTATCGCCGATATTTCTTTTTGAGTATCGGTATGGTGTCGGTAAAAAGGTGTATCGTTACATCCCTAAAAAATATACGTAATCATTGATTATAAAAACTTTCCAAAATACCGCCAGCTCTAGGTTACAAAAGTCTCCTGTATCCTAATCTGAAGCTAGCCATATAAACTCCGAAAATCATATTGAAATCATTTCTGCGGTTTCGAATATTAGAGACATGATTTTTTATATTAAGAAAGAAAATTTATTCTATGCTTCTTAATCTTTTCTAAACGCAAAAAATACGATTAGTAGAACAGAAGTTTCATATCTCAATATTAATTTAAAAAAAAAGATTTCTCATATCTTAAAAGTAAAACACACCATGTTAAAAATAAATTCTCTTTAAATTTCTACAATGAGACAGTTTTATGAGGGCCATTAAAACAAAATATGTATGAACAAGTTGTAGAAGGAAAAATTGCAAGCAACTTTTGTAGTAAAAAGAGTAGTAAAGTAGCGACAAGGAAAAGAAACAAAAAATTTGCTAAAAATAAAAACAAGACACAACAATTCAATGCACGATTTTTGCAAGCAGACCATGACCCACACCAACTTTTGACTAAAATAAAAATTATTGCAGTATTTTTTTTTACAAATTAAGCAACTTAAGAATGACGAAGCACAATTTTGTTTTTAGTATATAAAACAACCTGACAAACTGACTGGCAGTGAATACAGAAAATGTGGGACTAAAATTGTACAGGAAGAGACAAGCTACACATGTACATATGGATGTATGTATGGGTGAATTTATATGTGTAGATTCTACTCTCTGAGGAATGAGAGGGGAAATAAAAATATTTGCAAGGTCTTTAAGAGATAATGCTTAACAAATGAATTTGTGTAAATTATTTTATAAAATAAACCCAATAAAATATCATTCCTAAAAAATTACACATATGCACATATTTATAAGTTTTATTTAAATTCTTTATGATAAAGACTATTTATGCTCTTTGATATCAGCTCTCTCCCTCTCACACACATGTTTTATATATGCATATGTATTTATTCATGTGTGTTCTTGTATATGTGCGATAATGTCAATCAGCGTTGCCAGAAACTTTAAACTTTACAAAATTAGAATCATGCCCCAAATCAAATTTTACGAAGATTTTCAAAATGTTTGTGCCATTTTTGTTATTTTTTACGAAAAATGTTAAAGCATACTTTTGGGGATGAGCACAATATATGTCTTGAACAAGAAATTGTGTCGATAAGGTAGTACTTCCGGTTTATATATTGAACCGGAAATGGAGTATATACGGCAGTAGATCCGGGTCGATAACCGGGTTCACATAAGTCGGTAACACAGGGTTAACTGATCCATAGCGTAGTATATCCGGTAAAATCTCTGGAATTGTTTTAAAACGATTCACGGGAAATTTTGTCGGGGAATTTTTGGGAAATTCAATTTAACTTTTATGGATTTCACCTTTAACATTCCTGTTCGTTGTTTTGTTACATAATCAGTAGTATGAAAGTATTTTAGTAAAACCAACGATTTCGCTCAATGTTCCCTTCGTACGAAAAGGCCTACAAAGGTGGAAGTACTATTGACTTCCTGCGACCTTTGCGACAAGTCCGTAATGAAAGCGATGTTATAGAGGTTTTTCATGCGATTCCTACTTCAAGCATTCTAAAATATTTTATACGGCTTATTACATTTTTAAAGTGGAAAAATCGCAACAAGAAAAATATATCATACATTGAAAAGATGGTATCGCAATATCGATCCTTTATTGCAACGTTGTGAATATGTATCTAAAAAAAGTTACTGAAGAAAAAGTGTTCCTTAAAGCCTTCTTTATATGTAAAAAAAATCTGAAATGTATCTTAATATAAACCGAAGCTATAGCTATTAAATGGCTAATATCGGCCATATATCTGCTAACATTTACACTTTTCCAAGTGTAATTTTTTCGAGATATAGTACTTTCCAATAAATCGATATGTGCCTGTGCGGTCTACATTATAAAATGTATAAATTTTGGTTGGTGCACATATCAGGAGCATTTGAGGGATACACCTTTCTTAAATTCTGTTTTTGTTGCTATAAATTCCACTTTGATGATGTGATGTAGACAATTTAAAAAAGGAACATACATACATATATGAATTTAATAATTTTGAATTAGTTTTTAAATATGTTATGTACGTAAGTATTTGCTTTTAGAATGAATAAACTTGCTTTTATTCTTTAAATTTTTATTAAGAAAGAAATTTTATTTCTTATCTTGAGCTCGGGTGATTCAAATCACAAATTTTAAGAAATTCCCGGGAATCAAGGGAATAAGAAATTTTATTTCCCGTTTTCCAGGAATGGGTTGAGCCCGGGAAATTAAAAACCTTAGATTTCACCTATCGATAGAAGAAAAAATGCTGATTCCAACAGTATAAAAAATGTATTAAAAAATTGCGACTTGGTATAGTTTAACTCGCACCTACAGAACTAAGTTTGATTGAAGATAAAACACAAGACATTGTCGCTCAACTTGTCTTCAAGAAAGTTTGATTGAAGACAAAATGTAAGGCATTGTCGCCCGGATTGTCCTCAATGAGGTTTGATTGAAGACAAAATCTCAGACATTGTCGCTCATCTTTTACTCAATACAGTTTGATTGAAGACAAAACGTAAGACATTGTCGCTTATTTTGTCTATGATATGGTTTAAGTGAAGACAAACGTTAGACATTGTCGCTCAATTTGTCTCCAACAAAGTTTAAAATAAGACAAACTTTAAGACATAGTCGTTAACGTTGTCTCTGAAAGTTAGAAGACAACATCCAAGACTTTGTCACTCAGATTGTCGTGAACGATGATTTTCTTTAAATAGTCGATTAGATAAGCTAATCATCAGAGGACAAGGCGTGGATGAATTGCCAAGACAATGACGTGTATGACAATATGGCCAACTGGGATGTTTAAAGCAGTCATCGGCACACATACTATTACATTACCTAATTGTATGGTGTATTTTGCAACTCTCCCTCTCACAACTTACCGAAAAAAAACTTTTTCTAATTCTTTCATAACAATTCATGGATATTTTTATGTATTAAGGATACTTTACATAAAAATGTTCGAATTTCATAGCATATCATAAAAAGTGAGATTAACAGAAAAATAAACCCTTGGGTCCGGTTTTGCCAATGAGTGGTTCAGAGATTTTGATTTCTTTCAAATAGTTTCGCAACAAACATACAAGAAAGGCCAATTGTTGTACTATTTCTTTTTTAATGTGTAGAAAGTGCAGGAAAATATGATAAAAATAAATTTTCTGGCAACATCGTCATCCACCATAATTTTTGTTTTTGTATTTCCTACTCTCATTCATTCGTCCGTCTTATTTTATGCGAATTTCCAAAGTAAAACAGAATGTTGAAAGGTTAATCAACTCTAAACGTCTGCTGCTTTTGTAGGTTGTTGTTGATGTTGTTAATGTCGATATGTTGCAGACGTTTGCACATGCATACATACATAATTAAATACATATGTACAAATATACCCTGCAGATAACATGACTATTCCATACATGCATATAAAGTATACTCCATAGAGGACTAGGACTAGTCCAAAGGTAACCCAAATATATGGAGAAAATATGGTCGATTTAACATTACGATGTCCTAGGCCTAGACCATATAACATAGCTTTGCATTACATTGGAGTAGTGTCAAGACTGTTCTATGTAACTACGTTATGGAGCATCCAAGTGCTCGCTTTTTAACGATTGCATATAAATTAGCAATCGTTAAAACACAAACACTTGTCGCTTCACTACAGACTCTTGTTTGCAAATGACATGGTCTATGCCTCATTACATTGGAGTAGTGTTAAAACTACTCTATGTCACTATTTGATGGAGCACTATATGCAATCGTTAAGACGCGAACACTTGTCGGCTCTTGTTTGCATAGGACATGGGACATGGTCCATGACTGCATTACATAGGATCATGTTGTAACTAGTCCATTTCAGCAAAAATGGACCAGGTAGTCCAACATTATCTGTAGGGTATGTATGTATGTATGTATGTATGTATGTATGTATGTATGTATGTATGTATGTATGTATGTATGTATGTATGTATGTATGTATGTATGTATGTATGTATGTATGTATGTATGTATGTATGTATGTATGTATGTATGTATGTATGTATGTATGTATATGAGTGTGCAAATGTTCAACGTGCATGAGAGATTTGTTGGCTAGGACGATATGATATTGTTTTGCAGCAGCAACGACAGCAAAATCGCTAAAATTACAGTCACAAGTTTATTTTCAACCTGTTTTAGTCTCTGTTTCAGCTAGCCGTTTAGTACGTTATATGGTGAATGGAGTTTTATTTATTTTGCATGATATGTTCCATGTTCTTATCCCTGAACACTGCAGGCACTTAAAACAAGCTCAAGACAGTGAAGGTCAAAAGTTTGCAGAAAATAAGGCAGTAGTCTGTGATTAAGTTCAGATAACAGTAATTAATGGCAAAGAAAATGCTATGTAAGATTTTATTTGCAAACACACATCAGAAAGGCATAGTAAAATCGTCGAAAACCAGGTTAATTTTATTTTTTTCGATAGTGATTTTGATTTATAGGTGTTTCATATTAATTCAACCTGATTTTACAATAACCTTCAAAGAACATTTGTTCCTTTTGAAATAACTATATTTTATGTTGATTTAATATTCCAGTACAGTTAAAGCAAAATAAAGTTGATACTGAAATAATACGAAAAATTATTTTGTATCAAAGTTATTTCAATTTGAAAAAACGTTAATTTGATACTGAAAGAACACAAACAATCATGTTGAGTCAAAGTTATTTGAAGTTGAAACAACAATGGTTACTTGTATTAATTATTTTACTTATGTGATGTGTGTTAGAATAGGGATACAAAAATTTGTGTTTGAAAATCATCGCGCTAACCACTGCAACCACAACACGCACCACAACACGCTCAAATATACTTTAGATATATACTAAATAAATACGATCATAAGTAACATGAATTTCATTTTAATTCAACACGATTTAATTAATGATTTGACATAAAATTTATTTCAAATTAAAGTTATAGTCATGTTGACTTAAAATGATATTACAAAAATATTATAATAGAATATTATAAAAATTTATTTTACTAAAAAACAGGATTTTACGGTTTCGAAATTGAACATTTCCAGTTTAACAGTGAAAAATATTTAATCAACAAGATTTAACGTTGCATGTAATACGCAGTTTGTGGGCTGTTTGTCGGCTATTTACATTTACACAACACAGAAAAAATGTTCAGCAAAAAATTTTCAAACAAAAGTTTGTCTAAAAATAAATTTAATTTTCAGTAAATGTTCTGTCCATAATCTATGAATTGTTTGTTTGAATTTTATTTAGAACGCAAACACCAAAAACAACAATAAAAACTGTGTCGTAAAAAACCACCCTGATGACGACATAGACACAAATAACAACAACAACAATCATAGCAAGAGGAATGCAATTGTGCCAAGTTTGTTTACAAAAGATTTTTGAGTGAATCGATTAGGTAATGTCGTTCCGTTAATTCTCATTCATTTTTTTAGAGTATTTAGATAAACATTCAGACTTGAACACATTTAACAAAGTCATATCTCATAAATGCTTAATGCATGACGATGACACAGAAAAAAATTTTATTTGTATTTTTGTTTGGTTAAGAACATTATTTTGCTTAATAATTGTTAGCATTTTTAGACTAATTGTTTATTAAATTCAGACAGAAATATTGTTTGATATTTTTCAGAAAATCCAGTAAACATTTTTGTTCGATTTAGTAAATTGTTTTGTCTACAATTTGTAAATATTTTTAGACAAATTGTTTTATAGATTTAAACAATTCGTTCACTGAAAAAAACACGTTTTATTTCAATGACATTGTTGAGGTATTTTTTGTCTATATTTACAAATTCGTTTGTAGGTCCGTTCATAGACAAAATATTTACTATTTCATTGAATTGTTTTACAGAAAATGAAATTTAGTTTTTTCTGTGAAAACGAGCATCAAAATAAACAACAACAATAGCACAAGAGTGCATTGTAGCTATCAATAAAGCAAATAAGCACCAACACAATTAAGCCACAAATTATTTCTTTGTACTTTTGCCAAAAATTTAATATGATTTCTAATCAACATTGCGACATATTGATTTTACATTCGTGTTTTTTTCTCTACAAAGATGTAAAAATATGCATATACAATATCTTATTTTGTATAGTGTTTCCACTGGGCATCACAGTGTGTACCCAATGGTCTCCCAGTGTAATGGCTAGCATGCATTCAGGGCAGCCCACCTAACATAACTTAATATTTCATACCTCAAAGGCAATTTTGCGAGCTCTGCTGTTGGCTGAGTAGTTAGCGCGTTTGACTACAAACCCTGAGGTCTTGAGTTCAAGACTAGTTTTTGGCAAGCCAACAAAATCATGAATTTTTCTCATGTGCATTGGTGTGTTATTGTGTTGGTTATTGTGGGACTGTTAAAGTGATAAAGGCATAGCACTGATCACTTTAGCAGTACCTGCAGCCATTAATACTAACATATTGTTATGGAATTCACAACACCCTCCTTCGTCGGTATTGTAGCAGAACCGTCGGCGAAGTCTACGACTACACAGCTTAAAAAACAACTCAATGCCTCTATTTGATACTAGAGGTGCTTGCAACTCTGCTGTAAAAAACACGCAATAGCCTTGTTGGAAATTAATTAAGCTTTCTATCTCTCTCCAATATCACCATCTGTTTTCTCTACACTATTCCTTTACCAAAGAAGGTAACACATTAATTAATGAACGGGTAGACATTAATTGCCTGATTGTGTTACTTCTCTTAAAAAACAAAAAAAATCTGTCTCATCTTCTCAGGTGATGCTAAGATAATTTTTAGACCGAGCGTTATTTTTTTTTAAGATTTTTGCGACTGAAGCGTTGAATTCAGAAAGTCTGAGTATTTAGGTGAGAGGGAGAGTGAGAGAAGAATGGAAAGGGTTACACACTTTCATGTACTTTGAAAATCTCTTTTGTTTTGTACTTCGTAAGGGCCAACCTGTTGTTGGCTGCAGCTTAATTTTACATTTTCTTTTAAATTTCATTGCAAAAATTTCTATGTGTAGACATGAATGAAAGTTTAAAACAAAATATCTGAAAGAAAACTTTCATAGTCTGAACCGAGACTATATAAAATATTTTAAGGAATTTACTTAATTATGTGAAATCAAAGAAATAAATATTAAGTATACGTCACCTCTCAAGTAATAAAAATTCTACGTAACACAACACCGCACAATGGTTCCAATTACAAAAAAGGGTTATAAATCCGTATCTTTGAAACTTATAATCCGATAACAAAACGATGTATGTAAAAATCATAGACGATGACATAAGCTTTCAGAATGCTGTAATTTGAACTACCCTGTTAAAACAGATTTTGAGCTACAGGGTGTCAAAATTTACTACTTCGGGCATGAAAAACTTTGTCGGGCTCATCACTTTTACAAATATTATGCGATTCTACTGAATTTGAAAAACTTGGTATAAAGATTATAAATATATATATATATATGTACCACCGTCACATATGCTAAGCTAATACCAAGTTTTTGTCATGATGAGAGTTGTGATGAACAATTTCATAGTCAATAAACCAATTTAAGCTAATGAGCTAACTTAATGATGTAATAATTTCATTAAAATAATGAAATACAGCAGAATCTCGAAAAAATTAACACACTCGGCTAAATTAACCAAATTTGAGCGTCCACGTGCCTCTCTACAAAAATTAAGTTTTCAGTTAACTTTTCTGAGCGTATGAAGTTTTTAAACCAACCAATCAATCAATACATTAGTGAAGACGATATTCTTTTGTCTAAACTGATTGAATGAAATAGCGCTTATGATGGAACACTTCGAGAATTGCAGTTGTTGATGTCCAAAGAGGGTGCAAATGTTGACATTAGCATTGATGACATTGAAAATTGGAGCAAGGATCAAATTGCGGAAGATAACGATGATTTAGAATTGGCCGATAAAGATACCGACAGAAAATATTCAACAACTAAAAGTGAGCTTCTCGAAAGATGTTGTAAGCATTACTATCTTGATAAAATGGCGTGAAAATAGCGATAGAAATCAGGTGGCAAGCCTTGCCAATAAGCATATGAAAATTGTCAAGAGCTATTACATAAAAAAAACAACTAACAAGCTTATACTGTTTCTTTCAACCACCCTGCACAAATTAATAAGTGACTTTAAACCAGCCGGCATAGGTTAAATCTAAGTTTCCTTTTTGCTATAATGAAAACTAAGTATATAAAATATATTTAATAAATTTTTAAATTCATTTTGAAAACTGCTTAAAAAAGTTAATAGTTCGAAAAAATTAGTTACACTTGGGACATTTCGGTTAGCTTTTTCGAGATTCTATTGCAATTTCATTAAAATAATGACATAATCTCAGTAGATATATGATATAATTTCATGAAAATAAAATAAATACATTTCATTAAAAAAATTTATATAATATAATTTAATTAATGAAATAATTTCATATAAATTATTAAATATGTAAAATAGTAGAAATAATGAAATATTTGTATTAGTTAAGCGAAATTGTTACATTAAATCAATGAAATTATTCCGTATATTTGGTGAAATTTTCATTAAAATAATTTCAACGAAACTTTTTTCATTAATACAACAAATCGTGACGTTAGTTGAGTATTAATGAAGCTTTTCATTGTATTAAGCTTAGTACTCTGTTCAAATTCGCCAAAAATTTTGATCAACATTGATTTTTTCATACGAAAAATATGACTAGGGCTTGGGACTACCCAGACTTTTGCGCTTCCCGGGAAACGGGAATAAAAAACCACGAATTTCTAAATTAAATAGATTTATTAAAGGAAAATTGGCGATATTTTGATTGCTGTCGTTATACTTATACAAAATATTCCACTTTGTTCTGTTAAAGTGATTAAACGGCATCTATTAATAAATTCATCTTGCATGAATTTTCGAATCAAGCAATATTTTTTCTCGGCTTATGAGAAATGGTATGACTTCAGATTCACTGCAGTTTTTATGAAATTTCTGTATAAGTTGGAACCGTTCATATTTTTATTTTGTACTAAAAAAAATTGTATGGAGATTTTACTGCCTGTTTACCGATATCGAGCGATTCTTTCTTTCTTACAGTTGCATTTGAGACAAGGACAACATTTTAGAATTTGTTTTTGTTTCAAATGAAATTGTAAGAATGAAAAGTGCCCTTCGACATCGATAAACAGGGTATTTGTATTTAAACAGACAATGGAAAATATAGCAACTTCAAAAGAGAACTTAAACAATTTCATTGTGTAAATTTAGTCGTACAGTCAGTCAAACTAACTTTTGTAATATTTAAAAAAAAAACATTGAAATTTTTGATATCAAACAAAAACAGGATTATAATACAAGTCTCTTATATGAATCAAAATAAATTTGGCGGTCACTTACGCCATTTTATAAATATGTATGTCAAAAAAGTCCATATATTTATGAAATAACCTGTACTTTTAATTTCCCGTTTTCCAGGGAAAATATCAAAAATTTCCCGGGAAATTAGAAGTAGAATTTTCCCGTGAATTCCTGCCCGGGAATTCCCTATTCCCAAACCCACCAAGTAACCAATCATAACCAGCCCTTGAAAGTATGCTGCAATTGTGTACGTTTTTAAGAAACCCAATGTGTTTGTTGTAAATTCCACACGAAAAAAGCGGTGCTCATATTACTACGCATGAAGACTAAAACGTTGTAGATACATTTCATATGTTTTTCACAAAATAAACAGGGAGAGTACTACTTCTGCAGCATTTTTTCGTAAACAATTCGTGTAAATTTTTTTTATATGGACTTAAGGCAGCACTTCGCACGAAATGATGAACAGAGTACTATGCTTTAAGGTTGAAATCCATTGAATTTAAGAAGTTACAAATGTTTTTTGCGATAATGTAATTTCAAAATAACAACATATCTCGAACCATTTGACCAATTTAGATTAAAATTTCAGAATTCGACACGGTTTTTTTTTAAGTCCAAAACAAGTCATGAAATCTTTTTGACAAGAACTTTTGGAGTTATTAAAATAAAGGCGTATATTTTGAAAATTTTCTTCAATGATGTCTCTTGACGGGGCATTCGATTTGTGCTTAAGAACTGATTAGATTTTGTATACGATCTGCTTAGCAGTTTAAAATTTATATGAAAATAACACTTTTTCGAAAACTTTATTTTGGTAAAATTACAAAACCTGCCAGACCAAATTGGTTCATTATCTCACAATACATAAATGAGGTAAACGTTCTTAGAATGCTTTAAATTTGGTTCCGATTGATTAAGCCATTCTAATGTTAAATTCCCTAAACTGGAAACGCTTAGCTTATAATAAAAAGTCAATCTATTTTACTCGCCACTGTATTTGAACAAGTTTGCCCGGCATTTGCTCTGTTACTTTGATTGTGTCTGTTGTTTTTCTGGCATTTGTTATAATTTTTGTTGTTGGTGTTGTTGTGGTTTTTGCTTGCATTTGCCACAAAAAATACAACGACAAAAACAAAACGAGCAAAAGAACAACTTTTGTATATGTTCACATGGTCATATTTGTTGTCTTTCCTGTTTGATTTATTATTGTGCTGTTTGCTTTTTACCCTGACAATGGCATTGAGTTGAAACAGCAAAAGCTGCTGGCAAAAATAACAGAAAACAACAAGAAAAATAAAAATAAAAAAAAATCACAAAATATTTGCAGGAAAAAAAAATAAATGAAATAATAAAAATTGCCAGAGTAAAATACAATTGTTATCAAATGCACAATCAAATCATGCTCTTAAGAAGCAAACATATTTTCCTCTCTTGGAATAAATTTTAGCTCTGCGGCTTTTTTGTTTACAAACACAAATACACTTGGAAAAATACGAGTACCAATCTTACATATGTATATGAAAATATGTATGTATGTATGTGTATATGTATGTATATTTCTTAAATAACTCATACGTTTTTATGTTTGTTTATGTATACTTTACGTTACGTTAACTTTGTTTTCCAAAAAGTTGGGGTAGCTCAGGTTTTCTGCTGCTACTATTGTCTATGTTTTGCCGTGTTGTTTTGTTTTTGTATTTAAGTTTTTATTGCAACAGTAGCAGCAGTTGCTGCAGGCTTTGCTGTTCCTTCTGTCAAGTCCAACCAACCAAACTCTTTCATTTCGTTGTCCTGTTAGATGAATGTTTCAGTTATATTTTTCAAAGTAGGGGAAGGCCATTGTTGTTTTCTTTGTGAATATGAGGTAATTTTATTGTTGTTTTATTTTATTTCAAAACCAAGGGTTTTTTCTTATTACAAAAACAGTGTATGCAAAAAAAAGCATTCGTGTTTGAAGAAGCAAAAAAATGTGTCATTTATTAGAGGTTATGACACAATTTTGATAATTTTTGTTTTTTAATTATGACTTTTTACTTTAGGTTTATTTTTATTGATAATTAACATTGTAATGTAAATTCTAAAATGTATCCTAGAGATCTTTATTAATTGATTCAATTAGTCAATAAATTCTAGGTAAGGATATTTTTATATTCGAGTATGCATATTTTGATTTGTGTTCTTTGTGTGCTTGTAATGTTTCCTTTATATGTAGGTAGTAAAATCTAATGTTTTCTATTAAAATTGTTTTGTTTATATTATTGGAGATATTTCTGTTATATAAGATGGTATGTCCTTATTTTGTGTAACTTCCGGTTTTTATTTTTTCTGGATTTTTGTCTTTCTATTGGAAAAGGTGCATAAAAATCAACACAAAGATATACACAGAAAAAAAAATTTTAAATAAATTAAATAATTCATTGATTTTGAACCTACAACGATTTTTGTAAATACAATTACGAAATTGTAAGTTAAAGGAAGCTCAGAAAAAATTTTTAGCAATTCTTTTATTGATATCAAATTTATTCCAATTAAGATTATTGTTATATCAACAATATGAATTGTTGATTTTCCGAACATATTTTAACTATCATAGTTGTTGTATTAACAATATTTTTTTATACATAATCCTCAAAGCGACTTCTTGCTTGTCTGCGAAAAACACTAACTGTCTTTGGGCAGAATCGAACCGTCGACCTCTGGACTAATAGACTAACGTTCTTACCTCTCAGCTATATAGCAATTCGTTATTAAGTACGCAAATAATAAAAACACATAAAACGCTTTGTTTCATCTACGTGTGTGTGTTCATTTGTTATATCAACAATGGTGATTGCTAATTTTTTTCACAATACATAACAAAAACTTTGGTTAGTTCAGTTTGTTGAAGAAAATTTCTGTGTTTGTCGTATCAACAACTAAATTTGTTGTATTAACAAAATATATGTTTGAATTTAAATTACGTACCTATTAACAATTGAAATTGTTAGTTGCAGTTTGATGATTTTTTTCTGTGTATGAAAACATAGTCAGTTTTTTTCTTCATATTTAAGTCATATGTGATGATCCTGATGAATAGGAAGCTTATCTTCTGCAGGCCGAAATTGAGTTGTACTACATTTTCTAAAACTAGATAAAATTCTAAAAGGAATGCCCTTTTTTACCGCGAAGTTTAAAAAATTTGCCGAGATGTGAATTTTTTAATGAATATTAGATATATATAAAAATATAGAGTTATTCGACCTCAAATCAACTAAGAAAAAGGACAAAACTGACCTTAATTTCAGTTTCTGGTGCAGCTATCCATAATTTTTAAGTTTTAAGCTTAATTTCTACTGCAAACTACTGTAGCACGCTTTTACAAAATAGCATGATTTTTTTTGTCGAAAAAAACGACTTGGTGAGGCTTGTAGGTCTAGTTGAATAGATAATTTTGCCATTTTAAAAAATTGCAATACACCCTCAAAATCGGAAGTTATCGATAAAAAAAACGATTTTTTGGTTACTTCACGGACAAAAAAATTTCACTAGATTTTTTCTACACTGATGTTTAAATAGACGAGGGCTTAAGCTTGCCGTGTACACAGAAAAAAATATCATCAAACTGCAACTAACAATTTCAATTGTTAATATGTAACTTAAATTCAAACATATATTTTGTTAATATAACAAATTAAGTTGCTGATACGACAAACACAGATATTTTTTCAACAAACTGATATAACAAAATTTTTTGTTATTTATTGTGAAAAAAAATTAACAATCATCATTGTTGATATAACAAATGTATGAACATACGAATATGAACCAAAGCAAATCACGTTTTGTGTGTATTCATTATTTACGTATTTAATAACGAATGGCTCTGTAGCTGAGAGGTAAAAACATTAGTCTATTAGTCCAGAGGTCGGCGGTTCGATTCCGTCCAAAGATATTTAGTGTTTTTCGCAGACAAGCAAAAAGTCGCTTCGAGGATTGTGGTTGTATTAAAAAATATTGTTAATACAATAATTATGATAGTTAAAATTTGTTTAGAAGATAGTTAAAATTTGTTTAGAATTTACATTGTTGATATAACAATAATCCTAATTGAAATAAATTTGAAAACAACAAAGAAATTTTAAAAAAATTTTTTCTGATATTCCTTTAACTTACAATTTCGTAATTGTATTTACAAAAATTGTTGTAGGCTCAAAATCAATTAATTATTTTATTGATATAAGAAAAAATTAATTGTATATACAATTTTTTTTCTGTGTATATTTAAGATTTTATTTTGACTTATATTTCATAGAAATATCACCAAAAGAAAAATAAATTTTTTTTATTTTCTTACGATTTTTTAAAATTTTGCGTATTTTTTTGCAACACTTTGCTTGAGAACCTTAAAATTTTTTTATTTTCTTAAAAAGTGTATTTTATAACGATTACAATAAGCGCTAAATTATTAAAATGGATTGGGAATTGGAAAAGCTAAAATTTGTTTAAACAAAATTTCAATGAAAAATAATTTAATATTTCTATACATGCAACACATTCCCAGTACATTGTGGAGCTGCTCACAAAATAAATGGTAAAAAATATATAACTGCTAAGCTACTGGCCAGAGTTATTTGAAAGTTTACATATCAATAGATAAGGAGCTATATTTGGACACTATAGTTTTCACAAATTTGCAGGATATGAACTAACGGCACTACAGTGGGATGTTTTTTTTAGATTTTTTTAGTTATTGGCTTTTTTCGATATTGCTGTTTATTATGTTAAATATGTGATTTATATAAAAGTCGGTAAGCCAAAAGCTGTTTGAAACTCCACAGGCAATAAATTTTTAGAAGAAAATATTTTTCTAATACATACTATTTATATTAAGTTATGAGACATAAAAGCAGAAAAAGAGCGTTTGCTCAAACTTTAATGGGCGTGCGACACGACACGCCTTAATCTTAGGTGATTGATCTGAAAATTTGTGTAGGGGTATGAGACTTCAAAAAATCTAACATTTAATATTTAACGACCACTCTAATACACACAGTGTCCATGATATTCAGAAAATTTTTACACTTATGACAAAAATTTGGTGTTAGAGTTATTTCTCTTCTTGACAAATAGAAGAAGCAAACAAATTTGTATGCATATTTTAACTCCAAACCAGTTTTATTTCTCGAAAGTAAAAAAACTCTTTCTTAAACACAATGGGCCTGATTCAACACAAATTAATCAAACTTTAAATCGGAAATTTGTAATAAAATCACTGTAAAAATACATGAAGACTGGGTTCTTTTCATAAAAACTGTTAACAATCCGTGTTTTATCTATTTTTGTTTACATTTGCACTACCTTTTTTGTAACTAATCCAAAAATGTTGGCCTAATCCGTAACCGAAACCGAATACGGTCGATAGGACTCTATTATATAATAATTTTATTATAACTAAAAATATCTTATATATTGTGGTTATTAATAATATTTTATTATTACCTTCAGCTATATTCAGAGCCAGATTTTTTATTTTCGGTTTGTAGGCGGAGGGCGCAGCTATTGATGTTTGCCACAAACATCCCTATGTCAAGCCAAAAGATAAAACCTATCGCATTGAAATTTTGGAACTGACGATCAGGAAATTCAAATAGGCTAATTTATTTTTTTATCCCCATAAAAACTAGCTCATAATTTTCCTACATCTACACAACAAATGTGAGACTCATTCAATTTTATGTGGACTTCTCGGTGAACTAAGTGCGTTCTTAAGCAAAAGCTTGGATGTGTAGAAGGGGGATGGGTATCTTTAATGCAGTGTAGTATCTAATTACCACACACACACACACACACAAATGACCAAAAATTTCTAAAACAAAATTTTGTCTAAAATAAAATTTCATTTGCAGTAAATGTTCTCTACTAAATTAGTGAATTTTTTGTTTGACTTTTATTTAGGACACATACATCAAAAACAAGAAAAAAAAATTCTGTGTCTTAAACAAAATAACCTCCATAACGACATACCCTTAAACAACATCAATGATAACAAAGGAATGCGATGTCGCAATTGATACAATTGGTATCAAACTTAAATTGTAACAAGTTTGTTAAAACTGCCCGCACACGTGTGATTTGTTCGTGCTCGACGTCTTGTTACTCGTTCATGGCGCTATGCGCGCAGAAATCACAAGAAATTGAACATTTTCAATTTCTTGTGATATGTTCGATGTGTTATTGGGCTTGTGCGCGAACATTCGAATGTTTTTTATTTATTTATTTTTAATACAACAGCAATTTTTCATATAATATATTGAAATCTTGAAATTTCGCAAAGTAAAAGTGATAAATACCAAGATATAAACATAAATAAATAATAATACATAAAAATAAAAAAATAGCAAAAAGAACAATTGCAAAATCCGCTTCGCAAATCATGTGTACTTGTTGATGTTTAAGTTTAATGTGATTTGCTCGTCGTTTGTGAAGATATAATACGCGAACAAATCAAGCCGCAAAAATCATACATGTGTGACCACCTTTAATGCAGATTTCTGAGTGAATCAATTCGTTAATGTTGTTGCATTAATTATCATAAATTTTTTTAGTCTTTAGATAAATATACAGAGTTATATGCATTCAGCAAAGTGAAATTTCATAAATGCTTAGTGGATGATGATGTTATTTTTTAAAATTCAAAAATATTAAAAAAAGTTTTTACTGACTCAGACAAAAAATTTGTTTGATATGTTACAAAAAAATCCAGTAAATATTTTTGTTTGATTCAGTAAACTATTTTGTTTAGAATTTGTAAGTATTTTTATACAAACTGTTTTATCAATTTGGACAAAAACATTAATTGATATATTACAGAAAATCCAGTAAATGTTTTTGTTTGATTCAGTGAATTATTTTGTTTAGAATTTGTACATATTTTTAGACAAATTGTTTTATAGATTTGAGCAATTTTTTTACTAAAAAACTGGTTTTTCTAAATGAAATTTTTGATAAATTTTTGTTTGTATTAAAAAAAATTGTTTGTAGATCCGCTTCTAGACAGAAAATTTACTAACTCATTGAATTTCATATTGAAAATGGAAAAAAACCAACGACTGTATGAGAGCCCTCAACTGGCTTATGAACAAATATCACAATAGAATAAGCATTATTTTCAAAAAAGCATTTGTAAATTCTCAAATGATTTTTGAAAGCCTATGCTGTGCGAAAAAAAGAGTTTTGAAAATTTTCCAAAAACGGTTGAAGTCTACTCTGGATTTGGTAAAGCACCAATGAAATGCAGGTATATAGACATGCTTAACGTGCAACGAATAAAACTTTTTTACCAAAAATTATTTAAAAAGATTTGCATATAGTTTTTATAAAAACTGTTAAGTTTTTTAAAGCGATAAAAAATTTAAGGTGTATGAAAAAAATATATTTGAGATTAGAATGCAGTCCAACTGTGTATATTCATAGTAAGCTCCTCTTTGCATAAAAATCCATAAGCTATACTGAAAACTTTATTATGTTTAATTTTCCGCATCAATTGCAAGATATTCTAAGCATTTCAAGTAATTAAAATATTAAAGCAACTTTGTTGCAATACTAACTACAAACTAAAGTTAGCATGTGCATGCTGCCAAGAGGAACACAAATTAATTAGAAACCAAAATAAAATGTTACATTTTACTACACTTGTACAACTTATTTCAGTCTTTATAACAACTTACAACAAAGAAGAAACTTAATTCGATAAATTTTAAAGGAAAAGGAGCAAACATAATAAAGAAATAATTTGTAGGACCTTTAGGCAACTTCCGGCTTGTCTTTAGTATATAAACCCTTCTTGTTTACCAATACAAGCAATCATTTTCCCTTATATCTCGTACAAAAAAGGGGAATATTATGAAATATTTAAGCAACTTCCGCTTTAGAGAGCATGACTAATAGAGAAAAGAGAATATTGTAATATAAACACACGTATAGCAAATTGGAATAGTTTTGAATAAAAAAGCAACAGTGTTTTTAAGAGCATTTGTTTAACACAAACAAGAGAATCTCTACGAATAGTTGGAAAGAGTTTAACTACAAAAACAAACAACAAATAGATGCATATTTATTGTTATTTATTTTTGTTACTTTAAAGTTGTTATTTTTATTTGTTTTCATTATTGTGTGCGTGTGTGTAACAAACGAAAATAACAAAATTAAATTTCATGCACGCTGTTGCCAGACTTAGCAATTTGCTATCATTTTCAGCAATTCGGGATTCAAACATATTCTTTTAGCTTTTTTCAATGCATATATATAGAAATGACAAATTCGAGGTTATATAACAAATTGGCTATCAAATGATGACATACTTTGACATTTATTTAGTAAAATCTTAGGACGTTTTAATCATGAAACTACGATTTTTTTTGTGAAAATTAACCATCAAAATGATTCGTAAAATTCGAGCCGCTTTCCTTCGTAATTACCCCTCTTCATCGCTGGATAACTTTCTCTGAATAAATTTTAAAGACCGGACCTACGTAAAAAAACAACGCAAGTCTGCTGACGTGGTCATTTGTCCAGCCTCAAATTTGCCTTTACGTGTATACTATCTGCAGATATAGCCATGCCCATACAAATAGACCACAAAATAGATATCTTGCGTCAAATTTGATCAATGTTTATTAAATTCGAATATACATATTATATTGACACCATGGCGTATACGTTATATAAAGATGTGCTAAATTTTATGTTAGGTATGCGTAGTGGTGGCCACGGGAATATATCACGAAAATATCTGTTTGCGGCGCTTTTATATACTATTTTAGGTGGCTAATATATACAACATATCGAGCCATAACTCCTAAAACGCTTAAGCGACATGCTTTTCGAAAAATTTTTTTTTACGAAAGTCGATCCCTTTTCCCCCACCTATGCCTCCAATATTTTGTTGGACTCAGCATTTTATTTTACGAGTGTCCCTTGTAAAATTTAAAGAGTCTCACCAATGTAGTTGTACATATATAGGGAAAATACAAATTGATTTGTGTTGGGGGTGCCCTTTCTCGCCAAAGGTTGAGTAAATAAGTTCGCCTATTTTCATTTCCCCATCGTAAGTAAACCAATTCCGAAATTTCAACTCGATCGGTCTCACCGTTTGGCTACCTATAACCCTGCAGACAAAGTAACTAGTATGTAGTTAGAACTATACTAGTTTCTTTTTACTTCAGACTAGTTGTGTATCTCTCCTTTTTTCATATATCGAAATATCGATTTTAACATTAGGTTGTCATAGGAGCCCAACTAGTTCATTTGCATACAGTTATATCCCCGTTGGAGTCCTAGTTGTTGTAAACTAGTGCTCTTAATAGTTTTATTTATTTAGATTTTGTAACTCGTAAAAAAACTTTGCTTCAACCAGGGTACGAACACAGATTCCTCATATTTCACTTCTACTTATTTTTTTACGAGCTAAAGTCTGGTGAACTAGGATTGCAACTAGTAATATGACTGTACCAAAGGGTATGTAGTTGTAATTTAATACACAGACAAAAAAATTATACAAACACAAATTAAATTTTATATATACACACATAGATACATGGATAGATAGATAGATAGATATATAGATAGATATATAGATAGATAGATAGATAGATAGATAGATAGATATATAGATAGATAGATTGACAGATAGATAGTTAGATAGATAGATAGATAGATAGATAGAGAGATAGATAGATATATAAATAGATAGATAGATAGATAGATAGATAGATAGATACGTAGATGTATAGTCAGATATATAGATAGATATGTAGATAGATAGATAGATAGATAGATATATAGATAGATAGATAGATAGATAGATAGATAGATAGATAGACAGATTGACAGATAGATAGATAGATAGATAGATAGATAGATAGATAGATAGATAGATAGATAGATAGATAGATAGATAGATAGATAGATAGATAGATAGATAGATAGATAACAGTTGATTCTATGAAATATCGCTGTATACAAAACTTTTATGAAATTGCATTCCCCAAAAATTTTATTATGACATTAAAAATCGTACTCAGGACGACTCAGACTTTTTTGACATATAAAAATGTTTAAAAATAGATTCATCTTATATACAAATTTTATTTCAAAACGGTCAGTTTCCCATTTTTCGCAAAATTTCCTGACCTTGGAATGAAAATAGGTTTTCAGGTGTACAGCCGTGCTACACTCAAGTATTTTCTACTTACTTTGAGAACGAGACGTACTTAAAAATGTATGTACACAACACTAAAATCAATAGGGATAAAATTCTTAAATCAAGAGAAAAAAGTTTGAATCAAGTACGAATTGTTCCCAGTACACTTTCAGCCAGTCTTAAGGTAGTTTCATTTATGTGTAGCTTAGGTTTAAGCTGGCGTTCATTATATGCTGATGTAGCTGAGTTGTCTAAGGTGTTAGTCTACAAACATGATAAATTAACTTATAACTTAATCATTAATACTACCTACGATATTTGGTTCAGTGGTTTAATATCAGCAATGAACAAACAAGTAAATAAAAATATTAAATTTAGCTAAGTATTAAAAATATAAATCCTAGGATAATGTAAGTAAAAATTGGCCTGCTTCAGGCTTGATTTAAAAAAAAAAGCTGTGTACAGCTTTGGAATGGCTGCATGATGATGTTGGACGTGGATTTGTGGGAGGACTAGGCAAAATAATCCTCTATCATCTAGTTAATCCGCATCCATCATGCATCTAATCTGAAGCCGCCAATTTTCACTTTAAACCAAGCGCGTTCTTGAAATAAGATGTTTGGCTCGAATCAATCCCGAATCAGGTTTAATAATGGCTACTATTAGGTAGTTAGCACTTGAATAATCCGTAGTTGCACTAAGCTTTCTGTACTTGATTTAAATAAATCCTTACTTACCGCACTTTTGACACCACTTTGGATTGATCTAAGTACCTTTTGCGTATGAAACGATATTATAAAATTGGCTCAAGTGAATGATGTCCAATTGGAATAGTAAAGATACAGAACTGTAAGTGCGAAGTGAACTACACCAAGTCAAATTTTTTACAAAATACGTTTTTTATACGCCTGGAAGCAGCATTTGTTTCGACTATAAATAGGTGAAATCCAGTAAGTCCTATGTTTTAAAGGACATTAGTACTGCTCAAAACCATCTGCGAGGTAAACAACACCCAGTCCTTCTTAACAAGTAACTGTAATATTATAGGACGTAATTTTATTATCGATATGTTAGATTTGAAAAAAATAATATTAGGAAATAAATTTTTTTTATATATTTTTTATTTAATTTAATTTTTCAATTAAATTATATATCTATTTAGAGATATATGTGAAGCATGTAGACACAGAATATTTTGACTGCGTTGAGGATTGAATTTACGTTTCGATAGCTCCCGCTAATCTCATCAGAGTTCTTTATCACTTAGACCACTCGAAAAAGTCGTTGGTGTGCAGTCAGGAGTTGTATATCATTTGATAGTTATTGATATTCACATTTTTCTTTTGAAATACAGCTCTAAGACTGACAGTATGAATTGATTAAAAGTAGATGATATTCAATTCTTGACTACAAACCACATACTTTGGTCGAGTGGTCTACGAGGTAAAGAACTCTGATGAGATTAGCGGAAGCTATCGAAACGTCAGTTCAACCCTCCGCGCAGTCAAAATTTTATTTGTCTACATGCTTCACATTTATCTCTAAATAGAAATATAATTTAATTGAAAAATTAAATTAAATAAAAAGTATATTAAAAATATATACTTTCTAATATTAGTTTTTCAAATCTAACATATCGGTAATAAAATTACGTAATATAATATTGCCATTACTTATTAAGTAGGACTTGTTGTTGTTTACCTCGCAGATGGCTTTGAGCAGTAGTACTGTCCCTTAAGTTCAACCTTCAGCGCAGTCAAAATATTCTTTGTCTACATGTTTCACATTTATCTCTAAATAGAAATATAATTTAATTGAAAAATTGAATTAAAACCCAACTCAAGCCAAAAAGAATGAAATTTTTTTTTGGATATATAGGTTGACTAAACTCATAACTTAATTGTTATTTTTTAATTATTTATTCGAACATTTTCAAAATTATGGTTGAAGTCTACTGATGATTTGGTAAAGCACCAATGAAATGCATATAGGCATTGCTTAACACTCAACAAATAAATCTTTATTTTTAAGTAAGTCAAATTGTCCATCCTACAGAGATAGAACCATTTGCGATTTTAAACATGATTTTACGGTCTCCTGTAAAATGTTCATAATATGGCTTGGTGTTAGTGTACGTCCCACATACTGATATCTAAATTATAATTATTTAATTTTGTACTTACAAAATCTATTGCAATAAAAAAGAATAAATTTTAGATTTTGAAAGTCACTAAGACCAAATTTCGTTATGGCAACGCTAATGCAGTCGCTATTGGTATCAGCATGTATAAGCGTATGGCTGTGTTAAGAATTGGCTTAAAAAATGTAAGCAACAACAGTTACAATAACAAAAGCAACGCATAAGAATTTTGAGACGGAAGAAGGAAGGAAATAAAAACACATACATACAAACAAACACACACTTCCATTATGTAGATGAGTATAGATGGCTGTTCATTTTTTTCGGTATACCATGACGTGTTTCTTTTTTGTTTTTGTTTTTGTTTTTGTTTTTCTGTGTCTACTACATGTTTTGTATAGTAGAAAATTGTGTGCCATTGAATGTTCATGTGCTATGTACCATGTGCTTGTGTAGTTGTTTCATTTTTGGTTGCTTTCTACGAATTTGTTGAGGCAGGTCCTGTACAAACATAAAATTATTTTGTTGTTGATATTATTTATTTTTTTGCACGAAAAATATGTAGGTACAGCCAACGAACTCGAAATGGAAGCTGATGATTGTAATGATGTTGGCTGTTGTTGCTTGCTGATGATGATGATGATGATGATGTTGTTGAGGGTAGCCACGATGTTGATTGTTTGTTGATAAACAGAGCTTTAAAGAGTGCAATTAATTTTGAAGCAAACTTTTTAGGGGCTATTCCTTTGGAGTAGGAAGTTTTTATTTAAAAATTTTTAGTATCTCTTAAAAGTTGCCCACCAAAAACTATTTTCGGTGTAGCAACTTAGTACAAGTGTTTACCTTAATTAATTATTTAGATTTTGTGATATGTTTATTGGAAAATAAATTGTTTCTTAATGCTATAACATCGTTGTTCAGCTGTATAGAACAGACTTTTTGGTACCCCAAACTTTACATCCGTTTTGTACGAATTGCTTAACACTCATTACTCTGTTATACTAGTTTTGTTCCAGCCGGTTCGCTTTTGTAAAATATTGCAGTTTTTTTAATTTACATTATATACCCCATTTTTTGGGATTTTTCATCTAAATTTTGAGTGTTACAGCTTAAAATAAGAAATTTTATTGGCAAGAAATTAGTCTACGCAGACAATTGTTTCTTTTTAGTATAATGATTCCGGTGGTTGCTACGGGATATCTTTCTGATCTTTCAAGGATGTTGAAATTCAGCTGTTTTGGTTTTAACCTTAATAAATGTGTGTATCACAAAAATTCCGGCAAAAAAATTTACACACTATGCACAAGGCGTTGCAGGAAACAAAGTTTTTAATTAAAATAAGAAATTAGTTCAAAATGTAGCGAATTATTTAGACATTAAGTCGAAATCTTAGTTTATTTTCCAAATCCTAAATATACAATGGGGTATTTGTCCCTTTTGTTAAGTAATTATATTATTCTTCTTATTTTTTTAATATTGATTGATATTCTGAGTCCAAACACAGCAAAAAAAATTTACTCATTTGCAGTTTTTCATATATCGCGAATTTTATATTAACGTGATATGCACCATTTTTTATTCATTTATTATTATTACTTTTTTTTGAGTATATAACTTTCTTTGGAATGTTTTTTTTCACAAATTACTGATGTGTACAAAAATATTTTTCATTTGAGTATAATAACGCAGGTGCTTTTAGCATTGGACTTAAGTGGTAGTTTTAGGACACTTAGTGGTTAATTTTGTCTTGCTTTATTCTTATATTTCAGGACATTTTAAATATTTTCGAAATTTTTTCATAAAAATTTATTTATTGTACATGATACATGTATGTGCTTGGTAAAGATATTTGAAAATGTTAAACAAATGTAAGATTTATTAGGATAAAACTGAAAATAGTTAACATTCAATATCCTTGCAGTTTCACCAAAGTATCCTAGAAGGTACATCAACAGAATTATATCTAAAAACAAGATAAATTTGAGTAGACTACGAATCTAAAAAGTCTTATTGAATTTTAAAGTCCGGTTTGGAAAACTTGCGCGAAGAAGCAAAAAAGAGATAGAATGACTAAGAAAATAAAAACCACGATATTTTAAAAACTAGAGCTGTAAAAAAATATTGAAGGTAGTTTTGAAAATGGTATGGCCCATATATGTTTTATCAATAATAGTTTTCGCTGCACCAAACCAAAATGTCCATTTTGTTCTACTGTGTTATTGTTGTTTTCGAGTAAAGTTTTGCAGTTATTTATAAAGAAACTTACACAGTAAAAACGAAGCTAGCAAAGAAAACTAAGATTTAATTCTGAGAATCCCCAACATTCCTACGAAAGTTTCAAGAGATCCTAAAAATGTAATATTTTATAGTTTTGCCTATAATGTCCACATTTGTTCCAAGGCCTATGTATATAATTTGGTGAACAAATGCCAACACAAATGAGTTTCTAAAAATTGTAATTCTTTTTTAGTCCAATGCTTTGAGACTAAATGCAAAACTTTGTTGCAAAAAACAAAACAAAAAAAAAATTATAAATTGGATAAAACAATTTGTTTCCATCATGTCCGTGAAGATATATGATATATTTTGAACAGCCCATACAAAACAAAAAAATTGAGCCAGTCACCCACTAAAATCAAAGATTAGTTGAAAAAAATTACAGAAATATTTTTTTTTAATTTTCTGCCACGCCCCTAGATACCGCCCTTTTAGTTTTTTGTACACTGCGTTGCCATTTATGGTCCAATCATAACATATTACATAACGTTATTCATGTCTTGACTATGGCTTCAGTTTTACCTGTGGTGGCTTTTTAATCCGACATAAACTTCTTGCGCCACTTATGTTATGTCGGTTCCTTCCCCTCTTACAGCCACTTTTTTGCACGTGGTAAGAAAGCCCTTCTAAAATTTAGTATATCTAGTTTTTAATATACCCACTTTTATGCCACGCCCCAGTAGCGAGCCCCTTTTTTTTATTTTAACATATATATTGCATTTCAGCTAGGTCGATCAATATATAAAAGAAAAAAAATTGCACCAGTCACTCTTTAGAATGAAAGCTATTTATATCAATAACATTTCTAGGACTGTAAAAAAAATTTTTTGCCACGTTCCACAATACCAAACTTTGCTGGTTATTTTATATGCGGGAAGCGATCTAATATGTATAAGTAAGGAAACATTAACTTAATTCTGGGCATGGCATAAAAGTGATTATGTTAAAAGTAGGGATGTAACGATACGCCGTTTTGCCGATCCGATACCGATTTCGATACTTAAAAATAAATATCGCCGATACCGATTCCGATACCGATACGAATATTGAAATTGAGTTCAAGTTTAGATTAACAAAACTCAAGAAGGGCAATTTTTTTATTATACAAAATTACAGTGTAAGAGATTATTAATATTTAAAATTGATATTAACCCAGTAAAAAAATTTGAAATAATTTTTAAGGAACTACATTTTCATTGCTTCCAAAAAATATAATATAATATAATATGCAGATAATTAGTAGAAAAGCAAGTCTAAATTTGTAATTCTTTTATAATTTTAAAAAATACTCGCCATATAACTTAATAGCTTAATAACTTAATAGCTTAATTGTTAAAATTCTTCTAAAAGTTTATATTTATTCACTTAAATTTACATGAAAACACAGTTTTGTGTTTAAATTCGCATAAAAAAGTTCTGAAAATGGGCAATTTTTCATCCTTTTTTTAAGGAATCATTATAGAACACCGAAAAAGATATTTGTCCTAACATCGCTTCAAATTCGGTGATTGGTAATCGAAAAAGAGAACTTCTTGCAATGACAAGCAAATGTGAAACTAATTAGATATTATCCAAATTTGGAATATTTCCGGATCGCGAATTCTACATTTTCATGACTTCTTTGGTGTGTATTTTTTTGCTGGGAATAAGATTTAAAAAACAAAGAATTGAATGTGAGTTCATGGTAAAATTAACAATAAATAAATTATTGGTTTTGCATAATAAGTTCTTGGTAAAATTAACAAAAAATAAATAATTTGTTAAAAGAAAAACTGAAAAATTTCTTAAAGTATCGTTGTATCGTCAGTAAAATATCGCCGATACCGATGTATCGGAAAATCTGAAATATCGCCGATATATCGGTATCGGTATCGGTATTCGTTACATCCCTAGTTAAAAGGTAGACACACAAAGTTTTAGAAGGGCTTTTTTGCCACGTGCAAAAAGGACGTCATAAGAGGGGAAGGATCCGAGATGTCATAAGTGGTGCCAAGAATTCGATGTCGGATTAAAAAGTCACCAGAGCCAAAAATTAAATTTGCACAGAGTGAAATATTTACTGTAAGATAAGTTCATTATATATCTGATATAAACTTTATTCTAGGAACTTTTTTACTTAATTTATGAAAATCTATAGATACATTATAAACTAGTTTATAGTAAATATTTTGTTGTGTTTCAGTAAAATTTTACTGAAATTAAGTAAAATTTAACTAAAATTAAGTAAAATTTTTCTATAAAATGCGGAGGTTGCATCTCTGATCTCAAATTTAGTAAATTTTCCAAAGTTGTGTTTGCATATGTCCTTAAATTAAGTAAATTTTTTCTAAGTTCAAGTACAATATGTCCTTAATTCTAGTATTTATTTTTATTTAAATTCTATACCATTTGAGATTTATTTCCATATACATATTATATTCATAATTAACTTACCAAACATACATTTTAATTACCTTTGGAGGAAGCAAGTATTGAACTAGAGTTGGGTAGTTTATGAACGAACTAGTTCAATTGAACTACTCACACAAGTGACGAAGTGAGCTGGTCATATCATTGAGCTCTTTTCAGCTCCTTACTTCATATTTCATTTAAGCTCACATTTCTTTTTCGTTCACGTTTCTTTTTAGTTTATAATTCTTTTTTGCTCACTCTCACAGTAATCAGATTACATTTTTAATCAAGGGAAATCTACATATACCAGATAAACTCGCTATGTAGTACAAAAAGTACGAAATCTACAAAAATCTGAAGTACTTTAATTTTGTAAAATCATTGCACGATGCCAAAAGCACAAAGCAAATAAAGTAATTTTGATATTCATCCATGATAATATTACAAACGAGAAGTTATCAGCTGCGCTGTCAGCTTTACCTGTTATTGATGTGATCGCCTACAGTGCACATACTTATACTGAGCAACTGAACTATTGAACTAACTGAACTAAGAGCGTCCTAGTTCAGTAAAGTGAGCTGAGCTGAAAAGAGCGCTCACTCCAAAGAGCTGAAAAGCAAAACTCTATATTGAACCAGCAACCTTCCGGCTGATAGACTAGCTGTATAACCACTAGCCTAAGAGGGCACACCCTGAATAAGCATTGAAACTATTGTGTTTTACATTTTTATTTTATTTACAAAAATATATTTTAAGTTCAAATATTTCTCGAAAATAGTAAAAATTTTTTTAGATTTTAATAAAACTTTTCCTAAAAGCTAACAAAAGGTACATATATATCTTTTCATTTATCTAAATAATATTTCTGAAATATTATATCCTATAATTTAGTTCAAAAGTACTTAAAACTGGTAAATATTTTTATAAAATTAAGTATTTTTCACCAGTCCAAATTTGTAATTCTGTTTATTTTTTTTTTTATTTATCTGAACTATTTTTAAGGAAAATTTTCCTTTATTTTAGAAAATGTTTACTCAGTCGAAGAAGTTTTTTACTGTTTCTTCTTAAATTTTATCTGAACTAGGTTTAAGGAAACTATTCCAGAGAACTTGTAGGCTATTAACAAAAAATTATTTTTAGAAACTTTTTTCTTAAATTCTTGGAAAATTTCCTAATATTAAGAAGAAATATGAACTCAAATTGAGAATAGCGTTTTACAATTTTTAAGTAAGTAAAATTTGATGAACTAATCAGGAGTAGGTCTTTTCCTAAACTTTATATTTTAGACTAATATGAAATTAACTAGTTCTTATGATACAATTTCCTTAAATTTATAAACCACTTTCTTATTTTGAACAAATATTTTCTTGAAGTCAGTAAATATTTCTTTAAATATAAGAAAATTTTTGTGAATCTTTATGAATTATTTTTAAGGATATCCCGACTAGAAATTTTTATGCAAACACATTTGGGATCTAACTGGGATCCCAGTTCCGATGTAACGCAGAAACGTATTTGGGACCAGATTGGTTTCCTGTGGGGAAATATCAAAATCTTGCAAAAATTTGCTCAAATCGGGAAAATATCAAACTCTAATATTGAATTCAAATTGCTGAAGCTATCCGAGGGACCAAAGTATGTAACATTTACCTCTGTTGAAGATGAGCATAATATACGATTAAAAATCTGTGTTCGATTTTTTTAACAAGTTCTCAATAGCTTCCCACTTGGGAAAAACTTTTGTTAAGTCATTAATTTGTAGATGGGCTATCCCAACAAGTTCCCGATCAAATCACAAATGGGATAACACTTTTGGATGTGCCACATGCATTCCCAATCGGGCCCCAATATGAGTATTGGGAAAATTTCTAGTCGGGATGAACTGTTTGTTTTTACTTATATTAAGTAACTTTTACTAGATTTTAGTAAAAATTTACTTAAACTTAGAAACATTTACTTAAATTTAGGAAAATTGTTTACTTAAACTTAGACATTTTTTTTTACTGAATTTTAGTATATGTATTTTTTTTTTGAGTGTACAAAAATTAAAAAGATGGTATCCAGGGGCGTGGTAAAAACTAAAAAAATATATTTGGAATTGTTTCTAACTAGTCTTTAATCCTAGGGGTGACCGACTCAACGTTTTTTTTCGAACAACCTTAATATACAGCATTTATATGCACTTAAAGAAATTTTTTTTAGATAAAAAAATTATAGTGCTAGTTAGAGCATCGTATAGTATATTTATACTCACTACACAGAAAAAAATAGACAAGAATTATATTTCATAAAACCATGTTATTAAAAAAAAATATGAATTTCAATAACATTTATCTTTAACATAATAAAATATTTCGTTGTAAGTATTTCTTTTCCATGCCGGTTATTTCTTTTCTTTTTATACATAAGTACTTAAAACAAGTTGTATCCCATAAAAAAATAAATGGGATATGGCTCAGCTATAGAGTGTATGCTTTACGTCCGGAAAGCCCGGGTTCGTATTCCAGCCATGTCAACATTTTTTAATTTATATATATATATATTTTTATATTGAAATAATTTTGTTATCAATATAGGGGAATTCTTTATCACAGGAAATTTAAAAAAAAAATTATTGAATACTGGGATTTTTGTTATCAAAAACGAAACTTAATTTTTTCTGTGTACTAATAATTGTTAAGTGGTGAGTATCAATATCCAATGCTATTTTGCAAATGCTACGATGCAAGACCATTTGCACAAGATTGTGAATTGGGCTAATATAATTTTTCAAATGCTACGATGCAAGACCATATGAGTAACGATGAGCTTCTCTGCACTACGAAACAACAAACAATCCAGTACGATGTTTTGAGAAGAAAATTTTGATGGATTGGTCATACAATGAGATCCAATAACGGGGGTTAAGGCATTGCAATACAACCGCCAAGAATCTTGGCTCTATAGCAACTGTTCGTGAGCTGACTACTGTAGAGTTTTCATGAAACGAGCTTTTTTACAATTAGCTGTTAAAATAATTTTTAATTTTGCAATAGAAAGCATTCTTTTTAAGCATCCAAATGTTGATGATCAAAGTCATAACGACTTTAATCTTAATAATGAAGATGATGTGGCTGCTGATGATGGTCTTTAATAGTCTTGTTATATATCCATACGTATATATTTGCAATATATTTTAGCTAGACTATTTATGGTTAAACATCTCTTATTAAAACAAAAAAAAAAGTCGCATTCCAAACCAGAACTGAAAACCTGATGCTAACACTTATAAAGCAATGAACAGCAGGCAGATAGATACTCTGCTGTACAGAAGAACCTAAAAGTCATAAAGAAAGGCAGACACAGGAGAATATAGAAGAAACATTTTAAAATAAAATGTTGGCCTTCCTTTAACTAAATTGAAAAGTTTTTAAGCTTTTAAAGATTTTCCTTTAACTATATTTTTTATAATTTTCTTTGTCTTTTCTATACTCATATGTAGAAGATTTTAGAGTTTGAAAGAATTGAAACCAGTATTAGTTTTTTGTTTAAATTTTCTTGCATCTATGAGTATGTAACGTACTAAACAACTAAGTATGTATGTATGAAACTATTTAATTTGTGTGCCTGTATCTTTTGTTATCCATGAGTGTTGTACCATTTTTTTTTTTGGCTTTTACTTTAAAGCCTTTGTACTCCTGTTTTAGATTCTTTCATCTTGCATTTTGGAGTTGGTTTGCTGGCTGGTCGGTTTGTCTGTCTGTCTATCTATCTATCTATAACTACTCCATTTTACTCCACTTTGAGAGAGTGTGGAAGTTTTTAAATCGAAATGTAACAACAACAAATAAGGAAAATTTCATCTTTTCATGATGAGATAGGTTCAACAACAACAACAACAACAACAACAACAACAACAATTAGTTGTACAACTATTGCCACAACAACTGACTACTACTGCCTCCATATGCGACTACGATTCATTCCCAAAGCATCTCTTAAAAAATAGTGCAGAAAATATGTACTTGAGTGTGCGTGCGTGTGTGTTTTAGTATTTTGTATACAGATGGGAAATAATAATAGCAACAACAATAACAAGATGATGCAAAAATTGTGTTGCTCCTGCTGCTGCCACAATGCTAGTACCACATCTTGTTGTTGCCATTGTTGCTGCTATTGTTGTCGTAGTTCTTGTTCATGCTGCTGCTTCTGCTGCTGTTGTTGCATGTTGTACTCTTTTCCATTATTATGTTGTGTGTTGTGTATTTTATGTTGCCGCTGTTGCTGTTGCTGTTTTTGTTGTTTGTTGGCTTTTCTTGCCGGTTTTATTTCATTTCATTTCGTGGTTTATACACTGGTGGTAGTGGTTATAATATTTGTTGTCGCGGCTGCCTGCCTGCCTGCCAGCCAGCCATCCAGCCAGACAGACACACACTGAAATAATCAACGAGCAAATTAAACGGGAGTAGACGAATTCTATTTGATTTTTCATAGACAAATTTTTTAAAATATTTAAAATTAAAAAATAAAGAATTAAAAATAGATTTTCATTAATTAATAAAGATTTCCAATCTTTTATAAATTACAAACCGAAAAGCAGTGTTTAAGAAAAGTTTTTTTATTACAAACAAAATGCCTTGAAACATTTAAAAAAAACTTATTTAATTGAAAAGTGTATAATATTTTTCTAATAAAATCATTTAAGTGCTTTTTGTTGTGTCTTTTTAAAATTTGTATCTAAAAGAAATCAATTTCAAATCCTTAAAAAGTTTAAAGTTTTGTGCAAATTTACTAGTTATATTCACGAAAATTTGACAATGAAGTAAAAACTGGAATAGTAAAATAACTAAAAGGTTATTGAACTTGAAATTGTAATAAACTCTATACGAAAGAATAGGAAAATACAAGAAACTACATAAAACTTTCAAACGTTTACAGTCGTATAGAAGAACTAGTATCATCATCCAACATTAACATCACCCAACATCATCATCGTCGTTGTTGTCGTCAGCAACTGCAACAGCAGTAGCAAAAGTAGCAGCAGCAGCAGCAACACAATCAGCACAAAAGGAGCAACATAAAATCATATGGCATAATATATTGAAATATAAAAGAAAAGACAAAAAAAAATTTAATATTCATACAGATACAGATGAAGAACACAAAAAGTATAAAATATGTACATATGTGTACTTCGAAAATAGTGGAAAATTGCAAGTACCCAATGAAATTAAATATTTATTGCAAAAAACATTTTACAATGGTTTTATTGGAAATTGAAAAAACAAATTATTCTTGGATAAGAACCGACTCCAAAATAGAAAGACATAAAGACGGACAGACATGTCCAAAATAAAAAATAAAAAAATGGCACCAATCTACACTCTAAAACTTTACTTGAAATTGAGGACCATATATTGTCTAAATTTGTGTTGAAAATATCTCCCTGTCTCAAATTACATCGATTTTGCAGTTATTTTATTAAAGAAAAAATCTTCCAAATTAATTATATATAGTCCAAGCGGAAAATATTTTAAATAAAGTATAATACGGCTA
The DNA here is from genome assembly GCA_956483635.1 of Panzeria rudis. Classification (NCBI taxonomy): domain Eukaryota; kingdom Metazoa; phylum Arthropoda; class Insecta; order Diptera; family Tachinidae; genus Panzeria; species Panzeria rudis. The sequence goes on from OY101449.1 coordinate 111,915,383, forward strand.
TGGCTGAATGGTAGATACGTCAGACAATCAGTCAGGAGGTCGTGGTTCAAACCAGCATGAAGCCAATCGCTTTTTTTAGTAAAAACATTTTGTTCAAAAATAATGCGTGTGTAATTTGAGGTCGATAATAATCGGTAAGATTTTGCCGATTATTATCGTCTTAATATTCAACAAAAGTGTTTTAGAGTGTAGTTAGTACTACATATACTGTTTCATACACTCTAAAACATTACTTCAAATTTAGGATCATATATTGTCTAAATTTATGTTGAAAATTTCTCCTTGTCTAAAATGACATCGATTTTTCAGTTATTTTATTAAAGAAACAACCTTTCAAATTAAACATATTTAGTCCAAGTGGAAAAAATATAACTTAAAGTATAAAACTGCTTCTGCTGAATGGCAGATACGTCAGACTATCAGTCAGGAGGTCGCGATTCAAACCTGCACGCAGCCAATCGCTATTTTTAGTAAAAATATTTTGTTCAAAAATAATGCGTGTGTAATTTTAGGTCGATAATAATCGGTAAAGTGTTGCCGACTACTATCGACATAGTTTTCAACAAGTGTATTAGTTTTAGTGTATGTAATAACAATTTTTCAAATAGGTCTATAAGTGGTTGAGTTATTAGTGAAGAAACTAAAAAACAATTGATACGTTCTTTCTTTTTTTTTGAAGTCGGCTAAACAAAATATAAATTTATATGCATAAAAAATATGCGTATACCTACACTCTAAAACATTACTTAACATTTACGATCATATATTGTCTAAATTTGTGTTGAAAAGTTCTGCTTGTCTAAAATTACATCGATTTTGTAGTTATTTTATTAAAGAAAAAACTTTCAAATTAAACATATTTAGTCCAAGTGGAAAAAATATAACTTAAAGTATAAAACGGCTTCTGCTGAATGGCAGATACGTCAGACTATCAGTCGGGAGTTCGCGGTTCAAACCTGCACGCAGCCAATCGCTATTTTTTAGTAAAAATATTTTGTTCAAAAATAATGCGTGTGTAATTTTAGGTCGATAATAATCGGTAAAGTGTTGCCGACTACTATCGACATAGTTTTCAACAAGTGTATTAGTTTTAGTGTATGTAATAACAATTTTTCAAATAGGTCTATAAGTGGTTGAGTTATTAGTGAAGAAACTAAAAAACAATTGATACGTTCTTTCTTTTTTTTTTTGAAGTCGGCTAAACAAAATATAAATTTATATGCATAAAAAATATGCGTATACCTACACTCTAAAACATTACTTGACATTTACGATCATATATTGTCTAAATTTGTGTTGAAAATTTCTGCTTGTCTAAAATTACATCGATTTTGTAGTTATTTTATTAAACAAAAAACTTTCAAATTACACATATTTAGTCCAAGTGGAAAAAATTTAACTTAAAGTATAAAACGGCTACGGCTGAATGGCAGATACGTCAGACTATCAGTCAGGAGGTCGCGGTTCAAACCTGCACGCAGCCAATCGCTTTTTTTTAGTAAAAACCTTTTGTTCAAAAATAATGCGTGTGTAATTTTAGGTCGATAATAATCTGTAAAGTGTTGCCGACTATTATCGACCTAATTTTCAACAAAAATGTTTTAGAGTGTATAGCAGTGGTAGAAAATTCAGTACTATTGAACTAATTTCAGTACTTTTTCATTATTAAAATACCGCAGTACCCCCACGACATTTTTTATTCTGGCTTATTACTTTTCAACCCATTCTATTCCAAAGTACATATGCTCAAAAACTCTTGATTTTTTTATTTAAGGAAAACAAATCACTTAAAACTTCTAAACGTAGAGAACCTTTTAGCGAACTATTTAACTGATATAAAAAATATTGCTATAGGGCACTATTTAAGTTGTGTTCTGGCGATTGAACGTAAATAAAATTGAAAGCAGTTCAATTAGCTTATTGATAAAATACTGATTGGAAACATACTTTCTTAAAACCAATATACAGTCTAAAACATTACTTCAAATTTACGATCATATATTGTCTAAATTTGTGATGAAAATTTCTCCTTGTCTAAAATTACATCGATTTTGCAGTTATTTTATTAAAGAAAAAATCTTTCAAATTAAACATATTTAGTCCATCTGGATAAAATTTAACATAAAGCATAATACGGCTATGGCTGAATGATAGCTATGTCAGACTATCAGTCAGAAGGTCGCGGCTCAAACCTGCAGGCAGTCAATTGTTTTTTTTAGTAAAAACATTTTGTTTGAAAATAATGCGTGTGTAATTTTAGGTCGATAATAATCGGTAAAGTGCTGCCGACTATTATCGACCTAATTTTCGACAAAAGATTAATACTAACATATGCTTATGCACTTTACAGCACCCTCCTTCGTCGGTATTGTAGCGGAACCGTCGGCAAAAAAATAATAAAATTGCTATACAGCTTAAACAACTCAATGCCTCTACTTCATACCAGAGGGGCTTCCAAAACTGCTCTACAAAAAAAGAGCAATAACAGAGTCGTAAACTAATTAAGTTTTCTATCTCTATCCCACTTCCCCACCTGTTCTCTCTACAATATCCCTTTCCCAAAGAAGGTAATACATTAATTAATTAACTGGTACGCATTAAAAATGCCTGATTGTGTTACTTCTCTTTAAAAATAAAAAATAAAAATATTAAAAGTTTTAATTCAAAGAAAATTTTATTATTCAGTCTAAAGTTTAATTTAATTTTACAATTATATCATTTTTATTGAGAAAGGATGTTTCAGGGAATGTAATAATTGGAAAAGAACAAAGACCAATTTCGAACTGAACATCGATGTTTTCGGGATCAACCACTACCCCATCGTCAGAGCTCTCTATACTCTAGGCTACTACAGCCAGCGACAGTCAAGTAGATAAATATCCAACTTTAAATGAATTTGCATTGAGCTCTTTTTATTTACTTAAGTTTTTTTTCCAACTTTGGTTCTTGTCTAAGCCAAACACAAAAGTCCAGAAATTGGTCCTTGTTCTCTTGCAATTATTACATACTTTGAAAAATCCTTTCTCAATAAAAATGATTTAATTGTAAAATTAAACTGAACGAACTTAAGGATGAATAATAAAAATTTCTTTGGATTTCAATATTTAAAGTTTTCATGGAATTGTTACACAAAATATTTACAACAATATTTCTTACGTAATCCCGAGAATTTTCATTTCTAGGGAAATAAAAAATATAATTCTACTAAAAATAAACAGTGCTACCATTAAAAAGGTGCTTCATAAAACCGCGGATACAATAAAAAAATTACAGGTCATACAGGTCTTCGAGACATCGTCGATGCATTTTCGAAACAAGTATCTATAACCGACGACGAATTGAAGACAGGGCAAGCCAACTATTGACGAAATTTTCAAACAGAGGGCACAAATTTCGTTGACGACAACGTTGGTAACATGCTACAAAAGCTGTCGTCAATGAATAATAATAAAATTTAATAATCGAATCGGACCCACAACCTGCGCACTTATAGGCTCGCACGCTACCTACTAGCCACCGAAGTACTTAAAAAACTTTGTACAAAACACGTTTTGTAGGCAACTTAAACTCTTTAATGTTATCGGCAATAGTTTATTGGAATTAACTTTTATAGTTACGTTATAAAATTTCATTGGATTTATGTCAGCAATCTTTTGACGTTTTATGGAAAAAAATTTATTAAAATAATGAAATAATTTCATTACAATGATGAAAGAGTTTCATTAAAACAATGAAATAATTTCACTGATATAATGAAATATGAACATTACCTTAGTAAAATTGTTACATTGGAGTAATGAAATTATTTCATATGTTTAATGAAATTTTCATTAAAATAATTTTAACGAAACTTGTTTCATTAATCCAACGAAGCGTGACGTTGGTTGAGTTTTTCATTGGATTAATGTCAAAATTCATAGAATTTATGAACAAAATTCTTTCAGTTACGTAATATAATCATTTCATTAAAACAATGAAATCATTTCTTTAACAGAATGACAGAATACCACTAAAAATAATGACAGAATTTTGTTAAAATAAAGAAATAATTTCATTAAAATAATGAAACGGGTTCATTAAAATTATGAAATAATTTCACCAATAAATATTATGAAATATGTTCAATAGCTTAAGGTAATTATTACATTGGAGCAGTGAAGTTATTTCATATATTTAATCAAATGTTCATTAAAATATTTTTAACGAAACTTGTTTCATTAATCCAACGAAGCGGGATGTTCGTTGAGTTTTAATAAAATTTTCCATTGGATTAATGTCAAAATCCACAGAATCTATGAACATATTTTCTTGAAGTAAATTTTTGAATATTTTTTTTATAAAAATTCTGCTAAGTTTTAATAAAAAATTTACTTAAATTTTAAATATAGTTTCTCAATATAATTATTTTGAACGTATTTTCGCTTGTGAATACAAATTGATTATTAGGCTGAGGTTCGTAACGTTTAATTCAGAAAGAATTGGGCATGATTAATATTCCAAGGAACAAGGGAAAAATTAACATCAACTTTATTTTCAACGTACACAGCAAAGTTTATTGAAAAAATTATAAATTATTGATAAAATGTTTTATTCATTCCAATATTTTGATTATTAATAAAAATATATAAAAATTTTTTTTCCAATTTTTGTTATCAATATAACGGAATTCATAATCACAGGAAATTTGAAAAAAAAATAATTGAATACCGGGATTTTTTTGTTTTTCAAAATCGAAACTTATTTATTTCTGTGTATAAGTCTGCACTTTGCTGGGTACAACTGCCAACTCATAACCATGTTTGAAAATTCTTCTAACTCGTATGCCCCACGAAATGCAGGCATATAGATTAGCTAGCCCACAACAAATAAATATATTTTTGAGACATAAATTCTTTAGAACATCTCGAATAACTTAATCAATTTTTATTATTTTTAAGGTTATATTGAGTCCTTGATGTCCATAAAAGGCATATTTCTTACAAGAATTGGAATATTAATACAATTCCTATTGTTTTTATATATATTTACAGATATACTCTCTTAAAGGATTTGAAGGAACTAAATGATCCAAATTGCTAAAAATAAATTGAAAGTCGAACACATGTAGTATGTTTCTACGTATGTATATAGAATATTTTTTAGAAAAAACTTTTTCATAAAATTAATTTTTGTTTACAGATATACAAAGTGATTGGGATGAGACTAAAATGGCTTAAACAGATAACAAACCGGTAACTTAAACTGAAATATTGAAAATCATTTTATGTTTTATTTTAACTCTATTAAGCCTTTATTCCTTCCCTTTCCCAAAAGTGTAAGAAACTTATTTTTATTTTTCGCGCTGCAATGACAAAACCGTTTGTGCAAATACAATAGTTGTATTTCTTAAAAATAAAAGAAGAAACATGAAAGACTCTAATCGATGAAATGGTGCATATTTGACTATGGACCATTAACAGAAACCCGTAAATCCGAACTTGTGCTATTGAATTTAGGTTACAAGACCGGCATTATGGGAGTCTGTCAATGTAAACAACATAAAAAATGAAGAGCTAGTGGTTAACAAAACCTCCGAGCATGTATCAATATAAAAAAAAACTCCTTATGTCCTTGTAATTATTCCTGCCCGAAAACAATAGATTGTTCTTTTTTAATTTTATGAATTTTAAATTAAAGCCACAATAAAAACAATTATCAACTAATCCCTCTGGCAAATTGAGGTAGTAGGTTGTATAGTAGTATTCTTTACAAACAGGGAGATCATTTGACGTACTATACAACGTGCTAGCTTTCTTTGCTTGACTAAAAGCAGCAAGTAAGAAAATGTATTAAAAGCGATGCAAAGACCTTTGTAACAACTGTTAAGCAAATAGCAAACAAAAGTGAATAGCCTTAATAATCAATTTTTATGTGTATGTGAGTGATTTTTAATATTAAAATTATACATTCATTTTCCAGTTGGTGCTTTTAATTAATTTTAAATTTTGTTAATTGTGTATTTGGACAATTCACAGCTAATGTTTTTTATCATAAAAATTAATTTGATGTTAGATATTTTTTATTATTACTTTCTTTTTGTCAATTGTCCAAATACTTTTAATGTTGTTCTGGTTGTGTTTTAATTTCTTAATTTAATTTTTATCTCTTAAGAATTATTGTGAGAAAAATGATAAGGAAATAAAACATCAAATTCTTATTATATAAATATATTTAAATTGTTTTGTTATATTTAAATGTTTGTATGGCTGATTCCCTGAGACCCTAACTTGTGACTTATTATCACAGCTTCACAAGTTTTGATCTCCGGTATTGGCCGCAAGCCTACTGTTATTGAAAACATTTATAGTTGCAAAAAAAAATTCAGTTCTAAATTTCTGTAAATAAGTTTGAAATTTATTGAAAATTATTTTCTATGTGTTCAAAAGTTTACTTCTAAATTACTGATTTTTGAGAACGGTAAGTGTAAGAATGTGGTTTTAAAAATATTTAAATGTAGTTTTTATTTTTTTTTATTTAAAGCATGTGTGATTTAATTTTTTCGCATGAAATATTAATTTTAAGGCATCTAAAATTAATGCAATCAAAGAACATTATTTAGTAATACACAGCTCAGCACCATTATTTACCTTTTCTTTAAAAGAAAGTAAAAATTTTTTAATTTCCATATTCTGTGTAGACATATTTTTAAAATAAGCTATGAAAGTGACAAATGAGTCCCCTCTTATTTGGTCGAGGGCTATAAATAAATTAACAAACGTTTCGATAGTTCCCGCTACTCTCATCAGAGTTCTTTACCGCTTAGACCACTCAGATCGCTTAGATCAAATGAAATACAGCTCTAAGAGTGACAGTATGCATTGATTAAAAGTAGATGATATTCAGCTCTTGACTACAAACAGCCGACTTTGGTCGATTGGTCTAAGCGGTAAAAAACTCTGATGAGATTAGCGGAAGCTACCGAAATGAAATGTCAGTTCAACCCTCAGCGCAGTCAAAAATTTTCTTTGTCTATATGCTTCACATTTATCTCTAAATAAAAATATAATTTAATTAAAAAATTAAATTAAAACCGAACTCAAGCCAAAATACTTAAAATTTCATTGGATATAAATTAACAAATTTAAGACTGAATTTTAATTAAAACACAATTTAATTGAAACACAAAAAAAAGAACTGAATTATTATGATTCATAACTATTATGATTCATAACTAAATTGATAGTTGAGTCGTAGTTGTCAAATTCTTATTATGGATTACAACTTTCTTAAAAGTGCGACAACTGTCTTTTGTCAGTTGTGTTTTGGTTTTTATTTCGATTATTGTGTTACTTTTGATTACTTTTTGAAATTTTAGGTGCTAATCTATCCCATTTGTCAATAAATATTGTTGCCATATCCATAAAACATAAAATCCCAAGAAAAAAATAGTAAGGCCATAAATAAAAATATTTAAAATATTTCTGATGGCTACCATTGTTTCAAAAAACAGGGAGTATAGATAATAACCTTTTTTCGCAATTTATTTCGAAGACAACTAAAATTGGTTGTAAATCATAATACAAAAAAAAATGGTTGAGTTGGGTCTTAACATTGACAACTCAACCAAGTTGAGTTGTGAATCATAATAGGGGCCGTAATATGTGTGGATACTGAAGTAAGCGATTATCGCACCTGGAAGATAAGGTTGGTCGAGATAGGGGACACATGCGTAATGGCCATATGCGATACAAGTAAACAGTTAAATCCAAAGAAATTTAATTATTTTTGGCTTGAGTTCGGTTTTAATTTAATTTTTCAATTATATTATATTTTTATTTAGAGATAAATGTGAAGCATGTAAACAAAAAAATTTTTGACTGCGCGGAGGGTTGAACTGACGTTTCGCTAGCTCCCGCTAATCTCATCAGAGTTCTTTACCGCTTAGACTAGTCAAAGTTTTCTTTGTCTACATGTTTTTCACATTTATCTCTAAATAAAAATATAATTTAATTGAAAAATTAAATTAAAATCGAACTCAAGCCAAAAGTAATTAAATCTCTTTGGATATAAGCCCATACAGTTCAGCTTAACTAAACATAATTGTTAAACAGTTAAAGCGACTATAGAAAAATCGTTTTTCTGTATCAAAATCTAACAACTAGGTGGAAATGTGCCGTTCAAGTTATTAAAGTATTAAATATTTTTTGATAAATTAAAATTAATGTATATTTACTAATATTCTAAATAATATTTTCTACACCTATTCGCGGGCCCACTTTTGAGAACCCTTGGTCTAGGACATAAAAGAAAAACTCAAGGCTAGTTCAAAATTATCATTTTGAAGATGATTTCAAAAGATTTTGATAAGAATTTTTGGTTTAAAATTTTGATTTACAATTATGGACTTGAATAAAGGAGATCAGAAGATGAAATACAAATATTATATGTTCAATATATCTAAAATTATCTAACAAAAAGTATTTAAAAAAATAAGTGTTGTTTACACGACGCAGCCAGTCGACTCACAGAAAATACTTGTATGTTAATCACTCATAAAACTGAGTGCTTCGCCTTTGGAACGTCTGTGTTGTGTAAACACGACTATATTACTAAATACGTAATACATTAAATAAAATTAACGAGCACATTATATTTTTTTCATTTTGAAATCGTTTAAAAGACATATTTAAAATTTTATTTTCCATAACTAATATTTTCAAATTTTAATAAAATCGTTTATATATATTTGCAGGTTTTTAACAGGTCCTTCTGAAAAATCCTTATGCAGCTATTTAAATTGACACGAATGAACAGGCAGTCCAATCAAATCGATAGCAGCTGAATGTTAATATGAATTGTACTAAAAGCTATCTCACAAGCCGTTCGACCTCTGTAGCAAATGCAACCCTGCTCTAATAAGTTTATAGAAAGTTAAAACAACCAATAACAACACATTATATCAGTGTTTGAAGATATGTAAAATTAAAGATTGTAAAATTAAAAACAAAAACGTTGATTACGTTGGATTTTTATTTAAGTCAACTTTAGGAAACAAAATTTTTGTGTTATCAATGAATTATATTTTTTGTCCAAAGTTATTCAATTTAATCTTTCGATCAGATTATTTTTTATTTAAGAAAGAAATTCTAAAGCATGTAAATATTGAACATTCAAAGAAAAATTTGCGTGTACGGAAGGTTGAACTGACAGCACTTAGCTAAAACATGAATGTGTACTGTATCAAAAAACTTGGGCAAGATAAACATTCAAAAATCCTAGCATTGAAAATATCGATGATATTCCACGCTGGTAAGACTGAAATGAAATAAACATTAAAATAGTTGAACATTCTAAGAAAAGACAGTTAGTGAAGTTCCGAACATTTAGAAAAAGTTCATTAATAGTTGCGAGTAGCCGCAAGGTGGCGACAGTCTGTTAATTGAGCTTACTAAAATTAGTAGGATTTTCGCTACGGTGTTGTTGCTATCGTCGTTGGTAGTGTAGGTAAAGGGCTATGATGAGTAGACTGTGGCAGTCTTGAAACAGCTGTCAGTTCAACCTTCCGTACATCCAAAGTTTTCTTTGAATGTTAAATATTTACATACTTTAGAATTTATTTCTTAAAAAAAAACAGTTTGACCGAAAGATTAAATTGAAAATGAACTTAAGCCAAACTAATTAAATAACTTTGGATAAAAACCATACAGTTCGACTAAAAATTCATAACTCAATTATATTTTTTGTTTTAAACTACTTTTCGCCTAGATTTTTCAATTAAAGGAAAATTATTAGTTATTCAATTAATGTATAACGCCTAAGCAGCGATGTACGTAATATACATATATAGTATATATAAGGCTTATCTAACAAATAAAAAAATTATCTTAAGAAATATTGTGTTTTGTTTCAATTAGAGTTTTTCCTTTTTTTCTCAAACAGCGTCTTACCTCAATAAACTAGTTTTCCAGAAAACTACGTTAAAGTTTTCATTTTAATGACAAACTAAAATTTTATTCTTGTCTCAAGAAGAGAGTATACAATATACTTTGACGGCTCCATGAAAAATGGCCCCAACATTTTTCGATTCAAAACAATAACGAAATTTTTTCGTATTTTGGGCCATTTTTTATTTTTACTTTTTTATTTGGGATCGTTTTTTCATATTTTTGGGCCATTTAAAATGTTTTATATGGGACCATTTTTCCTATTTTAGAACCATTTTTAATTTTACGTAAGACGAGCTGAGCAAATTTGTTTGCATAGTCGGTCTTCTGAGTAAAGATTTTTGCATATCCGGCCTTCGACCGGGCTGAAGGGCTTTCGCCACTCGGTATACCGAAGAGGAGCTTCGCTGGTCAAAGATTTTTGCATAGACGGCCTTCGGCCGGGCTTAAGAATTTTTGCCTCTAAGTATATCGAAAAGCAGCTTCGCTGAGTAATAATTTTTACATAGCCACTTTTCATATTGAGAGAAGAAATCCTTGAGCACAGCCCAAGGCCGGCTATGCAGAAAAATTTGCTCAGTAAACCCGCTTTTCGATATATTGGGAGCAAAAAATCCTTGAGCATAACCCAAGGCCGGCTATGCAGAAAAATTTGCTCCGCGAAGTCGCTTTTCGATATACTGAGAGGAAAAACCACTTAAGCCCGGTCGAAGGCTGGCTATGCAGAAATATGTACTCAGGGAACCCGATTTTCGATATACTGAGAGGAGAAACCCCTTAAGTCCGACCAATAGCAGGCTATGCAAATATCTTTAGTCAGTTAAGTTGCTCTTGGAGCAAGTAAAATCTTTCTACAAGACTGCCCGGAGGCAGAATATAATGGCAAGAGCAAATAAAATATGGCTTTATAACCCATATGTCCACTTTTTCGTATGGCGTTATTGCTTAACATCATTGAGAAGCATATGGCCTTATGGCTTATGCTTATATGGGACTGTACCGAAAAATGGCCAAAGATTTTTTATTGAAAACAACAACAAAAGTTTTTTGCGGCCATTTAAAATTTTTTTTATTTTGGGTTATTTTCCATTTTTTGTGCCATTTTTTGATATTTCAGTTTGGGCCATTTTTTTATGAAATGAAAAAATGAAAAATGGCCCAAAAATATTGGAAAAATGGCCCCAATTTGAAAAATAAGAAATATGAAATGGTCCCAAAATAGAAAAAATGGCCACAAAATTTGTGTTGTTTATAATATAAAATTTTGGCGCCATTTTTCTTTTTGGTATTTACGCAATATAAAGAACAATCCCTACAGATAATATTGGATTACGTGGGCTATTTTAGCTGCAATGGAATAGTTACAACATGGTCCTAAGTAATGCAGCCATATATAACCTGACTAAATATCCCGTTTTTGGCGAGATTATTATGCTTTTTTAAGGTCGATCCCGATTAAAAATTTTATTCCGCTTTTACTATAAACATCTCACTATGTTGGAGTTTTAAAATTGAAAAAAGCCAGATAAAAATTTTAAGCGGGATCGACCTTAAAAAATCAGAATACTCCCGCCAAAAGCGGGATGTCTGGTCAGGTCAGTCATAGAGCATGTCATTTGCAAACAAGAATTTGTAGTTAAGCGACAAGCGGTCGTGTTTTAACAATTTCAAAACGAACACTTGAGTGCTCAATCAAGTGGGGATATGGAGTAGTTTTGAGACTACTCCGATGTAGTGCTAAATTGGGTTAATTGGTCTAGCCCTAGGACATCGTAATGTTTAATCGACCATGTTTTTTCCATACATTTGGCTTACCTTTGGACTTGCCCTAGCCTTCTATGGAGTATACTTTACATGCGTGTATCAACTTGTCGCACTATCTGCAGGGATATGACGATTAACTCTACATTATTAACTCAAAAATATCGTTTTTACTTATGACGTTGTTTGAGTAAATGAGCTATATATATATATTTTGTTTCTGATAATTTTAAACAAAATTGTACGAAAAAACGGCTATTGATTTTCTTAATTTTATCGATACATTTTCAATAAATAAATACTGTGGTCTGTTCTGCGGTCTAGTTACCGCATACGATATCGAGCAGAATTGATCGAAATTTTTCATTTTGGCATCATGATGGCATTCGATATCAAATAGAAAGTATCGTATTTTTTGATGATAGCATACGACATCGAGTTATCAAACATCTACATCTATCGAGTTTTATTTCTATAGGTAAGAATCTATCGTATACACAATAATCTAATATTTAGAGACAGAAATATCTAAGAATTTCTAGTTTGCAACTTTATTTTCATAAAAAAGGAAGAAATATATCATTTAAATTAATATAGTATACATATGTAAAATAAAATTAATAATAAATATCAATTCCACTTTGATTATCAAAAGTGCTGTAATTACAAAATATATGTCGTTACCTTAATATGTTTTTAATCTATCGAAATATGCAAAAAACTCGGGCGTTTCTATATTATTTAGCTCAAAGATACAAGCATTAAGGTAACGATAACAAATTAAATGTAATGTATTTTAATTGCGATATAAATGTAAATTTAATATTATAAATCAATAAAAATTATTTGTAATGTTCAAAACTTTTTTTTTATTTTTATTATTTCTATGCAGAAATTAAACAAAAAATGTGCTTCTTTTTCACAGTAACTGTTACAATACTGCACAAAAAAATCAAAGCATACCTTAGGGATAAGCAAAGTATTTACTTATCCAGTATTTAATATAGGTTTATGTCTTGGCTAACACAAATTGGAAGAAAGGAATAACGTTTTTTCCTTTCTTCCAAATTGGCTAACACATTTGGAAGAAAGGAATAAACGTCACTTTTTACCTAAATTACTTAAAGATTTTTTTTCTTCTTAAAACACAGCTCTAGAATATATCTCTCTCATTTCCTATAGTTTTACTTCTACAAATAAACAGTTAGTTGGAAGCAGGCGCGGGTCCATTGGAAGGGAAAAAGGGATATTTCCCTCTCCAAAACGAATAAAATATACCAAACTGCTATAGAGTTCCTAAAAGAAATTTTACGAAATGGTACGTTTCATATAAAAGTTCCCCTCCCAAAAGCTTAAGCCGTATCCGTGCGTGGTTGGAAGGAAAGAACAAATCTCGTCCTTTATTTCTTTCTTCCACATTTTACGCTTATATTAATAGTAGTAAAAATCCAGGCCTGTGCTTGAAACCGAAGAGCCACAAAAATACGTTGTTATAATAAATAAGTACATATGTTTGTATGTTAAAGCCTTGGTAGAGTATGTGAGTACTTAATAATTTGGAAGAAGGGAATAAGCCCATGAAGTTTACATATCGGTGGTAATACGTTGACAACACGTAACTCATTTTTTACTATTTTTCACAAAACGCAGAAAGCTTTATATACGACGCCAAAAAACGTTCTTATCCTCCAAATAAGAAAATCCTTAATTAGTTAAGAGTATATACTAAACAATTTGAAGCTATTTTATTTCGTTGGTAGTAACGCTTTCAGGCTATTTATAATGTTATATCTGCCAATGAAAATTTGTAAAAAAAATCAGTATGTATATCTCGGCCGATATTTGATTTTTTCATTTTGTCTTTTGGTACGCAATCATAATTAATATTACTTTTATTTTATTCATATGTCACAATTTTTTATTTGATGCATATTAAAACTTTAGTAATTCAATTCATTTAACCCTAGTCCTTATACCCGGATAGAGGTGTGGCCAGTATGTATTTCCTAGTAATGTACCTCCTAAGCCGCTTCAGTTTTTTTTGCTGAAACTCCGGCTCTAGGAAGATGGTGCAAATCTGCGGCGATTTACATCTCAACTACTGTCCTAGGTCAAGGCATTGATGAGCTATGAGCTTCCAAAGTCGACAGCCCCAAGAACGTATACCAAAGTACAGGTGTACCTACTTGGTGTAACTTTAATGCAAATTTATGATTTGACTACATAATCAAAGAAAGTTTTTGTGTTGGTAATATAAATTTATGTTTTTATTTTTATATAGTAATAATAATAATAACATTAATATTATAATAACTGTTTATTATAACTTAAATGATTTAAGTTTTGTGCTCCTTATATTGCAAATTTCACACACAAACGAATTGCTTCAATGCTGCAAACATATTGGCTAGATTAGGATGTTGACAAAATAGGGTGTAGAACGTCTATCACAATGTATTCTTATGACCACTTAAAATGTTCGTAAATACATATATTCAGCTGCAAAATCGCATTAACAAATTTTTTTTCTTTGAGAATATAAAGAAAAACGGATAAAATTGATACTGGCCACACCTGTATTTGGGTATACGTTCTCGTATTAAAAGTTGGGTATAAGGACTAGGGTTCAGCAAATAGTTTAGTCATACATATTATACATTTACATGAAACGTAATAATGAAGTTAATGAAACCTTTCCCAGCGGCATAATATAGGAGTAAAAAGGCCTTTCAGAAGGCCTATTTAGCAGATACCAGGCTATTAATTAAAAATGTAGGATGAAGGGAAATAGAAAGGCTGATAAACACAATACCCTTCTTTGCGTCGCGCAGTCGGATAAAAATGAAATTCCCGGTATCCCGGAATTCCCTGGAATTGAAGAACGTAATAAAATATTTACTAAAAGTTTAATTTCCGGAATTCGTAGATTTTTATATAAGCAAAATTAATCACTGAAAAATTCTTTATTTTAAACTGAGCTTTGTTTTAAAAGTATTTCAAAAATAAAACAGCTTCGAAAGAAATGAGAAAACTTCACAAATTACAAAACAAACAGATTCAAAGCAAATTATGTAAAAAAAGAAAGATATTTTTATTGAAATTTGAAGGAAACTTCATTAATGATCTTGGTGGCTATTCACATATCACGTAACGCTCAAAGGGTGGAGGAGGGTTTTAGGAGATTTGTTGCGGATATGAGTGATTCCACGTAAAACAGCCCTATGCAAGGAAAAAATAATTTTATCATTTTAAAAAAATCTCTCAATTGATATTTTTTTAGAGAATGACAATTATAGAAAAAATAAAAATATACACTATTTAATACTTTTTAATCAATTTGAGGCACTTTTGATCATGCAATAAACATTTTGCTCTTCCTCTTTGTATGTTTAATATTTATTTCAAGTTTTCTTTTATTTCCTTTCTCATTATTAATAAAAACCGTTATCTCTGAAAAGAACATAATTTTTTTTTGCTATTTATTGAATTAAAAAAAATATATATTCAGCTAGAGTATTCTGCTGTCTATAATAAAACGGAAAGCAAATAGTTTAATGTCTCATTATTTCCTTATGAGTTTATCTTTATATTATTTATATAAATTAAATCAATAAAAAGTTTTATTTTTTCGAATTTTTTAAATTTTCGTACTAGGTCACACCCGTCGGTCACACCCGTCTCATGTAAAAAACAATTTTTTATAAGAAAAATATTTTTTTGTCAAACACTAAATACACAATACAATTAAAAACACTTTGAACAGATATATATGCCAAAATTATTGTGTCAAAATTTTACAGAATTTACACTAAAAGTCATAATTCCTTACAACTAATATTTGTAAGGTCACACCTGTCGCAGCTTTCCGACGACCATTCTGAGCAGAAATCGTGTTCTATAAGTGTCTACCCGTTATTCAACGACTTTGAGCTCAATGTCCTTGCGAGCCGCAACGTTTTTTTAAGTAAAAATTTTATATTCTTGATTTATAGCAAAAAATGTGTGTAAAATGGCCACACTCGGCTAAATGGAATTACTCGAATAAGATAACAGCCTTCTGAAAGCAAAACGAAACGAGAAAATCAAAAAAATTTTATATCGTCAGTTTTTACATTCGGCTGCTAGAACACATGCTATTAATTTTTCTTTTCTTAGTTTCAACTTAAACAGGTGTAGCATATGTTGTAGCATCCGAATTCAGAAGAACATTTGTGAAAATGATTCGGAAGCCAGAACATAGGCCAAAATCAGGGCTCCCAGTTTTATTTCATACCTTATCCCCAATTTTCGATTTGTCATCCCGCGAAATCCCCAAAATAGCTGTTTTCTCATCCCCAAAAATCTCCACAGTAGCTTATAAAGAAAATAATATTATTTCAAAGGAAATATATGCGTACATATATTTATTTAATTAAATCCATTTATATTGCATATTTTAAAATTAATTTTATTTCCACATATACGCAGCGTTAAGTGGAATGAGTAAAACGGCCTTCTATAAGACCTTAGTTAGCAGGCTTTAGTACTTCCACTCCCATTGCATATTCATATATTTTTTACATGCGATATTATTGCGGACCAACGCCTTCTTCGACCTATTTATTACTCAGCAGGCCTGATTGAAGGTATTCTTTAGCAGGTCATACGTGGCATGCCTGAGAAGGCCTGTTCTGGGAAGTTCTGCTAAAAATCAAAAGGAGGTAATTTTTTTATATGGGTATTTCTATAGCGGCTTCTATATTTTTGATTATCGTGAGTTTTTATTTCGAACTCCTTCTTTTCATCCAAAGTAATTTTTTATACACATCAGGCAAATTTTTTTATTTATTTACATATTAAGAAGGAATTGGACATGATGTAGTAGCTGCAACATAAACGACATAATAGCAGCATGTATGTTGCCACTTGTACGTAAATTTCAGTGTTATATACAAATTAATTGCGAAAAAATAATGCAAGAATGTTTGTTATTTCTAAAGAACATTTTGTATTAAACAAAACGGAAAATCTAAAAATAGAGTAACTCCTTCTAAAAGAAGGTAGAACGAATGTGTATCGGATCTTTTAGAAAAGAGTGTAGAGGCCTTCAAGAAGATTATCATGAGAAGGCAGAAAATAATTAGTCTGGGATCTTATTTCAGGTCTCTGAAGCCATTTAAATTGGCCTGTTTAGTGAATGCCTTGTAAGTTTTACCACTGGGTATGTATACTTCGAGTTCTAAGTACCCAGCAAAAAAATATCATGTTTCTGGAAGCAGTAAAGAACTTTCATGCCTTCCACAAAGAAGGCAGAGATCTCTCAGTGTTCATAATGTTTAAATTACGAAGTTAGTCAGCATTTTACATTTCTTCAACACGAACTCCCAAATAAACAAAATCATATTCAGTAGCATTGTAGCTGTCAACAATATAGGTTATAAAGAATTGTCGCACGCATTGTTTCAAATAAACACTAACACATTTGAAAACTCCAAACCCATTTAAAGTATGGTCTCTCTCTCTCTATATATATATTTTCCACCTACTGCATGGAAGAGAGAAATCTATGTAAATAAAAATTAAATGGTGTCCGTTGCTAAGCGCATAACTTGAGAACGGCTTGACCGATGTCGCTCATTTTTTTAAATGTGTGTAATTGTCTGAAAAAAGTTTTTATGGAAAGAAAAATTGCTTGGAAAATTTAAAAATTATTTAGGCAGGAGAACGTCTGTCGGGGTAGCTAGTTTATAATAAAACACGATTTGTTTTGTCTACATTTTCGATGCTTCGAAAGAGCCTCAAAGTGTGATAAGGCGAACAAAAATCATGCACATTCGAAGCAGTAGAAACAACAAAACTAGCTTCTGTCGCTTATAAACCTGCTTCGGCCGAAGCAGTAGTTTTTGCTGGGGAGTAACGTAAAAAAACACACAAGAATCAATGTGTGTATCAATGTTCATGATTTCAAAAACTTCGGAATAAAAATTTTCTGAATAATCAGTTAATGCAATTTTGTTGTACATGTTGTTTGTATTAAAAAGTTTTAGCGTTTGAGAAGAAGTTTTAGCGTTTGTTTTTAGAGTGTTTTTTTTTTGCATGAAGCGTTTCGGAGCTATTTTTGTGTTTCACTGATTCACTATGCTTCTTTAAAGAGGTCTAGTAAGCCACACACCAGACCATAGTTGTTGGGTAACTGGTATTATATTTAAATGATTTTGGTACAGAAGAAATAGATTTCAAATTCCAAAAAATCCTTAGCGAAAAAAGTGGTTTTCACAAAAATCTCCTGACGATTTTCACAAAATTTTAATCCCCAATCCTAAAAAAAATCCCCCATTTGGGGACAAATCCCCAAAACTGGGAACACTGGCCATAATTTTATTTCAGGTGAAAACTATAATATAAATCCTGCCTTTTGAAATATGTGTACGTTAGTTACATTGGCGAAAAAAATAAAATGTACGTTTGGAATGAGAATCAGCTATGTATGTAAATATATTTGTAGTCCCGGGAACTCCCGCATAAATTTCCCGGGAAAGCGGGAAACGTAAATAACCGATTTTCCCTACTTACTGCACATCCACTACGCTATCATGGCAAATTTTTTCTATTGAATTATTTATTGGAAATTACACAGTTGACATATTATCGAAAGTAGATCGAACATTCACATTTTACGAAATCTTGCGATTTCTGTTTATTATCGCGACATTATCGACAAAAGTTCGCTTAAACGATCATTAGATTTTTTTAAGATTTACTAGCATTTATCGAATCATTTTGTTGCGAAAATTCCTCTTTTTAGCGAGCATTTGCTTATTTTGAATCTTAGGTTTAGTGGGAAATGCATTGTGTAAAAATGCATTGCAGTGATGCAACTTTACATTGTTTGCAACAACAAAGCACATAAGACTTTGCATCACTTTGATGTTTAGGAACACGGCCTAATTTTCATTTTTGAGCAATTCAAAAAAATCTTACAGAAAATAAACGAAAATTAAACAAGTTTACGTGTAATAATATTATGTATTAAGAAAAAGATCTTTATAGATATTAGGGTATTCACTCGTATAATATTTGCTCGATTAATCGAATAATTAAATACAAATTATGTTCGATCAAACAAAAAATTTAAATTTCGAGTAAAAATTTATTCGAGTAATTTAGGTCGATTAATCGAATAATTCGATTAAAAAATTTTATGTAAATTTTCTTTTTTATAATGAGTTTTTGTAGATTTCTTAATAAAAAGTGGAAAATTTTTTTAATATATATGAAATTTTCCATTCAATTCGAACGTTATTTTATACTAATAAATAGTCCACATGATCAAAAAATTAAGTAAATAATGTAGTAACAATAATATGGAGAAAGAAACCAACTTCAAATGTCTTTTAAAAAAATTCGGATATATAAACATCAAACAAAAATTATTTGAAATAAAGAAGATATTTCGAGAGCAATTAGTTAACTAGATGTTTCGTAAAATATCGAATGTAATGTTCGGAATTGTAAAAGCCTTAAGGCAAATATTGGCCGAAAAAAAAAACGTAACCCACAGACAAGTTAAAATTGTATTTCCTTTAATTACAATATCTTTTTTTTATGAGGGTTCGCATTTATTAAAAATAATATAAAAATAGCTTTTTGCAGCATAACTTATTTTGTGATATAAAAAACAACTTAAATCTAACTAACTCTGAGCAAAAGTAGTGTTTACGATTTTTTGGGCAAATATTTCTAAAGTGTAACCGCATTTATATTTATAACAACAATAATATTATGCCAATTCCTGTTATTTTTATTCTGCATTGAATACAGGACAGGTCGTAGTGGTATTAAATATTTCCTGGCGCAAAATTCTCTCAGAGCGCGACATTTGAATAGTGAAAAAAAAAACTATTTTAAAGGATCAGTTTATGATCTAATTTTTGTAGAAATGTTGTGTTTTCTTTTGTTTTTATTATTAAAATATATAAAAACGCGAAAAAACTTGTTTTGTTTTATTTCTTCCACAAAAATGTTTAAAAAAAACGATTAAATTCAAATATTTTCCGATTAACTCGAATAATTTTTAGCAGTAAAGCTTACTCGAATAACTCGAACGAAATAAAAGTTTTAATCGATTGCTCGAGTAATTTAAAAACCTCAATTTTAATTAATTGTTTAATCGAACAATTGCCAAGTTGATTACAATGAATAGTCTAATATATATTCATGTTTATTTGTATAATTTTATTTTTATAAAGCTTAATTATAAGGAAGAAAATATTTTATAATAGATCATAGAAAATACCCTTAAATATTGAATACTTAAAGTTTTTGTTTAATTCATTCTTTTTGTTTGCGATGAACACTTTTTTTTGAAAAATTTTGATTTCCGTTTAATCTAAGACTAAATATTTGTTTAAATATTTTAATAAATTAACTACAAAAAATACGTAAATCCTTGGTGATATAAATTAGGGATGTAACGAATACCGATACCGATACCGATATATCGGCGATACTTCAGATTTTCCGATACATCGGTATCGGCGATATTTTACTGTCGATACGACGATACTTTAAAAATCTTTTTTAAACAAATTATTTATTTTTTTATTAATTTTACCAAGAACTAAATTCATTTCGTTATTTTTTAAATCTTATTAATATCAATTTTAAAAATTAATAATATTTTACGCTGTTATTTTGAAAAACAATAATTTATTTATTGTTAATTTTACCATGAACTCAAATTCAATGCGTTGTTTTTTAAATATTATTCCCAGCAAAAAAGACATTATAAAGAAATCATGAAAATGTTGAATTCGCGATCCGGAAATATTGCGAATTTGGATAATGTCTAATTAGTTTCACATTTGCTCGTCATTGCAAGAAGTTCTCTTTTTCGATTACCAATCACCGAATTTGAAGTAATTCTGGCAAAAAAAGCCGACTTCAGTATAAAGAGTAATATACTAGATGGCCTTCCATATAAACAATTTTGAAAATCGGTATGCAAATGGAGGAATTGTGCTCTAATAAATATTTTGGGTGGAGGCGTGGAAGACTTGCCCCACAGATTTTCGTAGAAAAATTATGCGACCAAACTAGGTAAACCCTTCCAAACAAAAAATAAATTTTGGAATTCGGCCCATAAATGGAGAAGGTATGCGATAATCAATATTTCTGGGGGAAGGGGAAATCCCGCACAGATTTTGGAGAAAAATTATGGTACCAACCTGAAGGGGGGTTTGTAGCAAATTTCGCAACTGATTTTCGAAAAAAAACTGTAGTCAAACCCTTTAAAATAAAAAAACATTTTGATAATCGGTTCCCAATGACAAAGTTATGCATGGGGGAAGCAAGTTTCCCCCTCCCATTTTCGAAAAGAGTTATGGGGCCAAACTACTAGCGAACCCTTGCAAACAACACAAGAATTTTGAAAAGCTGTTCACAAATGACATAGTTATGGATTGGTGGGGAGGGAGTGTAGGGGGAGCAAACTTGCCTCTCCGATTTTCGACAAAAAAAATTTGGGACCAATTTTTGTCAAACCCTTTCAAACAAAACAAGAATTTTGAAAATCGGTTCACAAATGACAGAGTTATGCATGGAGGGGAGCGAATTTCCCCTCCGATTTTCCAAAAAAAAATTATGGGACCAAACTGCAGGCAAACCCTTTCCAGCAGAAAAGAATTTTTTAAATCGCTTCACAAATGACAGAGTTATGCGTGTACAAACATAAAAAAGTAAAAAAAATAACATACACACGAATTGATAACCTTCTTCTTTTTGGAAGTCGGTTAAAAAAGGATGAAAAATAACCCATTTTCAGAACTTGTTTCTTTTTATGCGAATTTAAACACAAAACTGTATTTTCATGTAAATTTAAGTGAATAAATATAAACTTTTAGAAGACTTTTAATAATTAAGCTAATAAGTTATTTAGAAGAATATTAGTTGATAAATGTCCTTTAATAAATTGATTTTTTAAAAAGCATGGCGAGTATTTTTTAAAATTACAAAGTAACTACAAATTTGTACTTGCTTTTCTACTAATTATCTGCATATTTTTAATATAGATTCTTTGGAAGCAATGAAAATGTAGTTCCTTAAAAATTACTTCCAATTTTATATACTGTGTTAATATCTATTTTAAATATTAATAATCTCTTACACTGTAATTTTGCATAATAAAAAAATTGCCCTTCTTGAGTTTTGTTAATCTAAACTTGAACTCAATTTCAATATTCGTATCGGTATCGGAATCGGTATCGGCGATATTTATTTTTAAGTATCGGAATCGGTATCGGATCGGCAAAACGGCGTATCGTTTCCTCCCTAATATAAATAGATTTGAAAAAAAAAACAATTAACTATAGAGAGAAATTATCAGAGAGCAAAATATTTCGAGCCAGTTTGGGTAATTCTTAAACAAAATGTATAGAAATAAAAAAATAATGGTATGATCCAATGTCCAAATGTTGAAAGTCTTACTTACATTTATTGTATTATTTAGAAAAACTTTCAAGCAGAGAGATAGGAGAGAGAGGGAGATATTTATGGAAATTGGAGTATGACATGTAGTTGATATAAGTACTGCTTGAGGATTAAATAGTTTCTTATTTATGGGGCTAACATTTGATAAGACTAACAATTTAATTGTTTAATAATTTATAATAAATATGTTTGTATGTATGATTATAGTAAATATAATGTATGTATGTATGTATGTATGTTTGTTTGGAGAGCTTTCAAATATCTTATTGAGTTTTATTGGTGTGTGCATTTATTGTCCTTGGTTTTCTTTTTACGATCTTCGCTAGAATTCGATCGCCTTGTACCTTGAATTGGCATATAAGGGGGAGTTGGGCTGGAGTTTTGATCTGTAATATTTTAAGAATAACAAAAAAAAAACTAGTTAATATATAAATAATTTAAAAATGAATGTTAATTCTATACATATATACCAAAAGCTTGGGTCTTAGAGCCAGCACTAAGGCGAGAATTCAAAGAGTCATGGGAGTGTATGGAATAATTTTCGGATCTGAAAAAGATCACATAGAAGTAAAAATCTCATATAAAAAAAAGCTTAAATTACCTTGTCATTGAATTCTGTGAATAACCAGTTGGTATTTGAGTCTCTGCTCCTACACTCATGGATGCCGGTCTAGCATTTGTTACTGGTCCCGGACGGCAACTATCTACCGGCAGTGTATATATATCATCTTCTCTATTGAGACTGGCATGTCTGGCCTGTTGGCTAGCAATGTCTCGTGTCAAACTGCCATTTGTTAGGCAACCATTTTGTGTGCGTTGTGTATGTTTCAGGACATCAATTGGACTGGAATAAGCTTCTAAATCTAATGGATCTTCTTGTATTTGATCTCTTTGATATTGAGTACTGCCATCATTAGACAATGAGTTACTGTGACGTGACGAAGATGTAGACGATGAGGTCATACAATCCTGTGGCATTGGTTGGAGAGGCCCATTGTGTGAATGTACACCATTGGTTAGAGTGTGTGGCTCCTTCTGTTGACTTTTACGTTGACGGGCCTTTTCTTTGGCACGTTTTGCTTTGGCTTTTTCCTAAAAGATCATAAAAAGGAATACGAAATTTTAATTTAATGGTAATAGCTTAGAAAAGGTCGTATGATATCAATAATTTGCACATGAAATAATCAATGAGCTTGCAGAATTTAAAGGTAAAAAATCCCTTACCAGTAAATTATACTTGTCATAGGAGTAATCTACAAATGTAGAAACTAAAAATATATGCCACGATTATGAATAGTGAATGAAACAATTCACAAAATGTGTGTGAAAATCATATTATGACACACAAACAAACCATAAGTCCATTTTTGGTAACACGAGGTAACATTCCGGTAAATGTTTCTAAACGAACATCGGCTAAGATCTGACAAAAACTTGAACGTCTGGTTATCGTAGCAACACCAGGTCTTAAAATATCCCACGTAGTAAAATCCATCTTTGATTAGGAAAGGGAAAGCATAACGAAATAAGGAAGTTAAGAGATACAAAGGTACATACATATATTATAAAATATAATTTAGCAAATTAAACTTCATTCTTGTGGCTTGAAAGATAAAATAACTTTTTAATGCAGAGAAAGAAAATAGTTATGAATGTAGTATTTAGCCAGAAAATAATAATAAAATCTAGAATATTGTGGAAGACTTAAATAAAAATATTAAATTCATTTCGAGCAAAAGTACCGTGGTCGAAATCGTGAGTATTGTTGGACAAAATTGATGAACATGTTCCTCTTCGAACTATTAACGTCTATAGATATTCCGGTTTCAATAAGAAAAACAGTCCTAGTACAAGATCCCACCTAAGACCGAACTTCACTAACTTTTTATGTTCCTACCCATCATTGATCAACCGATTTTCAAAATTCTTTCTCGCATGGATATTACTTCAATTTTTCAAATATAAAATACAATTTTTCTGAAAAACTATAAATGCACATTTCATATTTAAACATTTCTCTACAAAACTGCGGAATTCGATTTTTGAAATTTTGTGGTCGAAATATAAAGTTTTTGACATTAAAGTCTCACGGTGCGAACCTAAACTTTTTTGGTACAAAAAGCACAATAAAATTAAAAAAAGCACTAAATAGTTTAATTTCTATGTAAAAACAGCTTAAAAAAGCACTAAAAATAGTACTAAAAGCACTAAGTTGGCATCGCTGCTGTGGTCTCTCGACTAAATACAAATCCGCACAAAAACATAAATGTGAAAAGAAGGCCAAGTTCCTATCCAAAAATATCAGCCGTAGAACATACTGAGATTAAAATATGATTCAAGTTCTGGATAGGTGCAATACCATCATATTTCTAGGCAACCAGCTAACTTGCCAACATTTTCCCCATATTTCTTTTCCATATTAGATGGGACAAAAATATTGCCAAGCGAACTGATTACCTAGAAATGAGATGAATGAGACGAATGAATGAGACGAATCAAGCACTTGGTCCTTATTTTGATCTCAGTACTTTTTACGGCCGAAATTTTGGCATAGGAACTTGACCTTCTTTTAACATTTATGTAAGGTTCGTTTTCGTTGCCCTCAAAGCATCGAATCTAACTGGTGCAGACTTTTACGGAAAGTACAAAAATAAATATATAGCAAAATTTATGTTTTTTGCGGATCTCAATTCTTTTTTCTAAGTTTTTATTTGGAACAATAAGTGCCCCATACAAATAAGGGGCACCCTAGTCCTCTTAGATGAAAAATGTCCATTTTCATATATTTCTTAGTACTTTCTTACCAAGCCCTAGGCTCTCCCATATAAAAAGTAGGGGCACCCTAGTACCCCAGACAAATAAATGCCCGTTTTCTGATTTGTCTGACTATTTTCTCATCGGGACCTAACTGTGTACCAAATTTCTGCTTTCTAGCTTTATTGGAAGGGTCCCAGGCAAAGAAGGGGTGCCCTAGTCCCCTCGAAGGAAAAGTGCCCGTTTTCTGATTTGTCTCACTATTTTCTCAACTGGAATTACCGTGTACCAAATTTTGTACTGGAAGTACCCCATACAAAGAAGGGGCACCCTAGTTCCCCCGAAGAAAAAGTACCCATTTTCAGATTTTTAATTGCTAATCAAGGCCTACCTGTGTACCAAATTTCAGCTTTCTCGATGTATTGGAAGTGCTCAATATAAAGAAGGGGCACCCTACTCCCCCAAGATGAAAAGTGTTCGTTTTCAGATTTGACTGATTAATTGCTCGTCAAGACCTACCTAAATACCAAATTTTAGCTCTCTAGCTATAGTGGAAGTGGCCAATAATATTGATGAGTTAGTCAGTGAATATGTACTAAAATAAGCACTTTTTACACGCTCACATCTCGGGAAGCTTTTAAGGTAGAACTTTAAAATTTCACGTATGCCACCTCTATAAGTAGGCCTTATGTTTAATGTTTCATTATTTTATGATCAAGTGGAGCAAAGTTATGAGAGGGGTAAAAACAGCTCGAATGGTTTCGTGTAATATAATAAACACTGTGTGGCCGGAACTTGCCTGTCGCACTACCGTATGCCAAGATAAAATAGCGATTAAAACACTAGTCGAGAAAGACCTTCGAAATTATAACAAAAAGTGTGGAGAATCAAATTTCCTAAAAATTTTGTGTATAGCCATATTTTGAAGGATCAACTGTTTTCGAGATGGAGCACGAAGAGCAGAAAGCTTTACAACATGTTTGCACTTACCTAAGATCCTTAAGCTGAAAGTCTATAGCACGTGTTGCACGCTTTAACGCGTTATAAGCTTCTGTCAAAAAAAGTAGAATCAATGTAATTGTATGTGCTAAGTTATGTAGCAAAAACCGTAACACTTAGACGCTTCAGACGCGAAAAGTAGGTTTGCTTTTTACTTTCACGGCAAGTGCTATTTTTTTATATATTTTTTTTTACCGACTTCAAAAAAAGTCTAAAGGTTATCAATTCGTCATGTATATATTTTTCTTATGGATGTTTCCTCAAAACTCCGTAATTTATAAACCGATTTCGAATTTTTTATTTATTTAATAGGATGTAGTGCCAAATTGGTCCCGTTGAAAAGTGGGCGGGTTCACGCCCATACGAAGTAAATAAACATGCCTTTTCATCTACTTCTAGTCAACCGATTCCTATGAAACTTTGCACATAGATTAAGCTTCTCTTTGAATACTACATCATGACTAAAAAAATGGGCACTGCCACGCCCATGGAAAATAGATATCCCTTTTTTAATGAAATCTACTAAACCGATTCTTGTGATACATTGCATACACATTTAGCTATTGTTACAATACAACATTATGGTTAGAAAAGTGGGCAGTGTCACGCCCATGAATAGTAAATATTTATTTATGCTACTTTTACTTAGCTGATTCTTATGAAACTTCGCACACAGTTAGTTCTCGTGATGCATTAGTCAATGAAAGGATGCATAAGCTCCATAAATTCCACAAATTCTTTTTAAATCCGAATTTCACATTCCATTCTTGCAAAAAATTATTTTTATTTGCCAAAAATATTTAACAGCTGATCAAAACCTGATCGCGCGATTCCACTAAACTAATAATTGCTAAATATGTGTTCAGTATATCTCTGTGAAATAGACTTAAAGTTCGAATAAAATATTCTAAGACTTGAAAACAACACAAATTGATGAATATATCATCTTTTATCCGATTTTTTTTTTGAAATCGCAGGATTTTAATCGTTCTCAGCATACCCACTGAAAAAAATTGGAAGTAATTTTTGGGGAATTACTTTTTCTATACTTCCAAAGTATTTTTGACTTCTCAGGAAGTGATTGATTATTAACAACATCGAGATAATTTATTACAAAATTGTTTTGCTTTTACAAAGTTGGAACTCATTTCAAATTTTAGCAAATAATTACGATGTTTCTTGATTTTTTGAAGCAAATGAAATAAATGTTATATATTGTCAAAATCCAAATTGATTTTTTTTTTAATAAGACCAGCACTCAGGGGACGGCCCCTACTCATGCAATGTATTATGCCGGAATTAGGAAAATTGGTTATGGGAAGGAGGAAAAAGGGAGTAGTATTTATGGACATTTGATTTAAACTTTCCAACATTGAAAGTGACAGGAAAGACTTCTGCAGGGAGTTTATTCCACAAACAAATTTTTTGGCTAAAGAACGAATTCTCTCTGTAATGCGTAGTGCGATTTACTGGCGTATCGACCATAGATTGTACGTAGATATTCAACTGGCGACCTGTCAAAAAAAAATGACAACTCCCCTTCACACGAACAAGCACTGTGTATTCAACTCACATGAGTGGGGTTATTCAACACACATCGAAGAGCGTAATTTTTGCATTTGAAACTGCTGTAAAATCTATCTTTTTTGCACACACAAACACTTTTATCACTTGATTTAATTTTTTTATTTCTTTTGGTATAAATTTTATGTTTCTTCTTGCTGTAATTCAAAAATATTTATTTAATTTTTTCGACATTTGCATGTTGAAATTTATCAATGTTTTGAACCATTTTTTCATTCAGCAGAATTGCATTTTTATATGGGATAAATTTTTTTAGTACCAAATAGAATAATTTCAAAAAAGTGTTTAGAAAATCAATCTTTTTTTAGCTCAAATGTATTAAAAATGATTATAAATCATATTTTCATTAATTAATTTAAAATTAATTGTATATATATATATTTTTTTTTTAGAAACGA
This sequence comes from Panzeria rudis, assembly GCA_956483635.1. Lineage (NCBI taxonomy): Eukaryota > Metazoa > Arthropoda > Insecta > Diptera > Tachinidae > Panzeria > Panzeria rudis. The sequence continues at coordinate 111,943,269 of OY101449.1, forward strand.
TTTTAGTTTAGCTTGAGGTCCGTTTAATAAAAACTCCTGATTTTCATTTTATTTATTTTAGTTTTATTTTCCCGATATTTCGATCTAAAATTATATACAAAAATACAAGTGAAAAAAACAACACAAAATATAATCAAATATAATTACAAAAAGGTAAGTTGGAATTAATTGTATTGTAAAATTTACATTTTTGAAAAATAAATAAATAAACTTTTAAGTAAAAAGCGTTGTTTAGGCTTTACTTTAATCAGCCCTTATCAATATCCAAACAAATACTATTTTTGTTTTGGTCTATATTTGTTTATCGTGCTCCTATATATCTGCGCGCATTTTTCTACATCGCTCTTATAATTTAGCCTCTTGTCAGCTGGTACATATATGTAGCATTTCCAGTGTACATCTCTTTTTGTAATTGTCTCTGATGTGAGTACTTTTACATATTCGAAATTTGGCTTGTGACCTGTTAAAGCACAGTGGGCCGCAAGTGCAGTTTTTTGTGATAATGGTTTTTGAGTTTATTTTAAGTCAGACTTATGTGAAGCCATTCTAGTCTTCAATTTTGTTTTTGTGGTACCAACATATACCTTTTGGCATATATTGGACCCGTCTCCATTACAACCAATTTTATACACTATGTCCGACTTTCCATCATTTTTTAATCTTGATTTTGTTTTGCTGAACAGTTTATTGTTTGTGTTAAAAGTTCTGAACGCTAATTGGTTTTTGTCTTTGTCGTAAATGTCAGTCTGCTTTAGTCTTTCAGAGAACCCCGGTATATATGTTGATGATTTATATGATTTGGGTGCTTTTTCTGTTTGAATACCTTCATTGACGCTTTTGGCTTTTACATGTTCCAATAGATCTAAGATAGTTTTTCTTGGGAAATCAAACTTTGCTAGAATATTCTTAATTTTGTTAATATTTTTTGAGTGGAATGTCTGGTCACTAATAGATAAAACTCTTGTAATAAAATTAATAGCAGTGTTCATAATTATTTTTCTTGGATGTTTTGAATAGAAATTTATCAATCTTGCTGAGCACAATGGCTTTTGATACCAATCCAACTTCAATGTATTCCCTTGCCTAATTATGACCGAGTCCAAATACGGTAGATTTCCATCATTTTCTACCTCCATTGTAAATTTAATTTGTTCATTAAAAGCATTTAGTACTTGCAATGTGTTTTCAACACTGTCTGATCTTACAACTGCGAAAGATCATCTACATATTTGACCAATAATCTTGGTTTGTTTTCCATTTTTCTTAGAGACGCATCCAATAGTTCCTCCATAATATTATCCGCTATTATAGGAGAGGCCGGTGAGCCAATTGGCATTCCTTTTCTTTGCTCATATAATCTGTCCTGGTATTTAAAATATCTACCCTCTTTTATACAAAGTGATGTCATCTCCAAAAAAATATTTTTAGGTATCCTCGTATGTTGTTCTAATGTAGTCCATTTCTTCTCAATCGTTTTCAAAGCCAGATTTATGGGAATGCTCGGAAAAAGAGAAATTACATCAAAAGATATAAGGGCTTTCGTTATCATTTATCGTAAAATTTGTAACTCGGTTTTTGAGATCTTTGGCATCTTTAACATTATAAACAGAATCTTTCGTCAAGTTTTTTAAACTTTCAACTAAATATTTACTTAATTTGTATGACGGCGAATTTATGGACGAGCAAATGGGTCAAAGCGGTATATCACTTTTATGTGCTTGAGGCAGCTCATAGATCCTTGGTGATGTGGCCGTTTTTGTAATTAATCTATTTTTGTCAGATAAACTAATAATATTCATATTGAAAAGCTGATCTATTAGTGAATTGTTTTTGTTTTGTTTTGTTAATTGTATATAACAACTAAAAATTCATGTTAAAAATATAAAAATTTTGTAAAATACTATTTGTACAACTATGTATGGTTTTGGTGCTGTGGTGAAAGTTTTATTTTACACCAATACTAATAAAAAATGATCCGCTAACACATTCTTAGACTTAGGTTTTTGACAGTAGACTTAGGTTTTTGAACTTTTAGTTGACTATCTACGTATAATCTATGGTATCGACCACAAATGGATGTGCTCTTATTGAAGAACGTGTTGTTCGCAAAAATGAGTGAGTTTCGGGAACAAGTTCCCTGATTTCATCAGAACACACTCCATTGTAGTAGCGATAAAACAGCGAAACACACCCCACATTGCGTCGATGCTCCAGTGAGTCAACGGGCAGTGGTTGATTGCTTCCCGGCAAGTGAGAATTACTTGCAAATAATTCAGCCAGAAGGTTTGCTTTATCAACCGGGTCAGTGAATATTTGATCATCTTTTAAAAGAGTCGGAATTGAAGAACTAGCATTATCCTTTACTCTTTTAACAAATGACCCAGAGCTCTTGCTACCCCGAGGGGCAGCAAGAACTTTGGCACGAAGACGCTGCTCATAGAAAGCTTTTTCACGCCTTAGTACTCTGGCACACGAAGATCTCTACTGTTTGCGCAGCGTATCAGAATCTGTGTTTTTGTTACTACGCCAGATACTGAATGCTTCCTCTCTGGATCTGACTGCATTTTTGCAAGCCTAATTAAACCAAGACTTCGTTCTGGCTTTAGTCGGAATTTGCTTGGTTGGAATGAACATTTTCATTCCCAGCAAAATTGTGTTTACGACCATTTCTGCCATGGCATTGACATTATTGTCAAGGAAACATACAACGACCCTCTTCGTAGATATATTTTGATATATATATATAATGATTATTAGGCTATGGTTCGTAATGTTATATTTAGAAAGAAATGGGCATGATTTCCAAGGAACAAGGGAAAAATTAACATCAATTTAATTTTTCAACGTACACAGCAGAACAAAATAGCGCCACTTTCGGAAGCCTCGAACACTTCCATCGTCAGTGCTCACGAGTATTTTGCTTATCACCACTTGTCAGGTGGCTCTGTTGAATGTGCTTTTAATTCTTATATAAACAACTTTTTTCGTGAAAATTGAATACGAGAATTAAATCCACTCTCAGGCTGATATTAACTGCACTTTCCCGGCGTTGTAATCAGTTTATTTTTCTTCATTCCCATTTTTCTGATATTTGTTCCACTCAAGATAAACTTTTTTGGTTTGATTTTATACTTAAGTATATATGAACATGTAAACATGTGAAAAGCTCAAGCCAGTAGCTAATTGACGCTACTCTGTTTTGCTTTTGATACGTTGAAAAATTAAGTTGATGTTAATTTTTCTCTTGTTCCTTGGAATATTAATCACGCCCATTTCTTTCTAAATATAACGTTACAAAGCAAATACGTTCGAAATAATCATATTAATAAATTGTATATATTGTTATATAGCTGTATCTGAAAAATTTTCTTCCACTTAGTTTATAACTGAAGGTAATGCCAACAAACGTTTAACAAACACTCAATAACAAGGCTAAAATTGCCCACGTTTCCATATATGCCTAAGCGTATTTTTTTAATTCTATAGAAGTAATGAAAAATTAGTTCTTTTGCACTTATGAGAAAGAAAAACAAAAAATCGAATTTTCTTTATGAACATCATGAACATTTCTTCGGATTCAATGAATTGGCATCAACAAAGGGAGCTTCTTGCAATGACAAGCCTATGTAAAAATCATTAGAAATTATCCGGATTTGCAGCACTTCCGGAACACAATTTCAGGATCTTACTGACTTCCTTAAAAGCTCTTTTTTTTACTGGGATACCAGAATAAATAGTTTTTAAGACAGGACCTGAGATATTCACGATCTTTGTTTTTTCGTATCTTCTGACGCGTACACGAGATTATATGAGACTTTTGAGACAACTTGTACAACGGCAACTTAAATGTATATAAAAAATTTCGGATTCTTACATTCCGATGTCAAAGACTTATTTGACTGGCCTGGCTACCATTCATTATATTTTAGTTTATGTTGCATTTTTCTATAAATTAGTGATTAACATTACTTGAAACTTACTCTTTCTTGCAACATTTTTGCTAATTCTTTGTCCTGGGCCTCAATGGCCAGCATGCGATCTCTTTCCTCTAAGGACATGCCATCATGAACTTCCAGCTCTTGTAAACGACGAGCCAATAGCTAAAAATTAAATAAAATTATTAACAAATCAAATAATTTTATAGGCCGCAAATACTCACGGCATCTTTCTGTTCTTGTTTTAATTTGGCACTCATCTCTTTAATCTCCTGCATTGGCAAACCGATTTCCTTGAGACTGGCATAATCACAAGGATCTACATATAATTCTATATCGTCAGCATTTTCTGAAATCTGACGTTCTTTGGCAACAACAATATCTGTAGCACCACCAACGCCACCAACTGCACCGACTCCATTCATCATACCATTCATATTGCCCACCATTTGGTCATACTTATCGGGTGATAATTTCTGAAATTTTTTATCATTTTTTAAAAGATTTTCATTAGATGGTGACATAAGACGATTGATTCGTCCACTCAGATTGTGTGCTGGAGAGGAAGATGATGGTGATGACGTTGCAATGTGTTGTTGTGTTAAAGAATCTGGTGTATCAAGGGATCTGGTGATGTCATAATGTCTTATACTATCGGCTACATCGGAATATTCAATGATCTCTTCAATGTCTGGATGATGATTAGTATATGATTGTGCAAGTGGTGTTGGTGGCGTAAGGGATACCGGATGATTTGGTGGCAGTGGTGGTGGTGTGTGCATAAATGCATGTGTTGTTGGTGTTTTGGGTGTAAGAGGTGTAAGGGGTGAATTGGGTGTTAGAGGATGTGATGGTAAATTAAAACTTGTATTCATGTTTATCTGTGTATCAAATACATTCTGGCGTCTGCTAGCTGATCCTGCCGATGATGATGAAGCAATTGATGCTGATGAGGATGATTCGAATAAGCCAGGACGATATGCGGATGACGAATGTGGTTGTGGCTGCTGATTTGGTGATACACTATTATCACCAACACCACCTACCATTATGTGATTGTTGTGTGTGGGGGATTTTTGTTTTTGAGCATTATTCTGGTGATGAAGATGATTACGTTGTTGAGCTGGGGTAGCTTGCAAAGCTAAGCCTACATAGCCATCTGTATTGGAGAAATGATGTTGTTGCAAGAGAATTGGAAATGGTGTACTATTGGGATTGCGATAGCCATTGGGTGATATAGGTTGCTGATGTTGTTGCTGTAAAGTAGTATTTTTGGCTGGTCTTGGTGGTGGTACCTTGTTCGATTTGTCCCTAGCTGACGGCTGTGGTACTGGTGGCAGATTAACATAGATTTCCTTGGGGTAGAAAAGGAAACCATAATTACTTTTCATATTATTAATTTCAGCTTTAAAATATTCTTACCTGCATTTCTTGTGCTATTTTTTCGTTTTCCTTCAAATCCATTAGTTTTTGCTCTTGTATGTCCCTTTCTAACTTATCAGCTATTTCTTTGGCAACTCTTTTGTCATGTTCTTCCCTGTTTTTGGAAATTTTTACAGAGTTTTAAGTTATTTAAGCTACAAAAAATGTTTTATTTAACTTACTGTTCTCTTAATTTTCTTCTATATGCTTCCACTTGTTTATCTGCCGTTTCTCTTTCCTTGATTTGCTCTTGCAAGGCTGTAGGAAAATCTTCTCTTACCACTGCATTACGCGTGCGATTGCCTTTGTAAAAATCGTTTACTAAAAAATTATGCTGTTTTTAAAGAGGCTGTTGAAGTTTTTTTATTTAGCAAATAACTTACTTTCTTGAGATTGTAGTTTGTAGGCCAAAGCACCATCTTCGCGTACTAACCATTCCTTGCAAACTGTAATAAGAAAGAAAAAAATAATTAGAATTGATTTTAAAATTTAGATTTTATCTTAGTAAACAGCTTAATCAGTAATAATATTCAATAAAAAATTTTAAATAGATCAAGTCTCTCATTTTTCAAACTAAAATAAAATCGGTTAAGCCGTTTCGGAGCCACACAGATTCAAGACAACACAGCTGGAAAAGAGGTGACATCTTCTAAACGGTTGGAACGATTTTTTCAAACAAAGCTAACTAAGAACACTCTCGACCAAGTAAAAAAAAAAAATAAATAAATAAATAAATATATTGAAATCGGTCCAGCCGTTTTACCTATCACCTCACTGAAACAAATTTCTTCATAAATTCTATGAATTTCGACATTAGTACAACGAAAAAGTTCATTAAAACTTAACCAACGCCACGCTTCGTTGGATTAAAGAAACAAGTTTCGGTAAAATTATTTTAATGAAAAAATACGTGTAACGAAAACTGGTGAGATATATGTGTATCGACGAATCAAAGCAAGGGCAACAGGCCGGCGTGAAGGTTAAATTCCTTCAAAGCTCAGTGCTGCCGCTTTGGTATTTTCGTGGTTTTCGCTGTTGTCTTTGTTTTACGAAGAAGTTCTAAAATTTTAGGGAGATTTTTTTACTAGGCTTTGGCAATCCGTGGACCCTCTGGAATTTTGGGGAGATTTTCGTCCTAGGATTTGGTAATCCTGAGAACTTCAGAGATTTTGGGAATTTTTGTCTAAGTTTTTCGGAATCCTTTCAATAGGTTTGTGTCTTGGGTAATGGTTTGAAGAATGAATTTAAAGTAAACGGGAAACACAGGACACTGCAACGGCAGAAGATCTATTGTATCCCTTACCAGGTGCTAACAAAACAAAAACAAAAAATTTACGTTTAGAATGAGAATCATCCATACATAAAAATTTACATATTACAAAAATGAGCTTTTTACAAAACTTTTCTAAAAACTTTTTCTAAAAAAAATTTTTAAAAAAACTCTTTAGGAAAAGGTGCTTTTTATAAAAAGGTACTTCTTATAAAAAGGTACTTCTTATAAGAAGGTACTTCTTATAAAAAGTTCCTTTCATAAAAAGTACGTTGTATACAAAGTACCTTTGAAGTAAAGTACCTTTTATAAAAAGTGCTTTTATAAAAATTAGCTTTTTATAAAAACATAGTTTTTATAAAAAGGTATTTGTTATAAAAATTTAATTATATAAAAAGATAATTTTATAAAATGTATATGTACTTGCTATATAAATTATTTCGTCTTTTATATAATAGAACTTTTAGATACTTTTACAGTTAAAAACATATCCTCCGTTTGTTAGATCGATTACATGCCCGGCAAAAACTTTACTTACTGGTAGACAAAAATGTATATGAGGATTTAAGTCGTAACTATTTACAATTTGACTCGATATCTACTTATTTTTGTAAATGTAAATACAAATGTATTACATTTTCACAGCAATTAACTGGTTATTATTTGGCCTACTTGAAGCTAAATTAAATTCAGTAAAGTGAGACTTTGGCTCGCACACGAAGAATTCCGTACATATACAAATATATATCATTTCGCTTTTGCCCTTTTTTTCTCATTTTGAAATTTTTTTCGTTTAATTTTATTTATTTTATTTTTAAAGTTTTTTTGTTTTTGTTGATTTAGCGATTTTTTTAGTTTTGTCACTTTTTCATTTTATAATTTTTTGGTTTTGCTTATCAGATTTTTCGTTTCTTGAAATTTTTTGTTTTTTCCGATTTTTTTTAATTTTGTCGATTTTTTGGTTTGGCGTTTTTTTTTGTTTTAACGCTTTTTTCGCTCTTTGACGATATTTTTATTTTAAGCGATTTATTTTAGTTTTGGTGGTTTTTTCAGTTTTAGCCCTTTGTTGGGTTTTTGGAATTTTTTTCGGCTTTTGGTGATTTTTCTAGTTTTAGCGATTTTTTTTCGGTTTTGACACTTTTTTCGTTTTAACGATTTTTCCGGATTTTACGAGTTGTTTTTAGTTTTGGAATTTTTTTTGTTTTGGCGTTATTTTTTTTTTTTTGTTTTGTTGTTTTTTTGGCGATTTTTTTTTCGTTACGATATTTTTAGTTTTACCGATTTTTTTTATGCTTAGTGCTTTCTTTTCGTTTTGATGCCTTTTTTATTTGGGTTTTGCGTTTTTTTTGCTTTTTGGTGATTTTTTGCGTATTTGCGTTTTAACATTTTTTTAATTTTGGTGTTTTTTTTTCTTTTAAGCACTTTTTTAATTTTTGCGATTTTTCGTTTTGACATTTTTTTTAGTTTTGAAATTTTTTAGTTTTAGCGATTTTTAAGATTTCAAGAATTTGCCACTTACGGTTTCCAAGATACAGCAAGTTGTCTAAATTACAAAGTCAAAATTACATTAACTGATAGAACACCCTTTAATTTTTATTGTTATAAATATCAGTGTTAATTGCTGTACTCTATTCTACAGATTACACCAATTAAGACTAACTTTGAAAATCAAGTTGCCCGAGCGGTACGCTTGCCGTATCTGCGGTTTCTGCGCTGCGAGCGTTCCCTCGGAGGTGGCGGCTTTTCTGATTGGCGTTTGCGTCTCCGCCTCCATATATAAGCTACTGTATATTACATTAGTATTTCAAAAAATTTCGTTGCTCGCTTTAGAACACCCTTTAGTTTTAAACTATCATGTATTTGTTGTTGTAGTGGCCAAAAGTTTACATGTTCTGTGAAAATTTAGGGTCCGTAGTTCTTATGGTTCTCGGGAAAACAGCCTGTGACAGACGGCCAGACAGACAGACGGACGGACAGCGTAGCGAAAACAATAGGGTTCCTTCGCACTTTTGGTGTACGTAACCCTAAAAATAAGTAGTCAAATGAAGAAATTTAAAAAATATATACATATTATATTTTATATAAATTTAAAAAAAAATGTTTGCCCCTACTGCGACACGAACCTGAAGATAAGTACTTTACCCACTCAGCTATTTGTAACTTATAAGCTTAAGCAAAAAAATTAGTTTTCATATACAAACTCATGGTGACTTAAAAAGTGGTTTTCTACTTATTTGATTAATACATAACAACAAATTCTAATTATTTTAAAAACTAAGCAGTAGTTCTAATTCGAAGCATAGTGATAAGATAAATAAGTACCAATCATTAATTTGTAACCCATAAATAAAGAACTACTTATTATAAAAAAGAAAAAAGTATTTGCTGGGTATTTAGTGAAATATTATATTCTTCAATTTAAATCCAGCAAGTTTTGGACACGTTAGTATGTCATTAAAAATTTGTGGCTGTTAGAAAAACCTAGAATGGTCTACAGCTAGGTAGAGTCTAATGATTCATTACAACACCCATGAAGCAATCGATCGTTTCAAATCATTAATTTTGATTAAAGATTCTTTGAAGACTAAATTCTTTACACGCATCTGTATTTGGCTTCATATTCACACTATTCACACACTCTTATACAAATAAAGGCAAGTATTCATTGATTTGTATGATTTCAATCAATATTTTATGGATATTAAATTTCTTGTACGTCAATATTTGTCAAAAGTATGTTGTAGCTCAGCTCACATTCATTGACTGGGACTTTTTCTTAAGAGGTGGTCTTCTTAAAAGAAAATTGAGAACAATACAATAAAAAGATCAAGAGGGCAAGAAAAAAAGATTTCTTTTTATTGAATATTATAAGAAAACATAAATAAAAATCGAGTGTGTTAATCAATTGTATACGAGAAAATAAGAACACTTGAGAAAAGTAATCGCATTATTGGTCATAATTTAAATGATCTACATCAGTGCAGATCTAGTAAATTTTAAATTTTCATTAGGGGTATTCACGCTTCATATTAAAGTGGCCTTTTAAAATTAAAACCCTTTTAAGGACACTAGTTTTTAAGACTACAACAACAAAATAAATTGAAACATATACGGTGTGTCTTGCGTTTTAATATAGTTTATTTTAAAGGGTTTTAAATTTAAAAGGGCACTTTAGTACGAAGCGTGATTTCCTCTATTATTTGAATTCTCAAGCATATAAAGTATCTCATAGCCCACAACAAATTCATTTATTTTGTAAAGTAAGCATTTGAATTTAGAGCAAAAAAAAACTTAAATTATTTATATAACGAGCGCGTGTAGTCAAAAAGACATTGGCGCATAAACATAGTCAAAACAAAGTATACTTTAGGAGCTTAAAACCAGTATTTTGTATGGCAATACTGGTTTTAAATTCGTAAAGTATACTTTGTTTAGGACTATGATTATGCGCCATTAGCTTTAAGATTTCTGAAAATTTCATAACAGTGAGAAGTGCCCCTACAACTTAACAACTTAAAATTGTATTATTGTCACTTATGTCTTTATGACTCTTAAGCCTCGACATATTGAATATGCAGCTACATTTAAATTTCATAACTTGTTAATGGTTTATTATTTATCTTAAATACATTGGTGACTTTTCGCTGCATTTCTCTTTATTCAATTTTAATTTTGAACAAAATTTACTATTTTTATTTATTCACTTAAATTGATTTGTTATTTCATGATGTTTATTAAATATAAATAATCATTTATAATGATTACAAATGATTTAGTTGCGGTTCGTGTTAAGCAAAACATTACGAAAATATTTGTGGTTTTATTTTGAAAAAAATAAAAAAAAACAAACGAACATAATTTTCCAAATCATTTGTTTACATGATTCGAAATCTTGAAAAGAAATTTTACAACAAAAGAATTCGTTTAAAGCATTCAGGTCTTCATTGTTATTTATTATGAATCTATTTTTAATTAGATATCATTGAAATGTATTTCACATAAAAATAACTAGGCAGACCCTCATGTTAATGTGGCTTTAGTTATTTTTAAATGATCATGAGCATTTGTTTTGTAGTTCTTAAGTAATTTTTAACTAATAAAAAAAAAGTGCCTACTTGTCAAGGCATGGTCAAATGAAGCAAATATTTGTTTCAAACATAATAGAGTGTGTGTATATTATTTAGATCGAAAATTTATACGTAATTTTCTGTGTCATTGTTACTTGCACGTTCGTCAAATCTTCTTTTTGTGCTTTGTACTCATCAATAACTTGACCCTTTTGTGTTAAATTCCTTAAGACTTAAGAGTCTGTTTTTCTGTGGAAGATTAATGCTGGAAATTAATGCCGTATGCTAGAAGCTATAGACAGCCAATTTATCTTTCCTAACGTGTGCCATGCGGTTAAATTTCATAATTTCAAATATCATAATGGACATTATGACATTCAGAAAAGTGTCATAATGTCATGGTGATTGTGACATAATTGTTTATTATGAACGATCACCGAAATTTCTGCTCTAGGAAACTTTACTGAATAAAGATTTTCTTGCGAGCCGTCCTTCTCTAGGTATGCCGAATAGTGGATGAGTAAAATGTCACTGGGTACCAATCTTCGGCCAGTTTTAAACATTTCATTTACTGGGACTTTCAAATAAAGTCTTCGCCAAGTACAGATTTTCTGCTAAGAAGCCATGGACATTACGCCATTCCATTAACGGACATTGTGATGACACCTTCAAAAGTGACACAACTTGCATGCATATTTTTACACTTACTTATGTAGCATAACTTTCGTTGACATTATGACTTTATTGCGCGTCATAACATCCATGGTCATTTATAAACTTTTGTTAATGTTATAACGTCAATGGGTATTATGACACTTTTTTGTGTGTGATAATCTGCAGAAGCATTTTGACACTCTTCGTGTGTCATAACATCCATGAACGTTAGTACACTTTTATGTGTGCCATAATATCCATGGGCATTATGACAAAATTTTTGTGTCACAATGTACATGGATATTATGACACTGTTTTCTGTGTGTCATAACATTCATGGACATCATGACAATTGTTTGTATGTCATAACGTCTATGGATACTATGACACTTTTTATATGTATAATGTCCATGGTCATTATGACACTTTTCTGCGTGTACCATTACGATCATGAAAATTATGACATGTAACCGGACCATACACCTGGTGACTGCTTTCACAATTAGATGGAGTTTCCAAAACGTATTCTGTTAAGTTTCATTAAATGTTTTTAGCATTTCTTGCTCTCTTTTTAGCACAACTGTTTCTTTGTGCTGTATTATCTGCTTTTAAAAGAAAATTTAGCATGTGTCATTTGTGCGTCTGTCAGAATTTTAATTTGACTATTAATCTTCAAGAACAAGTAATATAAAATTTCTGTTATTTCTGTTACAGATACCATACATAAATATTTCTTCTCACAATGAAACAAAAATGAAAATAAAAGAAAACTGTCGTCAGTAAAATATAATTTAATTACCATAAAAAATATTAAGGGAGTTCACATGGGTGTACTATGTGCTCTAACAGTTGTATGTGGTAAAGCTTAAGAAACTACTTTTGGTATTTTGTCTTATAAATTTTATTATGGAAAATATCAACAATAGTTTTACAAGTTGTGATAAAGTAAGCTTGGCATATTGAATCGACACAGTGGCTACTACACCTTGTGAATTCCATTATTAAGACAGTTTTTTATAGATCTTTTTTATTCTTAAGTTTTATAAAAAATTTTATGTTAATACTCATAGTAATGAAAAGTAATATTAGTTTTAACAACAGGTTCAACAGGGTTATTACAACATTTTAAATTGCTCTATTTTCTGTCAATAAATCCAGCAGTACTCGTACTTTACTGGCAACAGAAATACAAGACTTGGAAGAAAATCACAAGAAGCGTTTTTGCTGTTACAAACATAAATTTTCTCTCTTTCAATATATTAGTATTAATATTAATAAATATTTTGAAAACTTATAAAGTTTACAACTTTTTCCCAGTTTTATGTATTAAACGTTACTTATTACTCTGCACAATACAAACAAAAAACATTGTTTTAACGATTGATTTTGGTGGAATGAAAAAAAATATATAAATATGGCTGATTCTCAATCTAAACGTACATTTTATGTTTTTTTTTTGTTTACCAATGAAACTAATATATATATATATGAGAATGTAGGATTCATATTATATTTTTCGCCTCATTCAGTGGATCCAGAAATAAAATTATATGTTTAGATTTTTTAGAATTTTTATGTCTTGAGCGTTACATTTGTTTTCGCGCTTGTCCCAGGAATGATTTCTGCGACAAAAAAAAGCACAAAAAATGAGTAAAGTATTTGAAAGCATTTTACATCTAATCTCTAAAAACAAAAAATTATAATAACGCAGTACGACATTAAAAGTTAGCACTATTGTTAAATTTTGACTTGGGTTCACATGGAAAAATGAAAAATTTATATGTTTGTAAATAACTCTTTACACATTTTTCGATAAGCAAAAAGTAGGCTAACTCTTCTTTCAAATGAGACATATTTTAATAAAATCTACTAACATTGTCAAAAGTTATGTCAATTTCAAATAATTTTTGTAGCAAAAAACGACCTACACAGAAAAAGTTATTACCAAACAATTTTCAAACAAAAGTTTGTCTATAAATAAATTTAATTTTCAGTAAATGTTCCGTCCATAATCTATGAATTGTTTGTTTGACTTTTATTTAGAACGCAAACACCAAAAACAACAATAAAAGCTGTGTCGTAAAAAACCACCCGATGATGACATACACACAAATAACAACAATAACAATCATAGCAAGAGGAATGCAATTGTATCAAGTTTGTTTACAAAAGATTTTTGAGTTAATTGATTAGTTACTATCGTTGCGTTAATTCTCATTTATTTTTTTAAAGTATTTAGATAACATTCAGACTTGAACTTAGTGAAACCTCATAAATGCTTAACGGATGATGATGATGATGACACAGACAAAAATTTTGTTTGTATTTTTGTTTGATTAAGTAAATTATTTTGCTTAATAATTTTTACCACTTTTAGACTAATTGTTTATTAAATGCAGACAGAAATATTGTTTGATATTTTTCAGAGAATCCAGTAAATATTTTTGTTTAATTTAGTAAATTGTTTTGTCTACAATTTGTAAATATTTTAAGACAAATTGTTTTAGAGATTTAAACAATTTGTTCACTGAAAAAACATGTTTTTTTTCAATGAAATTGTTAAGGTATTTTTGTCTATATTTACAAATACGTTTGTAGGTGCGTTCATAGACAAAATGTTTACTATTTCATTGAATTCCTCTACAGAAAATGAAATTTAGTTTTCTCTGTGTACCTAATGCATTCTTGGAAAATATAACAACCAACAGTGCGAAAGAAGCAACATTTTTTCAAAGAAAACCAAAAATTTGTAAACACTTAATACTATTTATATCATTTCTACCGTTCACTTGTTCTAAAATTTGTAGAAAAGTAATATATGTTAACATTTTTTATACGTAACGCTCAATACATTTTTATACGAATTCAATATTTTTTGAATTCAATAAAATTCAAAAATGTATAATCTTCGATGTATTTTAACCAGGAACCGAAAATAAGGATTATTAGAAGTGCTACGTGCATAAGGAATCCACGACAATAATCCTTGGTGCATGAACTACCTTTAAATGCTTTGATTTTTATTTGTTTAAGTTTTATTAAAAAACTCAACTTTACCGATTATTTTCTGTGTTTTAAAAAGTTATTTCTTGAGTTTTATTTATTCGTCAGAAAATAAAAATTATTTTTAGAGTTGAAGGGCTTAGTGGCATAACTCGGTAATCCACATGCAATCAAAAACTAGTTTTATGTGATAATTTCCATTCTAGGTGCCATAGCCTTGTACCCTGGAGAAATTTTTGAATAAATTCTAGGGTTTTGCAACTAATCATGCTGCGTATTTAAAGTAGAAAATTCCACAAACCATACAATTTCAAATTTTGTTTAAAATTATACGGCGATTTATTCCATATTTTGTTTTTGTGGCATATCAAATTATTGCACTAAGCCTCTCAGTTTTATATTTTGCTTAGAAAATAACAGTTAATTTTTGAATTTTATTTTTTTGCTTAAAAAAGTAATTTTTAAACTGTATATAACCCACGTATTATCATACCAATTTTGGTTTCAACACTCCAAGGCGACCTCGGCAATAACCGAAGTCCGCCAGCATACCCATCACGGGTTCGAATGGAATTTGCTATAATGGCAAGCATCATCTCTTTAGCACTCTGCAGCGCAAGGTCATCTGTGGGGCCGCCGGTTCCTGTCGTACCGGTGTGTGGTCACAGGTAAGGTCTCAAAAGGTAGTATCCATGGACATTAGGACATTTTCAAAATGCCATAACCCAGTTTAGCATAAGTCATAACTTTTGCCCCCTCTGCACGCATCATAAGTTTAAACAAAACACAACTCCAATAATATGTGTCTAAAAGCTCAGCGCTATTTTGTTGATTAGGGTTAAGCTGTTACACATATACGTCCTTTCGTTATTTGTCAATTAACAAATCTTTTAGTTTTCCAAATAAAAGGTATAAAGTTCAAAACTTTCACACACAAACTCAAATTCATTAAATCTTAGATTTATACACAAAAACCATTTAATCTTTTAATGTATTCAATATGTTTTTCTTTTTTAATAAACCATCTTTCAAATGCATTGAAAATAGTTGCAGCAGCAATAAAAAAAAGGAAGCAAAATCTCTTCAAAGGCCAATGAACGTTTATGAAGTGAAGAAAAAAAATTAAAAACAAAAATTTAAATTGGAAAAACAAGCTACAAGAAAAAGTGGCAAAAGAAGCCAAAAAATATAGAACAAAATGGAAAGAAAAGTACTCTTCGCTACAAGTAGCATATACATACTTATGAACGTGTTGCAACATAAATGACTAATAGACAGCTGGTTTGACACTAAATAATCTGTCCCGGTTTTGTGCGTTAATATAAATATATGTATGTGTGTTTGCCCACGAAGAGATGATGTTTGTAGGCTTTCTAAGGAAATTGGAGTAAAATTTTAATTGGTCTCCATAATGACCCTATGTCAATTACTATGTCAATTACTCATGCACAAGTTTCATACATGTATTGCAGCCAAATTAATGGAAAACAGATAGAAATAAATATTATGGCGACATGATGATGTTACGAGTGTTGTTACATGTTGTTCAATGATATCTGTAATATATCTTATATAACACAGATTTGAGATCATGAGTTAGTTTTTACTCACAAAAAGAACAATTACTCTGGCATGATAAAAAACGGATTTGTATTTTTACACGACTGCGCGACTCAAAGCAGGGTATTGTGTTTATCAGCCTATGTATGTTCTTTTGCGGCACTATATTAACTGAACGCGTGGGCCGATTTTCATGACTCTTACGTCCATCGACTTTTCTTAATCCTGTGAGTGTCACTAAAAATATGATAGAAGTCAAAATTCAATATGGCGGCCAACAGACGACATTTTGTGAATACGAAAAATATATAGTGTGCGAACTATATTAAATTGGCTATCATTCGACAGGTATTTGAAAATAATCTTTACGTTTCTCTTATCGTTTTTCATTTCGAGTAACTATTTAGGATCTGTGACGGCTTAAAGTTGTTTAACAACCAAAAAACCCAATTGCGTAAAAAGTAAACTTTTAACAAAAAATCTAAAACCAAGCTGTCTGTCTGTGTACAAAAACTAAAAAGAAAACAAATAAAAATAAATTTAAAAAATCAAAAAAACCGACTGAGCAAAAAAAAGCAAGTATGCGGAACTTTTACAGTCGGGAAGCATTAAAAATCGAATCTTCGCGGATGTAAAAGTTGCTACGTTCCGCACAGTGGACTTGTTTTTTCTTTTAGTTTTTTTACGCAGTCGGGTTTTTTGATTTTTTAAATTAATTTTTATTATTTTAGCTCATGCTCATCCTTACGTCGCGGCGTAAAATATATACGAAAGAATCACATAAACTCACGATCGCGGAGCGTTTACGCAAAAAGGTGTCTAAGAAAAATTAAATTTATATTGATACATTTTATGCATAAGTGCAACTCAAGGAGTGCAACTCTATGTGTATGAAAAATTAGTTAAAATACAATATTTACATTGCATGGTTGTGCTATTCATTACTTTCAAGGAAACTCAAGGTGTGTACAAAATCGATTAACTAGAATTAGCTAAAAAATCATATTTCGATCGTATGGGTATGACACTGCCGATTTTTGCTATTATTAAATACACTATGCAACAAAATGAAAGTTTTGTAAATACCTTTGATCACTACTATATTTTTTTAATGTTTAAAAAAAATTTAAAACTCTATGCATACGTTTCTTAAATTTTTTTTTAAATATAGGATTTTTTAAGAGGCTTCATAACTTTGGAAGGGGTAGTCCAAATAAGTCAGAAAAACCACTAAGAAAATTGCAATATATAATTACCTTTAAGCCGTTTTAACATAACTTTTTACAGTAGGATGCCGTCCGTCGGTCGAAATCCGACCACTGGGTCCGTAAACTGGTTTGTTTGTAAGCGGTTTTGTAGGTCTATGTCCATACGAGTCCACTTTTGCTGCGCAACTTTTGAGTTTATGGGAGAGAGAGGTGAGAAGATTGGGAAAGGGTACACTGCTTCATGTACATGCAACTCTCTTCTGTTTTCTTCTTAGTAATATTAAGCGATAACAAATTTTATGTAAAAAACAAAAGTTGCGCAACACGAATTTCATTATATGGACACGAATGCAACTTCAAAAGAAAATTTAAGAAAGTTGCAGAAGCAAAAGTTGAGTCGTATGGACATGGACTAACCAGTATTTTTAAACAAAAATATATTTTGTGCATATCTAGCGAAAAATACATATTAAACCATAAATGTTTCATCAATATTGGTGAACAATACGCAGCAGCTAAAATTACAACTAGATACGCTTTGGGACAGTCATATTACTAGTTGTAATGTTACTGGTCAAAAAAGGACAGTCATATTCCTAGTTGCAGCAAGACTAGAAACGATACTAGTAAAAAAAGAACAATCATACTAGTCAAAAAAGGACTAAATTTTCAGGCATACGACTTGTATATAAAACATATTTTAGATCGTAAAAAATAAGTAGAAATTGGTTCAGTGGGTAGAGTACTTGCCTTGAAATATGAGGAATATGTGTTCGTACCCTGGCTAAGCCAAAATAAAAAAACTATTAAGAGCACTAGTTTACAACAACTAGGACTCCAACTGGGATATAATTGTGTACAAATGAACTAGTTGGGCTCCTATGACAACCTATTGTTAAAATCGATAGGTCGATATATCGTCACCTTATTATTGGTTTGACCCATAAACATAGGAAAAAGTATTAGAAAGCAGCAAACCAATAATAATCTGACGATATGATAAAAGGACAGATAGGCAACTAGTCTGTAGTAAAGAGCAACTAGTATAGTTCTAACTACATACTAGTTACATTGTCGGCAGGGTAAGGCTGAACCCGCGCCTTTTCAATAATACTTTTTTTCAATAATACGACAACAGTACATTAGTTCTTATGAAACAACACACACCAAATCTTTTTTTTTTTTTTGGTGTGCGTTATAATCATACGATTGTGTTTGACTTAAAAGAAAAACGCGTTTTGTCTTCTGCGGTGTGTGTTCAAGCAAGATACCTAAAAGTGTACGACAAAAACTGGGCTCAAATCGTCACATCCGTGATCGTATCGGCAATCGTACTAAAATGAATTATGTGACACGTGAATCGTATAAACTGTATGGAATTACAGTACGTTCACGTATGTCATAATCCGAAAATGGCGTTTTTACGTGATGAGTTGTACGTTCACGGATGTGACGATTTGAGCCCTGATGTGGCCTATTTATATATAAGATACTCAATGGTTTCGGAGTTATTTAGACCCGGAATGATGAAAAATATATTTTGTTATGCGAAATAGGAACATTTTTATTTTTAAAAAAATTATAAAATAAAACTATTGAATTAAAAAAAAAGCATTAACCCAGCAGCTTTAAGGTAGTTAATTTTCTTTAAAATTTTTTAATGGTTTTCGTAATAAAATTTGAAAATCCTTTTCCAAGTTATGATAATATCGAATGGAGCTGAGCTGTCTCTTCAAAACTCGATTTGTTACAAAAATCAGGTAATTTCACTTTATTGCGAATAAAATCCATATTTATTCATCGATTCTCATGAAATAAAAGGTCTGTTCATTTACTTTCCTAGCAAAAAATAGCAACGAGAGAGTAAAGCAGAATTTTGTAAAATTACTCTCCCAGATATGAAAAAGTAAACAAACGCTTTACTAGCAAAAATTTGCAATTAACACAATAAACAGTTGGTACACCCAAAAAACGTTAAATTAGCTGTAGTATGAAAAGTAGTATGAAAAGTTAGACATATCGTAAAAAATATATGAAAATTTTATCATTTTAAGGTACATGAACACAACTTAGGATAAAAAGTGTTACCTTTTTTTTTAACTGTCCGTAAATAAAGCTTTGTGTGTAAAGTATTTAAATAGCAGAAATAAAAATACAACTGCTTATACATAAGGATTTTTTAGTTAAAATATCTGTAAACAGTAGAAATAAAGTTAATTTCAATGTAATTGTGGAATTTTTTTTATTAATTTAGTTGAATTTGTTCTTTGCAGGAAATTGAAAGGTTTTTTTCTTATATTTGACTCACATAATATTTCGAGTGTAACCTTTATGATTTAGCCTTGAGGTGGAAAATTTCAAGCGTTTTAAATTCTTTTAACGGCCACTACTGCAGTCAAATTAAAGAAAAATATCCAATCTTACCGTATTTAATATTTTTGACTTCTTAAAAAGTATTAATTTCTTAATAATTCATTAAAATTAGAAAAAGTTAACTTTTTCATGAATTTTTCAAACATTTATTTTGTAAACAGAAGAACTAAACAGCTGTTTGGCTAATTCCTGCTAGTAAAAATTTTACTAGCAAAAACTTGCAACAAATTTTTTTCCTCTCAACTTTTTATGCACTTTTTTCACTCTCTCGTTGCTAGTTTTTCGAGTACGTGAACACTTTCCAGTAACAACTAGTAACAATTAGTAACAACTTTAAGTTTTTGAACAGACCTAAAGCTTCTTTTATTTCTACTATATGTGGCTTTATGATTAAGGGATAAAAATGAATTTGGAAAATGGTTACATTTTTCCGATTTTTAATATTTTTTTTAAATATAAACTTTTCAATTTCGCATAAAAAATATATTTTTCATAATTGTGCTCTGAATAACTCCGAAACCATTGAGTATATAAAAAATAATGTTAAATCGTCTTAAAGATAATTTTACTTTAAGTTTTTTATTGGTTTTTGTAATATAAGTGGACAATAATCTTTTTCCTAGTTATGATAAGATCATAAAAATCCCAAATTTTTTAAAAAAATTGAAAAAAATTATCAATTGAACTTAAAATTAAAAAAAATATATATATATATATAGGTAGTGGCAGTCCTTGGCATTTTTATTTTGGCATATTGATATTAATATCGGAGAAACCCAAGGTGTGTGCAAATTTCCATAAAAATCATAAATATGTAAAATCATATTTACACAGAAAAAACTAAATTTAATCTTCAGTAAAGAAATTTAATGAATTAGTAAATATTTGGTCTAGAAACTGACCTACAAAAAAAATTTTAAATATATACAAAAACATATCAACAATTTCATTGAAAAATACCAGGGTTTTAGTAAACAAATTGTATAAAATCTATAATAGTCTATAATCTATATGCATTTCATTATCGTCTAACTAAATCGTCAGTTGACTTCAACCACAACTTTGAAAAGTCAAAAATTCAATGCATATAGACAATGCTTAACTATCAGCAAATAGACTGCATTTAAAATTATGACAATATGTCAAATAATAAATTTCTTAAAGGCAAAATAGTTTACTGAATTAAATAAAAATGTTTACTGAATTTTCTGTAATATATATAGTTTTGTCGGAATTTATAAAATAGATGTTTTCTAAAAACATTTACAAATACTAACAACATTGTTTACACAATCAAACAAAAATATATACAAAATTTTTTGTAATATATAAAGATTTTTGTCTGTCTCATCATCATCATTATCATCCATTAAGCATTAATGAAATTTCACTTTGTTAAAAGTGTTCAACTCTGAACGCTTATTTAAAGACTCTAAAAAATGAATGAGAATTAACGCAACGACATTAGCGAATTGATTGAACTTGGTAAAATTAGGGACGTAACGAATACCGATACCGATACCGATACATCGGCGATACTTCAGATTTTCCGATACATCGGTATCGGCGATATTTTACTGTCGATACGACGATACTTTTAAAAAAATTTTCAGAGCTTTTTTTAAGAAATAATTTATTTTTGTCCGATTTTACCATGAATTAAATTCACTTCGTTATTTTTTAAATCTTATTAATATCAATTCTAAAAATTAATAATATTTTATGCTGTTATTTTGTAAAAAAATTATTTATTTTTTGTTAATTTTACCATGAATTCAAGTTCAAGTCGTTGTTTTATAAATCTTATTCCAGCAAAAAAAAGATACTCCAAAGAAGTCATGAAAATGTAGAATTCGCGATCTGGAAGTATTGCAAATTTGGATAATTTCTAATTAGTTTTACATATCCTTGCCATTGCAAGATGTTTTGTTTTTCGATTACGAATTCGGTGGAAGCGATGCTAGGACAAATTTCTTTTTCGGTATTCTATAATGATTTTTTTCTCAAGGAAAAAGAGTAAAAAATTACCCATTTTCACAATTTTTTATGCGAATTTAAACTCAGATCTGTATTTTCATGTAAATTTAAGTGAATATATATAAACTTAGAAGTCTTTTAATAATTAAGCTATTAAGTTATTTAGAAGAATATTAGTTGATAAATGTCCTTTAAAAAAATCGATTTTTTAAAAAGTACTTTTTAAAATTATAAAGGAATTAAACATATTTTCTTGCTTTTCTGCATATTTTTAATATAGATTTTTTGGAAGCAAAGAAAATGTAGCACCTTAAAAATTACTTCCAATGTTTTATCAATTTTAAATATTCTCTCTTATAATGTAATTTTGTATAATAAAAAAATTGCGCTTGAGTTTTGTTAATCTAAACTTGAACTAAATTTCAATATTCGTATCGGTATCGGAATCGGTATCGGCGATATTTATTTTTATATATCGGTATCGGATCGGCAAAACGGCGTATCGTTACATCCCTAGGTAAAACAGCATTCCTTTTGCTGTCGTTATTGTTGTTGTTATTTATGTGTATGTCGTAGTCGGGGTTGTTTTTTACGACACAGAAAACGGGATTTTATTTTTGTTTTTGGTGTTTGCGTGCTAAATAAAAGTAAAAGAAATCATTGATTCAGTAAAGGACTTTTACTGAAAATTTAAGTAATTTTTAGACAAACTTTTGTTTGAAAATTTTTTGGTGATAATTTTTTCTGTCCACTTTTCTTATCATTGAATTGTGCTGTCAGTGCAACGTATCAAAATCGTTGAGAACTGTCAAATTTTAATCTAATAAAAGCTTATACTAATGGACCCTAACTCACAACGATTTACGGCCGTACTCGTTCATCTTATTGGAAAAAAATTAAATAATCAGGACCATACGTGATAATTCGTGATTGCGTGCTAATAACGTGAGCGTCGCCCATCTCTAAAATGATGAATTCATTGGAAAAGTTTAATTTTCATTTTAGATATCTTTTGTTTTTCAAAATAATTTGATGGTAAGATTGAATTGCTCATGTGTGTGTGGCTCAGTTACCCAGCGGAAAATAGAAGGAGTACAAATGCCTTCTAGAAGGCCTCTGTACTCCTTCTTTTGGATGTATGTACAAGGCTTGCTCGCTCCAATCCATACTCACATCCTTTTTACACACGTTGTCATTGCGGGGAAGGTTTTCCATTTACTAATTCTGGAAGGCCTGGAAAAAGACTTTCTAAAAAGGTGATTTGGAAGAGTTTCTCAGGAAGGTCTATCAAAAAGCAAATGGAGGCACATTTGTCTAATCTCAGTATTTTATAGCGGCTTCTTTATTTTTGATTAATTTGATCTTTGTTTCGAATTATTTAGTTTCATCTAAAGTTATTTTTTTAGACGAATGTATTTATTTAGAACGAGTTATACATGAATAGTTTCGCCGGTATAAGTATAAGTTAATCAGCTCCCACATAAACGGCATAATAGCAGCTTATATGATGTCTCTTGTACATAAGTTTTTGCTTTATATACAAATAACTTGCGAAAAAAGAATACGAGAATGTTTGTTATTTCTAAAGTATATATATTTTTGATGAACAAAACGATTTTCTTTTGCTTTGGCAAAAAACAAATATAATACAAAAGAATTGTACTCCTTCGCTTCTCCCTTCTCGTAGAAGCGAATGTGGAATGTGTATCTAATTTTTTATACGGAAGAACCGAGGCCTTCTGTAAGGCACTCTTTAGCAGTTAGCTAAGAATGGTAATTGAATCAAAATATTTTCAAAGCTGCCCTTTAATAAGGCCTGAAGTAAGAACGTCTTCTGAGTTTTCCCGCTGGGTATATGATATAATTTCTTTTTGATTCAATTTCTGTTCGTACATATATACCTAAATACAAATAGATGCATGTACATTAGACCTACTCACAGACAAATTATAAATTGTGTTGTTTTGAAATTATTTTGATTTAAAATCTGCTGACTTAACGAGCAAGCAGTTAAATCGCAAAAGTTGAACAGTATTTTTTTCTCTACTGGCGTGGCTTCAAAAACCTTTAAAATTATGTACATTTCTAACATGTTGCCTTGACAAAAGTTATAAAAAAAATTAAAAATCTTCCAGACCTTCAAAACCTGCTAGACCTTCAAAATGTTTTGCGAATTGAGTTGCTCTAATGTAAATGCATTTGTACATTCTTTGATTACTATTTTGATGTTTTTGTTGTGGTAAATGTCTGTTTATTGCTGCCGCTGCACGAAATCCCCTTTAAATACAAATTTATTTCATGATCAATTTAAGAAGATTTCTATAATTATGTGTTGAACACGTTTTTGTTATTGTTGTTGTGGCAATTGTAAACGATAACTATGTGAAATTGATGAAAATAGATCTGAAACATGTTCGTTTATTGTTTAGTTTATCATTTTACTTTATTACGATAAGAACAATCGTAAAGAAATATAATGACTAGAAGGTTTTTCAATATAAAACATACACCAAGGTGATTAAAATTGCCTTAAACTTGTGTGGGTAACAATTTGATCTACAGGTAGTAGTAACATAAACCCTTTACTATGAATAAGAGATGGACAAGGCTCACGTCAGCGTGCATGAAGTGTTTTAAAAATACTAGAAACTAGAAGTTATTGGGTGATTATTTAATTTTTTCATAGCTAGCTCTTTTTGTATGAATATTCATGAGGAATACCAATTGTCTTCAACGTAAGTGTCCTATGACTGGTTAAACGGGTGTAGGACCATATTTTCCCGAGTTGTGAGCCGTGAAAAGAGAACACATCAATTACCTAAAACAAAATGTTAGTAAAATGACAAGCAGATTTTGTCCATATCAATAATATAATTTTGGAGTACAGTAATTTGACAAGTATTAAAGAAACCACCACGGGAAAAGTACGTTAAGCTTAGATATAGAACCTATCACGGAGTATCTTAATTATGTCAATTAGCCCCCTCCAATGACAACGCCATGTAAAAGTGATAGGTCCCTCTCATATGAAGTTCCATAACCCGATCAGGTTGCTAGTCCTTGGGAACCAGTCACCTGACTTTTATTGTGATAGCTTCTCTTTCCTCTAGGGTAGCGATTACTGTTGGGATATGGAAATTTTGAAATTGTACCGTCGCAATGGTAAAATTGTACCAAATGAGCATCGATTGTACCAAAATTTCACAATCTAGTATAATAAAATGCAAACGGCATCCGTCAATACAAAAACGAACTCGAATATTTCATGACGGATAAGCAAATTGATGTTATGCTTATCGCGGAGACACACTTGACAGCTAGAAGCTTTTTTAAAATCAGCGGATATACTCTGTTCGCCACAAAGGACCCGCAAGGTAGAGCTTGTGATGGCTCGGCTATACTAATAAAATCCCGACTAAAACACTACCTAATGGGTGATCATTGTAAAGACTATCTTCAAGCAACCAACATCTGAATTATAATTTTCATCAAAACCTGGTGATTTCATCAATTTACTCTCCTCCCAGGTATTCTGTTACATAAAGTCAATATAGTAAATTTTTTAATTCACTAGGCCCACGATTTTTGGCCGCCGGTGATTACAACGCTTTGCGGTTTTACTTGGTTTTGGCGTTTTATAATTTTTTTTTCGTTTTTGTTACTTTTTCGGTTTTTGACGATATTTTGAGGTTTGGGAACTTTTTTTTTTGTTTTGGCACTTTTTTTCGTTTTGGCGATTCTTCGGTTTTTGTGACTTTTTTTAGTTTTTGCGATTTTTTTAGTTTTTGCGATTTATTTAGTTTTTGTGATCTCTTTTGGTGCTTTTTTCCTTTAAGCGCTTCTTTCTTTGGCTTGGTGATTTTTTTCCTTTTTGGTGTTTTTAAATTTTGGGATTTTTTTAGTTTTAGCGTTTTTTGCGATTTATTATCTTTTGCCGTTTCTTATTTGTTTAGGCGATTTTTTGTCGATCTTGTTCCTAGTGTTAAGCGCATTCGAGCCCTTCTGAAGGACAGAATAATGCATTTAAAATTTCACTTCTATGTTTAGTATTTTAGAAGATAAACGGGTTACCATAAAAGTACCAAAATTATATTTCTACCGTTTTTCGTCCTTAAATGGAAGAGTTTCAAACAAAGTCCTAAATAACTGTCCGCTTCTTTTTTGATCTTATTACGATGTTTTTGGAATTTTATGTCTACCTTAGTTAGATCCGGACATATAAGGTTAAGGAATTTACCCGTTTTTTCCCCTTTTTGTACCTTAGCATTTGAATTTCCTAAAATCCCTTCTTAGTAGATCCGTACACCGAAAGAGAAACCCACATACAAATTTTTTTCTATTAACAATTTTTCATTCAAAGTATGTAACAAATAGTTGTGCAAGAAAAAGTACAAAAAGAGCTCCCAATTTTAACCTTTATATATTCGAATGTCTAAAAAGTACCAAAGTGCATTTGAGGGCTTCTTAAGGATGGAAGAATACCTTTTATTAATTTCTATCTTTAGTATTTTAGGAGATAGCGGGTTAACAAAGAGGTACAAAAATTATATGTTTACCCTTTTTCGACCCCTAAATGTACAAATTTCAAAAAAAGTACCAAGCACGTGTCCGCTTATAATTCGATCTTATTATGATGTTTTTGGAATTTTATGCCTACGTTAGTTAGAACCGGAGATATAAGGTTACCGAATTTACCCGTTTTTACCCCATATTGCCCCCTTGGTATCTGAATTTCCTAAAATCCCTTCTTAGTGGATCTAGACATCGGGAGGGGAACCCACATACAAAATTTGAAGTTTCTAGCTTTAGCGGTTCGGGCTGGGCGATGATGAGTCAGTCAGTCAGTCAGTCAGTCAGTCAACAACGTTACTCTTTTATTTGTATAGATAAACAATTTCTAGTTTTAAGATTTTAAATTTATTCTTTGATTTTAAATTCATGATTTATGGAATTTACACTGTTTCAACCTGATTGAGATACTTTTTTACAGTGTACTTGATATTAAGATTTTATTTTAACTAGAGTGTGACGCATGTGTTATTCTAGTCTAAATTTGGTTTGTTATTTTTTAAATTTGCTTGGCTTTATATGAATCTAAAAAATTTTGTCGTTTGCTCTAATGTTGATAATGATTTTTGTCAAACTGTTTGTTTTGTGTATATCTGTTTCTTTTGTTGTTGTAGCTTTTTCGTGTAATTTTAAAGATTTTATTTTAATTTGTTTCCTCTTGTTGTTGCTGTTATTATTTGAATAACCTGATTATGAAATAGATAATGTTTTTGTGTCACATTAACTATTTTTATATGCTGTTGTTGTTAATGTTGTTGTTTAAATTGTTGTTCTTCTGATTTGGAACTTTTATTTACTAAAATTTGGTATATTAACATTTTATTTGGTTAGTATTTGTCAGCGTGTATGTAAATATTTCATTTGGCATTCAGAAGACCAGACAGATACTTAGCAGATTTACGAGCTTCACGCTGAGCTCAGCGCTAATTTATATCAATCCTTTATATCTATATCAAAAAACTTTGAATCATAAAACTTTCAGTATGCATCGAAATTGTTCGACATGCATACTAATAATATAAGATATACATTAGCGTGTCCGTTATTTGTATGGGCAATTTTTCTTATGAAAATGTTAAGTCTCACCTCTCAAAAAGTTGAAGTTTGATGCAAAAATGTCTTTCCGAAAAATTCACGCACCTGTGCCGACTTACGGTTGAAATTTTATTCAAGTACAATCATGCGACATGGCATGATGACCCACAAGTCATAAAATATGACTAATCATAAAATAGTTTCTTATACAAAGCTGTTATCTGTGAAGTTTCCAACAGCTTTTGCCTTACAAACTTTCATCTAAATCACATATATAAGAAAATAAACAGAAAAATATCGAAAAAGCCCATATCTATTAAAATAACAATAAAAGCGCACACATTTACAAATTTCGGTTATCTTTTTCGTTACCTACACTGAAAAAAAACCATGCAACATATGTTACGAAATATTTTGTAATTTCGCACCACGAAACTCTTTCGTAAAATGTACGAAACAAACGAAATTTTTGTCTTTATTTTACGAAGTATGTTTTGTGTTTTAAGAAATAATTTTTTATATAATACGAAAGAGTTTCGTAGAAAAGAGAAAAAAGTTTTCATTTTACGAAATACTTTCATAGTTTAAGGTAATATTTAGAGAATATTACTAAATATTTTTTGTTTTTTACGAAAAAATTAAACAACTTTTTTGTACATTTTTCTTGTTATTAAAGTTTTTTCTCAGAAATCCCATTTTTGTGTCCCTTTTATTATCAAAATCCCCATTTTGTGCCCCTTTTTGAAAAATTTCAACGGTAACGCTGTCTACAACTTATATGTATACGGGTCACTTAGCGCCCAATTTTATATGATCCCATAATTTTAGAACAAGTTATATAGTACATAATTGATTTCGTAATGTGTACGAAATTTTACTATATTTTACGAAAAAACGTACTAGTAAATGTTTTCGTTACTTCCGTAAAACTATAAAATTCTGGTATAAAAATCTATTCCGTAATATGTACGAAAGTTTCGTATATTTTACAAAAATAAATAACGAAAAGTTTTCGTTACTTTCGTCAAATAATAAAATTCTGGACTCAGCCTAATTCCTAATATGTATGAAAGTTTCGTACATTCTACGAAAAAAGGAAATACGAATGGTTTTCGTTACTTTCGTAAAATAATAAAATTCTAGACTAAAAATTTTTTCGTGGAATGTACGAAAATTTCGTATATTATACGAAAAAAGTAACTACGAAAGTTTTTTTCGTAAAATGTTGCATGGATTATTTTCAGTGTAGAACTTGAAGTTGTTTATTTAGTTATTTGGGCTGCAGAATACAAATCGAATCTACACTAAAATTTTTTTATTACCCTATTTAGTAGTAGTAGTAGTCAGCGCTATCGAGTTCGACAACAAAATTGTCTTTAAGTCGAGAATACATTGTTTCTAAATCTACCCATTAGTTTCAGATATATCGTAAAAATTTTAGCCTAAAAAATAAAAGTTTCACAAAAAATTTAAAAATTTTAGTTTTTAAAAATTCATAAAAAATAAAAATATACCAACGACCCCATTTTATATATGCCATCATGTAGCTTAATATCCCAGCAAAGCCTTTGCTTACTTGTAGGCAAAAAAGTACACAGAAAATATTATCACCAAAAAATTTTCAAAACAAACGTTTGTCTGAAAATAAATTTAATTTTCAGTAAATGTTCTTTACATAATCAATGAATTGTTGTTTGACTCTTATTTAGGACGCAAACACCAAAAACAACAAGAAAAACAGTTTCGTAAGAAACAACCCCGATGACGACATACACACAAATAACAACAACAGCAATGATAGCAAAAGGAATGCTATTGCACCAAGTTTGTTTACTGAAGAGTTTTGAGTAAATCGATTAGTTATGTCGTTGCATTAACTCTCATTCATTTTTTTTAGAGTATTTAGATAAACATTCAGACTTGAACACATTTAACAAAGTGAAATTTCATAAATGCTTAATGGATGACGATGATGATGATCATGGCCCAGCCAAAAATGTTGTTTGATATATTACAAAAAATCCAGTAAATATTTTTGTTTGATTAATGCCCGTAATTTCAACAAATAGATATATAAGGCGTAAATTACCCATTAGGTAACGTAACCTAGGTGGTAAATTAACATTTGTTTATAATCCTTGCCTATTAGTTAAAGTAGTCAAATATTTTTACACTATAGATAACTATGCACGGAGAGATATCTATTTGATAAAATTATGGGCACAAGTAATCTGTTTTGTTTAATATTTCTTGGTATTTTTAAACTAATTGTTTAAAAATTTCAGACAAGAATATTGTTTGATATTTTTTAGAAAATCCAGTAAATCTTTTTGTTTGATTTAGTAAATTGTTTTGTTTAAAATTTACAACTACATATTTTTAAACAAATTGTTTAATAGATTTAAACAATTTTCTGTTTACTATTTGGCTTACTTGAAGCTAAAAAATAAGTAGCCAAATAAACAAATTAAAATTGAAAACAAATTTATACACATTACATATATTTTATTTATTTATACATATTAAACTTAAACTTTTTTATTTTTTTTTACTCAGCTGGGATACGAACCTATGCTCGTTCAGATTTTAAGACAAGTACTTTACCCACTCAGCTATTGTTGGCTTATAAGTTTAAGAGACAAAAATTAGTTTTCATATACAAACATATGTTGACTGAAAAAGTGGTTATCTACTTATTTTATTAATACATATCAACAAATTGTAAGTACTTGTAGATAATGAGAAAAACACATGCTAATTTTATTAAAAACGAGGTAGTAGTTTTAATTAGAAGCATAGTAATAAGATAAATAACTACCACTCATTCCTTTGTAATCCATTAATAAAGTACTACCGATTATAAAAATGACAAAGGTTTTTGCTGGGATATTCCAAAGGAAATTTGCCATTTTTCTTTGAAATTTTGTTTAGAATTTAGTGAAAGAACTTTTAAAATTTTTAATGAAATTTTTAATTTTTAGGCTTAAATTTTTACGACATCTCTGAAACTAATGAAGAGATTTAGAAGCAATGTTCGCTCGATTTAGAAACAATTTTGTTATCGAATTTGATTTTTCTTTTCTATTGAAAAGGCCAAACCCTTATCAAGCTATGCTAATACCCGTCGTGCAAGTGTCTTCATTTTTGGCATAATGGGTCCGTCCTATTGTCTAAAATGTTCAAGACAAGAAATTTAAACAGTTTAGTGACTAGTGAAACTAATGAAAGCGTGTTAAATAAAAAGAACTTGATTTTAAAATTAAAGTAAAAGAAATTTAATTGTAGAAAATCGAAAGTAATCGATAAGAAAGTGTCTTGAAAATTTTTAATAAAGGGTAAATAAGATTCACTATGGCCGTTTGTAGCAATTTTGTTTTAATTTCATTTTAATTCCAAGAACAATAATAACAATGTTGAGAAGCATTTAAATAATAAAAAAGAAAGAAATTTCTGCAACAGTCATTTCTTGTGACCCAAATTTTGTTGACAAATTATTGTTTAAGCCAAAACACAAATCATTTGTTCTTTAATTCGTTTCAAATATTTGCAAAAAGTTTCAGATACAGAATGCATTTTATAAGAAAAGTCGATTTTCAATGAAATGATTCATGGAGATAATGATAAAAAAAAATATTGTATGATCGCCAATCAAAATCGCGGGAATTTTTGAAAAACTCTGTTCAGCAGACAAGAAAATTTTATGCGCAAAAACTTTAGTTTTTAATTGGTTTATGGTATCAAAAAAAAGTCAAACTGATCAAATTAATACTAAAGGATCAAATTTGTTGAAAAATTGTCTAAGGTAATGCTGAGAGTCCTGTACACATGGAGAAACTATTAGAGAACTATTTAATTAATATAAAAGATATTGGTATAGGTAACTATTTAAGTTGTGTTCTGCCAATTGAACCTAAATAAAATTGAAAGCAGTTCAATTAACTTATAGCTAAAATGTTGATTGGAAACATACTTTCTTAAAACCAATATAGGGGGACCTGTGCTGTGATTTACACAAAATAAAAATATTAAAAGTTTTAATCCAAAGAAATTTTTATTATTCAGGCTTAAGTTCAATCTAAATTTATAATTAAATCATTTTTATTGAGAAAGGATTTTTCAATGCATGTAATAATGGAATAAGAACAAAATCAATTTCCTGACTTTTGTAAGGATCGAACTGAACATCGATGTTTTCGGGATCAACCGAGACCCCATCGTCCGAGCTCTATGCTCTCTCTATACTCTAGGCTACTACAGCCAGCGACAGTCAAGTAGAAAATATCCAACTTTAAACGAATTTGCATTGAGCTCTTTTTACTTACTTAAGCTTTTTTCCAATTTTGGTTCTTGTCTTAGCCAAACACAAAAGTAAAAAAATTGGTCTTTGTTTTTTTTTATTATTAAATACTTTCAAAAATCCTTTCTCAATAAAAATTATTTTATTGTAAAATTAAACTGAACGAATTTAAGGATGAATAATAAAAATTTCTTTGGATTTCAATATTTAAAGTTTTCATGGAATTGTTAGACAAAATATTTACAACAATATTTGTTAGGTAATCCTGAGAATTTTCATGTCTAGTGAAATAAAAAATAAAATTCTACTAAAAATAAACAGTGCTACCTTTAAAAAGGTGATTCACAAAACCGCGTAAATAAAAAAAAAATATATGGAATACGGTTGACCTTGCAGGTCATCCCTAGAACTTACTGCTAAGCTCAACCTCAGAGGCTTTGAAAATTTAAAAATTTTTTATTCCTTTAAGAATCAGCTGATCAGATTTTGGATTTCGAAATGAATCCTGAAAATCGATTTGACAAGAACTTTTGGAGTTATTAAAATAGTTCGCTTTTTTCGAACTTTTTCGTCGACGTTATCTCTCGAACGAATCAATCGGTTTTTCGATTTAGTACTTGAAAATTTATTTGAAAACTAATTTTTTTTTAACATTTCGTAAACTTTAAAAATCTACCTAACCGAAATCTACGTAAGATCATTGTATTTATAATGCCGTAACTCTCGTTCCGATCGGTTAAGCCATTCTTAAAGCTGTTTTTAAACTATTCCACAAGCTGTTGAACTTCTGCAAAAAATGCAACCCTCATATAATCTCTCACAGAGTTCAATTCCGTTCGGAAACGGAATTCAGTCAACCCTAGTATGTCAAACCCTAGCTGGAGCATACCGCACCATAATAACGCCGCCAACAGTCTGGACACACCTGACAAAATTGCGGATTTTAGTTTTCTTTTGTAGACACCAGCTGCTACGAAAATGGGGTTGGTTGAATTCCGTTTCCGAACGGAATTGAACTCTGTGACATGGCCGGATGTTTTGTTATTGCTCTTTTAAAAATTCCTATAAACTCATTTAATCAGAGATGCATTTTCTATAGAAGTCGAACGGCTTGCGAGATAGTGTAAAACAGCTTTACCCCGTAGGCCATTTCTTCGAGACATCGTGGATGCATTTTCCAAATAAATATCTATAACCGACGACAAATTGACGACAGTCCAAGCCAACTATTGACGACATTTTTGAACAAAGGGCACAAGTGACGTTGACGATAACGTTGGTAGCATGCTACAAAAGCTGCCGTCAATGAATAATAATAAAATTTAAAATTTAATAATCGAATAGGACCCACAACCCGCGCACTGATAGCACGCTACCTACTAGTCTACCGAGGTACTTAAAAAACTTTGTACAAAAACACGTTTTGTGGGCAATTTAAACTCTTTAATGTACATAAATGGATGCACAACAACTTCGATGCAGTTGTTACTCTTGTTGTCGGCAATGGAACCGTACAAACGACAGCTTCGATATATTTGTTACTCATGTTGTCGTCAATAAAACAGTACATACGATAACTTCGATGCAGTTGTTACTCTTGTTGTCGTCAACAAAACTGTACTGACGACAACTTCGATACAGTTGTTTCCCATCTTCTTGTTATTAAGGCTTATATATATTTTCATAAGCTTGTCAGAACGTATACCATCTTGTTGCCAAACTTATTTCGAAATGTGATTTATAGGACCCAAATCATTGATTGTCTTGCAGACATCATCGATGAAAATGTCATCGGTAGCAACTGGGACTGCAGGGTAAACATGCACACACACACGCACACTCCCCTATAGGCGTACATACAAAATAGATTTCCATGAACTCAAAACGTCGAGATCTGATGAAAACTCGATTTTCGAAAATTAGGGTAAAGTCAGTGACTTCCTATTTTGAATAGCGGGAAGTTAAAAATATATTCAAATATCAAATGTTAGTATGATAATTAAGAATACCTAAAATATTTTTAAAATTTTTTAAAAAGTACCACTAAGGTGAAAAAAGTACTTTTTAAATTGAAGTTCAGTACCATATCGAAATCTGTAATTTACATCACTGGCCACAACAAACTTTTTTCTCTTAATTATTTTATTTACATTAATGTTTTAGAGATGTAAAGCTTATAGACATTTGAGTACTTGTTACTGCATATTATTTTGGGTACCGAACATCAAAAATTAAAATTGAATGTATTTTCGTATGGCATTTAACCAGAAACAAAGTTTAAAATCGTGTACAAAATAAATAAGTTTAAAACCTTCCTCCACGAATTTCTAATTATAAATATGCATTGTATCAAGTACCAAAAACATGTATGTACTGGGTAGTCAAAATAACTCATATTTTACATCACTACACTTTATTGTGATCAGCTGTTGTCATTAACCTGCAAGTTTTTGCAATTTATCCATTCGCGTACTTTTTTGTGCAAAAGGTATTATTGAGAGTAAAATGTTCAAATAACCCAGAATTTAATCAACTACTGGATTTTAGTGGAAAAGTAAACAAGTCCACTTTAAAAACTAAAAGTGGTTTGATGTCGAAAAATTCGTTTTTCATTTTTTGAAAAAAGCAGCAATTATTTTTTTTTATTTTAAAGAGAAGTAACACAATCAGGCAATCAATGCCTACCAGTTAATTAATTAATGTGTTACCTTCTTTGGGAAAGGGATAGTGTATAGAGAACAGGTGGTGAAGTGGGCTCTCTCCCACTTCACCACCTGTTGAAATGAAAGCTTCTTGCGATCGGAATGGTATTCTGCGACATGACTGTATGGTGAAAAATCTATTTGTGTGCTTCTCTTTCGCTATTTGTTGTAATTCAGATAATGTCATTATGGCATACAAAGTACTAAAAATATTTATTCAAATTAAACAAACCACTTTGACCACAAGACCACTTTAAAAACTATTTTTGCTAACTAAATATGTACTTTATTTTATATATTAACTGCTTAAAATTCTGCACTTAAATACGGATACAAACGTTAGACAATAATCTAACAATAAAATTTTAATGATTCACTAAAAATCATCGCATACTCTTGGTTAGAATTTTTTCCAACCAGGGATGGTAAATGATATTTTAAAATTAGACTGAACGTTCTCTAAAATTTTACTTTTTTGGGCATAATTGTACCAAAGCACATTTTTGAAACCAGATAAATGTTTTAAATACAGAAAATACAACACTTTTTTGTACATATTACATATATGTGGCAAAGGGGAAACAGTGCTCAAGTCGTAAATGTCTATTGCGATTTCTAATCTAAAATAGCTCCCAACTAACTACTGGAAAGTAGAACAACATACATAGTTTCAATAAAGTTGCGAAAAATTTACCTTTACTACAATGCAAATAAATTCATAAAATTTTATTTTTTCCAGACTCTAATATGTATCACGATCAGTAAGAGCTTGAAATTATAGAGAGCTAACCTTGTTTGACCACTTTTAGGTCAAATTTTGTTTTCAATACTTCGCAAAATTTGAATTTAATTCAGATAAAAGTGGCATATGTACAACCGAAAAGGCTACAATATTTTATCACAATAAAAGAACTGCAATAAGTAGGTTTTCTAAAAAAAAATAGAAAAATTATTAATTGTCCTAAATAAGCCATTAGTGTACCATTGTACTTTTAAAAGCCGAATGGTACCAAAAATGATACAATTGTACCAACTTTGCCATTCCTGTTTCCAACTACTGTTTCTTTTCTCCAATTATATTCATAATCAACAAATTCAATCAGAAAGAGTACAAAACAAAAACGCAAACATATTTTATTTAGCCATCGTTTGTTTTTAAGTGCTTCAGCAGTTTTTTTTTGTTTAGTGTTTAATTGTTTAAGTGGTTAAGTCGAGCCAGAATATAAATATTTTGTATTTTCTACACATTTCAGCAAAAACTTAAGAAAAAAAAACAAACTCTATTTAAAATGCAAATATAAACAATAACTTACTTGTTTATAGAATTTTGAGACTAAGACAGACGAATAACTCTTTGAACAAGTAAATATTATGACCAAGTTGTAAAAGTAATGAGATCTTAAGAAAATAATTAGACATTGTTGAAGGACAGAACTTGAAAAAAAATTATTGTTAAGAATACTTGTAATTTAATCAAACCAATGAATAATAAACAAAAAGAGTATAAAACAAAAAAAATTTATATATGACTTTAGTTTAAAGGCTTTAGCAGGAAGTCGTTATTCTACATGATAAAATTTATTAGAAAACTTGAAATTTTATAGCAAAAATTTTTTAAAGGAGTTCTTTAAACCAATCCCAGGTGGTGTATTCTTGATAAAATTTTTATTACAATAGTATTAGCCCATGCGGATATTAGACTACCTCAGATCGCCTGAAGTTTTGCAATCTCATTATAAAAAATATCATTTATCGTGGTGTAAATTTAAAAAAAAGTGGTTATGAGTATGGAACTTCTAAACTACTGAATGCATTTGTCTAAAAATTAAAATTGTTGTAGAGAAGCCGTCAAGCTTTCAGAATCACATCTTTTGAAATATGTAGCTATTCCAGCGATGAAGCTACATAGAGTGAAATTTGGCTACCTTTGGTGTGTAAAGCCTTGTGGGGCTTTTAACTTTCTTTGTGGGGCTTATAACTTTCTGGAGCCTACAAATTTTGTTTTTATTCACAATTTACTGAGAGACAATTTTTTATGGAGTTTTTAATTTTTAGACTTAAACTTTTAGGATGTCTCGGAAACTAATGGGCAGATTTAGGTAGAGACAATGTTCGCTCGGATTAAAGATAATTTCGGTATTGAATTTTGTTTTTTCCTTTTTACTGAATAGGGCAAACCCTTCTCCAGTTATGCCAATATATGTCATGCAAGTGCCTTCAATTTTGGCATAACGATACATCTCGAAAATTAGAGCTGATAAAAAAATGGAATGGAGATTCGCGTTTAGCGGACTAAATTCGATATTGTTGAAAGAGCTCAACTTTGGAGGATGTGCGGTGCGACACACCTTATGTACTGTTTATAGAACCCAAACGATCGAATTGAGTGAACAATTTGTATGAAAAGCACTCAGTTTTTCGCGCAAGTTTTCTACTCAAGTCGATTGCTTGGGTTCTAGAAACAACACATTAATTTTGTATAATTAACCTGAAATTATTTTAAGGCTATTGATTTGGCGCATAAGACTTGAAAAAATCCAAATTTTATTTTTGACCACCACTCTAATTACCATATACTCGCATAAAGCTTCATCACCAACTTGCGATTTAGCAATGAAGCCAACTCGTATGAATGGGTTGTAATAAAGAAAAAATCTGAGTTCCCATTGTATGGAAGGTATGCCTACAGACAGACATTGATGATTCTATTAGAAAGCTTTAGGAAAACCTTAAACAAGATACTCAACAATGCTACTTTTACCAGGCAGCAGGTGAGATATAAGATAACTTATTCTGTAGGTATGCTACGGCTTTTGTCTGAAAAAGAGAAGAGTTCCAAGTAGAGATGGGCGCGTGTCGTGTTTTTTTCGTGACACGAACACGCAAGACTCAACACGAAGTGTTCGTGACAGAAAATCTGATTTCGTTCGTGTTCGTGTTGAGCAAACTTGACACGAAAAAACACGAAACGATTATCAGATTAAAATATATATGAATGCAAAAGCTTGCCGCACAAGATTATCGAGCGAAAATCCTGATTAGTTACTCTTTCTCAACAAAAATATATTAAATAAAAATACAAATAGAACATGAAACGTTAAAATAGAAGAAAAATATGTCTTTGAATATAAGAAAAGTTTTTTGTTTTGTTTTTGGATTTGATTTCGTGCGTGTTGTGTCGTGTTCGTGTTTTCAAAATTTTGGGCGTGCGTGTTTCGCACGTGTTGGACATCCGGGATTTGTGTTCGTGTCGTGTCGTGTTGGAAAATGGCGACACGCGCCCATCTCTAGTTCGAAGAGTGTTGCAAGAGATCATCAAAAAACTTCACTTCTAAATAAATTTCTTTAAGAACTTGATGCAACCAGCTGACCGTTGAAAATTTTCATAAAGTGGCAAAAAAGGGGATTTTAAAGAAAAATGTGGCACCAAAAAGGGGCAACTGTTTTAAAAAAAAATAATTGAACCAAATTCTTGTATTTAATGAATTTCTGGGGCAGATAATGGTTTTGAAATAAAATGAATCAATTTAGATGTTTTTTTTTCTTTCTAAAAAAGAAAGAGTTTTCGCCACCAACTATTAATTAAACACAACACGTACATAAAGGTACATACGTAATTATATTTGACTTCAAAATAAAGAGCCAGTCGGCCAGATAATAAGTTCGATATAAAAAATGTTAAATAGTGGATCAATATGGACTATAAATGTTGGAGTTCTGAGGTAACAAATGTAAAAATATCAACAAATTCATAGTAGTCTCCCTTTGTTGATATCGGTCAAATAATATTTTTACTTTTAAAAGAAATCGCTATGTTGCCAAGTCACTAGGGGGATCGAACGGATTTTATTCGACCGGTCTTAGCCGGTTATTTTAGTTTTGTGGACATCGTTTTTTTATAATTACCAATTTTCATATATCGAATAAACCGGTTATTTTAATTTCAAAACCCGGACTTTCCGTCACTCCATGTCAAATTTGGTTGATATTCAGACGTGTTTAGGCTGTGTTCCCAGTGTTCTCTTGAATAAACATTTATACCTTTTATAACGCGAACTATTATCGACTTTAATAGAAACTTATTCGATTTTTCAAGTCAGGCGTTTGGTTTGTAAAAAAAAATACAAAAAAAAGTTTAATTAAAAATACGAAATAATGGAAATATCAGTCAAATGGATTCAAAACTTTTAAATAATTGAAATTGTGTGTATTTAGTCGAACTATATGGGTTTTATCCAAATAAATTTATTATTCCGGCTTAAGTTCGTTCAATTTAATTTTTACAATTAAATCATT
Source organism: Panzeria rudis (assembly GCA_956483635.1). Lineage (NCBI taxonomy): Eukaryota > Metazoa > Arthropoda > Insecta > Diptera > Tachinidae > Panzeria > Panzeria rudis. The sequence goes on from OY101449.1 coordinate 111,981,637, forward strand.
TTTTATTGAGAAATAATTTTTCAAAGCATGTGACAATTGAAAAGAACAAAGACCAATTTCTTGACTTTTGTAAGGGTCGAACTGAACATCGATGTTTTCGGGATTAGCCACAATCCCATCGTCAGACCTCTATATACTCTAGTCTACTACAGCCCCCAAAAGTCAAGCGGTAAATATCTGGCATTAAACCAGTTGCATTAAAGCTCTATGTTTCCTGGCTTTAAGCTTATTTTATGGTGGCTTAGAAATTTACCATACTTGGCACTTATCCTAATCAGCAACCACACTTGTGCTTTTTGTTTATATTTCTCACCCAAGATTGAGAAAGCTTCTTTCTCTAATTCTTAGGGTTAACATATGTTTTGTTTTATCCGTATTACATGGGAAGCTATCAAACATATTTTGTACTATGTGCCTCTAGTGTTAATAATTGAAACTGTGTGTATTTAGTCGAACTATATGGGTTTTTTTGGTTGGTTTTTTTTACAATTAAATCATTTTTCAGTTCGACCCTTACAAAAGTCAAGAAATTGGTCTTTGTTCTTTTCAATTTTCACATGCTTTGAAAAATTATTTCTCAATAAAAAATGATTTAATTGTAAAAATTATATTGAACGAACTTAAGCCTGAATAATAAATTTCTTTGGATAAAACTGTTAAATAATTTTAACCTGTTTTTTAATTATTTTTTTATGCTTGTTTCTATTCTTGATTTTTATTTTATTCACATTAATTTTTTTCAATAATTAATTTTTTTAGTTATTTCTTATGTTCTTAAAACTGATTATTTTAGTAATATGTAACCGAAAGCTGAGTTTTTAACTATCAGCCATGTCACAGAATACCATTCCGATCGGAAGTGGTTTCAATTCCGTAAGTTGCCTCTTCAGAAAACGAAAAATGTAAATTTTCTTCCTAATCAGACCACTTTTAAATTTTAAAGTGGAATTAAAAAACACTTTTCTACTGACTTCATTTGCAGTACATACTAAAAAACTTGCATACTTTTAGGAGCGTCAAAAAAATATTCCATGTTAATAAAAAGTTCAATGTGAGCTTTGCATCTAAAAACAGGAGTAAGCAAATGCCTCAAGGTATAAAAACTGTATTATTCCATATTTACACCATGCAACTTTGTTGCATGCAATTTTCATTTTAAGTGAGAGTGTTGAAATAGAAATGTATACATTTTGTATTTCTTCTCTGTCTTTCTCACTAAAAAAAGAGAGTTGCATGCAACAAAGTTGCGTAGTGTAAATATGGTATTATTGTAAAAACGAAATACAAAATCAGCGGAATTTAAAGTACTTTTTCGGAATGACAACTACGGAATCAAAACCAATCCGAACGGAATCTGTGACACGGCTGTATATCAACTATTCGGAATACCGAAAACCAGTTTTTGAAAAAAGTCGAATAATCGATTACCCTACATGCCACACACTTTTAGTGGTTTTTAAGCTTTAGCACAATATAAAAAGTTTTCATCGTTTTAAATAGAATCTATCTTGGCTCTCCTACAAAGAATGTATTTTGTAACATACATATATTTGCGAAAACCAAAGATATATGGAGAAACGGCTTATTAGTTTCATTATAAATATTCGTCGAACGTCATTACATATTACTTTTGCCTTAGAGACTGATTCAGTACAAATAAATCGAACGTTCACTCAAAAATTTGCTGAAATCCCTTTAAAAATAATTTAAAAGCTGAGGGCTTTTCACACAAACTTTTAACAAGATGTTCTTATTCGTGTTAGGGTGTTAGTTTATAGCAAGTTTAGTTCAATAATGAATATCTATAATGAATATAATGGACTTAAAAACATATTTTTGTATTAAGATTTTTTTTTATATACAGACATTTTTGTACCGTAAAAAACTCATATTAAAACAAAAGGTATCAATCACTACATAAAACGGGGCATGATGTATCCAAAGGTGGCAGATTTAGGTCATTTTGAATAAATTGAGTAAAGGGCAGATTTACGTCATTTTAAATAAATTAAGGAGGGTTCCGTACGAACACATACATATGTATATTTGTTTCGTTTTTTGCTCTTTTTTTTGGCAATTTTTTCGTTTTACTTTTTTGTTTAATTTTAGTTTTTTTTTAACTTTTTTTCGCTGTTTCGGTGCTTTTTTCCTATTGGTGATTTTTTTCATTTTTTTCGATTTTTCGTTTTTTTAAATTTTTGTTTGTTTTTGATGATTTTTTGAGTTTTGTCGATTTTTTGGTTTTGGCGTTTTTTTTTTGTTTTAACGTTTTTTTCACTTTTGCCGATATTTTTAGTTTTAGCGATTTATTTAAATTTTTTGACGCTTTTTTAAGTTTTGGCGCTTCGTTTGGTTTTGGGAATTTTTATCGATTTTTGGTTATTTTTTTGGTTTTAGTGATTTTTTTTGGTTTTGACACTTTTTTCGGTTTGGCGAATTTCTAAAAACACTTCTGGAATCGCCTTCAACTAATCTTTAGCCCTAGGAGGTGACTGGCTAAACTGTGTTTTTTTGTATGTGGACCGAGTATAGTTAGATAGAGTCACAAAAATAGGCGCTCGGGTAACTCTCTGATTCGTATCATACAATAGAGGATAGTTGTGGCTATTCCAAGCAATTTATGTATCTTATCACTCCAGGGAATAATATCCTTTAAGGTTTCTATACTTATGTTTTGAAATTTTTCACTTATTGATATCTATCTTAACACCACTTTTTCCTGACCCTACTACTAAAATTTTGGCCACATACAATTTAAAATTGCAAAAAATGTCACACATAAAAGACTTTTATATGCTTAACTTTTTCAATCATTATCATTTAATTTAATATTGAAAACTATAATTTCTTTTTTTTTGGATACAAAGTTAATAACCTTATTTGAACTTATTTGCATATATTTATAAGACAATGTAAAGTACGCAGTCTTGAAGTCCAACTGAAAATCTTAAAGTACAACTCATTTCTATCCACTTCCCACAATTACGAAAAATGTCTTGACACAGTAATGCATGCACGCATACAATTTATCCACAATTATTTAAAACTCCCAACGCAAATCAAAACATATGGAATTGTCGTCGATAATGAAGCATAAATAAATACCAAAACAATAAAACAAAAACAAAAAAGGACGAAAAAACAAAAGTAATTTTGTTGTTTAAATAATAAATAATAACAGCAAAATCTAAGCAGGAGTATGGGATTCCAGATAAGAAAACATGCAATAGGAAACACTGACAACAACAAACTATTGTTATAAATAGCAAAAAAAAAAATATAAAAAAATAGCAACAACAAAAAGTCTTCATGCAATAAAAGACAATAAGTAAAAGTCGCCTGGAAGTGAGTGAGTGATTTATCATCAAAAAGACAAACTGCCAGCAAAGCATGCATGAATCAGTGATGTCAATATCTTCGAAGCGGAAATCGTACACATATTAAAAATAAAGCACTAAAAGCACAATATCGAGTTCAAAAAAAGCATTAATTATTATTCTTAAACAGAGTTTAAGAATAACACTGTGATACACTAAAATTATTCAGGGGTTCTCAGGCACTAATTCTGCTTCATTTGATCCCACACAGAAAAAATTAGTTTCGTTTTTGATAACAAAAATCCCGGTATTCAATATTTTTTTTTCAAATTTAGTGTGGTATAGAATTCCGCTATATTGATAAAAAAATTATATCAAAGAAAATGTTGATATGCCTGGAATACGAACCCGGGCTTCCCAGACGTAAAGCATGCTCTCTATAGTCGAGCCATGTCCCAGTTATTTTTTCATGGAATAAAACTTGACAAATGTTATTGAAATTCATATTTTTTTTCAATAACATGGTGTTACTGAACATAATTCTTGTCTGTTTTTTTCCTGTGAATAGAGAAAGAAAATACCTTTAGTTCATCTAGGTTACATCGTAAAGTGATTTTATAACCTTAAGGGCCATTATTACAACTCGGCTTTAGTTATAATTAGCATTTTATCGGACGGATAAACAGTTTTTCATTATTACAACTTTAATATAACCTAAAAGTGTGGGATAACTTACTGGGAAGTTCATTCTTCCGCTAACTTTTATCGGCACACATTTTCATATCAAGTAAACACCAAGGCGTATCTAACTGGTGAACTCGCCAGAACACATGACCTTACTCGGCAAACTTAATGGAGTAATGAAATTATCACAATTTTGTCACTATATGGAGCTTCCCTTCGTTACGGTATTGGATATTTCATTATAGAGCTACCTGCGCTGATAACTCCATCCATCTTTCAACACTTTTTGACAACTGTAGTGTAGTTTCTACAACAAATTTATACTTGTTGTAGACTTATGTGTACCTGTTATCTGTGCCATTGTAAATACATATGTATGACGTTGCCACTTGTGCTCTTGTATAGCCATACTTTGAAAAAGATAATTTTTATATTACAGGCAAGTTGTAATAATGAAAAATTGTTGCAGGTCAGTTTACCGATCACTTCTGCTTATCATGCCAGTAACTATCTTCCACTTTACTACTGAGTTGTAATAATGGCCCTAAATGTAAAGAAAAAATTGTTATCTTAGAGTTTGAACTTTAAACAGTCATAACTTCTTTGTTTCAAAACAGATTTCTGCGAACTTTCTTGTATTTGAAAGACATGATTTTTATCTTTCCAACAAGACATAATTTTTGAAAATCAGTAAAAAGTTAAGTTCGGGTAGCTTAAGTGTAAAACAAATAAATTTTTCAACAAAATTTTATTTTTCACCGGCTCTAATTTGCTTATGAGATCCCAAAACAATATCCCCAATATTCATAAAAGTTTATTAAAGTTAATGTTGGCTTACTGTACTAATTTCGTATGGGAAAACCAGTTTTAATGCACACATTAACTTTACTAATCATTTGTGAATATGGGGGTGTATATATTTACTTTTGTGGAAAGGAACTCAAAACAAGGTTTCCAAAATGCTTAGCTATCGGTTCAAAAATAAATGAGTTATGATATGTTTTGTGTTTTGACTTTTTAACCGACTTAAAAAAAGAAGGAGGTTATCAATTCGTGTGTATGTTGTTTTTTTTTAATTATTTTATGTTTGTACACGCGTAACTCTGTCATTTGAGAACCGATTTATAAAATTATTTTTTTTTGGAAAGGGTTTGCCTGCTGTTTGGTCCCATAATTTTTTTTTCGAAAATCGGAGGGGGGAAATTTGCTCCTCCCCCCATGCATAACTCTGTCATTTGTGAACCGATTTTCAAAATTCTTGTTTTATTTGAAAGGGTTCGACAAAAATTGGTCCCAAAATTTTTTGTCAAAAATCGTATGGGGAAATTTGTTCCCCCTTATGCATAACTCTGTCATTTATGAACCGATTTTCAAAATTATTGTTTTATTTGAAAGGGTTTGACAAAAATTGGTCCCAACATTTTTTGTCACAAACCGGAGTGGGAAATTTGCTCCCCTCCCCCCCTAATTCATAACTCTGTCATTTGTGAACTGATTTTCAAAATTATTTCTTGTTTGAAAGGTTTGCTAGCAGTTTGGCCCAATAACTCTTTTCAAAAATTGGAGGGTACGAACTTTTCTCAGCAATGGCCGAGATGCCCAAGCTTAGAGGTCTATAAACTAGACACCATAAGAGGTATCGAAATAATTTTTCGCCATGTTAAGCGCACACAGGAATAGAAGATATGTGTCAATTTTCATTTAAATTTGAGAGGTGAAAAATCCAAACCTTTGTTTTCATGTCGAAAATTTTCGTTTTTACCTAGTTAATAAAAAAAAATAAATAAGAAACTAAAGATAATAATCCTAAAAAATTATTTTTGCTTCTGGCCTTTTTGCGATATCGAAATTTGTTTGATATTAGCTCACTTTTGATATTGCTAAAGAACCTTCGAAATGGAATGTTTTTTGAAACAAAACTGAGCGACAGGTAAACTTTTTTCGATTCATTTTTGAATGTTTTATCAATAAATGTTTGAGATATATTCGAAATCGATATCATTAACGAAAGTCTTTGTAAAGTGGGAAGCTTATAAATGGGTATCTGTGTGCTATGGACACATCTAACAGTACACGCAAAATAATCCATGCAACATTTTACGAAAAAAAACTTTCGTAGTTACTTTTTTCGTATTATATACGAAACTTTCGTACATTCCACGAAAAAAGTTTTTGTCTAGAATTTTATTATTTTACGAAAGTACCGAAAACTATTCGTATTTTTCGTATAATGTACGAAATCTTCGTACATATTACGAATTAGGTTGAGTCACGAATTTTATTATTTAACGAAATTAACGAAAACTTTTCGTAGTTATTTTTTTTTTTTTGTAAAATATACGAAACTTTCGTACATATTACGGAATAAATTTTTACACCAGAATTTTGTAGTTTTACGAAAGTAACGAAAAGATTTACTAGTACGTTTTTTCGTAAAATATACTAAAATTTCGTACATATTACGAAATCAATCATGAACTATATAAGTTGTTCTTAAAATTATCGAATCATATAGAATTGGGCACTAAGTGACCCGTATGCATATAAGCTGTAGACAGCGTTACCGTTGAAAGTTTTCAAAAAGGGGCACAAAAAGGGGATTTTGAAAAATAAGGGGGGCACAAAAAGGGAATTTCTGAGAAAAGCAGCGGCAACTTTAATAACAAGAAAAATGTAAAAAAAGTTATTTAATTTTAAAAATAAAGGTTAGCAAACTTACAAGCAATTTACACCGTGATTTTTAAGACATGTCTTTTTTTTAATTCTCTTTTAAAGTTGCTACCAAAAACTTTTTGCATTTATACAATGATTTTTCATTTCATGTCTTTTTTGTACATTACTCTCAAAATTTGCTTTATTTACTCGTTCATAACAACAAAAACCTTAACACAATCACATAAGAGAGAGAAAATGCAAATGAAACTTAAAGAAATATATGAAAAATTATCTCGAAAACAGAGATCTTGTCTTTTTTTCTACCCCGTTTTCTTCTCCACCCCGCTCACTATCCAACAAAATAAGATGTGATTTAAAGACAAGTGAAAAAATCACCGCATAAATGGCATGTTAAACTGCAGCTCATCTAATTAGGTTTAACATTTTAGCAATAGTTTTGGTAGTTCTATCAAAAACGATTGCTCAAACTACTAATAAAATTGGACTTATTAATAAATAATATACATTACGTGAAATCTGTGCAAAAAAATTAACGGGAATATCGTACCATTATCAAATAATTGCTGCAAAACAAAATTTGTCCAAGAACAGCCCTTAATCAGAATACGTTTCTTATTAATTATATAGTTTACATTATAACTTATCCCCGTATTGTTAGTTTTTAATACATTTTCGATCTTTCTAAGCCGATAAAACAATTTGAAATTTAAAGGGCTCGAGGAAAATCTTTATCTGAAGCTGAAAGGGTCAAACTTAAATGTTATGCTAAAGAATGTCTTATTCATGACGAAATTTGCAAAAAAAAAAATGAATGAAAGTCAAAATTGTGTGAATAATTTGTTACTAACTGCCAGTTTTTGTAAAATAAAACGAAAATTTTGTGTGAGAAATTATATTACCATCAAAAACAAATTACTAATTTCGTAAAGCAACTAAAATAATTTGTAATATTCTCTAAATATTATCTTGAGTTATGAAAATATTTCGTAAAATCTAAAATATTATTTTGCTTTTTACAAAATTCTTTCATAATATATACAAAGTTCTTTCGTAAAACACAAAAAATATTTAGTAATATTCTGTAAATATTACCTTAAACTATGAAGTTATTTCTTAAAACACAAAACATGCTTCGTAAAATAAACACAAAAATTTCGTTCGTTTCGTACATTTTACGAAAAAGTTTCGTGGTGCGAAATTACAAAATATTTCGTAAAATATACGAACGATTTCTTTCACATGTTGCATGTTTTTTTTTTCAGTGTAGCAGCTTTAAACGCGTATAGCTCCCAAAGTACTGAATCAATTTTAACAAAATGTGTATGTATATAGATTGTGGGCATCTGTCAATAAATATCTTTAAAATGATATCAGGTTTGTCAACATCGTCTATATAATGTGAGCATAAAGTGCAGCATAAAAATGGTCTTGCCTGTTAATTATGTATTTATGTACACTGAAAATAATCTATGCAATATTTTACGAAAAAAACTTTCGTAGTGACTTTTTTCGTAGAATGTACGAAACTTTCGTATATATTACGAAAAAACATTTAGGCAATATTTTTTTGAATTTACGAAAGTAACGAATACCTTTCGTAAACATTTTTCCTTGCCAAAAAATATATTTGAAATAAAACAATAAATTAAATATAAATTGATGCATTTTTCAAATGTAAGTAAATAAAAAAAATTTTTAGCTCTTATAAAATAGGTAGAAAGTGGCTCAGTGGGTAGAGTACATGACTGGAAATATGAAGATTGCGAGCCATACTTTTTTCTTACTTTTATTTTTTAATTATTTTCGTACATTTCGTATATTTTACGACAGAATTTCGTGGGGCGAAATTACAAAATATTTCGTAATTTGTACGAGCGTTTTCGTGCATATGTTGCATGGAATTTTTTCAGTGTATGTATATATCGTTAAATAAAATGCAAAACGCCCTAGCGAACAAGAAATTTTAATTTGCTTTTAAAAAATTCTGATGGATTTCACATACATACATACAATAGCGATTTTATTAAGAATTTATAAAAGAAAAAAATGACTGATCGATTACATAGTTTCGCATATTTATTGCTTCTCATGTAAAATTATGAAAATGCTAGTTAGGGCGTTTTGCATTTCAGGTGACAATATGTATAAGAGGTAGCCTTACTCCTCCTTCACTGTTGTCCTTTCTTCTATTACATCTTCTAAAATGCAGCCCATAAGTAAATAACAAGCATATGGATAATAAGGTACGGTTACACTTGGCAAATATTTGCCCTAAGAAACGTAACCACTACTTTTGCTCAGAGTTAGTGTGACTTAACTTGATTTCTATATTGCAAAATAAAGTTAACTATGCTGAAAAAAAAAACTATATATTATTTTTAATAAATGTGAACCCATATAAAAAAAATATTGGAATTAAAGGAACTACAATTTTAGCTTCTCTGTTGGTTACGTTTTTTTTTTTTTCGGCAAATATTTGCCATAGCTTTAGAAACGACGAAATCAATACAAATGTGAACAAGAAATAAAGCAAACCAACAACAAAAAATCACACCAACAAAGGAAAACTGAAATTTTACATTTTATTCCCAGCTAAAGCGTAGTATGCAGTTCTGCCTGAATTTCAGGCTGCTACAAGAATATGTGTAAAAAAAAAACAAACTGAAATTCAGGTTCTAAAAATGTTCAGGCAGCTTGCCGTTTGCTAATACGCAGCAAAAAAGAAAAATCAACACAGATTTTGTCTATTACTGGGATGTTATATCAATTAGTGGAGATTTTTGTCCGTCAACTGAAACAAAAATTAATGTTCAGACAATTGATTGCTCACGGAATTTTTGACATTTTTTTTTTGTGTGGTGTTGTGAATAGTTGTTTATGTTTTGCACGTTAAAATTAATAAATTTAAGCAAATTTGCGTGAATGAAAATAAATTTCTCTACACACAACTATTTCTTCGTGTATAAATAAATGCAAAATTTCGAACCTGAAATTCAGGCAGAACTGCATACTAGGCTTAAATGAGAAAAAAATAAATATTTTCTTATTGATTGTGTAAATCACATATTTTGTACATAACAAATTTTTGGGGAAAATGGTACAGGAAAATAAAAAGTGTTGTCAAATTTTTTAGGTAAGTAGACATGGACAGAAACATATTTCATTCCATATGTATTTATTTTCTATGATCGACTATTTGCATTGCATGAATAATAATAGTGGGCTTAATACAGCGTTAACATCTGTCTTTAATTTGTCAAATGAAAAAATGTTTACTTACATGCTTAACTACATAGATATCGTCATAAAAAATGCAAAAGGTCCTATCATGATTTTTAATTATTTTTCAGGAGAGATAAGAAATTTAATAAAATAAGTAAAAAAAATTACAAGTTATTTAGTTTTATTGTAATGAAGCATAATAATGATGCAGATAATGCACTAAAAGCTAAACATAATTACGTAGTACCAGGTGCCAGCTACCACACCACTCTCCTCACCAACATAGGGCATTGGGGCTATATTCAAGCATATACAGTGGCGGAAGAAATAATAGGGACAAAAAAAGTTTTCAGTATTTTCTTAAATATTTTTATGCTTTTGCATAAATAACATTAAATATACATATTAAATTTAAGGCACTGAATTTGTCCATGTAAAAAATACAAAAAATATATTACAATCCTGCTGCATTCGGGAATTTATGTAATTCAAACATTATAAACCTGGAAAAAATAATAGCGACATTTTATATATTATAGAACAAAATTAGTTTTTACTACTTAAACCAAATATTATTTGAATATTTGGTAGTAGCTCCTATTTGACTAATTGTTGACACCGTCGCATCATTGAACTCGCTGGGTTGGCGCAAATATCCGGAGAATTGGAGTACTAAGCTTACTGACTTGTGTCCCACATAACCTGCTTATTTGTAAGTTCTTACGTTCCAACTTTATGTTTTTTTATTGCTCCACAGAGGTGCTCTACGGGATTCGAGTGTGGTGATTGGCTTTGTTACTCCATAAAATTTTAGCTCAAAAAAAAATTATCCGACGTTATTGTGAAAAAGGATTTTGTCCCTATTATTTCTTCCGCCACTGTATATGCTTGAATATAGCCCCATTTTGTACCGGCCGCCTTTTTGGAATTGGAAATTTTTCATTGCATAGGTACTGTATTATACTAGTCAAACCCTTTCATTTGATATCCATATTGAGGTGTTTATAGGCAAATAACTAATTCACCATTTTGTGGCGGCGGCCATCTGCGATTTACAATAATACTGAATACACATAATCGTAACGTCATCAGTAGTGCGATTCTCTATTTAATTGTAACAATAGATGTCATTGTTAAAGAATTTAACAGGCAAATTTTCGATTTTGCTACTCTGTAACATTTTTAACAATACTTGCTATGGGCTAACTAACCATAATAATTTTTATGTTGTTAATGAATAGACAAGAGTCAGCTGTTTAGCCGTACCACGTACTTTATGCCAACAATTAAAGTTATTTTTCTACAACAAACGTTTATTTATAAATAACAACATTTCTATTATTTAAACATTTAAATTAACATTTGTTTCTCAAAAATCTTGAAATTAATGAAAAAAAATTTCTGTAAAATGTTTGGCAATCACAAGTTCATTTGTTTTTGTTATATTTCTCTTCGCGCTTTTCGTTTTTTTTTTACAGAATTACCGCATGATGTCAGATTTAAACAATGTTGTTAACAATAAGTCACAGAGTCGTACAATCGTTAGTGCAAACAACTTTATAAGTTGACAAGATAACAACTTTTGTTATCGTTAAAAGTTACAGAATCTCACTACAGATCAATCGGTCATGGAAACTAAATGTGTTCACCGAAATGCAGATCAATCGGTTAACAGGAAAGGCCTAAAAATAAATATTACTTTTTATGGGCCTGACACCGCCCACTTTTTTAATTACAAAATTGTATAGTCATCGTAAGTAAAGGCGTCAACCAAATCTCAGATCAATCGGTTAACAGTAAAGGGCTAAAATTAAGTACTACTTTTTATGGGCGTGGCGCCACCCATTTTTTAGCACTATATTGTATTGCTGTGAAAGGTAAATTATTTACTAAATTTCAGATTAATCGGTCAGGAGAAAGGGGGTAAAAATCAATATTACTTTTTATGGGCGTGGCCAAGCCCAGCTTTCTAATCTAAAATGTGTAGTAATTAAAAGTAAAGGCGTGTACCCATGTTTGGATCAATAGGTTAACAGGAAGGCGTTGAAACTAAGTATTACTTTTTATAGGCGTGGCACCGCCTACTTTTGTGATTACCAAATTGTATAGGAATTGTAAGTAAAGGTTCCCACCAAATCTCAGATCAATCGGTTAACAGGAAGGCGTTAAAAGTAAATATTACTTTTTATGTGCGTGGCGCTGCCCACGTTTTTTACTATAAAATTGTACAGTCATCATAAGTAAAGGTGTTCACCAAATCTAAGATCTATCGGGTAACTGGAAAGGGCTAAAACTAAATATTACTTTTTATGGGCGTAGCGCCGCCCACTTTTTTAACTACAAAATTGTACAGTCATCATAAGTAAAACTCAGATCAACCGGTTAACATAAAAGAGCTAAAACTAAGAACTATTTTTTATGGGCGTGGCGCCGCCCGACGACACAAACTCCACAAACAGGTTACGTTAAATAAAACCATTTAATAAAAAGAAAATAAGGCGTAGCACTTTTCACTCTTTACGGTCTTTCCCAAATTGACCGGATTACATATTAGGGTGGAGCGAAAAATCTTTTTCTTTAATTTGAATTTTCCTGTATTATGAATCGATGCTCTATAGTCTGAAACACACTGAAAAATATTTTAGCTCTCTCGGTTAAATTCTTGAGGTGGCGCAGAGGACTTGAAGTTTTGAATAAAGCCATTTTTTTAAATATGATTATTTTGATTCAGGTCCACAGACAGATATTGAAGCCTCAGTTACACAGAAAAAACTAAATTTCATTTTCTGTAAAGGAATTCAATGAAATAGTAAATATTTTGTATGGGAACGGACTTGCAAACAAGTTTGTAAATGTAGAGAAAAATATCTCAAAAATTTCATTAAAAAAAACGTTTTTTTTCAGTGAACAAGTCGTTTAATTCAATAAGACAATTTGTCTAAAAATATTTACAAATTGTAAACAAAACAATTTACTAAACCAAACAAAAAGATTTACTGGATTTTCTGAAAAATATCAAACAATATTTTTGTCTGAATCTATAAAACAATTAGTCTAAAAATACTAACACAGAATACACAAAATAGTTTACTTAATCAAACAAAAATATTTACTGGATTTTTTGTTGTATATCAAACAAAATATTTGCCTTGACCATCATCATCATCCATTAAGCATTTATGAAATTTCACCTTGTTAAATGTGTTCAAGTCTGAATGTTTATCTAAAGACTTTAAAAAATGAATGAGAATTAATGCAACGACATTAGCGAGTTGATTCACTCAAAAATCTTTAGTAAACAAACTTGTTCCCACTTGACCTGAGATTCGATATAAACGAATGTTCGCTAAAGCGAAGAAATTTCGAAACAAAACTCTTCGATATTTCTTCTCGAATCTAAAAAAATCTAATGTTTGCTAAAGCGAATTTCTCTCGATAAATTTTCGAATGTGTGACGATAGCCTAGTGGATATGCGTTAGTCTGTTAGCCAAGAGGTACCATGTTCGAATATGTCTGACTGCATCGTAAGTTAAAGAATTAAAATTACACATACGTACATATGTGCAATAATTGAACAGAAAAAATTTGCCACGATAGCCTAGTGTGGATGTGTGTTAGTCTGTTAGCCTGGAGGTACCGTGCTCAAATCTGATTGACTGCATTGTAAGTTAAAGAACTAAAAAATAAATAGAATAAATTAAGTAAAAATATTAATATAATAATCTTAAAAAATGGCTTTTGCTAACGAACCTTCGAAACCGAATGTTTTTTTGAAACAAAACTGAGCACCAGGTGAACTTTTTTCAATTCATTTTTGAGTGTCATTCTCGATAGTTTTACACGATAAATGTTCGAAATACATTCGAAATCGATGTCATTAACGAAATTCTTGGTCAAGTGGGTTATAATCGCATTCATTTTGCTATCATTGTTGTTGTTGTTGTTGTTATTTGTGTGTATGTCGTCATGGGGTTGTTTTTTACGACACAGTTTTTCTTTTGCGTCCTAAATAAGAGTCAAACAAACAATTTATTGATTATGTGAAGAACATTTACTGCAAATGAAATTTATTTTTAGAAAAACTTTTGTTTCAAAATTTTTTGGTGATAAAATTTTCTGTGTACGAGTTTTGGAACTGTTCATATATTACGTAACGTAATTAGTGGGTTTCGAGCTTGTTACGGAGCTGAAAGTTTACACTAAAACTTTGTTGAGAAGCGTTACGAAGGGCTAGTGAGGATTAAATATGTCTAAAATATCGTTACGTAAATATTAACAGCACATTAACACGGCTTTCTATTGCTTGAGCACATCAAGAATCAGGAATAAGAAAAAAACAGTTTTTTTTCGAAACCAAAAAAATGTTTAAATACATAGTACATTTTTTACAAACTTCACCCCTCGTGCACCATCTCTAAATACAGTCGAAGACCTATGATATTCGGCCTGAATTAAGCTTTTCTATAGGGTCATCGATTAGCATTTCTTAAAGGAGATTTAAAAAAATGAAAAAAATTTTCTTTTGCCATTTTCACCCGCCCTAATACATATACTTCATACATATACTTCATACATATATTTCATTCTACACATTATCTTTCAGTGTTTAGATTATAATTTTTTTATATTTTTCTTATTTTGATAAACCAATCAGCCGTGCATACATTTGTGAGTTCATTTATATATTAATTCACATATACGTTTTTTTTCATTCATCTATTGATTGGAAACCTTTAAAATGCACTTGGCTCTTCATTCTAACTGTCCATCATCAGCAGTCATTCAAACAAACTATTCATTCCACTGTCAATATTTTGTTGTTGTAATTGTTGTAGTTTTAATTTATTACTTTTTGTAAGCGTTTTGAATTTCAATATTTTTTTTACAATTTTAGTTTTGTGGTGATTCTTTCTTGTTTTTTTTTCGTCTTTTGTTTGTGTTTACCGGGTCCGATTTAAAATATTTTAATCTCCTCTAAGCACCTGATTTTTTTTTGTGTTTAACAATTTTAATTCTTTATAATTATTTTTTCTGTTTGTTAGTAAATAGTTTTTGGCCTTTTTTGAAAGAAAAAAATTTATTGTATATTTTTACTTTAAAAGTAGTGTGAATCCAACACCACCAATATAATTTGGAATATTTAAGTGCCAACATTTCTTTATGAAGCAACACATTTTTTCTACTTTTAAGTAATTTTTTTATTGTTAGTTTTCTTTCTACCTTTTGCATCGGTATTTCCTGGTTTTTATGACCGACCGTTGCATTATTGTTATTATTATTTCGTTTTTTGTTTATTTCTTGTTATGTGTGCTCGTTTTTATGTGATTTCTTACTAAATTATTTGCTTTTAGCCATATTTTCATATTGAAATTGTATTCAAAGCCATAATTATGTTGGTTTCATTTATGTGTATTGATTGCATTTTATTTTCTTTTTCTTTATATCGAATTCTTTATTTCTTTATTTTTCATTTTTCAAAAAATTTACGTTGGAACTTTAATATTTTTATTGTTTTTATATTGAAACAAAAGGGATTTGTTGTAGCGATCATTTATTTTAAAATCTTTATAATAACCCATCATACAGATATGGTGAATTATAAAATAGGTAACAGATTTAAATATGGAAAGACTTAAGTATGGAAAGTCATAGTTAAGTTATATATTCGGTTTTAGATATGAATGTTAAAAATAATATTAATACAGTATTAAAACAGATTTTTTAATTATTAATGTGATTATTTTTTGAATCCAAAGTTATTTGTTAGATAAATCGGATATCAGGTCATTAGTTTGATCTTTTGAATATGGAATGGAAAGAACAAGTTAATTATTTCGAACACACAAACGTAATGTTATAAAATGCCGTTTATGGAGGCCGATGCTTCTCCTCATCACTAGAGTGGTCGGAAAAAAATAAAATTTTGATTTCTTTAAGTCTCATACACCAAATCGATGGGTATTTATAAAAGACTATCCTAAAAAATGTTCAGGTCAATCAGCTAAGATCAAGGCGTGTCGTGTCGCACGCACAGCGAAGTTTGAGCAAATGCTCCTTTTCTGAGTTTAATGTCTCATAACTTAATGAATATAAGCCCAATTCACAATCTTGTGGAAATGTTTTTGCATCGTAACATTTGCAAAATGGTATTATATATTTCTACTCACCACTAACAATTGTTAAGTGGTGAGTATCAATATTCAATACCATTTTGCAAATGCTACGATGAGTAATTCTATTTAGCCGGGTGTGACCACTTTACACATATTTTTTGTTATAAATAAATAATATAAAATTTTTACTTAAAAAAGTTTGCGACTCGCAAGGCCATTAAGCTTAAAGTCGTTGAATAACGGGTAGACACTGAAAGAACACGATTCCTGTTCAGAATGGTCGTCAGAAAGCGGCGACGGGTGTGCCCTTACAATTTTTAGTTTTAAAGAATTATGACTTTCAGCATAAATTCTGTAAAATGTTTACTATAACGTGCAAAATAATTTTGTTATTGCTGTCTGTTCAAAGTGTTTTTAGCTGTATTACGTATTTACTGTTTAACAAAACAATCAGTTTTCTTAAAGAAAAACTATTTTTAAAATGTGACTGGTGTGACCGATGGGTGTGACCGACGGGTGTGACCGACGGGAGTGACCTAATACGAAAATTTAAAAAAGTTCGACGAAATAAAACTTTTTATTGATTTCATTAATATAAATAATATAAAAATAAATCATAAGAAAAGAATAACGCATTAAATTATTTGCTGTCCGTTCTATTATCGACAGCAGAATGCTCTATCTGAGTATTTTTTTAAATTCAATAAAAAGCGAAAAAAATATATTCTTTTCAGAGATAAGGGTTTTTATTAATAATGAGAAAGGGAAATAAATATTAAACATACAAAGAGGGATAGCAAAATGTTTACTGGATGATCAGTTAAAAGTGCCTCCAATTGCTTAAAAAATATTAAATAATAGCCCAATTCACAATCCTGTGCAAATGGTCTTGCATCGTAGCATTTGCAAAATGGTATAGTATATTTATACTCACCACTAATAGTTGTTAAGTGGTGAGTATCAATATGCAATACCATTTTGCAAATGCTATGATGCATGACCATTTCCACAAGATTGTGAATTGGGCTAATGTATTCTTCTATTTTTCTATAATTGTCATGCTCTAAAAACATCAATTGAGAGATTTTTATTCAAAATAAGAAAATTATTTTTTCCTTGTATAGGGCCGTTTTACGTGGAATCACTCCGATGCAATACCATTTGCACAAGATTGTGAATTGGGTTATAGTATTTACACTCAAAATAAAATAGTGGGTAAATTAAATATTTAAATGTAAATTATTATTGAAATTTTTGTGAAATAGCAACTTTCATTGGTTAAAATAAATTTTTAAAGTTTTAAGACATTCCGTGTCTATGGTTACTTTGTGCTGTCGTAATTTAACAAGATGATTTAGCTAAGATGGTGAAGGCGTGCGATACATTAACATGAGAACCTAACTTCAAGACCAAAATATTGCATTTTAGTAAATTGTGAAATATAAATTTGTTAGAAACGGCGTTTGAAAATTAAAAATTAAAAATACTAGTTTAATTTAAAAAAATTTTTGTGGTTAAACTTACAAATTTTTATGATTAAAATTACCAATTTATAACAACAATAACGAAAATATTTTACAAAAATTACTGTATTTAAATTAGGGATGTAACGATACGCCGTTTTGCCGATCCGATACGAATACCGATATTTAAAAATAAATATCGCCGATACCGATTCCGATACCGATACGAATATTGAAATTGAGTTCAAGTTTAGATCAACAAAACTCAAGTGCAATTTTTTTATTATACAAAATTACATTGTAAGAGAGAATATTTAAAATTGATTTTAACCCAGTATAAAAAATTGGAAGTAATTTTTAAGGAGCTACATTTTCTTTGCTTCAAAAAAATCTATATTAAAAATATGCAGATAATTAGTAGAAAAGCAAGAAAAAATTTTTAATTCCTTTGTAATTTTAAAAAATACTCGCCATGCTTTTTAAAAAATCGATTTTTTAAAGAACATTTATCAACTAATATTCTTCTAAATAACTTAATAGCTTAATTATTAAAAGTCTTCTAAAACTTTATATTTATTCACTTAAATTTACATGAAAATAAAGTTTTGAGTTTAAATTCGCATAAAAAAAATTGTGAAAATATGTAATTTTTTATCCCTTTTCCTTGAGGAAAAACCATTATAGAACACCGAAAAAGAAATTTGTCCTAGCATCGCTTCCAATTCGGTGATTTGTAATCGAAAAACAGAACTTCTTGCAATGGCAGGGATATGTAAAACTAATTAGAAATTATCCAAATTTGCAATATGTACTTCCGGATCGCGAATTCTACATTTTTATGACTTCTTTGGATTGTCTTTTAACGTTTGAAAATGAAAATCGACATTTTCAAAAAGTCCGACCCCTACGATTTTTTGTTAAAATTTTCAATAATGCTATTCTATATTACGCAGCTTCTAGGAAAATTTTAAAATGTGATCTCAACTTTTTCGATTTTTTTCGAATTTTGTCAATTTTATTTTTGTTATTAATTTGTCTATAAGACTACTTAAAATGATAAAGAATTCCACAAAATATATTTTTAGAAGTAACTTAAGGGTTACTAAACACGGATATTATATTAATAATTTTTAAGAAAATAGTTTTGCAGATATTTGCAATAAAAAACTGTAAGTTTCTGGTTTTTAAGTTATTGACAGAAATCTCGAAAAAGCATCTCGAAAAAACTCGAAAAAGCATATTGACAGAAATCTCGATAATGCATCTAAAGCATAAAACTTATATAGAGCTGTAAAGACTTCCTTCTTGTTGTTGGTTTGAAAAGCGAAAAAATTAAATTTTTGGACGCAACAAAAAAAATGCGCAGTAGTACCACTATACTTTCTTGATGCGCTATAGTCTCCTAACTGCAACAACAGTCGAAATTTTAAATTCTATAAATAAATAATTTTTTTTTTAATTTTGGATTTTAGAACAGACTGCTGTTCCACTGATTCATAATGAATCATAACTTTGAAGGGGAGTGTGAAATGTTGTTACAAAAATTAACACAAAATCTTGGAATAAAGTTATCTTTATTATTTTTTTTATATATTATTTTTTATATAATATAATTATAAATAATAAATATATAATAAAATAATAAAGTTATCTTTAAAAAATAATAAAATAATACTTTGAATAAAACTACCTTTAAGCCTCAATAGTTTTATAATTATTCAGCAGACCGCAATGATGAAAAATATATTTTTTTATGCCAAGTTTAAAATTTTTTAATTTTTATCCAAAGTTATTTAATTAGTTTGGCTTAGGTTCGTTTGCAATTTAATCTATCGATCAAATTATTATTTAATATTTTATTTAATAAATAAATTCTTAAGCATGTAAATATTAAACATTCAATAAAAAATTTTGGATGTACGGAAGGTTGAACTGACAGCTGTTTCGAGATTAACACAGTCTTCTCATCAGAGCCCTTTAGCTACACTACCAGCGACGACAGCAACAACATCCAAGCGAAAATCTTACTAATGTTAGTACCTATTATTAATGAACTTTTTCTAAATGTTCGAAACTTCGCTAACTGTCTTTTCTTTTTAGCATGTTCAACTATTTTAAAGCTTTTTTTGATTTCGGTCTTACCAGCGTGAAATATCATCGATATTTTCAATGCTAGTTTGGCTTAAGTTCGTTTTCAATTTAATCTTTCTTGGATAAAAAAAAAACTTGGATAAAGACTAGATAAAAATTGGAAAATGGCAAGAGCTTACCATTTTTATTACCTAATCATAAATCCACATATACTTTAAATAAGATAATTGTTATTTCATGAAAATCGATGGATAAATATTGATTTTATAAAATTGCAAATATTTACACTGTACAACAAAATCAATTTTTCTTAAATAACAAGATTCTAACGGCTGATTCTGGAACAGGCCACAAAAAAAAATATAAATACGTATATCGGCGTCTTGAAAGTTTACATCTGAGACTCAATTTAGGGGGAGTTAAATGTTCGCCCCTTTTACACATAGTTGTATTGACTTGGCATAGGATATCTTGTAGGCCTTTCGTTTATGGGACCAGCATTTGCTTAAAAACATCATGGTTAGCATTTTTGTAAAACATTTTAACCCTTTACGTCTCCGCTGTTTCAGTCTTTTTGGCCCCTAAATAATTAGGGAGCAGAAAACTCCCTTCAGCGGCATTATAGCGGGCTGAATTGTTCAACAAAAATGTTCCCCTTGGTGTCTTACAAAAATATGTTGAACACATCTTATATACTGAAAGTAAAGTCATTCATTCAGGCAATGAAACGGTTTCATTAAATGTTCTTCATTATATTAATGAAACTTGTCATTAATACAATGAACAATTACATTGCATACATGAAATCCTTCAATATCTACTTTTTATAAGTTTTTCATAGTTCATTGTATTAATGAAAATCATTACATTGTTTAAATGAATTTCCTATTTAGCGAATTTATGGAAAATATAAGTGTCATAAAATTTTTGTCAACTCAATTCAAACATAAGTATGTAAATCAACATTTATTTATATAAAAAATGTTACCTATTTCTTATTATTAAAATCTTTTTGAGTTTCAAATCAATGTGGTATCATAAATGCAATGAAAATATTTTTTTATACAATAGCCCTATTCACAATCTTGTGAAAATAATCTTGCATCGTAGCATTTGCAAAATGGTATGGTATATTTATACTCACCACTAGCAATTGTTAAGTGGTGAGTATCAATATGCAATACCACTTTGTAAATGCTACGATGCAAGACAATTTGCACAAGATTGTGAATTGGGCTAATGTAATATTATTCATTGTATAAAACACGTTGTTAGATATGCGCTTCCTTTTTCTGACCATACCTCTTTTATGCATTTAAGATAATGAGAAACAAGAGGGGCTCTCGGCTGAAGTGGTTAGCGCGTTTACTACAATTCCTGAGGTGTAGAGTTCGAGACTACTTTTAGGCAAGTAATCAACATTAACTGGTTACTGAGTACTAATGCACATCACAGCACAATAATTGTGTGAATGTGTACTTCTTTTTTGTAAAAAGAAAAAATAATGAAACACCTACATTTAATTCATGAATCTGTTTCTTTGAACTAATGAAATAGTTTTATTCCATTTATGACATGGCTGGCCAAATGAAGGTGATAAATAAAATGAAACATTCGTCATGAATCTAATGAAGGGCTTCATTAGCTGACTTTCAATGACAAATTTCATTAATAGAATGAAGAAATTCATTGTCCGAATGAAGGGTTTCCTTTCAGTGTACCTTAAACGTATGTAAGCCCTACAAGATATTTATATATATATATATATATATATATATATATATATATATATATATATATATATATATATATATATATATATATATATATATATATATATATATATATATATATATATATATATATATATATATATATATATATATATATATATATATATATATATATATATATATATATATATATATATATATATATATATATATATATATATATATGCCGAATCAGTATATACTCGCAATTTTTGCAAAAATTATGTGATAAGCTTATTTTATGTATATTTATGATCAGTTAATAAAAATTTGAAGTTTTAGCCATTTTGGATTTATTATAAATTTAAAAAAAATAAAAATTTTTACAATTTTGCATAAAAATATATCTTTCATCATTGCGGTCTCAATCCAGTGAGTATATAAAAAAATAAAGTTATGATGAAATCGGTGTAGCAGTCTATTGAAAAATCCCAAATTGTAGAAAAAAAAACATATTAAAAAAAATTTAGTGGTGATTGACCAAAGGTCATGACAAAAGGTTTATTTTGTTGCATAGTGCTATTACACCTTTCTCTCAGTGTAAATTTATGAAGTCGTATATCATAATATATGGGTGACTACCTGTTGAATGTATTATTTAATTATTATTTTCTTACAAAAGATTATATCTCTTTCTATAATTTTACATGAAATGAAATTGTATTAAAATTTAATCAATGGAAATATCAGCGTATTTGTTACTATTTTTGTTGGCAGTATAAATTATTAAAAAAAAATCAAATTCAATAACACACAATACCAAAAAAGTTATACAACTATTTTTTATAACTTTTCTATTCAATAAATTCAGCTGCCTGGCGGGAACAGTTGCTTCCAAGCGATAGAGAAGAAAGAAAGAAAAAACAGTATAAACAAAAAGATTGTCATGGAAATTAGAAAGTGTTTAATGATGTCTATATTTTGTGTTGATACTCGTACTAACAACAGATTGTTTTAGGGAAATGTTAACGAATTTTGTTTGATCTTCAGCTATATGATAGAGGAGGAACTGTTGCAATTGCTGTTATTATTGTACCAGTATGTCTACAAACCGGAAAATCTCAAACGCCTCTATTGGTGTAAATATTTTGAAAAACTTTTGACAACGAAAGTGGAAAAACCTGATGTTGTTAAAAGTGTTGTGGTGTTTCTTAATGTCGACGACAGATAATAATAAAGCCAACAAGTTGCAACATTGTTAACAACAAAGATGATGAAGATGATGATCAAACAAGCATTGAACTTTTCGTTTTTTCAAGTTTAGACATTAATACATTTTGTGGAAGAGTTTTTTTTACTTTCCTTTTTGACAGAAAATTTGCTAATGAAACACTTTGGGAAAAATCTCCTGCCGGCTTGAAAATTTATTTGCTAAAATAAATGGAACTTTTTTATTAGTTCAATACATGTGGTAGCAACTTAAGGTAAAACATATAAAATAATAAAAATGTTCAAATATTAATATATCTTCTTTAAATCTTTAAATCTGTAAAAAGTTGTTGTCTACGAAGTTTTCAAGCTTTTCAGCTTTTGCTTTACCAACTTTTATCTAAATCGCATATTTAACAAAATTAACAGCAAAATATCGAAAAAGCCCATAGCTACTAAAATAATAAAAAAAGCCCATAAATTTGCCCATTTCGAAAAAAAAATTTCATTCCCTAGAACTTAGAGTTGTTCCTTTAGCTATTTGGGCCACTGAACGGGAATCTGCACTACAAGTTTTTTTATTATCAGCTTTCCCTATTAACTATCAGGTTTTCCTATTAAGTAAAGAAGAAAAATAAAATTCGACAATAAAATTATCTTTAAGGCAAGCGAACTTTTTATTAAGTCTGCCTATTAGTTTCGGATAAGTTTTAACCTAAAAATTTTAAAAGTTCTTTCATTAAATTGTGAATAAAATCAAAAGTTGTGCACCAATTTCAACGAAAAATTATACAATGCCTTTGGAATAGACTAAGAAGCTACATGATATAAGACAAAAAAAAAATGGGAATGTTAGTGTATTTTTATTTTTTTATGCATTTTTAAACACAAAAATTTTTTAATTTTTTATGAAACTTTTAATTTTTAAGCTCAAACTTTTACAATATCTTTAAAACTTACGGACAGATTTGCAAAAGGTATTTAATTGGCTTAAAGATAATTTTGTTGTCGACTTCAGGTTTTTCTTTCTTACTGAATTCAAATTAACTAATTTGTATTCAAGTTAACTAATACCAAATTTAAAGATTCATTCTTTCATAGCTTTCTAGATAGCACATTATTATTAATTTCTTTGTACGGGAAGTACCCTTTTCACCAGTCCTATATTGCCAATTTTTGGACACACTTCGCTTTTAGATCTAAGCATAACACACTACATATGAATACTATGACTGCTATCCAGGCGCACAGTAGTGCACACAGTGTGTATTATTACACGAAATCATTTGACCTGTTTTTACCCCCCTCATAACTTTGCCCCATTTCATCATAATCTAATGAAACTTGCAACATAAAGTCTCCCTATAGAGCAACCTTAAACGCGAAGCTTACCATACAAATTTTCAAAGTTTATTATGCTTAGTTTTGAAAATCATTTACATATCTTTAAATTCTCAAATAGTTTTGGAAAATCTGTACATAAGATAAAGGGTTTGTAAATGTTTGAAATTGTGTTTGAGGTCTACTGACGATTTGGTAAAGCAACAATGAAATGTATATAGACAATGCTTAAACACCAGGAAATACCCAGTAAAAAAAGACTCTCGAAAGAAGTCATGAAAATATAGAGTTTGCGATCCGTAAGTAGTGCAAATTTGGAACATTTCTAATGATTTTTACATAGGGTTGTCATTGCAAGAAGTTCTCTTTTTCGATTCCTAATCACCGAATTGGAAGCGAAGCTAAGAAATATTTCCTTTCTGGCGTTCTGTATTGATATTTTTCTCTAGGAAAAAGAGTACAAAGTTACACATTTTCGCAACTTGCTTCTTTTTATACGAATTTAAATGCAAAACGGCGTTTTATGTAAATTTCAGTAAATAACTGTTAATTTTTAGACGAAAATTAGTTCATAAATTTCTTTAAATAAATTGAATTTTTAAAAAGCATTGTGGGTATTTCATAAAACTATAAAGGAATTAAAAATTTTTGTGTGACTAAAATAAATTTTGACTTGCTTTTCTACTAATTATCTGCATTTTTGAATATCGATTCTTTGAAAGCAATGAAAATGTAGTTCCTCAAAAAGGACTTCCAAGTTTTTTTTACTGGGTAGTTATGACTATTTTCATTTAAAATAAAATTATGACAAAATGTCAAATAATAAATTTCTTAAAGGCTTCCTGATAAATATAAATCGTCATTTTTCTAAAATTATATAAAATACATCCCACAAATGTGCGGCGTGGTTTCGTAATTATTCAATCTGAAAGATCTGGCTAGTCATTTAGAAACATAAAATATTCGGTGAATAAATGAAAAAAGCCATATGAGCAATGAAATTTCCAGATATACGGCCATGTTCTGTATTTCATGTGAAATTAAAATGTGCGGAATTATCAAAGCATTGTTGTTGTAAGTTAATATTTATAACAACAATGCTTTGATAATTCCACACATTTTAAATCCACATGAAATACAGAACATAGCCGATAGACTCTACATATAAAATATTTTATTAACTGATTTCTATTAACGTATCTACTAGTTTTATTAAATCTTGTTTTTATACTGATATTTTTAAGAATATATGAACATTAAAAATTTATTTTTTGGAGCTATTCTTACTTAACAGATATGACTGATCATCATTAACAGATTCTTACTTATCGAACTGTTACGAACAATACACATTGCCAATCGGTTCAGCGGTTTTATAGATTAGCTTGAACGAACACAGTGACACGAGCTTTTTATATATTGAGATGAAATTTATATTATACTTTAATTATAAACATGCATCTATAACTTTACTTAAAACATTTATTTATAAATTGTTATTTAGCACGTACTCCAAGAAATCATTCGTTCGTTAAAAAATCTTTAATTCAAAAATCACAAACTCAATTCGGTTTTGTATAAAATTGAAAAAACAATAAGCAAAAAAATCAAAAAAAAGATCATCTTGTATTTTAATATAATATAGATAAATAAATAAATATTACTTTCAAATAATATCTAAACAGTTCATATAATGGATAGATGTTTTTCAAAAGTAAAGATAAGAAAAGTAAAAATCTTCAAGACAAGACAATATAAAACTTTCACACATTTTTCACACCTCTTTTATTGATACCGAACGAAATGTGTGAGTATTTATGTAAATGATAATGCAATTTTGAATTTATATTTTTCCATTTTGTACTTGTTTGAAGTTTATGGCCCCATACAAAAATAGACGAAAAAAAAGTGAACAAAACCTATTAAATTATTTTTAAATACAAGCCAAGCGTTATATAAAATTAAATGGGAAGATGAATGCTTTTGTAGAAAAACAAAAATTAACTACACGAGCCAATTTTATTTAAACAAAAAAATATATAAAAATTAACTCTTAAAGATACCGCTAACATTAGATACAAAATTAAAGATATATGGGTAATTCCATGTCAAAGCAACTAAGAGTTAGGCACGACCCCTTTTTAATTTTGATGAAATTTGGTCAGATGTTATCATTCATCCAGTACGAATTTATGTTAAAGGGAAAAAATTTAAAATATTTATTTCAACAGTTATGACATATTCAAAATGTCATTATTTCGCTAAATTTATAGAATGTGTTGAGCTTAGTTTTTAAATATATGTAACTATTTTATATACAAGGATGTTTTGAATGCCATTTTAAAGAGGATATTTGGGGCAACAAAAATACATAGAACAAAAATTTGTTTTAGAAAAATTACTTATCTACAAAGTTTTGAAAATTTCAAAACCGACTAAATTAAAAACCTATATTTTTGTTTTCGTCTGAATTTTTTTATAAAATACCTCTAAATATCCTTAATAAATCGTGAAAATTTGGAGGAGGTATTTTTTTCTTTTTTGAGATATGATTTTTTTCTTTCGCAACCTGCAGCAATATAGTATCAAAAATAATTTATATCTGTAATTTTGAGCAATATGCATTAAATTAAATTTAATTTAAAGTTTTTTAAGGGGAAAAGTATTAACATTGACGAATTTGTGCACTTGTTTTATGTTGGATATTTTGTGTTGGAAATTTTGTGTTAAAAATGTAAATTTTTTGACATATCTCAAATAAGAAAAAAACTCCTTAAAAATTTCGGGGTTTTTAAGGAAGGTTAGAGATATTATATAAAATATTCAAAATATTCAAAATATCCAAATATTCTGCTTAATATGACAATAAAACCAATCTTGTGTATAAAACAGTTTTCGAGATATTTAAAAACTAAACTCAACACTTTCAGTAAATTTGGCGCAATAATGATATTTTGGATATTTCATAACTTCTGAAATAAACATTTTTCATTTTTTCCTTTGGCATAAGCTCGTTATAGGCTTCAAGAAAACATCTGAACAAATTTCATTAAAATCGAAAGAGGTCGTGTCTAATTAATAGTTGATTTGACATGGAGTTACCCATATGGCAGAAAAAAAAATACAGTAACCAATAACAACAATACATCCGAACTAAGCATCTTCATCATGCAGAAGACTGTAGATAAAAATGCAACATTTTACAGCTGGTGAACAGCTGAATTAGTTTTCTTACTTAAAATGTTATTTTTAAACAAATTTAAATATTTACGAGTATGTGATAGCTGAACTGATTTTTATAAAATGCTCAGGCAAAAAAATTTCAAAAGCAATATTAAATACATAAAATGGATTTAGTTAGAGTTTGTCAAGTAAGTCTTTGCACAAAAAATGAATATGTTGAAGTTTTCGATTTGATGAAAAATTAGAATGACAAGATAACCAAAAAATCTTTAATTCAAATGAATACATTCATTCACCTGATCGTCGTCTAACATCGAAATCCGATAGAGCTGTAACGCCGATCCAAATGAATTCAAAATCGGTTCAAATAAACTGATTTATTGGAAGAAATTCTACGCCAAGCCTAAATTATTAACTTCTGCTAGACTGAAAGGAAAATTTTCGTGCCAGCTATGAATTTCTTCATCTTCGTCATTAATAACGAGCTAATGTAAGACTTCATTGTATTAATGAAGAATGTTTCATAAAGTTTCATAAAAAACAACGCTTCATTGATTTCGTGAAATGAAATAATTTCACAATACATATGAAATTGAGTCATTCATTGCACCTTTTGTAAATGTTGTTGAGTAAGCACATTAACTGAAACTGTATACCAACATTTTATTAATAATAACCGCTCATAGTATCGAACTCGGACTCTTCATTTCCATTATCAGATTTGTACACAGAAAAAAATTGACAAGAATTATATTCAATAAAACCATGTTATTAAAAAAAAATATGAATTTCAATAACATTTATCTTTAACATAATAAAATATTTCGTTGTATTTCTTTTCCATGCCGGTTATTTCTTTTTATACATAAGTACTTAAAACAAGTTGTATCCCATAAAAAAATAAATGGGATATGGCTCAGCTATAGAGAGTATGCTTTACGTCCGGAAAGCCCGGGTTCGTATTCCAGCCATGTCAAAATTTTTTTAATTTATATATATATTTTTATTTTGAAGTAATTTTGTTAACAATATAGGGGAATTCTTTATCACAGGAAATTTGAAAAAAAAATTATTGAATACCGGGATTTTTGTTATCAAAAACGAAACTTATTTTTTTCTGTGTAGACAATGCCTTAACTACTTGAGCCAACAGCACTATAAGAACGTACATTCAACGCTTTTAAAGTTTTTATATGAAAAGTTTTTGATGTGTAAATATCTATACGCTAGGGGGTAAAAATCTTTTTCACAATACAATCACAAATTTTGAGTAAGATTAATCTTAGTTGAGTAAGATTGTAATAACGCGGTGTGAGCTGTGTATGAGTGTATTAGTGTAATCATACGGACAACAAGAAGTACAGAGAAACTTAACAGCTGCATAGAAATACACTAACACTGGCAAAGGGAGTCTCAAGGTCAAACTCCTGCAGTAAGGTCGTACGTTTGTTGGTTGGTGCTGTGTTGCCGTGTTTTTGAATTGAGTGAGTATTTCGGCGTTGCCGTTTTTGATTTTTGCCGGGAACTTCTGTGATTTATGTGTCCAGTTTTTCGGGATTCAAACTCGGTTCGTCTCGGTTTTTGAACCCGGGTTTTTTGAAAAAAAACCGGTTTTTCGGTTTTACCGAATTTGTTGCTGAACTTGGTGCGGTATTTGGCTGACGGTTTATTGACTGCGTTTGTCTTTGACTGTTGGTTATTTTGCTGTTTAACTGCGGTAATTCCAACTATTTTGTACGGGTATATTATTTTTTGCTGGTGGATAAATAATACTATTATTTATGTCTGCGGGGAAGCGGAAGGGCGATATACCTGGTAAGTGTCTGATGCGAAGCTTACCGGTTTGAGCGATTTGTCGGGTGTGGATGAAACCCGGTTCGCCGAAGTTGAAACGGGTGAATGATGAGAAGAGTGTTTCGGTAGAAGGTGAAATGTTTCATTACACATCTCCCCTGTGATCGGACTCACATTCTTTTTTCGATGAAAACTCTTTCACTGTATATAAGAAACATGTTCATTGTATGTATGAAATATTTTCTAATACTTGAAAAAAAATCGATTAAATTAGATTTTTTGTAACAAAATTTATTTTGCGAATTTCACCCGCACACGAAGGGTTTCGTACGAATGCCATATACATATCGTCAACTTATTATTGATTTGACGCATATGCCACAAACTCGGAACGGAGAAAAACGACAAAGAAGATTTACATAAAGTTTTCTCAAAATATACCCGATAGAATTTTTTTGTATTTTCACCACTGCCTCCCGCATATGTTTTGAAAAATATATGTAAATTTTTGTGAACTCTCATGAATGTAGTTAAAAGTTACTATTCTCCTATTGAAAGTGAAAAATCTAGTTTTGTGCCTCATACACAATTGTTTTCTCAAAAGTAGCTTTCTGTGCTGCATGTGTATACTTAAGGCTCCGTTAGCCGACCTCAACGGGATGTAGATGGAATGTAACAGCAACGTTAGACGTAAAGACGATTATAGAAAATGAAAACGTATCAAATACTTTTGACATAAACCAAATAAAAATTATAAAATCAACAAAAAAGCACACATTCATAATATTTTAATTCTAACGTTAGAATTAAGCAGCAAAAACGTTTAAAAGACATTGGAATTTCCACATGTTCTTAGCAGTTTCTTGTGAATTGTCGCCATTTTAGCGATCTCGTTGATTTTTCGAGATTTTGTTAATCTTTACAGCTTTAGTGATTTTATCAATATAATAAGCAATTTTTGATGAAATTGCGAGTTTTTGCGTTATCTTCAAGTTTTTTTTTGTAATCTAATAAATTTTAGGGCTTATTTCCGATTTTTAACTTTTCGCAAATTTTAGCAATGTTTGCGATAAAAGCTACTTTTTGAAGGTATTTGGCTTCTTAACAGTTTTCGCTATTTTTAAACAATATTAGACTTTGCTATTATGCCGCTGTTAGCAAGTTTTTGCGAATTTTCGCCATTTTTGCGACTTTTACCGAATTCTTAGCATTCCGTACAGTTTTACCGATTTCTAATCATTATTACCGGTTTTGTAATATTTTGAAATTTTCCGCGAATTTTTTTTGATTTTTTTTTTTTTGTTTTAGCGATTTTTTTTCGTTTTGGTGCTTTTTTCGTTCCGGAGCACATTTTTTATATTTTCGGGTTTTTCGTTCTGGCTATTTTTTGCCGTTGCGTTTTTTTTACTTTTGGCAATTTTTTCGTTTTGGTGCTTTTTTCGTGTTAGCGATTTTTTTTCGTTTTAAGTATTAGTTTTTAACTTTGTTTTTAATTTTTGGAGTTTTCTTTTTTTTGCGTCGATTTTTTCTTTTTGGCAGTTTATTTCTTTTTTTTGCGATTCTTTCGTTGTGGTGCATTTTTCGTTTCAACGCTTTTTTCATGTGGGCAATTTTTTTCATTTGCCTATTTTTTTCAATTTTGGACTTTTTTTTAGTTTTGGCTTTTTTTCGTTTTATAGATTTTTTTCTTTTTGGTGACTTACTTTTCGGCTTGTTTGTGGGATTACTTGATGGGATACCCTTTAATTATTTGTTTACTCTTTAATTACTAATTTTGTTTGTTTCTAGTGTCTAATTATTACAGTTCATTACGGCCTAATTTCAAAAATTAGATTGCCTAATAGAATACCATTTAATTTTTAGTTTGTCTTTTAGCATTTATTAGTGTTACCTTTAAAATGCTGCACTAGCTATGAAAATTTCAGTTTGCCTCCTACGGTTTCCAAGATACAGCTAATTGTAAAAATTACATTAACTAATAGAATAACCTTTAATTTTTATTTTGTTTAAATTTCAATATTTATTGGTATAGTCTGTATAATAAATAATACACTTACTTTAAAAATGTCAAGTGTTCGTATTTTACATTAATATTTCAGCATGGTTCGCTACACGCTTTAGAACACCTTTTTATATTTAACTTTCATTTTTAGTATTTGTTGTTGTAGCGGCATGGCTAGACATATTCATTTGAAAGTACTTCTTACGGCTCTCGAGAAAGAAGTCTGTGACAGACAGACAGGCGGACGGACGGAGTAGCGAAAACAATTGCGTTCCTTTTCACCTTTGGTGTACGGAACCCTATAAATTAACATATATAGACAAAATTCAAAGGCGGCAAAATAAATACGATTACAGACACCCCGTATGTTAAAAACTCGCATATTCACAAATACCTAGATATCCCGATGATAAAGACGGTTTGTGCAAAACATATAATAACATACTGAGCTCGTACTTTAGAAACTATATTTCACCGCTTACGATTTAGAAATTTTTTGTCTCAGTCCTGTTTTCACCAGTCATAGAACGGGCACGTTCACGACAAATTTCCGGCATGGGTATTAAAATTAAAGCGGACCGTATTTTAATGAAGCAAGCAAAAACTGGAATTAAGAGTAAAATTTTTAGCAAATATTTATTTGACAAACTGTGCATACATAAAGCCTGAAAATTTTTAAATAAAGTTTCACTTTAAAATTTAAAAATAATTTAACAAAAATGATTTCTGAAGAAAAATCATTGACTAAAAAATATACAAACAATATATCGAGGCCTTATATTCAAATAATCCTATCTACAAACACACAATTTTTTTAAGGGGATAAAAACTAATTTCGTTTTCTTATAACTAAAGTTTTGGAAAATCAATATTTTTTAATATAGACAGATTATATTATAAGGGTTTTTTATTATTAGAAGATTGATTGCACAAAATTTTAATAAAGCGAGAACGAATTAATTTTTTGTCCTCTTAAGAAACTTGTTTTGAATAGAACTACTTGAATATGAGCCCACGATATTATTGTATGGGTCCTTTTGTGGCTTTCTTAAAATAGGGACAAATAACTGACCTTCACCGGCGATATAGCGGGTCAAAATATTTTACAAAAGTATTTGCCCTAAAATTTTATTATAGGATATCAAAGACAGCTAAGCTCCAGACTAAATTTGAACGCCAGAAATCATTCAAGGCATACAATGTAGAGATGAGCGATATTTCACTACCTGTGATTTTATCACTGTTACTGAAAAATCACGATTCACAGTTGTGACAAAATTTGTCAAGTAACTGCTACTTGCAAAGTTGTTCTTTTCTATTTGTTACGGGCCGAAACCTTCCAGAAAAATATTTGCCATAAGATTCTATTATAGGGTTTCAAAGAGACCAAAGTTCCAAACTCAACTTGAAGGCCGGAAATATTTCAAAACTTAAAATGTGTTTAAGGGTTAATTTCGTACTTATTCACGTGCTTAGCACTTCTATGTGAATCACCACGACAAACAATTTTGTAAAACATTTATTGCAGCGGGAATAAATGTTCTTCAAAAATCGCCGCTGAGGGGAAGTTTTTTCCCTCTCTTTTGAGAAAGACACAAAAAGACAAATACATTGAAGAGCTAGAGGGTTAAAATATTATACAAAAATGTTTCTCGTGATGTTTTACACAAGAATGTCAAACACGCAATTAAAAATCCCCCTAAAATAAACCACAAATGTAAGCTTTCAAAACGCCGATAAACATATATATTCAGCCATGTCACAGAATACCATTCCGATCGGAAGTGGTTTCTATTCCGTAAGTTGCTTCTTCAGAAAACGAAAAACAAAAATTTTCTTCGTAATCAAACCACTTTTAAATTTCAAAGTGGAATTGAAAAACACTTTTCTACTGACTTCATTTGCAGTAACTACTAAAAAACGTGTATACTTTTAGGAGCGTCAAATAAATATTTGGTCGTGTGCTTTCCATGTTAATAAAAAGCTTAATGTGAGCTTTGCATCTAAAAACAAGTGTAAACAAACGCCTCAAGGTATAAAAACTTTATCATTGTAAAAACGAAATACAAAATAAACGGAATCTAAAGCACCAAAAATGTACTTTTTCGGAATGACAACGACGGAATCAATACCAATCCGAACGGACATGGCTGATTGCTTTGATGCCCTCTGGCAAAATCAGTCGTTGGAACCGTGTAATTTTAAAATTTGATTTTATTGTACAGTGTTATTTAATCAAGCTGTAACAAACTTTTAGTTATCTCAAACATTCCATAACATATTGGTTTACACATCGCATTAATGCTTTGTGGACCGCAAATTCACCATTTAGCACTCATTCTCCCGTTCCGAAACTCATAGTTACTTCATGAATCATCATTTAAAAGGATATTTTTTCTTTTTGCAATAAAATGAACTCAAACTGTCAGTCAAACTTCAGGTTGGTTGTGTGTTTTTTACAAAATTTTAGTTTCTTTTACAAAGAACTAAAATAAAAATATGTTTAAAGTCTCTAAAATATGAACAGAAATATGTAAAACGCACGAGTTAAATTTTTTTTATGCAAATAGAAATGTGGTGTCTTAAGAATGCGTATGCCTGTTGCAAACTGATGTTGTTGCTATTGGTATATTTAGTGGTGACTCGTAATCTAAAAGTTTTTTCTTTCTCTTTTTTACATCAGATGTAAAACATCACAAGATGTATAGTGACAAACAAAAAATATATAAGAAACGAAATTTAAAGGAAGGATTCATGCAACAAATGTTTATGCTGTTTTTGTTTGTTGTGAAATAAAAAGTTAAATACAGTAGCCATATTTTGCATGTGTTCTCTGTTGCAAAGACACGGTACTGCATACAACGTGCAACACAAGAAGAACATTTGTTTTAGGAATGTACGCATGTCACCACTACCCAACAAATGCAAATGAAGATGTTGAATATCTGATGTAATTTCTCCGATTTTTTTAAAATCACATTTAATGATTTAGTTTAAAATCACATTTAAAATGTGAGAAAATCAATAAACATTTCTCTTTAAAATATGAAGAATTCAGCCATGTCACAGCATACCATTCCGATCGGAAGTGGTCTAAATTCCGTAAGTTGCTTCTTCAGAAAATGAAGCACTCTTAAGAAGTGATTGTTGTGAATATTCAAGGTACCAAGGGAAAAAATTAACGTTAATTAATTCCACAACCTGCACGCCAGAACATAACAGCGTTGCTTAATTTAACTAGACATATTTATCTTAACACAAATAAATATGTGCATACTTTTAGGAGCTTCAGATAAATATTTAGCCGGAAGATCTGAATGTTAATAAAAAGCTTAATGCAAGCTTTATGTCTGGAAAATAAAGTGGCACCTTTAGGTAAATATGAAAACTCTATCGCTGTAAAGTCGAAATACAAATTGAGAGGAATTTGAAGAATGAAAAACAAAAATATTCGGTATAGTTACAAGTACGGAATTATGACTACTCCGATCGGAATGTGCGACATGAGTGATTGTGTTTGCTGGGTATGTTTGTTTTCACATCTTCAAAGTGAATAGCGTCAGTATGTAAGTGAGTACGTGTATGAGTGGCTGGATAGATGGATGGATGGATGCCAACATGCAGGCCACTACTCACTTTAGTCTTTTCTTATTTCGTGTTTGTAAGGGTTACGTGCAAAAAAAAAACTTAAGTAGAAACATAATTATAGAGAGAAGAAATACCATCATATGCACATTTTGCAACAAATCAAGCATCTGTTTTATTTTAAGATGATTATTTTGCTTTAAAATTGAATGCTTCAACAGATAAATGTGCAGAAGCTTAAAAGAATAGGATAATTAAAGAAATATTTAAAAAATTAATTCGATTAAGTGAAGGATAATATTCGAGAGCGGCAAATAGCACTGTATAACACGAAAAAAATAACATGGTTCTAACGACTGGTTCTGGCAGAGGGCACCAAAAATATACATATACACATTTATCGGCGTTCTATAGTATGTGTTCAGCACTTTTATGCAAAACACCACGGCAAACATTTTTGTGGAACCTTATAAACCTCTAACTCTTTGTTGAACATGTCTTTTCGTCAATTTCTTCAAAAAGAACTCCTTTTTAGCGGCAATACAGCGGGCTGATATGTTCTGCAAAAGTATTTGGCATAAAATTCTATTATAAGTCAACCAAGCTTCTAGACTTAACTTCAACGCTATAAATCATTCTAAACCTTTTTTGGATTTCATAATTTCAATCAAATTTGTTTCATAGTTTTGATGAAAAACTTTCATTGCATTTATGAAACACCGATCAAATAACTAACATGTTGTTGTACTCTTTCTTATTAGACACACAAGTTTTTTTCACAAAAACATACGCTTATTTCTGTAGGTGGGACGTAAACTAACCCAAGTCACAATGTGGACATTTTACAGGAGACTTCCAAAATATTTTTAAAATAAAAAAGGCTTCTATCTCTACAGTATTAACAATTATTTTTTTATGTCGAACGTATCCTTAATAAAAGGGCGTCATATCATATTACTGGTGCTTGTTAAAAAGACCTTGGTATTCTTTACCTCCCAGATGGTTTTGGACAGTACTGTGTCCCTTGAAACATAGGACTTAGCGGAATTTACTCATCACTAGAAATGCTGATTCCAACAGTATTTTGAAAAAATTGACTTAGTGGAGTTTACTCCCAGCTATATCCTAGTAAGAAAGTGGCTTCTAATAAAGCAGGTTTCTGCTATTATGGAATAAAAGTAGCGCTGACAAACCTGCTGATATCGCTGCTGATTTTTGTATGGCGAGTTCCCGGACTGGAGTACTACATTTTTGCTCACAAAAGCGCTGAAAATCATCAACATTTTCAGCACTAGAACTGAAAATATATGAAAAAAATGGTTCGATGTGGATCGGCGTCATTGACGCCATTTTGAATTTTTCTTATTTCGTTTATTTATTTATTTTTATTAGTTTCATATTTTTACTCAATGTTTGCTATTTTAACTTCAACTAGTATCGAACTAAGAACATTCAGGTTTAACGTCCAACGTACCAATCACTCGACCAAAAACACTGTTGCAAAACGGCACCAAGAAACTCAAATAAACTTACTCTTCATTCCCACTTAAGAACCTGCTTTGGATTAGCACTATAATATCAGCTTTTTTGCATAGCTTGTGTACGAAGCTTTTGTATAAGTAAAAACCAAATACTTTTCTCGCTTCAAAACCTGCATTGTTGTGACGCTATGAAATCAGCTTTTGAACAACCTCATATTTTAAAGCGAATTATGAAGCGCTTTATTTATGTAGTGCCTCAAAAACATGAAAATTTTTTACTGGGATATTTATTCCAACAGTTGGCTACCCAAGTCAAACAATAATAATTACGAAAAAAACCGACTTCAATACAAAGATTCCATTCAACAGATTAGAAAACGGACGCAATTTTGTGTTAAGCCAAATGTTGTGTCCGTCTACAAATGGTGTAGCTGTCTGAAATTTTTCATAGCACCAAACATTTCATGTCCTTTCAATTAAAAAATGTCGGGCTACCACTTTGTACGTCCGATTTCCCCTTCTATGGGACCAAACTTCAAGCAAACCCTTTCAAAAAAAAATTGTTTTGAAAATCGGTCTATTAATAGAAGAGTTATGCGATTATCAAAACAAGAAAAAACATAACTACATGACCAACTTCGTCGTATGTGCGATAAATTTCTTCACTCGCTTACGTTATTATATCCTTGTAAGGCACCAAATTTATTTTTACTGGGTAAGACATTGCCTATGAAACACATGATGAAAATCAAGAGTCTCTGATCTGAGTCCAATAATGACAGTATCGGCCCCTTTCACAATGTATGATTAAAAGCTAACATGGACTTTAACGGAAAGTATTGTATGCCGAACTTGCCGTTAAAGTCCATGTTAACTTTTAATCGTACATTGTGAAAAGGGCCGTATATCGTTAAAATAATAAAATAATTTCATTAAAATAATGGAATAATTTCATTGAAATAATGAAATAATTTCATTAAAATAATTAAATACATAATTTACTTAAAATAATGAATTTTTTTTTATAAGTTTAGTGAAATGATTACATTCGATCAATGAAATTATTTCATATATTTGATGAAATTGTTATTAAAATAATTTTAACTAAACTTCATTAATTGAACGAAGCGTGTAGTATAATATGAGAATAATATATCACCCTTATTCAGATAAGATTATTAAAATTTAACAATATGCGTATGTTAAAAAATTAAAATATGTTGCTCTAAGACTATGGTCACCCCAAATCTAGCTTCTCTTTTATAAATAAAATATAAATCTCTGCATTAATTCTTTGCCAAGTTCTAATCAAAATCACATCAAAGTATTCTATGTCATGGATCAATAAGGGTAAATAACAGTGATCTTTGTAATGGAAATCTGGGTATATAGGCTTTGTTTAAAGAAACAAAAAGTTTTTAATAAAAAAACATACTGTATGTATAGAAAAACTTGTAGATAAGTGATCTAGAATCATAAGTATTAAACACAGAAAAAAATAACAAAGAAAACTTCTTGATTGCAGTCTTCTAGCATGCAGTTAAAAATACAAGCATTATATATCGTACAAATTTATTTATGCAAATCTTAAGAACACCTCGTAAAAGAAAAAAAAATAAAATCTAAAAATTTAGATGAACATGAGCAACAATAGTAATTGTTTGCGTAAATGCGTGCAGATTTTTTCAGTCAAATTTGTACAAGAAAATATGAAAATTTTTAATGTCTTTGCACTGAGATGCCATACCCAACCAGCAGCAGTCAGTATCAAAAAAGACTGCAGCAGTTTTTTTTAGAGTCAATGTTGTAGTAGAAATAACAATAGTTTGCCTGGCAGTGAATGAGTGAATACGTGCAACATCAGAAACAATAATGCCACAAATAACAAAACTTACATACACATGCATACGAATGTACAACTTTACCATCAAGTGCCCGAGCTCGGTTACATACCCCGATTGGCCAACTTGTCGCAGAGAACACTTTCATCAATGACTACTTAAGGAAATTTTGACATGTGTCATGCACAATATTTCTTGATTACATTTTCTTTTAAGACAATCTAGGAGAACCTACTCATCTGTAGTGCGATTCTCTAAAAAAATTTAACTATAGTTGTCATTGTTAAAAAAAAATGAACAAGCAAATTAACGATTGTGCAATTCTGTATAAGTTTTGACAATATTTGCTGTCGGTTAACTAACGACAATAATTTTTATGTTGCTACCGAATAGACAAAAGTCAGCTATGCATCCGCAGTGCGTACTTTAAGCCAACAATTAAAGTTTTTGTTTTACAACAATATACGAACATATAAAACTTTTACCTCTAAATAACAATATTTCTATTAATTAAAAATTTAATTTAACAACCATTTCGCAAAAATAAATAAATTAATGCAAAAATTTCTGTACACTGTTTGGCAATCACAAATTTTTGTATAATTTCGTTACAACGAAAAATACTTCTCTTCGTATAACAGCATACGAACTTCTTGTGGATTTTGTCGACCAGCCGGCCACCAGTTTCAATCATTTTTATATATTCCTGCTTGCTATAGTTGAGCTATGTAAATTGCGGATATTGTCATTTCAGAGGATGTTGTCATTTACATGGTCATTAATGAAAATATTATAGAAATTGTCAGTTTTACAGGGACGAGGAAAAGATGAGCAAAAGTGTAGCTCTTGTTATCATGTTTTGTTGGCCTCTTGTTGTCGATGCAGCAGCAGGGTGGTAAGCGCGAAAACTTATAAACATGCAGCCTAAGTTCGAATCCCAGCTAAATCAGTTGATACTTTAAATGAAAATTAAAC
Source organism: Panzeria rudis (assembly GCA_956483635.1). Taxonomy (NCBI): domain Eukaryota; kingdom Metazoa; phylum Arthropoda; class Insecta; order Diptera; family Tachinidae; genus Panzeria; species Panzeria rudis. The sequence goes on from OY101449.1 coordinate 112,020,327, forward strand.
AAACAGGAAAGAAAAACATTCTATTATTATTCTAAATGAGATTTGTTTGCTGGAGTTTAAGCATTGTCTATATGCACCATTTCATTTGGTGCTTTACCAAATCGTCAGTAGACTTCAAACACAATTTTGAACAGTTACAAACCCTTTTTCTTATATGCAGACTTTCAAAAACCATTTGAGAGCTAACAAATATATAAATGATTTTAAAAAATAAACATAGTAGGCTCTGGAAGTTATACAAATCCCAGCAAATAATTTTTTATTCGATATGAATCTATTTTATTTTTCTACACCTTTATACAATTAGAAATCCATCGGATAATAATAAATATATTTATAAGGCAAAATGAAAAATAAAATTCAAATTAAACCTTTAAGAAATTTATTATTTGATATATTGTCATAATTTTATTTAAATGAAATTTATTTGCTGGAGTTTAAGCATTGTCTATATGCAACATTTTATTGGTGCTTTACCAAATCGTCAGTAACAGCCGATTTGGTAAAGCACCAATGAAATGCTGCATATAGACAATGCTTAAACTCCAGCAAATACATTTCATTTAAAATAAAATTATGACAATATGTCAAATAATAAACTTCCTGAACATTCCATTATCAAATAAGCGACAATGTCGCTATGTAATCGTTGGCGACAAGATAAACGACATTGTAGACTACATAGTCACTGACGATATAAAAGGCGAAAATTTTTTTTGTTTGTTAAAGAAATATCATTACTGAGGATCAACGACATTTCTGAAGATGTTGTCATTTACATGTTCATTAATGAAAATATTATAGACAGTGTCGCTCTTGTTGTCATGTATGAACTTACGAGGCACATAGGTTGCAAAAGTATATCAAACCGCGCGATTAATCAATCGCCATATTTGAATAGGAAAGATTGGTACCAATGGAAAGGTAATTTTCTATAGATATCAAATATATAAAAATATTATAGTCTTCCGAAGAAATTTATTTTTAAAAAACCCAAAAATAAAAAGATATATCAAAAATATTTTTTAATTTTTCGGTGTATATGAAAGCTATTACTAGTTTTGTTACTCCCCTGTGGAAAACTTTTGTAACAATTGTCTTCAACGTGATTGTCCTTTCACTGGTGAAAATGGGAATTAAAATAGCGATGTAATACGTAGGTGAAATGGAAAAATGGGCTTAATTTTTGGCCATGGCCACGCCTAATCAGACGGCTAAAAAAAAATTTTTTTTGTATCCCTAAGTTTGTTATATTTTTTAATACACCTTACAAGAGCCTACTCTTCGCTCGTTCACAAAATATTAAATTAAAAAAAAAACAGTTGTTTCCGTTTTTAAATTTATAATCGCACTGTTTCCTAAAATTAATACATATTTTACTGATGCAGTAAAATATTAATTGTTTTATAAAAACACATTGTAATTGATCACTATTTAGCTTTTCTATGAAATTTTTTGGGTAAAGATTCCCTGACAATTTGCATTTAGCCACAGTGAAATGCTAATATACGAGGAATTTTTTTTTGCCCGCTAGTTCGCCGCTGAAGGGGAATTTTTTGGTTTCTTTTGAAGAAAGGAGCAAAATGAACCATACAGCGAAGAGTTAGAGGGTTAAAATATTCCATAAAAATTTTGCTTGTTGTGTTTTACCTACTACCGGGCCGTGCTTAAAAGTTGTTGGGTGGATAGAAGTTAAAAATTACAAATTTAAAATAAATCGAATGATACACTCATTTTAAAATATTCCAAAAATTTGCCACGAATCTCGTTTACTAAAAAGCGTTCACAAAATTAAGGAAATCAAACGCAATTTTTTTAACCCGTTCGATTTGGCATGGAATGCCCCATATATAATTATTTTTAACGTTACAGTTATTATTTTGAAGTTCTTTTTCAACCATCATAACGTTTCATTCCTTGTATGAAAAGTACTTCATCAATTACAAAAATGTCATTATTAAAATGAAGCTTTTTCGATCATATGTTTATAATCAAGTGCCACCAGGCGACTTATTTCTACTTAGACTAATTTTACACGATGAAATATTTCATGGTATCTGTTAATAGAGTGGACAGGGAAACAATTTGGCTTGAAAATTTCAAATGGTTTTTGTCAAACTTCTTTGCTCCATTTGCTTTTCCGTGCTTGTAACAAGCAAATAAAAAAAAGTTTCATGTAAAAAATTTCATGAAATATTTCATCGTGTAAATTTAGTATTATTTAATCCTGTAAGAGATTTAATTTAATATTTTTAATACCTAACAACAATTTACTTACTTGTTTGTAATTTTAATTTTATTTCCTATTACGAAATTTGAAGTCTTGAACTCAGGCTTTTCAATTCATCACACATGTGTATGTAAGCCAACTCCTTTACTGCTTCAGCCATTTCAAAGCAATAGTACAAAATCAATATTTATGCATGTATGACTTTCTCAGTAGCTGAGAAAATATTGAGAGGAAATAAGAAATACCTGCTTGAATAAAAAATTTCACTAGTTTTTAAGTACGATTTATTCGTACTTAAATTTTTAAGCACTATTTCTACTAAAAGTAAAAATAAATTTACTCCACTAAAGAATGAAAACATATTGTTTTGTTTTTCTTTATGTTCTAATGATTTAAAAAGACGGAAAAATATAAATTATAGAATAAAAAAATTTCATTTGCGATGTCTGGATTTGAACTCGAGGCTTATATTTATTTATTACTTTTTCATTTTCATAATAAAAAGTGTTTGGTATCATTAATGACAACACGAAATGTAAAACATATGCTTGATATAAGTTTCATACAGTTTATGTAATTTTTCATCACTTCAATGCCGTGTTCCATGCTATAAATGACATTTGTCGTTGTATTAATATAATACAGTTAACATAATAGTTTCATTCCTATTACGAACAGTTGTCCTTTCAGTGTTAGATTATGTTTAGTTCTTTCTGAATATAACGTTACGAATCTTAGCCTAATATAATCATTATGGATTTGAAAGAAAATTAGTAGGAAATAATCACATTGAAATTATTTACTTGTTATTGTATTGCTTCTTACTGGCAGGTCTTTATAAACAATCAAAGCAGGTTTGAGCAAGACTTGCTTCTCTGTTAAAAACCTGCTTACATATAATCTTTTTACTCAGATAATTTTAAATATGTAATTCCGAAAAATAAAGTTTATATTTTGTAAACTGCGTAAAAGCAGTAAAATATTACATTGTGGCTTTTTTTTTTTTTGTTCAATTAATTTGAATTTATAAAACCTCACCACTCACTACCTTTTTACACTAATTTATGCTTCCTTTTTTTGAAATTTATGCTAGTCTGCCCTACCATTTACATACTTTTTGTTTTTCTGATACACATAAATCTTTACATGACATTTAAAATTTTGTTCTGCCCAATTAATTAACATTTTAAAGTCTTTACATAAAATCGTAACAAAAAAATTTTACATTTAACACCTACACAAAAATACAGAGAACTCTTTAAATTTAATATTTCTAGTCTTGAGAAAATGTTTTGTAATATCAAGCCACTAGTAGCAGTTATTCGTTTGCGGTAAATTGTATAATAGGCAAGTAGCAGCAGTATAGAGTATAATATGTACGATTATAATGGCTGTAGCATATTGCTGTCAAGAGTAAAAGTTCCCCAAGTTTATTATACATTTTCATAAGTTTTAATTAGTGGTGTCGCTTTAAACTGGTTCTGTATTTATACGACGGCAATAAAGAAATTCTCACATATGAAAAAAAATTAAAACGAAGAAACGCTCAAATAGATAAACAAAGAGTTAAATTTTTTCTCAAGAAAACTTTGTATTTTATTTATTTATTTTTCTTCATTTTGCAAAATTACTGACCAGTATTTGTTCTTGAATGGGAGGGGGCTTATATTTATTAGGAATGTAATACAGTAGAACCTCGTTAGTCTGATTTAAGCACAATCATTGTCTGCACATACAATAGTCATATGATGCTGTTGTCATTATAATAGAGTTTTAAGCTCAATCAGTTTAAATAAAAAAATAAATTTAAAAAATCAAAACACCCGACTGCGTAAAACAACTCAAAGAAAAAAAGGAGCATAGTGACATTTAATTTGAAGATTCGATGTTTAATGCTTGCCGTTATATTCCACACACTAGACTTGTTTTTATTTTTTTCTTTTAGTTTTTTTTTTGAACTGTAATCTTTTGAAATACTGAGAATAAGAAATTTTAGTTTTGAAATGCTTTTCTGAAAAAAAAACGTCGAAAAATTAGGAGTAATTTTTATCAAAATTTAGCCATTTTTCACAGTAATTTCAAAGTCTTGTCATTTCAAAGTCTTTAACGACTACACGAGTTGAGGTAAATAAAAATTTTTTCTGTGTGTTATCAAAAATCAGAAAATAGTTTTTTGAAAAATTTGGCAATACTATTAACGGAGATATTAGCGAAATAGAGAACAAAGTTGTGGCCTAAAATCAAAATTTTAAAATATAAATCCATATGAAAATATTGAAGATATTTTAATGAGGGGGCTGTTGGCTTAGTAGTTAGCGCGTTTGATTACAAACCCTGAGGTCTCGAGTTCAAGACTACTTTCAGGCAAGCCAACAACATTATGCATTTTTCTCATGTGCATTGGTGTGTTATTGTGTTGGTTGCTGTTGGACTGTTAAAGTGATGAAGGCATAGCACTGATCTCTTTGGCAGTACCGGCAGCGATTAATACTAATATATCCTAATGCACTTCACAGCACCCTCCTTCGTCGGTATTGTAGCAGAACCGTCGGCGAAGTAAAAGAACTAATAAAATGGCTACACAGCTTAAGCAACGCAATACCTCTACTTGACACCAGAGGCTTGCAACACTGCTCTACAAAAAACGCGCAATAGCAGGCTTGTAAATGAATTAGGCTTTCTATCTCTCACCCACTTCACCACATGTTCTCTCTACTCTATCCATTTCCCAAAGAAGGTAACACATTAATTAATTAATTAACTGGTAGGCATTATTTGCCTGATTGTGTTACTTCTCTTTAAAAAAACTGTATTTTCTTTATCTATTTATAAACTTTACACCAAGTTTAAATTCATTAAAATCGGATAATTTGTAAAAGTTATGAGGCCGACAATGTTTTTCATGTCCAAGTCAATTTTGACACCCTGTAGTTCAACGTGTATTTCAACAGGGTGGTCGAAGTTTCAATATTCTTAAAGCTTAGGCCATCTTCTATGATTTTTGCACATATCATTTTGTTATCGGATCGTAATTTTCAAAGATACAGATTTATTACTCTTTTTTCCAATTGGAACCACTGTCGTCTGCGGGCTGCTACTTTCAGCCTTATGAAAATGAACACCTCCGGTTGGCTACCTTCGGCCGGCCACGTTTGAACGCTATGTCAGACGCCTCTTCATCTTTATCGTCCTTCGAAACACACCTCCTAGTAACTGGACCCGGCGCCATTACCCCCACCAAAAACAAACGTTATAATATAAAATAAAAAAATTTAACCTATCTTGATGACACCAAGTAAACGAAGATAGTAATTTAGACCTCTAGATGGAAAGAGAAGATAATTCGTCAACAAAAAACAGCTATCGCCTAGAAGATACTTAGGGCCAGGCCAAATTGGTGTTTTTAAATCGCACGTTTCTGCTTTTCTCTTTTAAATTTGCAAGTTCTAAAATTAAAAACTTTCAAATTTAGTTCAAAAAAGCAGAAACGCGCGTTTTAAAAACGCCAGTCTGGCCTGGCCCTTAGGCGATACTTAAGCACCGTGGCAACGGATCATATTCGCATCAAATTGTTACTTCGAATTCATCCTTTTTTCATTGTGTTAGTAAAAAAACTCACACGTACATATATGTTTGACGAAAAAATCTAAATGGGTTTGATTTTTCGTCATACTCAGCTCAACCTGTACATACATGAATTGATACGTTGCCAAAGGCCTTTAGGCGATACTCAAGAATTGCGCCGAGATGCCCGGTGCTTAGGAAGTACACAATCCATTAGCCAAGACACAAACCTGGTCCAACGATTCCCAAAAACTAGGAAAAAAATCTTCCCAAAATCCCAAAACTTCCCCGGAAAACACAGCAACACAGCAAACCACGTAAATAACAAAGCGACAACATTGAGTATTTAAGGAATTTCACTTTGCGCCGGCCTGTGGCCTTCTTGCTTTTCTGTAATAAATTTAAAAGTTCTAAAATTTAAAAGTTTTAAATTTAGGTTAAAAAACAGAAAGGTGCGTTTTTAAACGCCAGTTTGGTCTGACCCTTAGGCGATATTTAAGCGCTACTTAGGCAATACTAAAGAATTTAGCTGAGACACCTTGTGTTTAGCCGATACACATACTAGGGATGGGCAAGTCAAAAAAATAAATCGATATATAACGATATCGATATATTTTTAAATATCGATCGCTATATATATGGAATAAAAATATCGATATATCGAAATATCGATATTTTTTCAACAATGATAATTCATATGTAGTCCCCAAATTTTTTTTTAAATAAAACAAAAAAAAGTATCTTTCTTATAAAAAATTAAGCTTGAAAGAGTTAATTTCCAAGATGCTTACTGTCCCACCAATATTTCATGGAACATACATTAACAAAATTACACTCAAATAATGATAGTTTTTCTAATAAACAAAATATTATAAATAAAACAAAAGATTTTGTTAGTAATATTCTATTTGATGAAAACTGTGCGGAAATGTTCTTCAAATTGCACGAAAAACAAAACCAAAGCTAAAAAGTATCGAATTTGATACTGTCGATATATTTGGAAAAAATATCGATATATCGGAATTAAAAATATCGACGATATATTCGTATATCGATATATATTTTTTGCCCATCCCTAAGACCTACATATAGCAAGGACACCATCCATTAGCCAAGACAAAAACCTAGTCCAAGAAATCCCATAAACTAGGACAAAAATCTGCCCAAATTCCAGAAATTCTCCGGAAAAAATGGTAACACCGAAAACTGCGAAAATAACAAAGCGGCAGCACTGAGTTTTAAAGGAATTTAAGGTGTAGTATGTACCTTCATGCGTTAAATACGCTAATGCGTTACAGACTTCTGTCAAAAAAGTTGAAATAGTGTGTTTCCATAAGGCAAGATACAAAGCGAAGTTTGCGACGCGCGTAACTCGCAAAAAGTTGAACATTCTTCAACTTTCAGGTAGTGCTGCCAGATTCATATGCTAAAATGTTTGTTTAATGGAAATAAATTATTAGAAATTAGTTTTTTTTATAAAAAAATGAATGAAAACTGCATTACATATATAAAGAAAAATAAAACTTAAAGGCAAGACAAAATATAGTCGGCAAAGACTTGAAATTGTATAAGCAGAAGAGCATCAAAAGCGTGGTGTGTAAGTTGCCATTCTTAAAGCGTTAAAAGTTCGAAAAGTAAGAAAAGCGTTGCCGCGTAACGCGTGGTATGTACCTCCACCTTTAACCTTCCCTCCGGCCTGTTGCCTTCTTTTTGAATACTTAAACGTATTTCTTAACAGTATTCGTTACACGTATGCATATGTTACACGCATTTTGTGCATATAATATGCACAACGTGCCATAAGGAGTTTCTTGCAATGCACTTCTTGCAATGATAAATAAAATTAATTTAAAATTATCCAAATTTCCAGCAGTACTGGATCATTTCAATTCAGAACGTTATTGACTTCTTGTATTTTTTTTTTTGTCACAGAAGTTCCACAATTCTAACCCGCAAAACGAGTCTCTTGTGTACATTTCTTTGTTAATGAAAAATAAATATGTATTTTAAGTTGGGAACAATAAATACAACAACAATAAAAACCATACAAATAAACACAAAAGGCAGAATTAAAAATAAAGAATAAGAAAAAAGGTCTAGAGAATAATATTACATACAAAAAATGCCTCTACTTAAAACCTAGAAAATTGGATGAAGAAAAATAAGTAATCAAACTTACCTTCAGTTACATGGCCACTCTTGGGCAGCGTTTCAGTGGTTGTTGAGAAATTATTCATTTTTGCCATTTCGAAGGGTAAAACAACAGCGGCAGCCTGAACTGAAAATAATGCAGCACGTTCAAAGAAAAAAAAACCAAAAACAAAAAACAATCAAAATGCGTTGATATACAAATGAAAACAGGTTAACAACACGAAAGTTAAGGCTGATGTGAATGTCGGTGTTTTTAATAGTTTTGTATTTTAAAAATTGTTGCAATAGAATGAAATATTTAACTTGAGTGTACCGACGACTGGCTGCAGCACTCAAGGACGATGACCAAGATGTTGAGTTTGATAAAAAGATACAAATAAGAAAAATATTATATAAAAAAGTACCTATGCAGCTGCTTCTTGTTTTGCTGAGTTTTTGTAAAACACTTGAGTTTGTGGCAAATACCGTGAGGAATTTCGAGTTGCTTTTTTTTTCTTATAGTTATTATTTTAGGTTTTTGTATAGCCTGTATTTCTGTATGTTTTCGCTTTAGTGTTTGTTTTGATTTAAATTTGTATGTATGGATGTATGTATTTGGTATTTGACAGATACTTGTTGAAGTACCGTAGTCACTTCATATTTACGAGATACTTTATTGGTATGTAGTTTGGTCGGTCGATTGTTCACTGAGTCGGCAAAATGTTGTTGCAATGGAAGTTTTATGTGTATCAACTTCCAGTTTGTTTTTATTTTTTTTTTATGTTGATTATTATGATTTTTCGCTTCTATGTACATATATAGTTTTTTATCTAAAGTATTTTATTACATTTTTATTAAAACCGTTTTTTGTTTTGTTATTTGTTCTTGCTGGTTTCGCTCTCATATCAATTTCATTTGTTAAATTTACAAAAAGGTTTCTCTCAAAAGTCGTTTTAATTGCGCACTTTATACAAGTCGAGGTTTGTTGGAGAAATAACAAAAAATTAAAAATAATTTAAATAAATTAAGAACACTTTAGAAAAAAATAACAAAATTTCACGCCCGTTTTCTGTTTAAAATTTCTTCATTCTCTATTTGCATTTTTAACTCTCTTCGTAAACTGTTAATTTTAACCCTTTTTCTTTGGAACAATTATTATTTTTTCATCGATAAAAATGTATTGGAAATTGCATGCACCCAGTTAATGCTTCATTACACAGACACTCTGCCACAATTTTTTTCATTCATTCCACCCATTCATTCACTCACTCCCTTCCTTCCGCACATACTAAATTTTAATTGGTTTTGAAAATAATTTCTACTTTATAAAAACATTTCATTTCACTTCATTTCGTTCGTTAAAATTTACTTTTTTATCTTGTTTTCCGTGGCCGCTTCCAATCGATAATAAATGTTCTTGTATTTCATAAATGCACTTTTCCGTTGATTCTCTCCACGCAATTTTATCTGTATAGATATTTATTTTCTAGTTTATATTTGTTAATTAAAACAGAAAAAATTTATAAAGAAATAAAAAAAAAATTCGAGATATAAAAGTATGCCGCTCTACACGTTTGCATGCTTTCGCTGCTCTTTTAACAATCTTTGCTTGAATATTATTTTTGAGATGTTTTACCTCGAATGTTGTCGCTGCCGGTAGCAGCAGAGCTTCGACGCTCGTAACCAGTGTTGCCAAAAAGCTATTTGTAAATAACACAGTACGGGCTCCTAAATTACACATCTGATGCAATATTACATAAGTATGGGGTATATATATTTTGAATACCCTCTTTCTTTAAAGTCGTTGAATAACGGGTAGACACTGATAGAACAAGATTTCTGCTCAGAATGGTCGTCAGAAAGCTGCGACGGGTGTGACCTTACAAATCTTAGTTTTAAAGAATTATGACTTTCAGTATAAAGTCTGTAAAATTTTGACTAGAAGGTACACAATCATTTTGGTATAGATATCTGTTCAAAGTGTTTTTAATTCTATTATGTATTTACTGTTTGACAAAAAAATACTTTTTTTCATTAAAAAAACAATTTTTAAAATGAGACGGGTGTGACCGACGTGTGAGACCGACGGATGTGACCTAGCACGAAAATGTAAAAAAATCGAAGAAATAAAAGTTTTTATTGATTTAATTAACATAAATAATACAAAGATAAACTCATAAGAAAATAATAAGACATTAAATTATTTGCTATCCATTCTATTATAGAAAGCAGAACACTCTAGCTGAATATTTTTTTAAATTCAATAAATTGCAAAAAAAGTATATTCTTTGCAGAGATAACGGTTTTTATTAATAATGAGAAAGGGAATAAAAGAAAATTAACTAATATTTAAACATACAAAGAGGGAGAGCAAAATATTTCTTGCATGATCTTTTAAAAGTGCCTTAAATTGATTAAAAAATATTAAATAGTGTATTTTTTTATTTTTTCTATAATTGTCGTTCTCTGAAAAACATCAATTGAGAGATTTTTATTAAAAAAAAAGTTGAGAAAAAAGTTTTTTTCTTGCATAGGGCCGTTTTACGTGGAATCACTCAGTAGTTAGTATACACATGAAGCAATAAAAACTACTTTTTACAAATAAAATAAAAAAGGTGGCTGGCTACTGGAGCACAAAAGAAGATTTTTTACTTTCAATAACATCCCTGCGGAAAATTTGGTGACAAATGATCCAAAAGTACTCGTCCTATGACTTGAGAAAATGAGACTGGTACCAAAAAGAGAGAGTAGTGAATGGTGAAAAAAGACATATTGTGTAAATGGTCACATATTAGTCATTTTCAATCAATTTAGTTTGTAGTAAAGGGCACTGAACAAACTCGATGCACCTGGATCTAAGGTCTATAACATAGTATCTATATAATATTAATTGTCTCCCTTCAATGAGACTGCCATGCCACTCAGGAACCTGTTCCGTAACTATATTCAGATATTAACTCCAGCTTAACTAGTATTTATTATAACATTGAAATATAAGTTCCCCTGTGGTGGAGTAGGTAGTGTACTAGCCTGTCATATCGGAGGTTGTCGGTTCGAATCCTATCAAAGACACCGCTTAAAAATAAAATACAATTTCTACTTGGATTTGTAACAATAAAAAAATAAATTAATCGACAATTATAGCTGAATTTTGGAATAATATTTATATATAATCTATATTATTCTACACCGATTAGGACTTCATAAGATAGTTCAGAGACAAGTCACAAGGTGCATACAAAGTATCAATTAACCCCATCCTAGGCCATCCCCATGTAAAAGTGGCTGGTCCGCTTCATAGGAAATGTTAGAACTCGTTAACTGGTCCCTACCACCTGGGATCGGTCACGTGACTTGTTTTGTGTCCGTTCCATTTACCGTAGGGATATGCCAGAAGCAGTGGTCAGAATACAAAACATTCTATCGGATATATTTTGAAAAAACTTTATGTAAATCTTCTTTGTTGTTTTTCTCCATTCCGACTTTTTGGCATATGGGCTAAACCAATAATGAAGTCGCGATGTATGTACATATTTAAATATATTTACACAAAAACATAAAAGTGAAGATAAGGTCAAGTTTCTATCTAAGTATTTCATTCGTCAAAAGTGCTGAGATCAAAACGAGGACCAAGTTATTGATAGGTAAAATACAATCTCACTTCTAGGCAACATGACAACTTCATAAAAATTATTTCCCTATAAACTCTTCCCAATTTGGAAAGCTAAAAATATTGCCAAGCTATCACATTTCTAGAAATGAGATGGTGTTTTACCTATCAAGATCTTGGCAATGTACTGCCGCTCGATAAAAAGTTCCCGTTTTTAGGTTTTTCTGATTACACTATGCAATAAAATGAAACTTTTGTCATGACCTTTGATCACTACCATATCTTTTTTGATGTGTTATTGTCCCCTAACTAGAGAAACGTTTTTTAAAATTTTTTTCTAAAATTTTGGATTTTCAAGAGGCTCTTACACCGATTTCATCATGACTTTGGAAGTGGGGGGGCTCCAATATTGTTAAAAAAACACTAAAGATATTGTAATAAAATACCTTTAAGCCGTTTTAACATTTTTTATATAATCAATGGTTTCGAAATTATTCTGACCGCAATAATGAAAAATGTATTTTTTATGCAAAACGGGAACATTTTTATTTTTTTTTTATATATACAATTTTTATTAACTGATCATAAAGCATTTATCGGCACACACATACTATTACATATTTCACTAATATGGTTTTTTTGCTACTCTCGCTTTAACCACCTTTTTATTAGTGTATATCAAGCCATATCAAAAAAAGGAAACTTTTAGTTAATGCATGTGAGTACATACATGTGAGGGTAACATATGTAAAGAGTAAAAAGGCACATGTGCTATTTGTTGCCGGTTGACGTCATAAAGCCACATAACCGACAAATAAAATAGGCTTTATTTTATGAACATCAATGGATAAATATTGATTTTATTCATAATAGAGAGAAGTCACCTAATTTTTGCAAAATTTGCTAATGTTTACACTGTACAATAAAATCACAATTTTTTCAAATAACAAGATTCTAATGACTGATTTTGATAGAATTCATTTTAGGGGGAGTTAAATCCCCCCCCCCCTTTTTTGGACAGAGTTATAAAGACTCAGCATAAAATATCTTGCGTTTAAGGTATAAGATGTGCTCAACACTTTTATGTAAAACACCACGAGGAAAATTCTTTCTTAGCACTTCAGCCCGCTATAATGCCGATGAAGGGAAGTTTCTTGCCCCTTATTTATTTAGGGGCCAAAACGACAAATACCACGAAGAGCTAGAGGGTTAAAATGTTAACCGTTGTATTTTACGTAAAAGTGCAAGCACATATTATACGTTATACGTAAGGCCTACAAGATATATTATGCCGAGTCAGTATAACTATTTGCAAAAGAAGGGAAAATTTAACTCCACCTAAAATTAATTCCAGATGTACACTTTCAGCCGTTACAACAAAGTTATTAAAAATTGTGCTGAAATTTTTGCAAAAATCACTTTATTATGAAAAAACTCAATATTTATCCATCGATTCTCTTAAAATAAAGCTAATTTTATTTGTAGTATATGTGACTTCATGATTAGCTCAACCAAAATGGTAGGTTTTCGCCATTTTCGATTTTTTAATAATATTTAAAAAATAATATTGTTCCAATTTAGTAAAAAAAAATTTTTTTTTTTCAACATAAGCTATATATTCGGGTATTTTCTGTATTTCATGTGGAATTAAAATGTGTGGAATTATCAAAGCATCGTTGCTATAAATACAGAACATGACCAGGCCGATTGAGTTGGTTTTATACAGATTAAAGGTATTTTTGCTTAAAGATTTTAGTGGATTTTGTAACTAAATTTGACAACCCTTTCCCAAGTTATGATAAAATCGGTGTAGCGTCCTCTTCAAAAATAGTTTTTTTTGAAAAATCAGGCTATTTCACTTTATTGTGATCTATGTATCTATCGATTTTCATGAAAGAAGGCTTATTTTATTTGTATATACACTCTAAAACATTTTTGTTGAACATTAGGTCGATAATTGTAGGCAACACTTTACTCATTATTATCGATCTAAAATTAGACACGCATTCTTTTTGTTGATTTTTGAAGCGGTTGGCTGCCTCAAGCATCGAACCGTGACTTCTTGGCTGATAGTCCGGCGTATCTACCTATCAGCCATAGGCATATTATACTTCTTCTGCCATTTTATCCAGTTGAACTATATATGTATGTTTAGTTTGTGAAGTCAAATTAGACAAATTATTTTTTAATATTTCGAACGTATTATGTTTTTTTATTGCAAATACCCACAAAATCGATGCAATTTTAGACAACGATAAATTTTCAACACAAATTTAGACAATATATGATCCTAAATTTTAAGTAATGTTTTAGAGTGTATGTGACTTTACGATTAAAGTATAAAAATTATAACATATTGGATATTGAGAAATAAAGAAGTCCCATGACTCGGCAACACAGTTACGTACATTATTTTAATTTTTAACAAGGGTTTCCAAACCTTATCACATAGTGCAACCAAGTTTCTTACTAGCTTATTTACTAACCTTCTAGTAAGGACTCTTACTAAAAGTAATTTTTAGTAGTAACATTAACAACTATTTTGTATTGTCCCAATGTTATACCACGAGGTTAGTGTCCATGCTTAACAGTGCTGCCGACTAATTTTATTTGGGAATAAATGGGATAATATTTGTTGAAATAATTTTTGGACATAAATCGTCCGATCGATGTTCAATATGTTTATTAGCTGGTTCCCACTCACAAATTATTTGCGTTAAAAAAGCATGTCACATATTAGACAAGGATATTTTATACAGTTTTTTTCAATCGAAATTTGACCAACGAGAATACGAAGTTCATACGGAAATATGAACCACTTGGTTTGCTCTCTGAATCGCGTTTGCGAACCTTGGTGTTCAAACGATTGTACTTGTTTCATCTTGGATGCAAATCCTTCTACACTTTAAAATACGTTTCACAATTTCTTTTTTATTCATTTTTGTTTAAATCAGTGTTCGAAAATTTACCTTATATAATGTACTTTAATGTTTTGTACGGTAGAATATTGTAATACACAAACGCAAATAGTGGTTGTGTAGGAAATACACAAAAAAAGAAGAACGGTATTTCTGTTAGCGATCTTGTATCCAACGAAAATAATGTATTTAACAAACTCAATATAAAGATAAAAACATTTAATAGTGTTCTGTTTTTCGTTGAAAAACAGTACACTTCGTTGTGTTCGGCACAGAACATTATTCTTAATGTATATTTTGTGTATTTAGCACTAGTATTCGCTTGGCTCTCGTGCATGTGTACGTGAGTGCGTAGTTGTATATGATGAAAAAGGAACACTATAAAACGCTAAAATATAATGTATGTAGTACGCAAGCACTACAATTGTACTGTTTTTTGACAAAAAACAAAACGCTACATAATGTTTGTTACTTGCATTAAAAAATCGTTATGTGTTGTGTTCGGGTTGTGTAAATATACACAAACACTAAAAATATAGATATCGTTTCTGCTTGTGTATACAGTACACAAAATAACGTTCGGTTTATTTTCGAGCACTGGTTTAAATATACATATATGTAAATGTATGTTCTTTTTATTTGTTCAATGTTTTTATTTAGTTTTTTTCGCACATTAATTTTTCGATTCTTCTTTGTTTACATTTTTTCACAGCTAGTTCAGATAAACTAGCGATAATTTGTTATCATTTTTATTATTGGAGATGATAGTAAATTTTCGAGGCTCGCAGGTAGATTCAAAATGAACCAAGATGTTTCGCTCTCAAAATGTTGTATGGCGAAACATATAGAATCAATCATGAATGGGGCGCGAACCGTGAGTGAGAAGCGCACCTCGAATATTGCTATTCGTATGAACATAACCCGAAAACTTTAGCGAAATTGGATAAACTAAAAACGACCCATAGGACGCAGATACGGTCTACATATTGGTGTACAAAGTTTTATACAGATCTGTTGACATGTATGCGAAAACCTTTTCGAAAATGTTTGGAATTTCTCTACATTTTTTCTATGTTAACCGATTTCTACGTCATTTGTGGTGCTATTTCAAAAATTGTTGTTTTACTTGAAATGGTACACTACACAAGTCATTTTCACTACTATACGATAGGAGCGGGTTTGGAGGAGGGGTACCTCCCATACAAAGTAGTATTCAATTATGGTATATCTGGAATACTACATAAATTAGTCCTCAAAATTTTTGCAAATTCTCTTATAGTCAATGCGCGTAATCAAGCAGAGAAATGGAGATGTAAGAGCAAGGGAAAGGGTACCGCCCACACAAAGTAATCATTAGTTATCACATATTTGAAATACTATATCAGCGAGAGTAGACAAACTTGGTTGTGAACTATTTTATAGTCAATGCGCGTAATCGAACATAAAATTGGTAGTGTACTAGCGGGGAAGAGGTACCTTTCATACGAAGTAAATATTAATTATCACATATCTGGAGTACTATATCAGTGAGAGCCATCAAAATCAGCGTAAATTACTTTATATGTAATGCGCATAATCGAGCAGAAATGTGGTGGTATAAGAGCAGGGGAAAGGAATATTTGGAATGCTATATCAGTCTATAAATTTTGGTGTGAATTACTTTATAGTCAATGCGCGTAATCCAATAGAAAAGCAACTGGGGGAAGGGCACCTCCCATATAAAGTAATTGTTAATTGTCGTGTATCTAAAAATCTATATTAGTGAAAATCTTTAGTCTTGTTGTAAGTTACTTGGAAGCCAGTATGCATAGTCCAGCATAAAACTAAGGGGGGGATGGTACCTCCCATACAAAGTAATATTAAAAAAATTAAACCGACTTTAAAATATATGCACTAAAAAGTAAAATATGTATAACTTGAATATTATATGCGTTAACTACTTATCTGTTTTTTTGCTGGGTCATGTGTGCCCTGAGAAGAAACTCACCCAGCAAAAAATATTCGAAATTTAGAAGCACTAAAAGCTATTAGAAGCAATGCATTGCTGAATTAAGAGCAAATGCTACCACAAATGCACTAAAGTTTGCAAAAGACCACAAGCAAATATGCACGAATACTTATTAGCTTTTGACAATAATTTTAAAATGTAAAAAATATATGCAAAGCAACATAAGTATTTAATATTTAACTTCTCCCACTGACGATAGTGCTTTTTGGAAGCACTAACGTAAGCGAGACCCTTAAAACACGTTATACGATTGTATACACGAACAGTAAACACACATACACATGTGTATACAAGAACAGTACATTTTAAAAATAAAGTATGTAAATAAATGTATTTATAAGAGTAAGTTCAGGTTAACTTCATGCTGCCGATTTGCAACAGTGTTTTTGGTTCAGTGGTTGGTGCGTTGGATTTAAAATCTGAAGATGCTTAGTTCGATACTAGTTGAAATTAAAATAACAAGTAGTGAGTAAAAATATAAAATTGATAACTAAAGATAAGAAGTAATAAGCCTTTAACATGACGTTAATAGATCCATCAACCCCGCCAACCCACATCGAAAATTTTGATGATTTCAGCACTAATATAAGCATTTTATGGAAGCAGAAACTACTCCTTCTAAGCGGCTCATCGCGAACAAAAATCATGCATTTTAAAAGCACAATTGCAAGTGATTCCATTCCTTACAAAAATGCTTCCAGCAAGCAATAATTTTTGCTGGGCACTCTTACAGCACATACCGATTTAACTTCTGGAAAAACTTAATTGAGTATCAATGCTTTCCAATGATAGTGTTTTCATTTTAGCACTTTTAGCTTTCATCCGATTTCGGTCCATTATGGCTTAAAATTTTCGTAAACGAGTGAACTATTCAATCAAATTACAAAACAAAGGAAAAACATTAAAAATTTCATAAAATCTTGACGTGGTACATTCAAACGAAGTTAATATTTGCAATATATAGACCTAACATATACATGTCTCATATGTAATTTTTATTAAATGGTAGTGCTTTCATTTGATCCACTATAACTTGGTCAGTTTTTACCCGATCAAATCAAATTAGCCACAATTCGACGCGTATTTTATTAGCCTTTCAAACAAGATGTAATCATTTTTGTTACGCTGTTACTCCGGATGCTGGACAATGGCCGAAATAAAAATTTTTGATTACTATTTTCGTGTTTAGCACATCATAATTACCCTAAAAAAGAGCATTAGGAAATTTAAACTTTTCAAAAATTAAAATATGTAAAATAGTGTTTTGGATGACTTTAAAGCAATTTGTTAAATTTTCTTGGTTTTCTTGGCTTTATTACTCCAATGCCAATGTTAAAAATTCAGGGAATTATTTCCTTCGATGGGCCTTTTTATGTCTTATTTGACTGGGCTATAAAGTATTTGATTTAAATTAAATAAATATGCCCTTTTTGTATGCAAAATATTATTGACATTTAGCGAAATATATTACCGTTCATTGTGGGCGTGTTATAAAGAATTTTACGTATTTCAAAGTAATAGATGTTTTCTTTTTATTTCTTTATAAATATTGAAAATATCTCTATTAATTTAGAAGTTATGACTTTTTGAAACAAAAAATATCAAAATTAACGGCTTCGTAAACAACGTTGTTCTGTTCTGCTGTGTACATTGATAAATTGAATTGATGTTGATTTTTCCCTTGTTCCTGTTACGAAATTTAGGCAAAAAAAATTATTTCGAAATAATCACACAATTATAACAATTTTTATATGACAATTTAATAGAACCTTTTTCTTAAGATGCCATTCAATTTTTCTTACAATACATAACGAAACAATTATTTATCTGTGATCACCTATATACATATGTATATTTTTTTACCAAATATTTGTTTGAGTCATTGCTGCAAGCATAGGATGCCTGTTTTGTTATTCTCATAAAAAGTTTCAAAACTGGTTTTTATTTTGGCTGTAAAAAAAACTGTTTAAATACTAAACAGAGCGTTGAAAAGCAATTCACAATCGATTGAATCTACACTTGATTGTTAAACTTTATGAAGAAAACCAATGATTTTTGTATGGAATTAAAATAAACTATGCAGAGTTAAATGAATTAGTTTGGACATTAATAAGGAGGCACATATGGGGCATTCCGCGCCAAATCGGACGGTTTGAAAAAAAATTTTTTGATTTCTCCAATTTTGTGTTATTTTTTTAGTACCCTCAAAAGAGTGTTCCTGATTGGAGATTTTTTGATTACTCGTTCAATATATTAAATATTCAAAAAAATTATTTATTGCACGCCTCATAAGCGAAGCGTTGAGGTGGGTACTACTCTCACTTCACGCGAAACTACTGATTTTTCAAACTTAAAATGGCTTTATTATTATCATATATTGCACTTGTAAAAAAATATATACACACATATTAAGAAAAAATAATATTTTTAACACTCATGACATTTTTAATGTCATTTTTATTATTTAAACTAATTAAAAAACTGTTTCAAAAAGTTCTGTCTTGGACGTCCGTTTGTCTGTATGTACGGATCCTGTATGTGGTCACGATAACGACGGAGAGACTTCACTAATCGAGTACTTTTTTTGTTTTACGCTTTAGTATAATTAGGAATAGAAGTCTATTTAATTTCACGGTCTAAGTGAGATTATAAGGCGTGCCCTTTTGGATTTTCCAAACAATTTATTTAAAATTTTTGCTCATAGTTTTCTTAATAATGGTCTAAATTGAGAACTTTTTTTTGTTGAAATGGCTATCAAATGAAAGGGATTTTTGAAAATATAGCTCAATACAAAATGAAATTACTCTAAACATAATATGGTGGACAGCTCATAATGCGGACTACTATATTATGGCCTCCCGTTATATGTGCATCAAATTAAAGTGTGTTCTACAGTTAAAACTCCATATAAACTTAAAGTTCACAAGCCAATATCGAGAGGTTTTTAATTAATAACTTACTTTGTTATTAGCTATTGTGTAATTTTTATACTTCAGTATAAGTACCCAGGCAAAGTAATAAGTTAAAACTCTAATAAACATACCCTTTACTACACTCTAAAACATTACTTCAAATTTACATATATTATCTAAATTTGTGTTGAAAATTTCTGCTTGTCTAAAAGAAAAAAAAAAACTTCAAATTAAACATAATTGTCCAAGTGGAAAAAATGTAACATAAAGTACAATAGGGCTATGGCTGAATGATAGATACGTCAGACTATCAGTCAGGATGTCGCGGTTCAAACCTGCACGCAGCAAATCGCTTTTTTAGTAAAAACATTTTGTTGAAAAATAATGCGTGTGTAATTTTAGGTCGATAATAATCTGTAAAGTGTTGCCGACTATTATCGACGTAATTTTCAACAAAAGTGTTTTAGAGTGTAAGCATTGCACTTATGCTGTTTTCAGTTATTGTGTTATTTTATGCTCAGTGTTTTGCTCACTAGGCTACTGCACAACTATTTTGTTAAGGGCTTAAAACTTGCTTTCAAAAATATGAACACAATTAAAATAAATCCATTTTGCCTCCCCAGGAGTTGAACTGCTTATCGTCTGTATGATAAACATACACACTACTACTCTGCTAATAAGAGAATAAATGGCTTATTTAATTAGTAGTAAGTAATTGATCAACTACTGTAAAGTAATTCAGACGTTATGCAGTTTGTGGTTGAAAAGCATGTTGTTTGGTAATGACAACATATTGCCAGATCTTTTCTGGGTAGCTATTGGTTTATTTAATATGATTATTTCGAACTTATTTAAGAAAGGGATAGTGTAGAGATAACAGGTGGGAAAGAGATAGAAAGTTTAATTCACTTACAACTCTGCTATTGCGCGTTTTTCGTAGAGCAGTATTGCAGCCCCTCTGGTGTCAAGTAGAGGCATTAATTTGTTAAAGCTGTGTAGCCATTTTATTAGTTCTTTTACTTCGCCGGCGGTTCTGCTACAATACCGACGAAGGAGGGTGCTATGAAGTACATTAGGACATGTTAGTATTAATCGCTGCCGGTACTGCCAAAGTGATCAGTGCTATGGCTTCATCACGTTAACAGTCCAACAACAACCAACACAATAACACACCAATGTACATCAGAAAAATGCATGTTGGCTTGCCTGAAACTAGTCTTGAACTCAAGACCTCAGGGGTTGTAGTCAAACGCGCTAGCTATTCAGCCAACAGCACCCTCATGTTTACATGTTGACATATAATTAAGTTTAAAAATCAAACCAAACAAGTTTGACTTAAGCAGAACAAAAAGACCAGAACAATGGGCTTGAAGAAACATAAACCAACGGTAATACTGGGAATTGCTGTAGTGAGACAGCAAAAATTACACAATTAATCGTGATTTAATTCTCGTGTGCAATTTTCATGAAAAGTTTGTATATCATGAAATCCATGTCACTCACTGTCACAGCGTGTGAATAATTGCAATTGATTTTGTTAAGGAAACATTTTTTGTTAAAAATGTATTGATTGTTATCCATATTTTTTTAATATAATTTAAAATTTTTAATGAATAACTAAGGAGTTTACATTAAAATTCATCAAAGATTATATATGAATTGTTTTAAATTCAAAGTATAGTGCGTGTTCTGAAAAAAAATATTGAATTCGTATAAAAATGTATTGAGTGTTACGTTAGCAATATTCTTAAATAGAATTTTTCTATTTTTCTAAAAATTAATAGCAGAAACGATATAGAGAAATTATCGTTTTACAAATTTCTGATTTGATTTGAAAACATTTTGCTTCTGCCGTACTGTGTGTTGTTCTATTTTCGAAAAATGAATTGGGTAGGACGTATTTTGCTATGAATAATTATTTGAAATTGACATAACTTTTAATATTGTCGATCGATTTTATTATAATATATCTTATTTGAAAGAAGAGTTAGGCCTACTTTTTGTTTATGTATAAATGTTTCTAGAGATGTATTTATATGACACAATTTTTTTATTTTTCCTTGTGGAACAAATTCAAAATTGAAAAAGTAAACATAACTTTAAATTTTAATAATTTTATGACCACTCTAATGTATCCATATTAGGGTGGAGTGCCATTGTATGAAGGTGATAAAAAGTCATCAAATCGATTTTGAATACCTTCAGAATGTGGAATCTAGCTAAATTATATACAAAAAAAAATTTTCTTAATTTTCTGCGACATTTTAGCCCTGTACCACGCCCAGAAGTTAGAGAAATTTCATGCATTTTATGTTAATTTGATTCATTAATGCAGAACAAAGTTTATTAATTTCTTTTAAGGGTACACATAAAAAACAAATTTGTGCGCAATAAAAGAAGTTTAAAATTCAGGAGATCTGCAAAAAATAAGAAAGTTATGAGCCATTAAGTACAAAAGGACGATTTTATATCAAGCTTTTTTTCAGTAAAAAAAAATTTTAGTACAAAAATTTTTTTGTATGAAAAATAATATGCTTGTTTTCAGTTAACGGGTAATAACTCACTTGATTTTTTTTTCATCAAAATTTAGTGATTTTATAAATCACGTGATCACCAAAAAATTATCTTTGATATACAGCCCGAAAAAAATATACTTAGTATATTTTTTCATATTAATCGAGCAATTTTAAATGATAGTGTTTATTTAGGAAAAGGTCTAAAAATATACTTTTTTCAAATTTTAAGGCATGTTCGTAACGTTATATTCAGAAAGAATTGGGCATGATTAATATTCCAAGGAACAAGGGACAAATTAACATCAACTTAATTTTCCAACGTACACAACAGAACAGAGTAGCGCCACTTTCGGAAGCCGCTACACTTCCATCGTCAGTGCTCACGTGTATTTGCTTATCACCGCTTGTCAGGTGGCTCTGCTGAATGTGATTTTAATTGTTATATATACAACTTTTTCGTGAAAATTGAATACGAGAATTAAATCACTCTCAAGCTGATATTAAAGTGCACTTTCCCAGCGTTGCCATCGGTTTATTTTTCTTCATTCCCATTTTTCTGATTTTTGTTCTACTCAAGACAAACTTTTTTGGTTTGATTTTATACTTAAGTATATATGATTCAGTATATGTGATTTAATTCTCGTATTCAATTTTCACGAAAAAGTTGTATATATAACATTTAAAATCTGATTCAACAGAGTCACCTGACAAGTGGTGATAAGCAAATACACGTGAGCACTGACGATGTAAGTGTAGCGGCTTCCGAAAGTGGCGCTACTCTGTTCTGCTGTGTACGTTGAAAAATTAAGTTGATGTTAATTTTCCCTTGTTCCTTGGAATATTAAACATGCCCAATTCTTTCTGAATATAACGTTACGAACCTTAGCCTAATAATCAATTTTGGATTCACAAAGCAAATACGTTCGAAATAATCATATTAATAAGGCATGTAACTCTATACATTTTTATCCGATCAGCACAATCAGTGTATTTAATGGAAGAACAGAAAGATAGCTATCAATAGAACAGTATACAATTTATTTCATTCAGACGAGCTGTTCTCGGAATTTTTGACAATAAACGAAAAACTAAAAAATAAACAAAAAATACCGCGATTTCTAGGAAACGAAGAAGTTTACCGAAATTTGCAAATTTATGTCCTCTTTTTTTTTTTTGTTATTTTAATAGTTATTGGCTTTTTCGATATTTTGCTGTTTATTTTGTTATATATACGATTTAGATAAAATCGGTAAGACGAAAGCTGTTGAAAACTTCACAGACAACAACTTTTTAGAATGAAATATTTCATGGTGTGGTTATATTTTTCGACTTGTGGGCCATTATGCTGTATAAATATAATTTAATCAAATTTCAACCTCAAGTCGGTACGGGAAGGCGTGGTCCCAGGGGCGTAACATTTTTGGAGAGTCATTCTTGGATCAAGCTTCTACTTTTTTGGGGGTGAGACTTGAAGATTTTCAAAAAATGTACATGTTTTAAAAATATTCGCAGTAAAATTTTCACGTAAAACAATCTGAGTTTCACATAAGAGAAAGATCGAACACACCTGAATTCCAAAACAAAGTACATACTCAGAAAATAACAGGTAAACAAACGCAAATGCCCATAAAATTTGAGTTAAAAGTGAGTAATTTTTATCACCTAGACTAAATACTAAACAAGCATCAATTGTCAATAGAATGAATGAGAATATTTCACAGACGACAATCCCAAAGATACAATTATGTATACGGGTAGGTAAGAAGAGTTACCTTAAAAGTTAAAATATTTGCCAATAGACTAAAATAACTTTCAATAAAAATAGTGAGCTAAAAACCACAATTCAACTCAAACGGATTTTATGAGTTGTGAGCTGTTTTAAACGCATTTAGTAGTTAAAAGATCGTGCGGCGGTTGGGTTGAGAAGTGAGTTTGATATTCAATCAAGTGTCGACTATAACTCAATTAGAAAAAGTTTTATTTTTCTGTTTGTTATTCTAAATATAATTAAACAAAATTGTGGTTGAAATAAAAAACAAATAAAACAATTTCTTTTTAACAATAAAGTAATTTAATAATACACGTAGTAAATAAATATCAGGCTGTAAAGGAGAAGCATTTAAAAAAATATCTTAAAGGGCGGTTCGAAAAAATTTAGTGTTAAATTGAATTCAAGACTCTACTAAACAAATAATGAAACCAGTTTCTTAGAGAGTTTATACCTAAAAAAAAAAATAACAAAAACCAGTTAGTAGAAGACAAGCAACAACTTGAAAGTATCGTGAAAGAGTTAAAAGACAAGACAACTAAAATATGAGTCATCACATCAACGTTTTAACTAGGGATGTAACGATACGCCGTTTTGCCGATCCGATACCGATACCGATATTTAAAAATAAATATCGCCGATACCGATTCCGATACCGATACGAATATTGAAATTGAGTTCAAGTTTAGATTAACAAAACTCAAGTGCAATTTTTTATTATACAAAATTACATTATAAGAGAGAATATTTAAAATTGATAAAACATTGGAAGTAATTTTTAAGGAGTTACATTTTCTTTGCTTCCAACAAATCTATATTAAAAATATGCAGATAATTAGTAGAAAAGCAAGAAAAATTGTTTAATTCCTTTATAATTTAAAAAAATACTCGCCATGCTTTTTAAAAAATCGATTTTTTTAAAGCACATTTATCAACTAATATTCATCTAAATAACTTAATAGCTTAATTATTAAAAGACTTCTAAGTTTATATTTATTCACTTAAATTTACATGAAAATACAGTTCTGAGTTTAAATTCGCATAAAAAATTTTGAAAATGGGTACTTTTTTATACTTTTTCCTCAAGGAAAAATCATTATAGAATACCGAAAAAGAAATTTGTCCTAGCATCGCTTCCAATTCGGTGATTGGTAATCGAAAAACAGAACTTCTTGCAAGGGCAAGGATATGTAAAACTAATTAGAAATTATCCAAATTTGCAATACTTCCAGATCGCGAATTTTACATTTTCATGACTTCTTTGGAGTATCTCTTTTTTGCTGGAATAAGATTTAAAAAACAACGGCTTGAATTTGAATTCATGGTAAAATTAACAAAAAATAAATAATTTTTTTACAAAATAACAGCATAAAATATTATTAATTTTTAAAATTGATATTAATTAGATTTAAAAAATAACGAAGTGTATTTAATTCATGGTAAAATCGAACAAAAATAAATTATTTGTTAAAAAAACTGAAAAAATGTTTAAAAGTATCGTCGTATCGGCAGTAAAATATCGCCGATACCGATGTATCGGAAAATCTGAAGTATCGCCGATATATCGGTATCGGTATCGGTATTCGTTACATCCCTAGTTTTAACAGCAAAAGTTACTAACAACAATAATTAAAAAATTAGTAAAACTACTCTCTCATCAGCCAGTTCACTTAAATAAACGTCTATAAACCAATAAATAATTTAAATAATACATTTTTACAAAACCATATTTTACTACAACCAACAACAACAAAAAGAGAAAATTATAATTAAAATAACAAAAGCAGCAAAATTCCACTAAAATAGAAAAATAAAAATATATATGTTTTTTTTTGTTAATAAATTAAATGCCTTAACGATCACGTACTTCTCTAAAGCAACAACAATAAAAATAGTTAGCCATAAAAATAACAATACAAATCAGTAGAATAAAAAAAAAAACAATAACAACGAATAAACAATTTCCCTTAAAATAAATATTTAACATAAAAAATTCCAGCACAATCACTGATCATGGACTCAAAGTTATTAAAGTACAGCTCTTGTGCAATCTTAATGGTTCATCAATTGGCTAAAGTGGCCTTGGCTGTTGGTGAAACTGATTGTCATAGTGAAACATGCCGTCCTGTTGAAGAGTATTGTTCCCAGTTTGAGCAAACTTGTTTGTCCTGTAGCAGTGCCTGCGCACCTCAGGATATAAAATATGAACCCACTGCTTGCAGTCGAGAGTGTAGTGGTAGGTGATGGATCTTCTTTGTTATAATTTTTTTAATGCAAATGTGAATACTCAAATCCAAATCAGATGTCAATTAAAGACAGACATTCGTAACTTTTTAGCAAAAATAATTGAAACAAGTTAAAAATTAATAAAAAATATAGTTAGGCGCTCCCTCCCTCTTCCAAAAAACTAAAAAATATACCTTATTAGGCGCTATTCACATATTACGTAACGCTCAATGGGGGGTTCAGGGTTTGTTACGTATTAGATAGTGTATACTGAAAATTTTGTAAAAAGCGTGTATAAAAACTCCGAAAATAGCATTACGTAATATGTGAATAGCCCCTTACTACTGAATTCTTATTATACATATTTTAAAATGACAGCATAACGGCGCTGTGCGTAAATACCGGATATCAGAAAACAAATGTAAATTTTCAGCGAGTAGTGCCACCTAATTACTTGGTTTTTTTTGTACAAGTTCGTTACACAGAAAAAAATATTACTTATATCCAAGTAATTTTTTCATAAATGCTTTGAATCTAACATGATAATTTGTTTCCAAATTATTTTCATTCTACACACAGAAAAATTTCCATGTAAAATCGTCGAAAACCAGGCTAACTTAACATTTTTCGGTAGTGATTTTGCTTCATAGGTGTTTCATGTTAAATCAACATGATTTACAATAATCTTGAAAGAAAATTTTTCCTTTTGAATTAACTATATTTCATGTTGATTTAATATTCCAGTACAGTTAAATCAAAATGAAGTTGATACTGAAATAATACGAAAGCTCATATTGAATCAAAGTAATTTCGAGTTGAAACAACGTGAATTTGATATTGGAACAACACGAAGAATCATGTTGAATCAAAGTTATTTCAAGTTGAAACAATCAGGTATGTGATGGAAATCAATTTCGAATGAAAATCGACACAAAAACGAAGAAAGTTGTGATGGCTACTGAAGTATTGCATTCATATCGATTTTACTTAAAATCGAATTCGATTTCATTTTCAATTTTGTTCTATGAAAATATCAACAAAAAATAGATGTGATAGAAAACGAAATTTCTATTGTTTTACTGTTTTCAAATCGAGTAGAATATGTTTGACGATTTCAAAAGTTTCGTATGATATGTATCTATTTCACACATATTTTGGCAATAATTTTTGTTAAAATGTTAAATTTAAATTTTTTAACATTTAAGCATATTTTTGCTAATATATAATTTTTGGATGTCTTAATAAATATTCACTAGCACTTTAGCAAAACTTCCGTAGGTTTTTTCTATTTTTAGAAATTTCCAATACATTTTAGAACTTGTTCCCGATTTGTTCGCGAATTATTTTCGCGCAAAATTTTATTTTTTCCTTGTTATTCTTTTTACGATTTTCAATCAATTTTAGGATTTCTTTTCTATTTTGCAATCTTTCAGGGATTTTCGCCACTAGTTTTAGCGATTTTTAATCAATATCAGATATTGCTATTTTTCGATGCTGGCAAAATTTTGTGAATTTACGACACTAGCGGTTTTTAATAAATTTTAGGTCTATTTGTCATAAACGTATTTTTCGCAAATTTTCGGCGTAGAAGCAATTTTTTCCGAACTTTTATAATTTTTTACAGTATTATTGGTTTTTAGTCACTAACTGTAGATTTTGGACTTTCGCAATATTTTTGCGAGTTTTCGCGTTAATAATTTTCTAGGTTTTAATTGTTTATCGGCATTTTTATATAAGCAAGTTTTTGGGCTACGCAACTTTGAAGCTCATTTTGGCTTTAGGAAAAACCGTGAAATTACGAATATTCGCAAAAAACTTGCTTATATATAAATGATTACAATGTTACGATTGATTAAAAGCCCAAAATATTGAAGAAAACGAACAACTTTGGAAAACTTACGCGTATCGCCAAAAATTTCAAAATATTAAACGATCGATAATATTAATTAAAAATCACTAAAACCGTAAGAAATGCCAAACATTCGAAAAAAAATCGCGAAATTCGCAAAAATTTTATAACAGCGGCATGATAACTGAGTCTAATCGTGTGAACTATAAACAGGTTAAAAAATTGCAAAAAGACACTTCTATCCCGAACGTTGCTGAAATTCGCGTGAAGTGCAATATCGGAAAAAAGCCTTAACATTGATTAGAAACCGCCAAAGACGCATGTTCACGAAAAATCGCTAACTTTTTTTTAAATAAATAACCAAAAAAGGAATATACCCATGTATCGGGTAAATACTGGGTAGAGTCCCATCTATAAATATCTACCTATATGTAAGTGATTTCCGTAGACCCATTTGAAGTTACATATTTTAAAATCTGCTGAAGACTAATTAAATAACATACATAAGTTATTTTTTTTTCTGCAAAGAAAGAGTGTAAAACAAGAACTAATGTCAGCAATGTACCAACAATCTAAAAGATTTGTAGATTACTTATTGCATACTCATCGTAAAGTTTTATAAGACATATCAGGAAATGTAACCTTGTTAAAGATTATGCGGTTGCGTATAGGAATTCCAAATTTTGTTAAAAATAAGTATAAATACTAAAAAAATAATAATAATTTTATGTCAAAAAAGTTTTTATATAAAGAAATACATGGAACAGAAACAAAAGTGGAAAATGAAATCGATAAGATTTCCATCACACCTAAAACTATTTCATTAGTTTTCAACTTTCGATTTCATTTGAAATCGAGTCGATTTGTATCACATACTTGAATGTGAATTTGATATTGGAACAACACGAAGAATCATGTTGAATCAAAGTTATTTCAAGTTGAAACAACGTGAATTTGATATTGGAACAACACAAAGAATCATGTTGAATTAAAGTTATATCAAGCTGAAACAACATGACTTTAATGTAGCCTATTTTATTAATTATTTTACTTACGTGATAGTCATCAGAAAACTTTTCGTTGTAGCTGACTGCCCCAGCCAAGATTTGAACTCGTGCCACCTGCATGATAGTCCACGCGCTAACCACTGCAGCCACAACAGCTTCAAACTTTTCTTTACTTATACACTAAATAAATGCCATCGTATGTAAAATGCATTTCATTTTAATTCAACATGATTTAAATGATTATTTAACATAAAACTTATTTGAAATTAAAGTTATAGTCATATCGATTGAAAATGAAACTTAACGTTTATAACAAAATTGTTTTAACGGTGATTTAAGGTTAGATTAATTATTTTCCGTTTAAAATTAATATGAAATAATGGTAATTTTAAACCAGCAGCAGTAAATATTCGCTGGTAATTCGTTTTTTGTCGTATACATAGACAACACATGTAAGAATAAACAACAACAAGTCACACAACTAAGCAGAACAGTGAATTGTAGCAATGAACAAAGCAAATAAACACTAACACACTCAAATGGCAAATTATTTCTTGTAAATTTAATATGATTTGCAATCAAAATTGCGGCATGTGGATTTTACATACCTATTTTTCTGTGTGCAGCTAGGAACTTTTACATAAATTAATTCATAAATTCTCTAAAAATTATTTTTAAAAATTCAGTATTGAACTTGTATAGTCTGTTGTACTAGGCACAATTCTTTCCTTTCTGCCAAACAGACTATTTGAAATTAATTCTATTTTTACTTAATATAAATAGAAAAGCATTTTAGAATTTGTTGACAAAAAAGTTGAAAATTTTTTTCAAAGCAACTTTGATTTCATAAATTTATTTATTGAAAGCTAAATTCATACTGTGAATGAAAAAATTCCTGTATTTTATTTATAAATTACTAAATATATATGAACAATGGATTATGAACTTTTTTCATACAATTTATATTCAAACTTTTTCCTATGTAGCTCATCAGAGTATAAGCGACGGGATACAGTGCATAATGGGGACTTTTTCAAAATAAATGGTAATAAATCTGGAACTTCTAAACTGCTGATTGGATTAATCTGAAACTCCGAACATTTTTAGACGAGGAGTTAGGCTTTCCAACGTTTGCCTTGGTGGCATTCTGGCTTAAGCACGAAAAGAATTACAGGGGGCCAAAGTTTACTAACTGGGGCTCAAAAACCTTCTGAGACTTCTAGCGTTTTTTAATGTTCTCCGGTTTTAAAAATTTAAAGTGCTTTGAGTTTAGCTATAAAATACAAAGAAATAATGTATAATATTTGACTCAAAAAAATTTTTTTTTGTCATGACTTTTTTTAGTATTTCGCTTACAACTTTTTAGTTTACTATTGGATGTTAAATTAAAATTCAGCATTCGATTCTTGACAATATGTTAAATAAACTTCTCTCGTGCTTATGCCTGAAGCCCAAGAAGGAACGCGTTGTAAAGCCTGACTCCTCTTCTAAAGATAATTGAAGTATCAGATATATGCATCCAATCAGCAGTTTAAAAGTTTCAGACTTATTATCATTTATTTTGCAAGACTGTGCAGTGTGCGATTACATTAAAAAAATATCTGCGGCAATACAATGCACGGCAAAAAAATGCTCCACGAAAAGTGAGTATAGTGTTTGAAAGCACTGTATATCTACTCTCTAAAATAAAAATAATCGCAGTAGGAAATTAAGAGTTATGACCATTTTTCTATTTTTTACTTGGATTCCCCTGGAAAAGTAAAAAATTCGTATCTTTTGTAATAATTTTTACACAGATTCATACATGTTTAAAAACCAGGCTAATGTATTGTTTCTACAATGCAAGCGAGTATTATTTGTCTAAAATTTATACGAAAAGTACTCAGTTTTTTGAGCACACTTTTTATTTTGGAAATAAATTAGCCATTTCGGAGTAGATTATCCTATTAGAATTAAATTTCATATGTACGAAAAGTGCTTCTATTCTAATACTGCGCAGAAGCGGAGATATGCACTCCAGAAAAAGGGCACTTCGGACATATAGAACTTCTCACTTCGGACACATACAACTTCTCAGCGCTTGCAAAAAGTGTCGGTGTATTTAAATAACTTAAGTAGAAGTATCAAAAGTCGTACAATTTTTACTTTTCACTGCTTTGGCTTTTTCCAACTGTTTAAAATGAATCAATGCTTTTGCTCATGCTTATGAAAAAAGGCAGCAGTCGCAGTTAAAGCAGAAGCAAAACACGATATATGAACAATTGGGCAGCACTTCAGCCGTCGACTACTTGAAAAGTTTAAATTGCTTTTGGTTTGCTTTTGGTTAGTATCGCAAGTAAAAGCAGAAGCACTGTATATACTTTGCAAGTCGCAAACAGTCGCAGTCGAAGAAGTGAAAATTCTTCCTTTTTTATGATTTTTTTCGTTTTGCCATTTTTTTTACGAAATTTTTAGTTTTTGCGATTTTTTTAACTTTTTGTTTTGACGGTTTTTTATGTTTTTAAGATTTTTTCGCTTAAGCAATTTTATTCGTTGTGGCATTTTGTTTTTTTTTTGGCAATATGTTAGTTATGGTGATATTTTTGTTTTGGCGATTTTTTCAGTTTTTGGCGATTTTTGTTAGTTTTGTCGATTTGTTCGGGTTTTGGAAATTTTTTTCCTTTTTCGCGATATATTGCGGTTTTTGACGATGATTTTAAATTCGCCGGTTTGTTTAGTTTTGGCTATTCTTTTCATTTTACCGATTATTTTAGTTAAGGCGATTTTTTTTGTTTTTGGCGGTTTTCTCGTTTTTGGCGATTTTTATGGTTTTAGCAATTTTTGTAGTTTGGGGCCTTGTTTTCGTTTTGGCGGCTTTTTTCTTTTAGCGATTTTTTCGGTTTTTTCGTTTTTGGCGATATTTTTAGTTTAAGCGATTTTTTTAGTTTAAGCGATTTTTTTAGTTATAGCAGTTTTTTTCGTTATGTCGACTTTTTCGGTTTCTGTGATTTTTTTAGTTTAAGCGATTTTTTTTAGCTTTGTAGCTTTTTTTCGTTTTGGCGATTTGTCGTTTTTTGACGATATTTTAAGTTTTTGCAGTTTTTTTAGTTATGTCGCTTATTTTTTTCTGTTTTGCCGTTTTTTTAGTTTTTTAGCGATCATTTTATTTCTGGTGATTTTTTAATTTTAGTGTTTTATTTACTTTTGGTGCTTCTTTTCCTTTCAAGCGCTTTTATCACTTTGGCGATTTTTCGTTTTGGCATTTTTTGCAATAAAATATAAATATCACCTGTATTTGCACAACGAAAATTGTCCTGTGTGAACCCCGTCTTATATGTTGTTAATGCCAACAACAGAGTTGACTAAAAATTATAGTCGCCAGTATAGGCCTTTAGCAACGTATCAAACTGTTTGATCAAATTCATTTTTTCGTCAAACATATACGTGTGAGTTGTTTTTACTAACACAATGAAAAGAGGTGAGTTTTATTTGCAGATCCAGCAGAAGATATTCAACAAAATGAAGTCATGTAAGAATTGTATCTACATTTGGATGACAACGATGTATCATTTAGATGCTTTCAAAGATTCCCCTAATTCGTGAAGTTTTTTTTATATATAATACACCTCTGACTACTTCTGCACTAGTCGAGCGTTTGTTTTCTTTCGCTGGCATTGTTAATAATACACCTCGAAGACGGAGTCTGTCAGACGAAACCTTTGAAAGCTTAGTAGTAATCAGAGGAAATAATTTTGAATAGAAGATTCTTGCTTAATTTTTTTTAATATACACCAATAACAGTGAATTACTTAAGTGCTGTTTCCACAATACAAACAACTGATTTGAGTAAAAAATTTGTATAGGAATTACTCAAAAAAGTGAGTGGTTTTCATACAAATTTTCTACTCAAATCAATTGTATAAAGAAGTTTGCGACGTCATTTTATTAGTTATTGCAATAATAATTTTTTGGAAAGTTAAAATGTTTAGGATTTAAGTGATTCCTTTCTTTAGTTTTGACAAAACTTCATTTGGAAAAAATTCTTTCACTTATCGTCGATGTTGGAAAAATTGAAAGAAATCTATAATACAGAATATCTAATTTCTCAGTCCTTTTCCTGCACTTCTTTAAACATATAAAATCTTCATTATGCCGTTAGAGCACAGTTTACATATTTTTTTTTTAATTCTTAATACTTCTAATTGTTTCGGTTAATTCCGTTAAAAGGTTGCTTGTATTGCTACTGATAGTTTCTTCTGTTGTCAGGTCATCATCTGACTCCTTCTGTTAAAGCTCAGCGCGTAACATTCTGGAAAAATATTTATTTCCGAATTCCTTAGTTTCCGTTTTTGTACTTAAAGCACGGTTGTTAGAGGGAAATATTCCTGAATTCGTCTCTCATTAAAGCAATAGTATTGTTGGATTTTATTAAATTACACTGCACAACAAATTTGCAACTTGTGAATGTATCTGAATTTGGAGTGTGAAATTATTGTTCGCATAAATAAAAATTTTGCATCACATCACATATGCTATTAAAATGCACTTGTTGTTTTTTCATGACTTACCACTTTTTTATTATTCACTATATTTTTTAAATCTCGACCTTAAATTAATAAAATGTTTTTAAAGAATCTTATGGCGTTTTCTTTTCTACAAAAGTGTGTTGCACTATTTGCAGTTTTTAATGTAAATTTTCAATATAATCATGTTTCGAAGAAGTGACTTTATTAGAAATTATTGTATCATCCATTACGCAGGGAAATTTTTCCTTTAAAGGAATGTTAAATTGCATTTTTTTTAATAAAATGTAAAAAATGTCACATTTTTTTGTAGAATAGAAAACGCCATTAATCTATACAAATGTACCCTTTTTTGCCTATTTTTTTCATAACTAAATGACGTTGTAAGGAAGTTCAAAAGTACTGCTTTCGTTTTTATTCCTATGAATTTTAAATGAACAAAATTTGTTTGCAATTTCAACAACGCGCGTAAACTAAACATTCCAATAAACTCGGTGTTGTAAAAAAATAGAAAATCGAACAAAAGTTACCAGAAATATCTAAAAAAGAAATTGACATTCCATGTAATTTAGTACATGTTTAAAATTGTACTACAATTGAATATGTTCACATAAAAATATGCTAATAATATAATAATAATAATATAATATAAAGCTAAAAAAGTACTTTTTGGAATTTCTTACAATGTCAAGTAGTTATCCTGAAACAAATTCCATCGAAATTATACTCAAAAGAAAAGTGGATTCAGAGAAAAAAAAAATTTAAATACAATTAATTTTTTTGTTATATCAATTAAATAATTAATTGATTTTGAGCCTACAACGATTTTTGTAAATACAATTACGAAATTGTAAGTTAGAGGATAATCAGAAAAAAATTAAAAATTTTTTTTTGTTGATTTCAAATTTATTTCAATTAAGATTATTGTTATATCAACAATGTGAATTGTGGATTTTCCGTACAAATTTTAACTATCATAATTGTTGTATTATATAACACAATCCTCGAAGCGGCTTTTTGCTTGTCTGCGAAAAACACTAAATGTCTTCAGGCGGAATCGAAGCGGCGACCTCTGGACTAATAGACTAACGTTCTTGCCTCTTAGCTGCAGAGCAATTCGTTATTAAATACGCAAATAATGAATACACACAAATCGTGATTTGCTTAGTTTCATCTACGTGTGCGCATTCATTTGTTATATCAACAATGGTGATTGTTAATTTTTTTTACAATACATAACACAAAATTTGGTTAGTTCAGTTTGTTGCAAAACATTTCTTAATTTGCTTTGTTTCATTTAAGTGTGTGTGCATTCATTTGTTATATTAACAATGATGATTGTTCATTTTTTTCACAACACATAACAAAAACATTTGGTTAGTTCAGTTTGTTGAAAAAAATTTCTGTGTTTGTCGTATCAACAACTCAATTTGTTATATTAACAAAATATATGTTTGAATTTAAATTACATATTAACAATTGAAATTGTTAGTTGCAGTTTGATGATATTTTGTTCTATGTTTGTGTAGATTATGAACATTAAAAATTATTATGATCTTCAGGTCCAGTTATTGAAAATATAGACAAAACGCAAAAATGGCATAAATGACGAAAAATTAAAAGTGCATTTACTAGTATCTGTGCCGTTATGCAAAAAATATTATTTATACAGTTCTACTATTTGTATAGTGGTGAATAATAATTGCATAGACTAAAGGCTGGGTGCAAATTACAGCATTCGATATAGATCGAAATTTCAATAGAATTTAAATGTAAAATTCGATCGATATCGAATGCCGTAATTTGCCCCTTGATTTAGCCGACCGTAAATGTAGAAAACGTAAATGTAGTCGAATGTGCTGATCGTTTCTGTCTCATAGCTTTTCAATGTAACAGAAACGATAATCTACGTTTTCTACATTTACAGTCGACTAAATCAGCCTTTAACCGAGATACTTTTTGACTGTTGTTTAGTGTTAGCTTAATAATTACCTCATTGAACACACTTGAATCATGTATTTCGAAAGCCAGTCAACCAACTGGTTGTAAAGGTAAATACTTCGCTTAATGCAAAAAATATATAAAATACTGTCCCCATGTGATGGCGAAGTAAAGCCGGGAAATCCTTGTTTAGTGCAGATGGAAGTCAAGTGACGGTGATTGCTAGCAAGTTTTCTTTGTTTTACTCAAAATCAAAAATTGTTTGCTTGACTGGTTTTTGAAATAAACGATTCACTTCTTTGTTTGTAAAACACTTTTGTTGAAAATTAGGTCGATAATAGTCGGCAACACTTTACAGATTATTATCGACCTAAAATTACACACGCATTATTTTGAACAAAATGTTTTTATTAGAAAAAAGCGATTGGCTGCGTACAGGTTTGAACCGCGACGTCCTAACTGATAGTCTGACGTATCTACCATTCTGCCATAGCTGTATTATAGCTTATGTTACATTTTTTCCACTTGGACTAAGCGCCCTTTTCACAATGTACGATTAAGAGTTAACGTGGACTTTAACGGCAAGTTTTGTATACCGAATTTGCCGTTAAAGTCGGTGTTAACTCTTAATCGTACATAGTGAAAAGTGCCGTAAATATGTTTAATTTGAAAGGTTTTTTCTTTAATATAATACTACAAAAATTTAAAAGTTTTATTACAACGGTTAGTCGGTCAATCGACTGAAATTAAGCGGTTTAATTGTTAATCGAAAATAGCCAATTTTTAATGAACCTATTAGTTAATCGGGTAATAATTAACCAGTTAACCGATTGAATACTCTAATATATATCTTCAGCTTTCTTTTGTATATTGACTTATAGTGAATTTTTACATAAGACATATTTTTATACAAACCAGCTTCATAAAACTCAGTTTTAGCCCTAATTGAGTATAAGTACGAAACTAACACATTTGAAGTTTTGAATGATTTGTGGCGTTCAAGTTATGTTTGGAACTTAGGTGTGTTTGAAGACTGACAGTAGAATTTTATGGCAAATATTTTTGTAGGAAATTTCAGCGCGCTATATTGCTGTTTAAGGAGATATTTTGGCACTTTTACAAGAAAGGG
Organism: Panzeria rudis; assembly: GCA_956483635.1. NCBI lineage: Eukaryota > Metazoa > Arthropoda > Insecta > Diptera > Tachinidae > Panzeria > Panzeria rudis. The sequence goes on from OY101449.1 coordinate 112,056,637, forward strand.
ACAAGTCCGTTTTAAAAATAGAGGTTCTAGTGTAGTTATTTTATTTCTAAATGTATTACACTATAATTTTTGCTATAATATACTTTGCAAATTTGCCTCACTATAATTAAAACGAATACCATTGCAAATGTAGTAAAATAATTATGGCAGACTGCTTTTTGCGGTATTATTTTTCTAGAATATTTTATATATTCATTTCTTTTATAAAAGCCACAGAATATGGGAAAGATTTATCAAAAATGTTTTTTTCTTAAGTGAATAGATTCTACAGTCGTTGTAGTTTTCAAGCCGTACGAAGTAAAATGCGGAAAAACTTATCAGGTCATATAAGCTCGTGAATCATATATATTTTTTAAGATTTCAAATAAAGTTATCGTCAGCAAAATAAATAATTTAGAAAACAAATATGATGATGACACTTGAAAAATGATTAATCATATTTTATTATTATTTTTAGATTTTATCAAATTACAACCTCTCAAGAATGAAATCCATCACATACAAATGCAACAGAATGTTATACTGATATTGATAATTATCTTGCTGGTCATAACGGCCGGTCATTTTACCTGGAAATTAATAAAATTGTTGAAACACAAACGTTGCATTGGCCAGTTAATGAAAAAGTTGAAATTGAAAAAAGAAGCTGCTGTAACAGCAACACTTAGCAATGGCAAAGATTTGGGTGGCACTACAATAACGAATTTGGCTGCAATCAATGAAATGGAGAGAGCACCATCACAAATTTATAGTTTGGCAGGTAAAAGAGAAAACAAAGAGGATGCTGTTTGTTGTTGACTTAACGGCAAAGTGTCTTCTTACTGATGAAATTTATGACTTTTACAAAAGATCTCCACTAACTAATCTTTATGTTTAAATTTTATTTTGTTTTATAATACCAACCAATGACAACAACAAAAAGGTATTGAAGGTTCTGTGAGGACAGTGACAACACCAATAAGCTCAAGACATCCGGCTGAAAATACAACACCATCACCTCAGCCCAATGAGTATTCGTATGACAATCAAGGTTTAGTAGTGACGCCAGTTTCAGAAAAACCCAACGGTGGCGGCACATCAGTTTTTACCTAAATTAACTTATGAAAAATTAACTCTCTTAACTCGTAAATCCATCCAATATTTCACGCTTATTTATTTTAATCCTTAAAGTTTAAGTTTCACCGAAACACAAAAACACAAAATATCATTTATAAAATGATTTTTATCTCGGCGGTCAAAGTACTTAAACATGACTTTTTGTTGTAAGACTTTAGAAATTTAAGTAAGAAGTCATTTAGTAAAATATTTCTTTTTTGTCTTCCTTTCTATGAGAGCGCTCTTTTAAAGAAAAATTAATTAATTTTACTTATATTTCTCATTATGCAATCACATCCATCACATTTCATTTTATTCTAGTGAACATTTGCTTAAGTCCTTTTGTTTTTAAGTATTTAGTTGTAAAAAAAGAAATTGTAAATTGTACTTTATGTTTACGCATGTAAAAGAGTTACATTGATATTATGTGTTAAAAATTTTATATATAAAAACTTTTTTTTAAATAAATCTTTAAAAACTTAAGTAGATAGATTACTATTTATTTTAAGAAAATGAGAATAAAATATTCTGTAGTATGTATTTATAAAAGAAATAAACACACAGGCGTAACTAAAATTCGTATTTAATTAGATACTGAATTCTTAAGCTAAAATATAACAACGCTCCACTTTCGGAAGCCGCTACACTTCTATTGTCAGTGCTCGCGTCTGTTTTGCTTATCACCACTTGTCAAAGCAAAATACACGCGAGCACTGACGAACGAAGTGTACCGGCTTCCGAAAGTGGCGCCTTACTCTGTTCTACTGTGTACGTTGAAAGATTAAGTTGATGTTAATTTTTCCCTTTTTCCTTGGAATATTAATCATGTCAAATTCTTCCTGAATTAAAACGTTACGAGCCTTAGCCTAATAAGCAATTTGGATTCACAAGCAAATATGTTCGAAATAATCATATTAATAAACAATTAGCTACTGGCTTGAGCTTTTCACATGTTTACATACAAAAAAAAGTATGTCTTGAGTAGAGCAAAAATCAGAAAAATGGGAATGAAGAAAAATAAACCAATGGCAACACTGGGAAAATGCAGTTAATATCAACTTGAAAGTGAATTTAATTCTCGTATTCAATTTTCATGAAGAAGTTGTATATATAAGAATTGAAAACACATTCAACAGAGCCACCTGACAAGTGGTGATGGGCAAAATACGCGCGAGCACTGACGATGGAAGTGTAGCGGCTTCCGAAAGTGGCGTGTTACTCTGTTCTGCTGTGTACGTTGGAAAATTAAGTAAATGCAATTTTTTATTTTATATATGTAATCTATATTAATACTCTTTTATTGAGTGACTGACTGACTGACTGATTCATCATCGCCCAGCCCAAACCACTAAAGTTAGAAAGTTGAAATTTCGTATGTGGGCTCCCCTCAGGATGTATAGATCCACTAATACGGAGTTTTCGGAAATTCAAATGCTAAAGGGGAAAAAACGGGTAAAACCGGTAACCTTATATCTCCGAATCGAAGTAAGTTAGACATAAAATTCCAAAACCATCATAATAAGATAGTAAAATGAGCGGAGAGGTATCTGGTACTTTCTGCAGATTTATATATTTAGGGGCCGATAAAGGGTAAAGATATAGTTTTGGTACTTTTTTTGTTAACCGTTTATCTCCTAAAGTAATGAAGATAGAAATTAAATTTAAAATGCATTCTTCTATACTTATGAAGCCCTCAAATGTGTTTTGGTACTTTTTTTTTAAATTCGAATATATAAAGGGTAAAATTGGTTTCTCTTTTTGGTACTTTTTTCCGTACAACTATTTTTTATGCAAATTGATATACATTGTGAATGAATATGTTTGTATATTTTTACTAAGAAAGGATTTTTGAAAATTTTAATTCTAAGGGGATTAAAAGGGGTAAAAACGGGTAAAATCGGCAACCTTATATCTTCGAATCTAAGTAAGATAGACATAAAATTCTAAAAGCATCATAATAAGATGGAAAAATGAGCGGACAGGTATCTGAAACTTTGAAAATATAATTTTGGTAATTTTTTTGTTAACAGTTTATCTCCTAAAGTAGTAAAGTTAGAAACTAAACTTGAAATTCATTCTTCTCTCCTTAAAAAGCCCTCAAAACAGTTTTGTATTTTTTTCAAATTTGAATATATAATGGTAAAATTGGTAGCCCTTTTTGGTACTTTTTTCCATACAACTCTTTTTTATGGACATTGATACACATACTGAATGCATACTCGTATGTTTGTATATATTCTCTAAAAACGAATTTTGGAAAACTTAAATTCTAACGGGATTAAAAGGGGTAAAAACGGGTAAACTTCTTATATCTCCGAATCTAAGTAAGGTAGACGTCATAATAAGATAGAAAAATGAGTGGATAGCTTTTTTGTACTTTTTTGTGAAATTTGTACATTTAGGGGCCGAGCAAGGGTAAAAATATAATTTTGGTACTTTTTTGTTAACCGTTTATATTTTAAAGTAAAGGTACTTTTTCGAAAACCTACTTTTTTGAAAATGTAGTTTTAAGAAATTATACTTTTTGAAAAATGTTTTTTGGAAAGGGTACTTTTTGAAAATAGTACTCTTTTGAAAATGGTTACTTTTTGAAAAGTTACTTTTTGGAAAAGGTTCTTTTTAGGGCTCTATACACCAAAAGTGTAAATTAATTTTATTGTTTTCGATACGCTGTTCGTCTGTCTTTCTGTCTGTCATAGGCTGTTTTCTCGAGCGCCGCAAGAACTGCGGGCTAAAGATTAAAGGGTGTTCTAAATCGAGCAACGAAAGATGTTGAAATACTAATGTAATATACAGACACTTTTATATAGACTCTCGAAATTTTCAAAGTTAGTGTTAATTGGTGTAGTCTGTAGAATATTTAACACAAAAAAATTAAAGGGAGTTCTGAAAGTTAATGTAATTTTGACTATGTAGCTTAAACAGTTTGCTGTATCTTGGAAACCGTAAGACGAAAACTCTTGAAATTTTAAAAAACTCTAAAACTAAAAAATTCCATAATTAAAAAAGTCAAAACGAAAAATCGCCAAAATGAAAAAATCGCTAAAACGCAAAAATTCGCCAAAACTATAAAAAGATCGCCAAGAAAACTAACCAAATTTAATTTAATTTAATTTTTCTATATCTGCACATCAATAGGGTAGCGAAGCACCCCGGGTATATCTAGTATGTATATAAATATAATAATGGGCTTACCTTTGGGGCGTGGCGTAAAAGTAGGAATATTAAAAGCAATTTTCCTTGCTGGAATCGCCTTCAACTAATCACTAATCCTATGTTGTGAGTGGCTTAACTTTAGCGTTGAGTTAAAGTATGGAATTTTTTTTGTTTGTTTTAAGAGAAGTAAAACAATCAGGCAATTAATGCCTACCAGTTAATTAATTAATATGTTACCTTCTTTGGGAAAGGGCTAGTGTAGAGAGAACAGGTGGTGAAGTGGGAGAGAGATAGAAAGTTTAATTCAATTATACCTCTGATATTGCGAGTTTTTGTTAAATTTTGTAGAGCAGTGTTGCAGCCCCTCTGGTGTCAAGTAGAGGCATTTATTTGTTTAAGCTATGCAGCCATTTATTAGTTCTTTTACTGCGCCGACGATTCTGCTACAATACTGACGAAGGAGGGTCCTGTGATGTGCATTATGATATGTCAGTATTAATCGCTGCCGGGACTGCTAAACTGATCAGTGCTATGACTTCATCACTTTCACGGTCCAACAACAATCAACACAGTGACACACCAATGTACATAAGAAAAATTCGATGGCATGCAATAACTTCCATGGAAATAATTTCTATGGACGTTATTTCGACGTTGAAAAGGAAATAATGTCCATGCACTTTAATTCCATTTTGAAAAGGCAATAATGTCCATAGAAAATGGAAATAAAGTCCACCAAAATAGTATTGCACAGTAAAGATTTTTTGCATAGCGGCCCTTCGACCAGACTTAAGAGTTTTCTCCTCTGGGTATGTCGAATAGTGGCTTCGCTAAGTAAAGATTTTCTTTACTCAGCGAAGCCACTATTCGACATACACTGAGGAGAAAACTCTTAAGCCCGGCCAAAGGCCGGCTAAGCAATAACTTTTACTCTGGAAAACCAGGGGCCTAATCACCGCTTTCGATATCAAACTGACTCGATCGAGTTTTCTTAGTTTGAGATTATTACATTCGATATCGAACAATACAAACGCATTCTTCGATAGCGAATGTCATAATCACAAACTAAGAAAACTCGATCGAATCAGCTCGATATCGAAAGCGACATTTAGGGCTGAGTACTTTTCTTTTAAAAATGTCCGATGGACATTATATCCTTTTCGAAAAATGGAAATAATGACCATGGGTATTATTTCCATGGATGTAGTGGAATGTAACCTGAAAATTCATGATGTTGTTGGCTTGCCTGAAACTAGTCTTCAACTCAAGAACTCAGGGTTTGTAGTCAAGGCGCTGACCATGTCAACCAACAGCACCATTTAGTGTTGAGTTCGACCCTTACACAAGTCAAGAATTTCTCTTTGTCTTCCCAAATTAAAATAATTTATTTGAAAAATAAATTGAATGCACTTAAGACTGAATAATTAAATATCTATGGACTAAAAGTCATACAGTTCGACTAAAGTTCACAACTTCAGTTGTTAAACTTTTATTTGGTTATAATTCCGAGAAATAATTGACAGAGAAAAATATTTTATATACAAAAGAAAAGAAGAATCGAGAATTGGTGCAGAAATAACGTAGTGCAATATGTTTGGCAGTGAAGGTTTATTAAAATTTCTAAAAAGGGGAAATTTTTTTATTTTATAACAGAGTTTTATATGGATGTTGTTAATATAATCTTTTAAAAATCAATATAAATATATATATATATATATATATATATATATATATATATATATATATATATATATATATATATATATATATATATATATATATATATATATATATATATATATATATATATATATATATATATATATATATATATATATATATATATATATATATATATATATATATATATATATATATATATATATATATATATATATATATATATATATATATATGCGGTAATTGATGCCATGGATGTAAAGAATTTCATTCTTTATGCTGAGTACACATTATTGCTTAATTCACAACAATTTGTATCGCCGTTCTTGTATCAAATACACTTTTTGTTTATTTGCTTGTGAACACCTAGTGTAATTTGTTTCGGCTAGTAATATTGTATTGATGGACAAAGGAAGAGCAAGATATATACAAATACTCTCAGAGAGTACATGCAAATGCTCTCTGAGTATCGTAATAAATACGACTTTTTCAAAACATATGAAATAAAAGTGTATTGAATACACTAATTTTTATATGAAAATTATCAATAACAAGCTTACACTATTGTATTCAATACAGTATTACACTCGATACAAAGATACAAGAGGTTTTGTGAATTAAGCATATTATGTCATTTCGTGATATCACAAGCAAACACAACAGTCTCTACTAGTACTAATGTTTGCCATTTCCGATACTTTTCTGTGGGTGCCCATATGACACCATAAAATGACAACAAAAGAAATGTCAAATGTGTACTCAGCATTATTAGAAATTACTTCCACAATTTTTTCCCTGGTGTTTGTTGTAATACGAATAAGAAAATAAACTTTAATTTTTAATTATTGTCATTTATTTAATTTAAAATTATAATAAGTATTTTACATTATGTTAAATTATCGATTTGCTTTAAATAAAGAGACATTTTTAACTTTAATAGAAAGAAACACTACAAAATTTCAAAACTTTTCCAAATATGTATTTATTTATTTTATTATCAGTTTCAAGTTTTTAAATGTTGGATTTTACAAAATTTTATTCTACGATGTATTTTCAAAAACAGTTTTAATTCTAAGAAATACGATATTTTTCCATTCCTTAAAGGTAAAAAATTAATAATAAAAAATTTAAATTATGGCAACATGAAGAAATGGCATATTTTTGTACAGGCGCGGTTCCAGCTTAAGCCATTGGAGGGGGAAATTTCATATGAAACGAACAGTTTTTAAAACATTTCTTCGCAGAGCAATATACATAAATAATAAATATGTTAATGATTTTGAAGGGGGCAATAACCCTTTTTCGCTCCCCCGGTATCCGCGCTTGCTTATGTATTTGTATTTAAAACAGACTTCCGTTAAAATAACTATTAAAATGCATTTAAATTATAAGTTAGCTTAACTCAAATTATTTTCCAAAAAAAAACGAGTTCCTAACTATGTGTATCTATATGAAACCCCTTTAATGGGATGTGTCACAGAAAAAAAAATCTTATGAAAGTGAAAACGAAAATAGCAGCTGGTTCACAGAATATAATTCCTATCGAAAGTAGCTTCAATTCCATAAGTTGCTGCTTCAGAAAAGGAAAAACGATGCGCGCCTGCTATGTGCAAAAGGAAGAGAAGGATGGGAACTTTAACTCCCCCTAAAATTAGTCAAAGATGTAAACATTCAAAACGCTGATATTCGTATTTGTTGGTACCTCATGTAATCTCTTTTGTGTGTAGTTATTTGGCCATAAGCTTTGCATATGGGGCATTATTTTTGCAGCGGACAACCCAAAAAAAAATTTTTTTCCTTGATATTTGGCATAGTAGCATAACTATAATTCTTGTAGGTATAAATGTGTATTAAACATTTTTTTGTATGATGTTTATTTCTCGAGCTTTGGGGTGCGTAAGTGCTGTCGTTTTTGAAAAGGAAATTTTTAATTTTTGTTTTGAACTAGAATAAAATAAAACAAAAATCTTTAAATAAGTAATTCTTATAGGAAATCGTCTGATGTTTTCAAAAAACTATTAAATAAAAAATAATCATTTTCATGATCAAAACCGGAAGTTACCAATTGAAATTAAAATTTTTCTAATTTTTTTTTTAATTTTTAATTTTTTTTTTACCAATCAGCCTAGGGTGTGCTAATTATACTGTAAAAGTTTGATAATGGGATCTCCATAAGTTTAAAAGCTATGCAATTTTTTTACATGAACCCCACTTTTTGGTCATTGTTATACACAGAAAAAATTATCACCAAAAAGTTTGCAAACAAAAGTTTGTCTAAAAATAAATTTAATTTTCAGTTAATGTTCTGTCCATAATCTATGAATTGTTTGTTTGACTTTTATTTAGAACGCAAACATCAAAAACAACAATAAAAACTGTGTCGTAAAAAAACCACCCCGATGACAACACAAGCACAAATAACAACAACAACAACAGCAATCATAGCAAGAGGAATGCCATTGTACCAAATTTGTTTACAAAAGATTTTTGAGTGAATCGATTAGTTAATGTCGTTGCATTAATTCTCATTCATTCTTTTAGAGTATTTAGATAAACATTCAGACTTGAAAACATTTAACAAAGTGAAATCTTTTAACTGCTTAATGGATGATGATGATGACACAGACAAACATTTTATTTGTATTTTTGTTTGATTAAGTAAATTATTTTGCTTAATAATTGTTAACATTTTTAGGCTAATTGTTTATTGAATTCAGACAGAAATATTGTTTCATATTTTGCAGAAAATCCAGTAAATATTTTTGTTTGATTTAGTAAATTTTTTTGTCTACAGTTTGTAAATATTTTTAGACAAATTGTTTTATAGATTTAAATAATTTGTTCACTAAAAAAACATGTTTTTTTCAATGAAATTGTTGAGGTATTTTTGTCTATATTTACAAATTCTTTTGTAGGTCCGTTTATAGACAAAATATTTACTATTTCATTGAATTCCTTTACAGAAAATGAAATTTAGTTTTTTCTGTCTAGAAAATCTTTATGGGACATCATGTAAACCTTCATGTAAAAACCTTATGTAAAACTCCACGAAAAATAATTTAATGAAATATTTTAATCCTCTTGCGCTTTGCTGTATGGGTCTTTTTGACCCTTTTTTAAAAAGGAGCAAAAACAGGAGGGGTGAGTGCGATGCATATTTTCGAAATAAATATGGGACCAAACTGCAAGTAAACCCTTAAAAAAAAAAAGATTTTTGAAAATCGGTTCACATATGACAGACTTATCCTTGGGGGAGCCAATTTAATCACCGATCTTCGCAAAAATATGCAACAAAGGGTTTGCCTTTCAAACAAAAAAAAAATTGAAAATCTGCTTACAAATGACAGACAATGCGTGGGACGGAGCAAATTTTCCTACCGATTCTCGAAAAAAAAATTGTGCGACCTTTCAAACAAAAATATAATTTTGCAAAACGGTTCACAAATGACAGATTAATGAATTAAAAAAAAAATAGACCAAACTGTAGGCAAACCTTTTCAAACAAAAAAAGAATTTTGAAAATCGGTTGGCAGATGACAGAGTTATGCACAGGAGAGCTGATTTCCCCTTTCGATTAAAAAAATAAAATAAAACAAAAAGTTATGGGACAAAACTGCATGCAAACTCTTTCTAAGAAATTTTTGAAAATTTTCAAAAATTTTTGAAAATCGGTCGACAAATGACAGAGTTATGCATGGTGGGAGCAAATTTCTGCCTCCAATTTTCAAAAATAAAAATGAAAATTATAAATCTTGAAAATCGGTTGACAAACCGTCGTGCCGAAGTTATCTTCACGTTTATCACAAAATCAAAAAATATTAGATAAGACCGTTTTCTATCGTAAATTTAACAGACCTATCGATCTGCCCAATCCTCAGGTGTCTATCTCTTATGGTTTTGAAATATTACGAATCCATTTTATTGTATATTCACTTTTGAGTAAAATTTAATGTGTTATAATTGTGGATATGACACAATAAAAAGTGTATGAAAATTTACAATTAAAAAAATCTCGCCTTATCTTCACGTATGTGAACAAAAACTATTTTGTTGCCAAAGTTATCTTCATGTATTTCCCAAAATCAAAAAAAATTAGAAAAGATCTCTTCTTGATGTAAATTTGTTAAGTCCATCGATCTGCATACTGTATCACAGTGTGACTTTTCGCAATTTAAGGTGGCCAAAATTACTAACTCTCGTTCCGGAGCAGATATCGAAATGAAATTGGATGCATACAATGTCTATGCATAAGTGATCTGTTATTGAAAAAGGGGCGTGGGCCGCTCACTTTTATTGGTAGCTCCAACGCAAGCTTTAGAAAAAGTGGTCTGTGCATTTGACCAGACCCACCTTTCTATACGTATTTTGACGCTCTGAATTCGAATCTGATTTCCGTTTGACTAATACACCCTCAAAGTTTAGAAAAAAAAAAATAGAGAAAACGTTAGTTCTTCGTTATTACTCGAAATTGGCGTATACAACAAAATGTGAAATTTTTTTCGGGGGTGAAAATGGCTATAAATTAAAAAAATTGTGAGGTTTCCAGATCCATCAAGCCCCAGTATAACTTCGCAAGATCTGCAGCTGCGTATACTCGTAGCAGTCATAACAGGGCACTGTCTCATTGGTGTCCATTCAGAAGATTAAATCTTCCTTTTAACGATTTCTGTAGAAGTTGTCAAAACGAGGAGGAGGAAGAGACTGTCTGTCGATGTCCAGCACTATTTATAAATAGGGCGTCATACGTGGGAAATCCGTCACTACTCGAACTAGCAGACCTGGGGGAATGCAACATTAGGGGAATAAATTCATTCATACGATAGTCGGGTTGATTTAACACCGACCCAACCTCTGGGATAGGTAGGGCACCTTTTTAAATTTCCTACTATTCATCCCAGGCATCTCAAAGGGACCAAAGGACCCAAGTGGGCCGGTTTTTAGAAACCGGCGTCCTGTTCAACCTAGCCTAACCTAACCTAAACAATTGTCTCCATGACTTGGATATTTTTACATAAATCGATAAAGAACTTCAAGCATAATGTCTGACAAAAATGTTGGAGCACTTTTTCCACGTACATTTTTTTGTATAAAATGTTGAACCTTTAATTTGGAAAGTTTTTCCGTCATCCCACGTCAAATTTGGTTGATAAACAGACCGGCTTCGATTATGTGCCATCTTCAGTATTCTATTGAATAAGATGGCACATAGCCGAAACCGGTCTGTTTATCAACCAAATTTGACGTGGGATGATGGAAAATCGTTCCAAACTCAAACAAACCCCGTCGGGAAAAAAAACACAAAATTGAAATTTTAAGCTCAATTTCCCAAAAACAATTTTTGTGATATACGTGAAGATAACTTCGGCACAACGAAATGACAGAATTATGCATGGTGGAGCACATTTCCCACTTCGATTTTCGAAAAAAAATTATGGGATCGAACTGCAGGCAAAACCCTTTCAAACAAAAGAAGAAGTTTGAAAATCGGTGCACAAATTACAGACTTATACACACTCCTTCTTTTTTGAAGTCGGTTAAAAAAGGGATTTTTTGAAGAAAAAAATCTCACAATATTAAGGAAATCAAAAAATTGTTTTCAAACCAACCGATTAGGCGTGGAATGCCCGATATATGTACAAAATAAACGAAGTCTGTAGGCTGTAGAACAAAACCGATCGGGGTTCAAACACGGAACTAAAATCATTCCAATCGGAAGGTGTTTGTTTGCCTACTCTAGAAAACGTAGAAATAAAAAATTTTGCTTGTTCAATTGCACTCAGCAATAAAGAGAAGAAACGATATTTTGAAATAATTAAATTAAAGAAAAATTCAAACTATTAATTGGCATACATTTAGTAGCTAAAAATAACTACTGGTTCTCTTAATTTTGTATGTTAAAAAACTTTAGAGTAGCGCCTTAAGGTATGTAATGTTTTTTGTGTGAGAACTTTGTTATGAAAATGTACGAAAGCTTAAGCACCGCAATTCTTTGGGAGTTGGAAGAAAATTAATCAGCCATGTCACAGAATACCATTCCGATCGGAAGTGGTTTCAATTCCGTAAGTTGATTCTTCAGAAAACGAAAAACGAAAATTTTCAACGTAATCAAACCACTTCAATTTCAAAGTGGAATTGAAAAACACTTTTCTACACACTTCATTTGCAGTAAATATTAAAAAACGTGCATACTTTTAGGAGCGTCAAATAAATATTTGGTCATGAGCTTTCCATGGTAATAAAAAGCCCAATGTGAGCTTTGCATCTAAAAACAAGAGTAAACAAACGCCTCAAGGTATAAAAACTATATCATTGTAAAAACGAAATACAAAATAAACGGAATCTAAATCACCAAAAATTTACTTTTTCGATATGACAACTACGGAATCAAAAACAATCCGAACGGAATCTGTGACACGGCTGATTGAAATATTTAAATTAAAGAAAAATTCAAACTATTAATTGGCATACATTTCGTAGCTACAAATAACTATTGGTTCTATTAATTTTGTATGTTAAAAAAGTTGAAAGTGGCTCCTTAAGGTATTTAATGTTTTTTTTTTTTGAGAACTTTGTTATGTAAATGTACGAAAGCTGAAGCACTGCAAATTTTTGGAAATTGGAAAAAAAAATTAATCAGCCATGTCACAGAATACCATTCCGGTCGGAAGTGGTTTCAATTCAGTAAGTTGCTTCTTCAGAAAACGAAAAACGAAAATTTTCTTCGTAATCAAACCACTTTCAAATTTCAAAGTGGAATTGAAAAACACTTTTCTACTGACTTCATTTGCAGTAAATACTAAAAAACGTGCATACTTTTAGGAGCGTCAAATAAATATTTGGTTATGAGCTTTCCATATTAATAAAAACCTTAATGTGAGCTTTGCATCTAAAAACAAGAATACAGAAACGCCTTAAGGTATAAAAACTTTATCATAGTAAAAGCGAAATACAAAATAAACGGAATCTAAAGCACCAAAAATGTACTTTTTCGAAATGACAACTACGGAATCAAAACCAATCCGAACGGAATCTGTGATACGGCTGAATATTTTTCATTCGCACATATTCTGTAACAGGCCTAAATATTTCATAAAAAATTTCACTTAAGACAGTTCGTGCTATCTTTTTCTCTTAATTGGGAAGTTACTCTGTAATTCGAATGGAAAGTAAATAACATAGGAGTACAAGTTCCAAGAGTTTTATTGCAAATCCAATTACATTGTAACTTCTCAAAATTGTTTTAATCGTGATATAAAATTCTTAAATTAAATAACTGAAAATTAACTGAAAATAAATTAAGTATGTAGGAAAAATGAGTTCTTGTAAATTGTCTCATAAGGCACTTCAAAAGCTCTGGTTTACAAAGAACGAACGAAAAATTAAACTTAAACTAGAGATAGCATCCGCCTAGACCCAATACTGATTACGCCTTAGCAAAGGATTACTGGGCGGCGCCGATGGCGGTGTAGCTGAAGCTGCCTGTGCTGTACTTTGTGGTAAACTCGAATAGCCACCAAAATCATTGGTCATATCACAGGAAGAACTCCAGGTATCATTTTCCAATTGATAAGGATTGTAGCGTTGTGGCAACATCATTTGTTGAGCATCACAAGTATCATCGGTTTCATCTTCATCGGGATCATAGTCGGGATAGCCGTGTTTATACGATTCTACCGGTATAATCTTACAATGTGGTATATTACTGAAACCGGGCAGAGGTGTTGAATTGCCCGTTACTGGTACTGAATCTGCTTCTGAGCTAGCATAATGATGGGCATGATGATGTTGTATATGATGCTGGGGAGAAACAGAAGTCAGATCGGGCGGACAAGGCAGTGAAGGTGGTTGATCTTTGGATATATTGGCCTTGTGACGTTTCAAATAACGAAATTTCAATATCAGCATGATAATCAAGATACACATTAATAAAATAATAAAAGCACAAATTATAGCCAAATAATTTAAAGAGAAATCTGCAGCTGCTTTGGTAACCGTTTCATTATTTTCTGTAGCTTGCCGGTAAACAATTTTCACCGCAGCTTGAGCTGGTTGCACCGTTTTTATGTGCAGCTGATAATCAAACTGATCCTCATCTTCCAGAGTTTGCTCTACTGTTTCGTAGGGTATAAAATACACTACTCCACTTCTTAATTCCTTGTAAGAGAAGGTATTAGTAGGCTTTTCATTTTGATTATCGGCCGCCAAGCCAGAGCTTCGTATAATTTTACGAATTTGTCCTGTAGTGGGCATTTTAGTTATCAAAAATTTCGGATTGAATTTGTTAAGTTTCAAAGACAAAGGATTATCGGCCACTAGCACAGACATCAAACGTATCTTGTCTCCTTCTCTTATACCCTGCATGGAAATATCGGTTATTTTGATAACCGGTTCAACTTGTACCGCAACATCTATGGTGGCTGCATAATTAGTACCCGGCACATAAGCACTTACTTGAAAAGTATCATTTGATCTATTCAAATCGGTTTGCATGTAATTAATCTGACCCGTCTCCAGTAGTTGCTGATTAAATCTCAACGTCGGCTGATGCTTAAAGACAATTATGCCATACAAAGGTGAATTGGTGATATTGTAGGCCAATCTAACCGGTTGTACATTAGTTCTCAAACCCATATGATCCAGCTTCATAACAGCCGTAGTTGACCCCTGCTGTACTTCTACGGGTATTTGATAGTCAGCTGGCAGCAAAGAAATTGGAGCAATTTTGATGGTAAATATTTCATAGGCTGGATTAAATTTACCATCTGAAACTGTAAAACAAAATGTGGTTGAAAGAGGCGTGCCAAAGTGCACATATATAATGCGATCATTATTAATGTCAGCTTGAGTAAATTGATTAGAATAGGCCAACAATTCCTCGGCCTCGCCATCTTTGGATAGTTTTTTTAACACTCCCAAAGTAGGACCACTCATTACATCGTATACAATTTCTTCCGGCGGAGTGTCCTTATCTTCGGTTAAAAGCACATTACGGGTTATAGTGCGATTTTCTCCCTCCACCACTGTCATTTGGGGTAAATGAGTTACCAGCTTAAAAGGCTGGTCGTTGATGGGATTTATTGAGACAGGTATGGTTAGATTGCACAGAAAAATATTGCTATGAAAAAAATAGTAAAATGAGTTATATATTGAAATTTTTTAGCATATCTTGATATAACATACCCCTGTTCCAAATAAACCGACATCAATATGGTATCCTCCAAAGTATCGGTATGATCATGTATATAATATACCTTTTTGGTGAAAAAATCACTAGGATGGAACTTTTGCAAAGGCCTAAACTCATGACCTAAACCAATTTTGCCATGACTCGGTTTTTGAAATGCCTCTATATATAACTCTGGATTATTTAAACCAGCTCTGGTCTTCAAATACTCCAACATTTTCGAAAAATCCAATTTAATAGGTACCGAACCACCCTCATCGACCGTTAATTTAGAAACTGGCAAAAATCTCAATAAACCACCCGAAGATACTGATATTTCAATATTAAACTTCTGATCCAACAAACGATCACTTCTCTCGGCAATAACATCAAAATAAAACGAATCATTTATGCGAAATTCTATAATAACAGCAGTATGTTCATAAAATATACGACCATTATCAATGTCATCTTGGGTAAATTCGGAAACTTCTCGTGCCAAGCCACTGCCCGTTTCCATGTACTCGTTAACAATACGACCTAAACTGGGAGGCACAGTAACATTATAGCGTATTTCTCTCTCCTCATCTGAACACTTAAAATACAAATGATCACGTAGAAGTTGTTTCTTGGTCAGCGGGAAGACATGCAAGTTCTCATTTCGCTCCTGTAGTATTTCAATGGGTTTAATGGCAATATTAAGCAATTGTTCCGTTGTATTAAACAATCCATCGCTGACCATGAAAGATATTTCATTACGTCTTGAGTTTGAATCATGTATGAAAAAAATTTCTTCATTATTTATATCATTTTGGGTAAAAGATTCGATTTTCTTGTCCGGTGAAGATCTGTAGGCCAAATAGCCGCCATATATATGATTAATGGCAAATGTAAGGTTTTCGGCAGGAGTGTCATAATCACGAGCCACTGTAATATAAGAAAATAGACTATAAAAATTAAGTAGGGCTGGGCAGTATTTGAAACACGTGTAATTGAAATACAAATACATATTTTGTATTTATATTTCAATTACTACTTAAAAATTTATTTAGTATTTGGTATTTTAAATACTTAACGCCGAAGTAATTTGTTTTTTAAGTACTTATGACTTCAAAATACATTTTTCCAAAATACATTTAATAATAGTCTTACTGCCTTATTCATAATACTTATCAAAGTTTACTGAAAGACATTTTCTGTAGCAATCTGCTTTTGAAACCTTTAATAAACATTTGATCATTTATTATGAATAGGGCAATTACAACCGATTTCATTATCAGTTTGTATCAAAGACTATAGATTTATATAATCTATTGTCTTTGGTTTGTATGGAGGGTTACAACTTGAGAGATACTATATTTTGGCAGGACGATGAGTGCAAGGGTCACTGTTAATAAATAAGAAATTAATTGATGCTTATGAAGAGTAATAAACAATTAAATGGCTGTTTCCGAGTACTAATTGCAGAGTACGGATTTACACACGAGTGTGCAGCACATGGACCTAAATCTGGCGCACACACACACACGTGCAAGTGCCTTATAATTTCTACCCTGCAGACAAAATGACCAGTATGTGGTTGGAAATATACTAGTTGCTTTTTTATTCAGACTAGTTGCCTAACTGTCCTTTTTCCATACATCGAACTATCGATTTTAACATTAGGTTGTCATAGGAGCCCAACTAGTGCATTTGTCCATAGTTATATGCAAGCTGAAATACTAGTTATTATGGACTAGTGCGCTTGCTAGTTTCTTTATTTATAGTTTATTTAATATTAAAAAACATTTGGCTAAAGCGGGGTAAGAACATACAGTCCTCATATTTCAAGGCATGTACTTTATCCACTGAGCCACTTTCTACTTATTATATTTACAGCTAAAATTTTGTTTTATGTATTTACAGCTGAAAATATGTCAATTTATAAAAAATAATTTAAATTACTAGTATAATTACAACTAGTTGCATGACTGTTCCAAAACGATATTGTTTGACTAGTATCGTTACTAGCGTCATTACAACTAGTAAGATTACAGCCCTTTGTTGACTAGTAACTTTACAACTAGTAATATGACTGTCCCAAAACGTAACTAGTTGTACATTTAACTGCAGGGTATCTAAAGGCACACTCACATGTATGTGCCAGTTTGATAGATACACGTACACGTCCCAAAAGTAAGCGTTACCATTCTGGCTAGTTTAGTTACTTTTTCTTACTGTGTACTCATGGATTTTTTTAGTTTTGGTTACTTTTTTGGAATCATTATTATTTTTGTAACCGACTTCAAAAAAGGAGGATGTTATCAATTCGTGTGTATTTTTATATATTTTTTACTTCTTTATGTTTGTACACGTATAACTGCTTCATTTCTGCACCGATTTTCAAAATTCTTTTTTTGTTTGAAATGCTTTGCTTGCAGTTTGGTCCCATAATTTTTTTCGAAAATCGGAGGGGAAATTAGCTCCCCCCTTTCATAACTCTGTCATTTGTAAACCAATTTTCAAAATTCCTTTTTTGT
This sequence comes from Panzeria rudis, assembly GCA_956483635.1. Taxonomy (NCBI): domain Eukaryota; kingdom Metazoa; phylum Arthropoda; class Insecta; order Diptera; family Tachinidae; genus Panzeria; species Panzeria rudis. The sequence continues at coordinate 112,074,250 of OY101449.1, forward strand.
TTGCTTTTAGTTTGGTCCCATAAATATTTCCCCAAAATCTGGGGCAAAATTGCCCACCCTCCCTAAATATTGATTATCGTATAACTCTTTCATTTATGCACCGATTTTTAAAATTCTCTTTTTGTTTGAAAGGCGTTGCTTGCAGTTTGGTCCCATAATTTTGTTTTAGCATTGTTTTTAGTCATGTGCCTAAATTTGGTACATGCACACCTGCACATGTGTGTGCAAATCCGTACCCTGACTAATTGCGAATAAATATGAAATTAACCCTTAAACACATTTTCAATTTTGAATAATTTCTGGCGTTCAAGTTAAGTCTGGGGTTTCAGTGTATTTAAAGACTTAGAGCAGAGTTTTATGGTAAATATATTTTTTTAAGAAAGGTGAAAAATCCATAGAACGAAGAGTTATGGTGTTAAAATGTCCTACAAAAATTTTCCTCGTGCTGTTTTACACAAAAGGGCTGAATACATCTAACATCTTAAACTTAAGGCTTACAAGATTTCCTATGCAAAATCCTAATTGTGAATAAGTTCGTACTTTAAACCTTAAATGTGTTTTAAGTTTTGAACGATTTCTGGAGTTAAAGTTTGCGCTTCGGGATATTAAAAGGCCTATTGTAAAATGTTATGGAAAATATTTTTGTGAAGCATTTCAGCCCGCTATATTGCTGCCGAAGGGAAGTTGTTTGCTATTTTTTTAAGAAGGGGCAAAAAGGTCCATACACCGAAGAGTTAGAGGGTTAACGTTTTTCTCAAAAATGTTCCTCGCGATGTCTTACGAGTACTAATTGTAAATAAGTATACAATTAACCCTTAATCACATTTGAAGATTTGAATGATTTCTGGCGTTAAAGGTGAGTCTGGAGCTTTATGGCAATTATTTTTGTTGAACATTTCAGCCTGCTATATCGCCTTTAAAGGGCAATATTTCGCCCCTTTTTTAAAAAGAGACGAAAATGCACCAAAGAGCTAAAAGGTTTCACAGAAATTTTTCTTGTGGTGTCTTACATAGAAGTGCTCAACAGATCTTATACATAAAATGCAAGGATTACAAAGATTTCCAATGCCAAATTACTTTACTTTAGTAAAATGAATCCCAGATGTCAACTTTAAAAAGCCGATACAAGTACATATACACTGAAAATAATCCATGCAACATTTTACGAAAAAAAATTTTCATAGTGACTTTTTTTCGTAGAATATACGAAACTTTCGTATATATTACAAGAAACACTTAGGCAATAATTTTTGAATATACAAAAGTAACGAATACCTTTGGTAAACATTTTTCCTTGTTAAAAAATATATTTGAAACAAAAAAATATATTAAAATAATTTTTTATAAATTGACGTATTTTTCAGATGTAGAGTACATGACTTGAAATATGAAGATTGTGAGTTTGTGCCCCGGTTGAGCCATACTTTTTTCTTATTTTTATTTTTTGACTATTTTCGTACATTTCATATATTTTACGACAGAATTTCGTGATGCGAAATTACGAAATATTTCGTAAAATGTACGAGCGTTTTCGTGCATATGTTGCATAGAATTTTTTCAGTGTATGTTTTTTGGTGCCGCTTGCCCGAAAAAAGTTAAAAGTTAACTTCTATTTTATATTGGCGTGACCTTGCCCACTTAGTAGTCTAAAAATTGTATTGTCACAACACCTCATTGCAAGTGCAAAGCTTTAAAAGATTCAGTTAATTAGAAGTAGTTGCAAAATAATATTTGTTATAAATGGGCGTGGCACTATTGAATTTTCGAATGAATAATTTATGTCCTTGGACGATGTCAATATTTTAAGCGGCAGAAGAAGGGGTTAATAAGTAGAAGTATTTTAAAATGAATATTTACTACTTGTATTCGCTATATTTTCAGGAAGACTCAATGTGTGTAAAGATTTTCATATGACTCGGTTAACACAAAGTAGTTACAAAAGTATTTTTATTTTATATGGGCGTGACACTGCCCACTTTCATAATAAATATGGTATTGTTAGGGAAACTAAATGTGTGTGCAGAACCAATTGAAACGGAATATTTTGATTGTATCGCCTTAACACTGGCAAGTTTTTAATCATAAAATTGTATTGTAACAGGACCCTAATGTGTTTTCAAAGTTGCTAGTGAGTTGGATGTTTTGATTAGGGATGTAACGATACGCCGTTTTGCCGATCCGATACCGATACCGATATTTAAAAATAAATATCGCCGATACCGATTCCGATACCGATTCCGATACCGATACGAATATTGAAATTGAATTCAAGTTTAGATTAACAAAACTCAAGCGCAATTTTTTTATTATACAAAATTACATTATAAGAGAGAATATTTAAAATTGATAAAACATTGGAAGTAATTTTTAAGGAGCTACATTTTCTTTGCTTCCAAAAAATCTATATTAAAAATATGCAGATAATTAGTAGAAAAGCAAGAAAATAGGTTTAATTCCTTTATAATTTTAAAAAATACTCGCCATGCTTTTTAAAAAATCGATTTTTTTTAAAAGACATTTATCAACTAATATTCTTCTAAATAACTTTATAGCTTAATTATTAAAAGACTTCTAAGTTTATATTTATTCACTTAAATTTACATGAAAATACAGATCTGAGTTTAAATTCGCATAAAAAACGTGAAAATGGGTAATTTTTTTATCCTTTTTCCTTGAGGAAAAATCATTATAGAATACCGAAAAAGAAATTTGTCCTAGCATCGCTTCCACCGAATTGGTAATCGAAAAACAGAACTTCTTGCAATGGCAAGGATATGTAAAACTAATTAGAAATTATCCAAATTTGCAATACTTCCAGATCGCGAATTCTACATTTTCATGACTTCTTTGGAGTATCTTTTTTTTTTGCTGGAATAAGATTTATAAAACAACGACTTGAACTTGAATTCATAGTAAAATTAACAAAAAATAAATATTTTTTTTACAAAAAAACAGCATAAAATATTATTAATTTTTAAAATTGATATTAATTAGATTTAAAAAATAACGAAGTGAATTTAATTCATGGTAAAATCGGACAAAAATAAATTATTTGTTAAAAAAAGCTCTGAAAAAATTTTTAAAAGTATCGTCGTATCGACAGTAAAATATCGCCGATACCGATGTATCGGAAAGTCTGAAGTATCGCCGATATATCGGTATCGGTATCGGTATTCGTTACATCCCTAGTTTTGATATTGCGAAAATTACACTAAATGATTTTATTACACCTTTAGTTACCATTGCGGCTAATGAAAGCATGCTAAAAACTTACTTAAATCCGTATAACGTATTATGTACCTCCCTCCATTCCATACTTGCAAGCCCGTGTTTGTGACCACCATGGGCTGTTCATCATTTACCGGTACTATGGAGAACTCCAACTCAAAAGGTTCACTTTCCTTATTACGAGCTGTGGCTACTAGAGTCATGGTATCGCTAGAATTTTCACTGCCACTGTGTATGTATTGTATGGAACCTTGATCCAATTGTTTTTGCGTAAATCTTTTCACTTTCGAATTGGCTGCCATTATGTAACCCGATGTGGGATTTATTGTTATAATATATTCCAATATTTTTCCTCTATAATACTCCGAAAATGGTTGAATATCGGAGGCACTTAATTGTACTGTTTTGCCTTCTACCACTGAAATAACATTCGAATGCATGTACAACTTTTCGGGTATAATAACAATGCGCAGCATCAGATTCTTAAGCCACGTAATGCCATTGGTAACATCAAAAACGAAATAGTCGGTCGACTGATTAACCCCAGCTTGTATGTAAAACATTTTTTCCGTATTAACGGCCAATTGGTCGAAAACTTTGCAATTGTATTCATCATCAAAAGACATTGACTGCATTTCTAGATAACCATGCAAAGGTGACGATGTTACCAAGAATGTAATGTCGCCGGGTGAAATGTTTGGATGAACGACCTGGAGTGTAAAAATAGAGATTTTTTACATATCTTTTTTATCTTTTTATGTTTACCTCTAAAATATCTCTCGAAATTAAAACACTTGTTGACTCTTCCACAAATAAAGTTTGATTTTTCTTGACTTGTAATGGTTCCCAATACGCGGAGGGATAAATACGGAACATAACCTCACCTTCAGCTGTGATGTTTTTTATATGGACTCGATACCTTTAAGAAAACAAAAACAATAACAGTTTACAAAAAAAATTGTGTTTAAACGACTGATTCTGGCCGAGGGCATCAATATAATATATATGTATATCAACATTTTGAACATCTGGGACTCATTTTAGGGGAGTTAAGTTTACCCCATTTTGCACATACACACAGAAAAAAAAAGAAATTTAAAATCCACGTGCCGCAATTTTGATTGCAAATCATATTTAATTTACAAGAACTAATTTTTCGTTTGAGTGTGTTAGTGTTTACTTGCTTTGTTCATTGCTACAATTCACTGTTCTGCTTAGTTGTGTGACTTGTTGTTGTTTATTATTACATGTGTCGTATACGACAAAAAACGAATTACCAGCGAATAATTACTGCGGCTGGTTTAAAATTACCATTGTTTCGTATTAGTTTTAAACGGAAAACAATTAATCTAACCTTAAATCACCGTTAAAACAATTTTGTTATAAACGTTAAGTTTCATTTTCAATCGATATAACTATAACTTTAATTTCAAATAAGTTTTATGTTAAATAATCATTTAAATCATGTTGAATTAAAATGAAATGCATTTTACATACGATGGTATTTATTTAGTTTATGAGTAAATAAAAGTTTGAAGCTGTTGTGGGTGCAGTGGTTAGCGCGTGGACTATCATGCAGGTGGCACGAGTTCAAATCTTGGCTGGGGCAGTCAGCTACAACGAAAATTTTCTGATGACTATCACGTAAGTAAAATAGTTAATAAAATAGGCTACATTAAAGTCATGTTGTTTCAGCTTGATATAACTTTAATTCAACATGATTCTTTGTGTTGTTCCAATATCAAATTCCCGTTGTTTGAACTTTAAATAACTTTGATTCAACATGATTCTTCGTGTTGTTCCAATATCAAATTCACTTTGTTTCAACTCGAAATTACTTTAATTCAATATGATTTTTCGTATTATTTCAGTATCAACTTCATATTGATTTAACTGTACTGGAATATTAAATCAACATGAAATATAGTTAATTCGAAAGGAAAACTTTTCTCTCAAGATTATTGTAAATCATGTTGATTTAAAATGAAACACCTATGAAGCAAAATCACTACCAAAAAATTTTAAATTAACCTGGTTTTCGACGATTTTACATGGAAATTTTTCTGTGTGTACATAATTATAGTTACTCGTCCTTGAAAATCTTGTCAGTATTACAATTAAGGCATAAGATGTGCTCAGCACTTTTATACAACTTAAAAAAGGGTAAAATCTCCCCTTTAGCGGCGATGTAGAAGGCTGAAATGTTTTACAAAAATATTCGCATGTTATACCTTAAGCGTATGAATCGCTAGCAAGATTTTCCATGTCCAGTCAGCATAACTACGTTCAAAACGTGGGAAATTTATTACCGCTAAAATGAGTGCCAGATGTAAACTTTCAAAACGCTGATATGCGTATAGATATATTTTTTTGGTGCCTTCTATCAGAATCAATCGTTAGAGCCTTGTAACATAAAAAAGAGTTGATTTTGTTGTGCAGTATAATTTATGATTTAAGGCTTTAGGTTAAAAACATAGTGGCCGCTGTTGATGATGTTGGAGAGAAGAAACTGCAGAATAAAATTTTTTTCTTCTGCTTCTTTGCATTCTTCCACTAAGTCCTCTCGCCGGCTTGAAGGCATATCAGTCAAGTAATATTCCGATTTTTCTTCAATACAGCTTCGTCATCAGCAACCATTCTGCTAGTAACCCCTGAACTTTTAATTTACCTAACTTTGTCCATAGTAGCGATTTCGGTATTCCAATACACTAAACGATCTCTTTCAATATCCAAATGTGTAAAATTATTTAAGGAAGTCAAATTGGAGGATTTATAATGCAACGTGGAAGATGATGACTCATCACTAGGCCTGGGTCTTCCCAAATACATAAGAATACCATAAGCCGGTGGCTTAATGACTTCATAATATATCTCATCCAGTTTCATGTCCAAATTAGTTTCCAATATAAAATCTTTATTTTTCAAAATGACAAATTTACTCTCTTGAACAATGGTGGCATTGGTAGGCAGCATAGAAACAAAAGCATCCGAGGCGTGAATCTCTAAAAGGCCATTGACTTCATGTTGACGATCAGTGACGATAAACGAAGCCGTACCCACATCAGCACCACTATGCTGAAACATTATGCGACGATTGGCAATGTCGTCTTGAGTGAAACTATCCACATGATGGCCAGACTTATAAAAGGCACCATTTGTGCAGGAGATATGTATGTAATGAATATCCGAACTATTGGTATTAACATCAACATCTAAGTAAAGCAGAGCTTCAGTATTCAAAGTACGTATGCCTTCTCTCATGACATGGAAAATACGTTCCATAGTACGATAAGGAGCATTGTCATTGTTCAGTTTAATTCTAACCTCAATGTTAGAAACAAATTGTAGATCTGTATCATCACTAGATAGAATTAACAAATCAAAGGCATCCTCTGTAGACTCGGTATCATCATGACAATAGTATATTTCATTTAGGAACAATTGTTCTAAATTAAACTCCGTTATGGTCAAAACTTTCATATCTCTTTCGTCATAACGACACAAAGTACCATGTTCTGGCTTATTAGTCAATAAAAATTTCAAACTTTCATAGATATTGAAACGTATTTCAAAATGATTTTTTGTTATTAAGGCTCTTTCACCTTCTTGGACATGCAAAATTTCTCGAGTTTGATACGATAATTTGTTAGTTAATTCTTCGAGGGGTGCAAACATGATTTTCAGTTTTCCCACCACATCATCACATTCAGCCACGGACACTATAAATTCTAGATAGTCGGAAAAACTCGAATATGAGTTGTAGTGCGTTTTATAACGTATGCGATTTTTGTCAATATCCTGTTGGGTAAAGGAGTCCATTTCCTGGTTTATATAAAAAAAATTTTATTATTAGGAAGATTTAACGCAAATCTACACTTACCTTGGCATACTTCCTGGATCCCTCAACATAAATGTTGCCATATTTGGTCGGACTCGAAATTTTGTATATAATATTGCGGGGAAACGTTTCAATGGGCACAGTCTCATATGATAGAACATCGCTGGTTAATATGAATTCCCTGGAACCATTTATTGCAATCATAGAAGGTTTGCGGGAATTAATACGCAGGCGGGTAAAAGTGATACGAAAATCAAATGTTTGTGTAGTGATAAAACCATAAGAGGCAATAAACTGAAAAGAAATGTAATTAAAATTTTTTTTTAAAGTTATTTAATTAGTTTGGCTTAAGCTCGTTTTCAATTTAATCCTTCGATTAAATTATTTTGTTATTTAAAAAAAATTCTAGATATTGTAAATGTTGATATGTAAATGTAAATATTGAACAATTATAGAAAATTTGGCTGTACGGAAGGTTAAGCATCTGGTGTCAGATGTTTCGAGATTAACACGACTGCTCATCAGAGCTCTTTTCCATATAGACGACACTGCCATCGAAGGCAGCAACAACCAATGACCGAAAATCCTATCATTTTATACCAATTAACAGATGAGTCGCCCTCTCAAGACTATCTTCGGAAACAAAGTTTTGGAACTTCACTAAGTATTTCCTTATCATGTTCAACTTTTTGTAAAGCTTTTTTTATTTTTTGTCTTAAAACTTTAAAACTTCTATTTTTTTCGTTTAACACACAGGTTTCCAAAAGGATTTGAAAAGATACATATGATAATGAATCTTATAACCTATTGATTAGGAGTTACACGGCTTATAGACATATATTAAAGCCCCAGAGGGAAGAAATCATGTCCGTAAGTGGAACCGATCTGTTCTAGCTCTTTGCTTGTTTAGTGTCAGTCATATATATCTTGCATATGTGAATATTCTTTCTACATCGGGATAATACAAATTTACTCTCCTTTCATTTTGATGTAAATAAACGAACGGATGACTTTGAGTAATTAACATCAATTTAGTAGCGATTCACTTCTCGTATGAAAATTTCTCAAAAAGTTTGAATAAATCAGAACTGCGATCTCCTTCAACCAAGCCACCTAGCAAACGGTGATAAACTAATATGCACATGACCACAGATGATGGGAGTGTGGTTGCTTCCGAGAACAACGTTGTTCTTTTCTGTCTTGTAGGGTGAAATGTAAATTCATGCTTATTTTTGCCTCGTTCCTTGTTATATTGATCATGTCTAGTTCTGTGTGAATATTCGTGTAAATTATCCAATAAACAAAATATTATTCGAACAAAATTATTCGAATATAAATTAATCGAATAAAAATTATCCGAACAAAAGTTTTTCGAATAAAATTATCAACATATTTCTTATATATACAACAGAAAGCTTTAGAATGAAATAACATTTTCAGAATGAAGAATAATAGAATAACAATAATAATCGCACCAAGTTATTCGTATAAAATAATTTTGATAGAGATTATTGCAACAAAATTATTCATATTAGATTTATTGGTATCAAACTATGAGAATATATATTTGAATGTAATTATGTATTCGAATAAATAAAAATTATTTGTATGTAATTATTCGAATAAAAGGTATTCGAATAAAATTTTCAAAATTTATATTATTATTCGGAGTATATTAGAGTGAATTATTTAATCCATTTTTAATTCCATAAAAAGCAGAAAGCGTAAATTATTAGTATGAAATTATTCGAATATAAATTATATGAATGAAATTATTGAAATGAACAATATATTAATAGCTAAAATTTTCAGATAAATATGATTCGAATATATATATTCGAGTAAATTATATATTCCATAAGTAAATAAAAAACTTATAATTAATATGAAATTTCATGTTTCGTCTAAATATTATTCGAATATCAATAACCGTATAAAAATGTTTGTATAAAATAATTCGAACAGAATTATTGGAATAAAAATATTCAAATTAGAAATATAATTCTACAAATATTATTTGAACAAAATTATTAGAATATAAATTAATCGAATAAAAAATTATCGAATAAAAATTATTCGAATAAAATTATCTGTTTACTATATATTCTATCAGAAAAGAACAACAGAAAACATTAGAATGAAATAAAAAATTTTCGAATAAAAATTTTGGAGTGAAAATGAATAAAATAACAATAATAATCGCATAAAATTATTCGTAAAAAATAATTCGTATAGAGATTATTAGCATAAAATTATCCAAATAAGATTTATTTGTATCAAATTCTTTGATACAAATAACTATTATTTGTATCAAAGCATTAAAATATGTATAATAACAATTTAGTGAAATTATTCGAATTTGTGTAACAAATTATTCAGGAAATAAATTCGAATAAAATTATTTACATTTAAATTATTCAAATGAAATTGTTTGAAAGTTTTTTTATTCTGTCAATAAATAAAAACAGAAATAATTAATATGAAACGAAATTTTTCGATAAAAAATTTTCGGAATAATAATCGCATATATTATTGGAATATAAATTATTTGAATGAAATTATTTGAATAAAAAATTTGAACAAAATTATTCAAGAAAAAATTCAAATAAAATGATTCGAATAAGATTATTTGAACATTTTTTTTCTATCAGTATAATAAGAAATAGAAAATATTAGGATTCGTATAAAAGTTATTCGAATAAAAATATTCGAATAAATTGTTTATTCTACCATAATATAACAAATAGAATAAATTAAAAGAAAATTAAAATTTTCGAGTAAAAATTATTCGAATTATAATAATAGTCGCATAAGACATGATACGACAACATGATGGTTTAATATACTTATGTCGGTAATTCCCGTGTTCCCGGGATCACAACAAAATTTTTCCTGATTCCTTGCGAACCGAAAAATGTTGGGAGTTCGGAAACCCCAGTTTTCACACTTATTACAAAATATTTTTGTTCCTTTTCAGTTTGCTTACCTTAAACTCATCTTGCCAGGGAAAATCATGATTATGCACGTAACGTATATGACCCAACAGCAATTGACTATCACTAAACCAATCCACATTAACCCAGGTAGCATCGACCTGCCTCAGTCTTTGTATGGAACCATATTGCGGAGCCTTGACAATATCATAACGTATGTCTATATTTTCATCGACTGTATTGGTTCCAATAGATAAATTGGATGGTGTCACCAGCAGAGAAGATTTGTGTATCATTATAAGTCCGGTGTTATTAACCAAACGCAATTCCAAAGGATGTACGGATACAGAAAGATACACGGTATCACTAGTTTCTATGCCATCGGAAACTTGCATTAGCAATTGATAGCTGAAGGCCTCCGATGTTGTGGTATTATATAGAAAAGTCACTTTATCCATATTGACATCAGCCTGGGAAAAAGTCATTGTTGACTGACCATTGACCATAAATCTACCAAATGCTTCTAGAGGATTGGTTGAGGGTAAAATGGTATAGACCAAAACATTGGCTGCACTATCGGGATCTTGTATATTAAACAAATCTATATCTAAATTCTTTTCTATACCTTCTATAACACGTAAAATCTTATTGGGTGGTATTTTCAGTTGAGGTGGATCATTGATGGGTGTTATGTTGGCATGTAACATAAAACGATGTTTACCTAATAGATTTTCGGGTACTTTGTGTATATCACCATATATTTGCATATCCAAAGTGGCATGATCGCTGAAATTTTCAATACCATTGTGTATATATTTCACTCTATCGGTGGATAAATCTACCAAATTAAAAGTGCGGCAAGTAACAAAATTATTTTTTTCGGGAGAAAATTGCAACAGTTGACCATAACGAGGTTGTTGCACTACATGAAAAACTATTGAGGTATCGGAAATTCCCGAGGTTTTGCGAGTATCCAAAAGTACATCCAAAAAGTGAGGAGAAAGAAAAACAGTGCCGCCTTCCAGTAGCTCCATGGGAGAGATATACAATAGTTCCACAGTGGGACTTATTTCGGTAAAAATCTGTAAATAAAAAAAAAATAAATGAAAGCAGTTCAATTATCCTGACGTATCCATGCTTACCTTATAAGGTCCCTGAAAATCAGCCTTAATACAATACGACTGATCACAATAGCATATAAACTCATCAACACCATATTGATTGCAATAACCACTCTTCAGACATGGTTCATATTCTACACAGGGATATTTCCATACACAATTCAATGACAAATGCTGTGATTTATTCATTTGCGGAAACCCCAAATCCAAATTATTTATTTCTATATCTTTCATACAGCCCATAAAACTTTGATCATTGATTCTCAAGCCCTTGTGCCACAAACGTCTTCTCATATCCTCTTGAACACCGCCAAAGAACACACTTTTCTCCAAATTTATAGTAGCCTTTGTCTCATTGTCATGCGTGCCACGATAAATTTTATCATCCAAAATCATTTCGGCCATTACCGCATTGTAACGTAAAATCAATTTATGCCATTTGCCATCCGAGACCGTTTCATTGGGCAATAGTTTGATTAAACTGCCTTCTTTATTGAAATTAAAACTCAATTGTTTATTTTCAATTTCCAGCAAAACAAAATCGAAACCACCATTGTAGAAAATAACGCCTGTTTCCTCCATGGTGCGAAATTTCAAAAATAACCTAAACATTAATATTTTGTTAAAGATAAATTATTTTCTATATTCCCACTAAATATTTACGTTTCTCCTGTAGCTTGTGATTCCTTGGACATGAGAGCATAAGAGTCACTATTTAAGAAACTTATGCTGTCCTTAGCCGTACCTTCAAACTCAGAACTACAAATCCATGAGACTCTTTTGCTATCTGTATGTCCGGTACCTTCTTTAGCTCTTTTGATGACATTTATGTTGTTATAAAATACCTAAAAGAAAAGAAAAACATAGAAAAGTGAGCAAAATATATAAAAACACGTTATCTCTTCACTGACATGCCATTGCATTGGGCAAAAAAGGATTTTATTGAAATTTAACATTTCGTACGAAAGTTTGAGAAAAAAAATAAGATCGGAAGACAAACATGATGCAAGATGGAACAGAAGAACTCTCTCATTTTTGGTGATAGCGTGACATTAGCATTCTTTTGGTCACACGAACTCAATATTTCGTTGCTTCCGCTTCAAGAACTTTAAAGGACTTCCTATTCGGCACTAGTTTATTCGGCCATCTATATAAATAAAAGAGTAAAGTTATTGAGTGACTGACTGACTGACTGACTGACAGATTCATCATCGCCCAGCGCAAACCACTAAAGCTAGAAAGCTAGAAATTTCGTATGTGGGCTCCCCTCAGGATGTATAGATCTACCAAGACGGGGTTTTGGGAAATTCAAATGCCAAGATGGAAAAAACGGGTAAAACCGGTAACCTTATATCTCCGGATCTAACTATGGTAGACATAAAATCCAAAAAACAGCATAATAAGATCAAAAAATAAGCGGACGGGTGTTTTGTAATTTTTTGAAATTTTTTCATTTAGGGGCCGAAAAAGGGTAAAAAAATAATTTTGGTACTTTTTTTGTTAACCGTTTATCTCCTAAAGTAATTAAAAATAGAAAAATTTAAAATGCATTCTTCTATCCTTACGAAGCCTTCAAATATGTTTTGGTACTTTTTTGTAATTCGAATATATAAAGGGTAAAATTGGTTGCTCTTTTTGGTACTTTTTTCCATACAAGTATTTTTTATGCAAATTGATATATATAGTGAATGAATATGTTTGTATATTTTCAATAAGAAAGGATTTATGAAAATTTCAATTCTAAGAGGATTAAAATTGGTAAAAACGGGTAAAAGCGGTAACCTTATATCTTCGAATCTAATTAAGGCAGACATATAATTCTACAAGCATCATAATAAAATAGAAAAAGAGCGGACAGGTGTCTGAAACTTAGTAAAATCTGTACATCTAGGGGCCGAAAAGGGTGAAAATATAATTTTGGTACTTTTTTGTTAAAAGTTTATCTCCTTAAGTAATAAAGTTAGAAACTAAACTTGAAATTCTTCTTCTCTCCTTAAAAAACAGTTTTGTATTTTTTCAAATTTGAATATATAATGGGTAAAATTGGTAGCCCTTTTTGGTCCTTTTTTCCATACAACTATTTTTTATGCACATTGATACACATACTGAATGCATATGTTTGTATATATTCTATAAAAACGAATTTTTGAAAACTTAATTCAAACGAGATTAAAAGGGGTAAAAACGGGTAAAATCGGTAACCTTATATCTTCGAATCTAAGTAAAGTAGACATAAAATTCTAAAACTATCATAATAAGATAGAGAGATGAGCGGACAGGAGGTGTCTGAAACTTTTTTAAAATCTGTACATTTAGGGGCCGAAAAAGGGTAAAAATATAATTTTGGTACTTTTTTTGTCAACCGTTTATATATTAAAGTAAAGGTACTTTTTCGAAAACCTACTTTTTTGAAAATGTAGTTTTAAGAAATGGTACTTTTTGAAAAATGTTTTTTGGAAAGGGTACTTTTTGAAAATGGTATTCTTTTGAAAATGGTTACTATTTGAAAAGTTACTTTTGGAAAAGGTTCTTTTTAGAGCTCTGTACACCAAAAGTGTAAATTAATCTTATTGCTTTCGATACGCTGTCCGTCAGTCCGTCTGTCTTTCTGTCTGTCACAGGCTGTTTTCTCGAGAGCCGTAAGAACTACGGGCTAAAGATTAAAGGGTGTTCTAAAGCGAGCAACGAAACATGTTGAAATACTAATGTAATATACAGACACTTTTATATAGACTTTTGAAATTTTCAAAGTTATTGTTAATTGGTGTAGTCTGTAGAATATTTAACACAACAAAAATTAAAGGGTGTTCTGAAAGTTAATGTAATTTTGACTATATAGTTTAAACAGTTTGCTGTATCTTGGAAACCGTAAGAGGCAAACTCTTGAAATTTTAAGAAACTCTAACACTAAAAAATTCCAGAATTAAAAAAGTCAAAACGAAAAATCGCCAATATGAAAAAATCGCTAAAACCCAAAAATTTGCCAAAACTAAAAAGATCGGCAAAAAAACTAGCCAATTTTATGGTTATTTTTAAATGATTTAATAAATTTTTCTATATCTGCACAACAATGGGGTAGCGAAGCACGCCGGGTATAGCTAGTACAAAATAAACGGAATCTGAAGAAGGCAGAACAAAAATGATCCGATGGCAAGTATGGAACTAAAACCATTTCGATCGGTATGTGTGACATGTCCTTTTTTATTTCTTCTAAATATGAACTTATCACGAGACACTGTCTTCGTACGCTACCCTAAGGAAACGATTTCAAAGAAACTGTTTGTGTGTACGTTAGGCTCCAGCTTGAATTTTATGATATTTTTGGCTTTGAGGCGTGGGATTGTTGTGAAGATTTAATTTCTTTTACTATGGACAAGCAATTTTGTAACATATAAAATGAGCCGGTTCACCGAATAATATTCCGACTAAAACTGATTTCAATTCCTTAAGTTGCCGCTTCAAAACATTAAAAACAAAAATGTTCATTGAAATCAAACCACTTTTAGCTTTCAAAATTGAATTCCCAATGACTCTTTCTACCAGAGCCATATGGAATAAAGACAAAAACTGTGCATACTTTTAGGAGTGCCAAATAATTATTTGGCCATAAGCTTTGCATGTGATAAAAGCTTAATGTGATCTTGACTTGTTTAAAAGGTACAAAACAATATCACTGTAAAATTAAAATACAAAATAAACGGAATCTGACAGCTGTAGAACAAAAACGATCGAAATACAAGTACAGAAACCATTCCGTTCGGAATATGTGATATGCCCAAATATCTTTTTTTACATTCATACTCCATAAAGGCATACAATCCAAACTTATCAAGCCCTGTCCATATAAAGATCTTTTAGGCCATCTACGACAGAACCACATCTACCTTATCACTTGCTATTTAAAATTTGTTTTAGAGCCCTTAACTGCAATTTAAACCAAATTTTAATATATTTAAAAAATAAATTATATACTTACATCCGATATACAACCACGAAAACTGCCCAACTCATTTATAAATTCCGGTGAATATTCTCCTGGACCACCCAAAAATGTACCAAAATGTACATTTAAAGCACCCATCTCTGGCGGTAAAGTTTTCCTAATAATCGTACCATCAACTTGTAAAGTGATATTATTTTCATAACGCTGAACGGCCACATCATGCCAATCTAGATCATTAAGCTTCTGTTTCTTAGGAGAACGCAACTATAAAAAAATGGAGAAAAACAACAAAAGCCATTTAATTGCAACTGAATAGTAAAAATCTCAGTTGTAAAATATAAAAAAAAAGAAAATTATTTGTTTTATTTAACTCCAACTAACCTGCACCACATTCCGTTCTATTTTATAGGTGAAACTAATGGCTCCAGCCTCTAAACGCATTAGACAATAATCGGTGCGACCATTGGCCATAAATAGAAATGAATTCTCTTGATGTGTGCGAAATTTAACACGAATATTTGTAGACATTTTTGCCTCCTGCAGCGGCATCGATATATAACCATCGCCAAAGAATGAAACTGAAATTAGAGATGACCAGAAAAATAAAATCCAATTATTTTTATTATTTATGGCTAAATGAGAAATGTTTACGAAAAAAAAAATAATTAAACATACTCTTTTCAAGCTGTTCAACTGCATGCAAGTAATTGGAGATGTGCGACATTTTGCTATTTAAATAGATTTGGAATTTTTTCTTTTAAATTCGTTGTATTAAAGATTCTTCGTTTATGAATTTCAAAAATGATAATTATCTTTGGTGGTAAGTGGCAAGTTAACACTGTAATGATTAGTGTTAGTCTTATCAGGAGTTGTGAACATAAGTTTGACACGGATTGTAACACAAGTTTAACAGTGTTCGGATTCCTACATAATAATGACGACTAACTTAAAACTTCTGTTATTTAAATCTATCATCTACCCCACCCTATTAAATATAAATTGTTAAAATGGTTCTATAGATGCCATCCGGCTCTGGAGATTTATAAAGGCTAAATTTGGATAAAAGCCACATTCTTTGAACCTTACCAGTCGGTATGGCCGATAGGTAAGAATTGCGACTAGCATGCTGTATATGCCGAGTTCAATACTCACTTTTTAAAAATATTTTTTGAAGAACGAACCTCAGTTTTCGGTCTTATTATTTATGAATGAAATTTGTTTGGCAAAAACTTGACATACACGTTTTTTTCAAGTATTTTTGATCTTAAGCAGCAAAAACTACTGCTCCAAGTGGAGCAGGATTGTCAGCAAGAGAAGCTGGTTGTTGTTATTTCTCCTGCTTCGAAAAGGCATGCTTTTTGCTCGCGATGTTCCACTTAGGAGCTCTTATTTTCGACATAAAACAGCGCTTCTTCTGAAGCATCAAAAACGCTCTAAAATGATGTCTCGTCATTTTATTACATTATCCAATTGTATCATCGCAGGGATGGCATACGAGATTTTAAAACTGTATCAATTGTTTTCCAAAATTGTACTTTTTTAGACATAATTGTACCAAAACAGATTTTTGACACCAGACATATGTATTAAGAGTCGGAAATATATAACTTTTCTATAAATACATACATACGTACATAAATATATAGGCATTTCCACAATAAAATTACAATTTTGTATCACGTGCGACATCAAGCAATTAAGCTTCTATTTTAGAGCCATGTAGTTCGGGTTTTCCTAAACTTTTACCAACTGTAGCGCTACCCTATGGTAAATGGAACTGATACAGAACAAGTCACGTAACCGGTCCCCAGGCGGTAGGGAACAGTCCGAGTTCTAACACTTTCTATGAAGCGGACCAACGACTTTTACATGGGGATGGCCTAGGATGGGGTTAATTGATACTTTGTATGCACCTTGTAACTTGTCTTTGAACTATCTTATGGAGTCCTAATCGGTGTAGAATAATATAGATTATATATAAATATTATTCCAAAATTCAGCTGTAATTATCGATTAATTTATTTTTTTACTGTTACAAATGAGTAATTCCATTTAGCCGGGTGTGACCACTTTACACATATTTTTTGTTATAAATAAAGAATATAAAATTTTTTACTTAAAAAAAGGTTGCGACTCGCGAGGCCATAAGCTTAAAGTCGTTGAATAACGGGTGGACACTGAAAGAACACGATTCCTGCTCAGACCTGACCTTACAAATCTTAGTTTCAAAGAATTATGACTTTCAGCATAAATTCTGTAAAATTTATACCATAACGTACACAATAATTTTGATATAGCTGTCTCTTCAAAGTATTTTTAGCTGCATTACGTATTTACTGTTTGACAAAAAATCAGTTTTCTTAACAAAAAAGTATTTTTAAAATGTGACGGGTGTGACCTAATACGAAAATGTAAAAAATTCGAAGAAATAAAGCTTTTTATTGACATCATTAATATAAATAATATAAAAATAAATCATAAGAAAATAATAACACATTAAATTATTTGCTATCCGTTCTTTTATAGACAGCAGAATACTCTAGCTGAGTATTTTTTTTTAGTTCAATAAAAAGCGAAGAAAGTATATTCTTTTCAGAGATAAGGGTTTTTATTAATAATTAGAAACGGAAGAAAAGAAAATCTGAAATAAATATTAAACATACATAGATGGAGAGCAAAATGTTTCGTGGATGATCATTTAAAAGTGCCTCAAATTGCTTAAAAAATATTAAATAATGTATTTTTTTTTTTTATAATTGTCATGCTCTAGAAAACATCAATTGGGAGATTTTCATTAAAAATAAGAAAATTATTTTTTCCTTGCATATGGCCTTTTTACGTGGAATCACTCAAATCCAAGTAGAATTTTTATTTTATTTTTAAGCGGGGTCCTTGATAGGATTCGAACCGACAACCTCTGGCATGACAGGCTAGTACACTACCTACTCGACCACAGGGGAACTTATTTTTCAATGTTATAAATACCAGTTAAGCTGCAGTTAATATCTGAATATAGTTACGGAACAGGTTCCAGAGTGGCATGGCAGTCTAATTGAAGGGAGACTATTAATATTATATAGATACGGTGTGATAGGCCTTAGATCCATGTGCATCGAATTTGTTCAGTGCCGTTTACTACAATACCAGCCGCAGTACCAACTAAATTGACTGAAAATGTAGAATATATTCTCAAAAAAGTTCCGAAATGTTCGCTTTACTACAATGCAAATAAATTTATAAATTTTTTTTACTCACTTTAATATGTATCATGATCTACAAGAGCTTTCCATTGCAGATACTCCGTTTTGTGAACTGGTCTTATCTGACCACTTAATAATACCGCCTTTTAAGTCGAACTTTGTTCTCAATACTTTGCAAAATTTAAATTTAATTCAGATAAAATGTTGCATATGAATGAGTGGACGAAAAGGGCAAAAAAATTTATCATAAAGTGGAAAAATTACTAATTGTACTAAATAAGTCATTGGTGTACCATTGTACTTTTAAAGTTCGATTTGTACCAAAAAATGGTACAATTATGCCAATCTTGCCATCCCTGTATCATCGTTAAACTACAGAGAAAACAAATCATATTTTATTATAAATCTCTCTCCTCCATCCAATAAGTGAGAAATGTAGAAAGAGAGCATGTTTTAAATATAAGTTAGCGCTGATTTGATGCAATGCGTTCGACAATTCTTTAGATCCTATTTTGTTGAAAGCTACAATGCTACTGAAAAAGATTTTGTTTATTTTGAAGTTCGTGTTGAATAAGTGTTAAAAGCCGACTTACTTCGTAATTTAAACAAAATGAACACTGAGAAATATCTGCCTTCTTTTTGAGCATCCTCGGAAGCGCTTCAAAACATCGCATGTGGAAGGCAGGACAGTTTCTTAATGCTTCCAGAAACATGATATTTTTTGCTGGGTATGTTTGCATGTATAATTTTTGTTCTTTCACATTTTGTGATATAAGAAAAAGAAATTGTGTTGTGGATTATAAGCTAGTCAATATGCCTGCATTTCTTTACTGCTAATGCCGACTCACCGGCAGACCTTTAACCATCATGTTTGAAAACTTTTAAAAAAATTTTATATATCCAATCTGTTTTTTGGACTTTCTATTTAATTTTCAAGAAAAAAATCTTTCACAATTTTTCCACCAATATAATATCACAAAATTGTTTTTCATAGATTACAAAAGAAAAACATTAAAAATATTTTTATTTATGGACAACATTTTGTTAGTTTTTATAGTTTTGAAAGCGATTTCATTTCGAGTGTTCATTTATTTTTTTATTCCTTTTGCAAATATGGGTCATGTGATGTGTTGTTGTCGGAAGTGTTTTTCTGTCGATCTCTTGTTCTCTGACTACTTGAAGATTTTTGGTTAATTGGTGCTAAAAGTCTTAAAAAATAATATTGCTTGAGATTTTATTTGACAGATTTGTTCATTTGTTGGAAAATCTAAACATCTGGCTTTTGTTTCTTTAGGATCAACTAGTTTTTATGGTATCTAACAGAAAATTGTATCTTGAGGTAGCGATTTCTAAATGAGGAAGCATGACCTTTATTTACTTGTGTGTTGTTAGTGTGTAAAGTATTAAAATTTGTTTGGAATTTTAAATTATAGTCATTAAGCACGAAACCACATAATATGTTCACATATATGCAAAGCATTTGTAAGATTATCGTTAAATGTTACGCATTTCATGCGTTATAGAACAATCAAACGGGGTAGTTATGGCGCCCCATAATTGTCAAATCGCTTAAAATCATCTAAGAATTCTCGTCGGTTCTCATGGAGCAAGTTTTCTTGAGGCAAGTCTAAATTTATAGTAGCAAGAGGGAAAGAGAGGAAGGAAAGAATAAAGGAAGAGTGTAAATTTAAAAATTTTAAGCAACAATAGCAAATTATAATTCATGGAAGCAAGAATTTCTGAAAATAACTGATAATGGGTGGATAGTATGCTAGACTCCCTGCGGAAAATTTGGTGACAAATGATCCAAAAGTACTTGTCCTATGACTTGAGAAAATGAGACTGGTACCAAAAATAAGGAGTAGTGAATGGTGAAAAAAGACATATTGTGTAAATGGTCACATAATAACCATTTTCAGTCAATTTAGTTGGTGCTCCGGCTAGTAATGTACATAGTAAACGGCACTGAACTAATGCGATGCACCTGGATCAAAGGCCTATTGCATAGTATCTATATAATATTAATTGCCTCCCTTCAATGAGACTGCCATGCCACTCAGGAACCTGTTCCGTAACTATATTCAGATATTAATTCCAGCTTAACTGGTATTTACAACATTGAAATATAAGTTCCCCTGTGGTCGAGTGGGTAGTGTACTAGCCTGTCATGGCGGAGGTTGTCGGTTCGAATCCTATCAAAGATACCGCTTAAAAATAGAATGCAATTTCAACTTGGATTTGTAACAATAAAAAAATAAATTAATCGATAATTACAGCTGAATTTTGGAATAATATTTATATATAATCTATATTATTCTACACCGATTAGGACTCCATAAGATAGTTCAGAGACAAGTTACAAGGTGCATACAAAGTATCAATTAACCCCATCCTAGGCCATCCCCATGTAAAAGAGGCTGATCTGCTTCATAGGAAGTGTTAGAACTCGGACTGGTCCCTACCACCTGGGGACCGGTCACCTGACTTGTTTTGTGTCAGTTCCATTTACCGCAGGGGTATTAACCGGGAGGTCGCAGGTTCGATTCCTGACAATACCCTGGGTGTTTCTGCAGAAAAGTCGAAAAGGCTTTAGCAATATGTGTGATCCTTTTTTTTTCAAAGGCAAGTCTAAACTGGTATTTAAATAAATCTATGAAACCAAAAGGTTTTTTGTCACTCTTTTTAGTTTTAGGAATACTTGATTGAATGATTAACTTCCAAGTAAGATATTGGATTACTGCGTTTGATTTAGTTGTTAATATCTGCTTTATGCATAATTTGATCTGGCCTTCCATTAGCATAAGACTGATTTATTTTAATATGACGCTGATGCAGTTTATTGTGTTTGTGGCACTTTTTTTTGCTGAATCTCTAACAATTGTTCTTAAATATAATAGAATTATGCTCTTTTGATATTTCTTGCTTGCGTTATTTGCAATTTATATTAAAAAAAAAAAAAGAACTTCATTATATCTTGTAAAGATCAATGCACGACTTTAATTATTTTAAAATATAAAGACAGAAAATACTCCAAAAACCAAAAATGGTTTGTACATGATATAAAATGCAATATTCACAGTTTTACCCAGCGAGCACTTCTGGCTCATATTATAAAAATGAATTTATTTCGTATTTCACAGAAACGGACCCACCTTAGAACTAGTGATAGGTGGAAATACATATGATCACTAATGATGGATGTATGGTGGATTCGGATATTAATGTGGTTCTCTTCTGCTGTGTACGTTGAAAGTTAAATGGATGTTAATGAACCCTTGTTAATTGATCATGTTTAACTCTTAGTGAACAGAAATTTTATGAACCTTACTTAGCCTACAAAATCACCATTTGGATTAATTTTATTTAATTTATATAGATTGTAGAGGTTTCCTATTTTAAAAATTTAAGATTGTTAAGAGATCTTTACCAATATTTAAAAAGATTATGAAAGTTGGGTGTTTGTATCAAGTATTTTAGAATATTAATGCAAATTACAGTACATAAATACAACGAACAATGTAACAAATATCAAAGAGACTTGTTTGTTTTTATGCATTTTACGCTCATCTTATACAATCGATTTTGACAAACCGCATACAATTTTAAAGATATTTATTGGCACATGTGCACAATGTATATTTTGCTAAAATCGGTTCGGTATTTTGCAAGCTATAGGTGTTTAACGTTTCTACTAATATATCTGCACACAGTAGATTTGCATCTGTTAGATTAAAGTTAATAAAAGAAATCAAACAAAACATGCATTTGTGTTTGTATATTTTGCTTTTGCAATGGGAAAGAAATCCACAAAATTTTCTCTTCTTTGAATTGGAGTCGTTGTAGGAAAGCCACAAGACTCAAAGGGAAAACAGATCAAGGATTTTATTTTTATATATATTTTACTTATTAAATGTTACAATTCGTTACCTTATTATAGAAAAGCCCGTACTGCAAAAAACTTAGGTGGGCCTCTACCTACTAGCTTACCTACTAGCTACCTACTAGCTTACCGATGCAACCGAAGAAGTTATTTTATCATTGCTTTTTTTTTAGTTTCAGAATAGGGTAAAAACGAAAATTTTCGACACGGTCTGGACTTTTATCCACTCCGATTTTAATGAAACTCAGCATATATATTTTACTATTGTGTGCGCGTAACATGGCGAAAAATTATTTTGATACCTCTTATTTTTTCTATTTTATAGGCCTCTAAACTTGGGCATCTCGGCCATTTTTGAAAAAAGTTCGTCATATTGAAGATTGAATAACCTTAGAACGGGGCATCTGATATAAATGAAATTGATGTCATTGGAACGGTTTCAGTCTCCTCTTAACAGGAGATAAGTTCCTGCCACAAGTGCGTCTAAAATGCCAAGGTATCCTTTATCCTTAACTATCCTGAAAAATTGCATTTTAATTTTCTTTATCTTTTATGCACAATGTACCCAACTGAGTTGTCTTTATTGTGTAACATTTTCAAGATGGGATGAAAACAGATTTAAAACTTAAAGTGGTTTCTTTGTGATAACACGATAAATTCTATGAAAATTGTGTAAGCAATAACAATAAAAACAAACGTAGCCGTAATATTTCCTAAAATCTCGATTTGTATTTTTTACACAATAGCGATAGACTAGTTTGCTATATGCTGCAAAAAAACGTTACAAAATAAATACCACTTTTCAGGATATTTAATGATCAACATGTTTATTCATTTGTGATATCCTTGTCTTTGATTTGCAAAAAGTGAATTTGAACCTTTTAAATGTTATTTAAATTACTAAAATCTGATGATATGCTATTTTCAAAATTACTTTTACAAACAAAAATCCTAATGTATTCAAATAGTTGATTTGATTATTATTTCTTATACAATTTTCATAGAAATTATCGAGGTATCGAAAAGAAACAACTATAACTTTTAAGTTTGTTTTCATCTCTTGAAAATTGTACACAATAAAGACGTGTCAGTTGGCTACATTCTGTAAAAAATAAAGAAAAAATAAGTACGCTTTTTCAGGATATTTAAGGATAAAGGATACTTTGGGATTTTAGACGCACTTGTAGCAGAAACTTATGTCTTTTTAATCAATACTCGTTAAGAAGAGAGTGAAACCTTTGGAATGGCATCAATTTCGTTTATATCCGATGAAGCGTTCTAAAGTTATTCAGTCTTCAATAGGACGAGCTTTTCTCAAAAAAGGCCGAGGTGCCAAAGTTTAGAGGCCTATAAAATAGAAACCATCAGAGGTATCGAAATAATTTTTCGCCATGTTACCCGCACGCAGGAGTAAAAGATATGCGTTGATTTTCATTTAAATCGAAGTGGTGAAAAATCCAAACTTTAGTTTTCATGTTGAAAATTTTCATTTTTACCCTATAGAGAAGTTAATGTTTATCATTAATTAATTGAATCAGCAATTTCGAAAAGGGCACATCTGGCATATTTTGACAAATACGTTTTTTCATAATAATGAATTCTAAATGCTTCCCTGCACCACAATGCTTGAAAAGAGAACATTCCTGCCATTCGTTCTACTGTCGACGTCATGGCATGTACAGAATTAAAGGTCACAGCTATTAAGAGATGTGCCCTTTTCGAAATAATTGCTTAAGCACAGAGTACGTAATAAATTAAGTAAAGTGCGACTTTGGCTCGCACACGAAGGGTTCCGTACGAATACACATATGTATATCCCTTTTTGTTTTTGCCCCATTTGTCATTTTGGCAGTTTTTTCGTTGTGCCTTCTTGTTTAATTTTACTTTTTTATTTTTTTAAGTATTTTTCGTTGATTTTTTTTTTTGGTTTTGTTTTGTTTTGGCGCTTTTCGTGATTTTTTTTGAAATTTTTTTCTGGCAATTTTTCGTTTTTTGCAATTTTTTTTGTTTTTTGCCGATTTGTTTAGTTTTGGCGATTTTTTGGTTATGGCATTTATTTAACGTTTTCACTTTCTGACGATATTTTAAGTTTTAGCGATTTATTTTAGTTGTGGCAATTTTTTCAGTTTTGCCCCTTTTTCGTTTTTGGGGATTTTTTCGGTTTTTTGTGGTTTTTTAGTTTTAGCGATTTTTTTTGTTTTGACACTTTTTTCGTTTTGGCGATTTTTTTTGGTTTTTGGCGTTTTTTTAGTGTTTGCGCTTTTTTTTTGGTTTTTGTGTTTTTTTTATTTCTGTGATTTTTCTCATTTTTTGGCGATTTTTTCATTTTTTGATGATTTATTTAGCTTTAGCGATTTTCGTTTTGAAGACTTTTTCGATTTTTTTACGTTTTTTTTTAGTTTTTTTGGCGATCTTTTTAATTTTGGTGATATATTGCGTTTTAGCGATTTTTTTAATTTTGGCGCTATTTTCCTTTAAGCGCTTTTTTCATTTTAGTGTTTTTTTCGTTTTGAAATTTTTTTAATTTTGGATTTTTTTAGTTTTAGCGTGTTTTAAAATTTCAAGATTTTACATCTTACGGTTTCCAAGATACAGCATATTGTCTCAATTACAATAACTAATAGAATACCCTTTAATTTTTATTGTTTTAAATATCGGTGTTCATTGGTGTAGTCTATTCTACAGACTACACCAATTAGCACTTGCTTTGAAAATTTAAAGTGTCTATATATAAGTGTCTGTACATTACATTAGTATTTCAACATTTTTCGTTGCTCGCCTTAGAGCACCCTTTAATTTTTAGCTTTCATATATTTATTGTTGTAGCGGTCAAAGTTTTACATATTCTGTGAAAATTTCACGTCCGTAGCTCTTACGGCTGCCGAGAAAACATTACATTAGTATTTCAACATTTGTCGTTGCTCGCTTTAGAACACCCTTTAATTTTTAACTGTCATATATTTGTTGTTGTAGCGGAAAAAGCTATACATATCCTGTGAAAATTTCAGGTCCGTAGCTGTTGCGGTTCCTTTACACTTTTGGTGTATCGGAACCCTAAAAATGCTCTTATTGCTCTTTTTGCGCTTTATAGTAATATTAAATATATACAAAAAAATTTCTGCAAATTAATATTACAATACCGTATATATCGAAAAGGGCACATCTCATTAATTTAAAATATAAAAATAAACATATATATAAACGTTAGCACTAATATATTTCTGCAATTTTCGATTGATAATTGTACCCAGAATTTAATTCATTCATAAATTTTCTACATGTTATACTTCATTAGAAAATAATTAGTTTTTTTTTCATTTCCTATAAAGTTTAAAATTGCAGACATGTGCCCTTTTCGAAATCGCCGCTTCAATTCCACAACGCAACAATTTTGAATTTTTTGAAAGTTTCGTAGATCAAAATAGACAATTCTTATGTATTTTCACCACAAAAATATCCGATTAGCTCTAGATTCAAAGATATATTAGTAACTTTAATATTTTCATATATTACAGAATTTTTTGTATTCTTCGCATATTTCTTATAGAAACGCCCTAAGTCAAAATCATAAAAGAATTTATGGATTAACAATCTATACAAAATTATCATTCTTTTGAGTGTAATTTTGCTTATGTAAGTTTCAGGATGCCTCAATTCTATTGCGGTTATAATAAAAATTGTGTGTTTTTACTTTCGTCCTTAAAACTGGGACCAATTCAAAAAAAAATTATTATTTCAATGGTAAGCATAAAATAGATATTCCAATGAAAAATTTAGAAGGTCCTGAAATATTTAGAAAACAACTTGATATTAAAAAAATTACAAACGCAAAAAAGCTCGTAGAGATCCGTTCTGAAACAAAGATGTTACGACTGTTTAAAACTCAAACTCTAAGAAAACCATTTTCACTTCATTTACCGTTATAAAATCACTTTATGAACTGACCTAGTAAAACCAAAGATTTTCGTTTCAATTGGTGCATGAGAGACCCTGAATATTTTATTTAACAAAAAAAAATTAATAAACTCACACACATACTGATTAACATTTTTTGGCTTTTCTGCAGAAACACCCAGGGTCTTGGCAGGAATCGAACCAGCGACCCCCGGTTAATAGTCTTGCACACTAACCACTACACTACGGTGGCACCCCAACTTTTATATCATAGTGTAGTTCAGTTCATTAAAAAATTAATTGAATAACTAAAAAAAAACTTATTGAATTATTTCAAAACGAATTCCGTATTAGCAGACTGGCAGCTACAGTGAACTACAGCGCAACGCCCAGCAAAGAATGGACAAGGATATATATACATGTAGACGGGCCATAGAGAAAATTTGGAAATAGGAACTACATAATTACGCATGGCGCGCTAGTATGGCTGATTGTGTTAGACAAATTCGCCTATTGTCGGGTTGTAAAATGGATTCTTCGTACAGCCGTTCTGATAATCCCAGGTGGTACCCGCACCACCCTATCAAAAGCACTCTTCACAATGATGACGTCGTCATCAAATCAGCGATCAGACTCAAGGCGACTGGTGTTTGCAAATTTTGGGACTCATAACATGAATTGATTACTGCTTGGCCATACTTCTGCCCAATAACAGATTGGAAATTGGACTGGAAGGAAGCATCTTTATTTCACCAAACCAGCAGAGGATACAGTTTAAGCTAACTGATGTATGTAGCGTTTACAGGCTGCAATACCAGACATAACAAGTGAAATAATTTTTTACTTTTCGTGAATACCGATACGGTTTCTCTGAGGAATTCCACTAAATTTAGTGAATTCCGTAAAAACTAAGATAGATTACGGGATGGGAAATGCTACGTTTTGAAGGTATTTCGCCCTTTATTTGAAATTAATTTAGAAATTGCGGAAAAAAAGACCCGATCTATTTTAAAATAATTTCTTACTTTTCCGTAAATACCGGTACTGTTTCTTTGAGGGATTTAGTGAGTTTCGGCAAAACTAAAATGGATTACGGGATTGAAAATACCACGATTTGAAGGTATTTCATCTCATATATGGAATGCAGTTAGCAATTTCGAAGCGAATGGCCCAATCGAATTTTAAATATTTTCTTTAACTTTTCTGGAAAAACTAAGATAGATTAAGGGATATGAAATACCACATTTTGATAGTGTTGAGTATTGTATCTGTTATCCATTTAGAAATTCTAGAAGACCTACGCGGTACAATAATAAACTGGAGTTGGTATGTCCAATTGTTTCTCAGGGAAGGCAGCTATAGCGGATGGAATCTGACAGAGACATAGAAAATGCGCTATTTAAAATAATAAAAATCAGGTATAGTTCCAGAAGACCTGCGCGGTACTTTTTCACTTTCGTAAAAAGATCTTCGACAGTACAATAAATAATAAACGCTATGTATAATTGTTTCTCAGGGAAGGAGTCTGACAGAGACATAGACAATTTGCAATTTTCCTGTTCGAAGTCATTTGTTCACGTAAAATATTAAATAAAAAATATTGGCGCTGATTGAATACGAACTCGCCCTCCTCTGACTTTAAAATTCTGGATTACATTCTAGCTAGCTTTTAGTTAGTCTAAGAAAAGTTAACTATAAGTTGACTATTTTTGTAGTCGACTAGTGATTTTCCGACAGGGTTGTTTAGCCAGGAAAGTGCAACATATGTAGAACTCCTCTTCATGTAGCAGTATGGGATCAGTTAGGACCCAATTGGGCTGGCTTTAACTTTTCTATAACTAGAAACCTGTGCAACCTAACTTAAACTTTTATTCCATCTAAGCACCTAAATTGATTCACTCTCCTTTGTTCCTACCACACCTAAATGTTTGCTGTATCGTTATATGTTAAGCTCCTTTTTGCCTTATAAATACATTTGTTTTTACAAATTTACATTTTTTATATTAACAAGACGTAAAAAAATTTTAAAAAACAATATAAACATGTTCGTGTCCTCAATTCTAGTGCAGTTTCAGATAAAAAAAAGTGTGTGCTAAAGCGTGCTGTTGTATGTATTTGTGCCAAAAATAAGAAAAGAATAAATTAATTATAAAAGACTACAAGAAAAATAGAGTCAGTCATATTTGAATTTGGTCATAAACAAATTATACATAAGCAAATGGCAGCACCAGAGGTGGGAAACACTTAGAGCACAGCTTTAAAGTTATATGATCATTAGAGTGGTCGTAAAAAAATTTGGATTTATTCAATACTCATACTACACAGAAAAAACTATAATTCGTATTCTATTACTAAAATCATAAATTCAAATATTTATTTTACTGAAATGGGACCTATCACAAAATTCGTAAAATTTAACACTAAAATTCGTAAATATTTAATAAGAAAAATATCTAATTTTTTTCTATGAAAATTTTTTATTGGAATACTTAAGAACTAAAGAAAAAAATAATAAAATTTAAAAACAAATTCAAACACATGTGTGTTAAAATAAAAACCTATGATAATTTTTTCTGTGTACTGTGTACTATCCTAAAAAAAATTCAGGTCAATCAGTTAAGATTAAGGCGTGTCGCGTGCCTACTGATATTTGAGCAAATGCTCTTTTTGAGTCTTTTCTGTCTCATAACTTAATAAATATAGTATTTACAAAAAGTTTTTCTTCCAAAAATGTGTTGCCTGCGAAGTTGCTAGCAGCTTTTCTCTTATCGACTTTTGTGTAAATCGCATATTTAACAAAATAAACAGCAATATCGAAAAAAAACCATAAAAATTAATATTTCAAAATGATTACACTAATTTACAAAATTCCGGTAAATTTATTCGTTCCCTAAAACTGAAAGCTCTTTCTTTAGTAATTTGGTCGGTAAACGCGAATCCTTACTTAATTTTTTTATCAGCTCTAGTTTTCGAGATATGCCGTTATGCAAAAATTGAAGGCACTTGCACGACATATATTGGCATAACTGGAGAGGTGTTCGCACTATTCACTAAAAAAGAAGAAACAAAGTTCTTTAAGACGAGCGTATATTGTTTCTAAATCTGCTCATTAGTTTGAGAGATAACCTAAAATTCTAGCCTAAAAACTAAAAATTTCATATGCGATTTTAAAAAGTTCTCTCACTAAATAGCGAATAAAATAAAAAGTTGTCCACTTAATGCAACGAAAATAACTCATTTACTTTGGAATATATTAACCAATATGATACTGGCCAAAAAAAATGGATCGATGGTGTATTTTTATTTTTTATACGAATTTTTAAAAACAAAAATTTTAATCCAAATTACAGTAGTCCCTCGATTTACGTCACGATTGGTTCCGGAAAATGGCGACGTAAATCGAAACAACGTAAATCGAATTCGATATTGCACATAATAAAAATTGCCAATTTCCATGTATTTTTGTTTTTATAATTGAGGTGACTTAAATCGAAATGACAGTGAACAAAAATTTCGACGACGTAAATTTTAATTTTCTTATATGTTAATACATTGCGTTTGACAATCAAAATAAATAGCTTGTATGTGTAAATGGAAATATGTAGCACAAAAACTCAGAAAAAAACAAAGATTTTAACTATACTCTGGGACCCCGGGCTTTGCTGATAAATTATAAGCAACTGAGGCGACGTAAATCGAATGGCGACACAAATCGAATTTCAAATGCAGAAATTTAACGACGCAAATCGAATGACGACGCAAATCAAATTTGAAAGTTACACAAAATTTGACGAAGTAAGCCTAAACAACGTAAATCGAGGCGGCGTATATCAAGGGATTACTGTATAATGTAATTATTCGGATAAAAGTTAATTGAATAAAATTATTCGATTTAATTATTTATGCTGTCAGTAAATAGCAAACAAAACATTTAATCCAAATTGATTATTAGGCTAAGATTCGTAACGTTATATTCAGAAAGAATCGGGTTTGATTAATATTTCAAGGAACAAGCTCTGCAGTGCCGTTAAATATTGAATTTATGTTAATTTTTCCCTTGTTCCTTGGAATACTAATCATGCCCGATTCTTTCTAAATAAAACCATAATAACCAATTTGGATTCACCAGCATATACCAATCGATTTGGTGTCTGAGACTTGAAGAATTCCAAAATATTATTTTTTTTGCGACCACTTTAATGATCATGTACAAGACAGGGCAAAGATGATCATCGTCTCACTGGAACATGTATCCAATGTGCTTAAGAGCTTTATCGTTCCTCAATAGAATATCGTTAAATAAGACGCAAAAAGCCCTAACTAAGAACAAATTCTAATCGGCTTTTTAACAAATTGGGATGTATTTCACCTACATTCGAGCAAAACCACATAACTAACAAAAAATTCAAAATTTCATTTTCAAACTTTTAACATAAAAATCAGCTAAATTAAAAACACAAATAAACAGACTTTGGTTTAATGACTTGAAGAATACTGTTTAGGTTTTTTTTTCTCTACCATAAAATTTAAAAAAACTGTAGCTACGTGATTTGGCATTTCAGCTAATGATATGTAGTGTGTCAAATATTTTTCATCCTGCTGTTGGCTTTGTGGTTAGCGCATTTGACTACAAAACTTGAGGTCTTGAGTTCAAGATTAGTTTCAGGCAAGCCAACAACATCATGCATTTTTCTCATGTACATTGGTGTGTTATTGTGTTGGCTGTTGTTGGACTGTTAAAGTGATGCAGGCATAGCACTGATCACCTTGGCACTACCTGCGGCGATTAATACTAACATATCCTAATGCACTTCACAGCACCCTACTTCGTCGGTGTTGTAGCAGCACCGTCGGCGAAGTAAAAGAACTCATAAAATGGCTGCACAGCTTAAACAACTCAATGCCTCTACTTGACATCAGAGGGGCTTGCAACACTGCTCTACAAAAAAAACGAGCAATAGCAGGGTTGTAAATGAATTCAGCTTTCTATCTCTCTCACACTTCACCACCTGTTCTTTCTACACTATCCCTTTCCCAAAGAAGGTAACACATTAATTAATTATCTGGTAGGCATTAATTACCTGATTGTGTTACTTCTCTTATAAAAAAAAGATTTCCTATGCTCCTTATAACTCACACTCCTGCTTCCTAATTGCACAAAAGCCCCAAATGTGGAAGTGTTAAGAAAAATTAAACAGCACAAAAGATATGAATAACATTTTAAATAGCTGCACATATAACAACAGCATTTACAAAGGAACAACAACAAAAAAATTGGCCGTACAGCCGTCTACAAAAGCAAATGTTCGGTTGTTGCAAATGGTGTTGTTATTGTTTTGCTACTGCTAGTAAAAATGTGCAAAATAAAACTAAATGCATCATTGCAACCAAACACTCAACGCATTTTTCACGCTTGACATTTGACTTGTAAAAGCACATTCTAGTCATGATTATTTTCTGTTGTTTTTTATTTATTTGTATTTTCTTTAATATTTTTAAAATTTTATTTTATTTGTGCTGTGCTTTATTTGCTTGCAACATTAAACGTGCACCCAGTACATTGTTGATCGCATGCCGACGATAACTTAAAAAATACTATTTGTGTGTAACACAGTGTGCGAACTAGAGTGGGACAAGTTCGTGTATATGAATTAATTCATTCATTGAAGTGTAAACTTTGAGAGAATTTATTTGGAAATTTATTTAAGCGAATCCTAGAACCATAAAACCATTTGGTTAAGCGAAACTTAAGGAAATGATGTGTGAGTATGTAGTTGAAAAGAGTCGCATTTTCTTTTATGGCGTTAAGTTTCATGCTTCGGAGAATAAGATAGTGTTATAGGGCATTTACATTGTCTCGAAATCTAGTACTTACGAGATTTCCAGCCATATCTAGTTGTTTTTTTTTTTACTAGATTTCCCAAACAAAACGAAATCTACTTTGTCAGTAGATTTGGATGAAATCTACTCAAAGTCTAGTATTTTTATATTTTTTGTATTACCCTATACAACAGATTAGTATAAAAGGTGAGTGAATTCGCTGCGCTTTACAAATATTTTAAACAAAAGGTGTGTGAATTAGCTAAGTTTGCCCTTGTTGGATTTCAGTTTAAGATATAATTCCGTCAAAGGATTTCATCTTGGACACGAAATCTAGAAAAATGTCAAAAAAGCTTGTTGTAAAGAATAAAGATTTCGATAATACTGCATTTACATTGCTTAGATTTCGAGACAATTTGATTTGAAATCTTTATCGAAATCTATATCGCTTGCACTTGACATTTTTCTAGATTTCGTATCCAAGATAAAATCCTTTGCCATTCAGCCATTCTGAATTTTAAAATCTAAATTTTAGACTTTAAATAAATGGTGCCGAAAACCCCTAATGCAATAATTGATATAAAACCACTTAATGCATATTCTATTTATGGCCGATATTCTGGGTTACTGCCCCATCGTGCATTGTGACATCTTCAAAAGAGAATCATAACTTCCTTGACATGAACAAGTATTTGTTGTTATAAAAATTTATTGGTTGTGCAATGCCGCACAGTGGTTCCAATTAGTAAAATGGATAACACATCTGCATCACAGTTGACTACCTCGGGCATGAAAAACCTTGTTGGCCTCATAAGATTCACACTCAAAATAAAATTTTAATAGTTAAGCTACTGTTAATGTAAATTGTTGACACATTTCTTATAAAATAAAAATTTTCATTTGTTAAGATAACTTTTGGATCAAAAATTTGGATTAACTTTTTAAAGTTGTAAGTCATTTCATATGGTTACTTTGTGCTATCGTTATAGTCAACAAGAAAAATTACAAACAGTAAAGTTTTTTTTTATTTTTTATTTTAACAACCACACTTACTGCTTAACCCTTGGCAGGCATCGAGTCTGCGACCTTCCGGTTAGTAGTTTTACACACTATCTACTAAGTATTAATTGTGTTGGTTGAGTTTTACTGTATTTTATGGGTTGGCGCAATTCTAATCTATGAAATTGGTTAGATTTATTTTTCTTAAATAAAAATAATTGGATCGAAAGATTAAATTAAAAATGATCTTAAGCCAAACTAATTAAATTAATTTCGATTTACCAATATTTTATTTCGAGTGCACAAATATTATCCGGTTTTAATGAATTTAAACTTGTTATAAAGCTTACGAATAGATAAAAAAGAGAGTTTATGCTCATAAGTATACAATTTTGCCCTTAAAATACGAGATTCGCATTTTCTTCACAGAGTGCGACTTTAGCTCGCACACGAAAGGCTCCGTACGAATACACATATGTATATTCGTTTTTGCCCTTATTTCATTTTGGCAATTTTTTGATTTTGTTTTTTCGTTTAATTTTAGTTTTATTATTTTTTAATTTTTTTATTTTTTTGATTTTGGCGCTTTTTTCATTTTGGTATTTTTTTTTTTGTGTTTTTTGCGATTTTTCGTTTTTACAATTGTTGTTTGTTTTTGACGATTTTTTTACTAATGGTGATTTTTTTGTTTTGGTGTATTTTTTTGTTTTAACGTTTTTTCGCTTTTTGACAATCGGTTATGTTCTGTATTTCATGTGGACTTAAAATGTGCGGAATTAACAAAGCATTGTTGTTATAAATATTAATTTACAATGCTTTAATAATTCCGCACATTTTAATTCCACATGAAATACAGAACATAGCCGAATATATTTGGTTTTAGCGATTTATTTTAGTTTTGGCGCTTTTTGTCAGTTTTGGTGCTTTTTTTCGGATTATGGTGACTTTTTTAGTTTTGGCGATTTGTTGTTTGGTTTTGACACTTTTTTCGCTTTGGCGATTTCTTCGGTTTTTGGCGATTTTTGTAGTTTTGGCGCTTTTTTTTCGTTTTGAGGATTTTCCTCTAAATTATTAGTCTTAGCAATTTTTTATTTTTTATTTTTTTGGTTTTAGTGCTTTTTTTGATTTGACGACCTTTTCGTTTTTTTTTAGTTTTTTGGCGATCTTTTTAGTTTTGGTGATCTTTTGCGTTTTACTGATTTTTTTTTATTTTGGTGCTTTTTTTCTTTAAGCGCTTTTTCCATTTTGGTGATTTTTCGTTTTGAAATTTTTTTAAAATATATAATTTTTAAATCTTAGCGTTTTTTAAAGATTTGAAGATTTTACCTCTTACGGTCTCCAATATACAGCAAATTGTCTATATTACACATTAAAAATTTCATCAACTGATAGAACACCCTTTAATTTTTATTGTTTTAAATATCGGTGTTAATTAGTGTAGTCTATTCTACAGACTACAGCAATTAACGCTAACTTTGAAAATTTACAGTGTCTATATAATTATAAGTGTCTGTATATTACATTAGTATTTAAAAAAATTTCGTTGCTCGCTTTAGAATACCCTTTAATTTTTAACAGGCATATATTTGCTGTTGTAGCGACCAAAGCTTTACATATTCTGTGAAGATTTCAGGTTCGTAGTCCTTACGGTTCCCCAGAAAACAGCCTGTGACAGCCAGACAGACGGACAGCGTAGCGAAAATAATAGGGTTCCTTTACCCTTTTGGTATAGGGAACCCTAAAAATTAAGTAAAACTATTAAATATATCTTAATGAAATAAAGTGTGTTATCTTTATTTATTTAAAAGCTTTTCTACAAAATTAAATTCAATAAAATCGGATAATATTTGTAAAAGTTATGAGGGCATCAAAGTTTTTGATGACCGAGGTAGTCAATCCTGTAACTCCCCGTGTGTTTCAACAGTGCGTACAAGTTTTAACATTCCTAAAGCTTAGGTCCTCCTCTTAGATTTGTTACCCTTTTTTCTAATTGGAATTTCGATAATTTGGGTACCCCCGTAGTGTAGCGGATAGTGTGCTAGGCTATTAAGTGGGAGGTCACAGGTTCGATTCCTGCCAAGACCCTGGGTGTTTCTGCAGAAAAAAGCCAAAAGAGTCTTAAGCAGTATGTGTGTTTGTTTTTCTAATAAAGAAATATAAGTATCGAGTAGTATCGAGTAGTATCGAGTACCTAAAAGAAAAGTATTGAGTACATGAAAGTACTAGAATTTGTCTGCACTATAAAAATTGTTTTAAATCAACCATAATTTTTAATAAACAGTAGTTTTGATTGAAGTGCCTTTTGTTTAAGCAAACTTTTGACTTAACTGCAAAAAATTACTCACTTGTGTCACTATTCTTTAAAATCCCATACAAGTTCGTTTTTTAAGTACACTTCTTATACCTGCACTTTTAAAAATATTTTAAAATAAAGTTACAAAAAATCGTAAGAAGTTTATTGTGCAGCTAAGTCAAAATTACTGTATTTATTTAATTACAATTTTTTAAATGCCATATTTTCAATATGATTTTAAGTCCAATAAAAAATGCAAAAATGCATTCCTTTAAAGTCATGGCCAATACACACACACAAACATTTTAGTTTTTCATTTCTTATTTGAAATGTAAAGTTTTCATCACTTTTTATCTTTATTTTTAATAATGGTCGTCTTTACGTGACGTCATTTTCAGATTGCGTGTGTATGTGTGCGTATTTTTGCATGTGTGTTTCACTGTTCAGGATGATTCATTCCTAATTTTTAGTTTTCTTCGATATTTTGTGTAGTAGTTTTCATGGTTTTTTTTTTATTTTTTGTTAAATCTACATGTGATAGTTATTGAACCTCGTGCGTTATTTTCACTTTTTAGTCACATTAATTTAATTTTTAAAAATAAACGATTTTTGTGCAAATTAAGTTTTTGCTCCCTAAAATTCGATTGGTTGCCAATTTCATTATTACTTGAGTGTGAGTGTATGTGTTTCGTTTATTCTTTGAGGTTTCGATCCGGCATTTTTTCAATTATTTTGAATTTTGCATTTTGGCGGCTTTTAGACTGTGACTGTTGGCTTTTTTGCGAATATGTTTTTCAAATTAATTTTATAATTATGTGATTTTATTTATGTTTATACTTTTGCATGTCAGTGTAGCAACCAACACATTAAGAGAAATATATGTAAGTAGAAATAGGAATTTCCTTTTTCTTTTTGTGAAGTGAATTTGTACTTGGTTGTGTACTTGGTAGTATTCTACTCTGAGGTCATATGTATGTATTTTTTAATTTAATATGACAAATAATGAGTTGTTCAGAAAACAATGATCATTGTTAAGAGGAAACAGTCTGTATTTTCTTCATGTAATGTTTTTTTTTTGTACCCTGAACTTTACATGAAATAAATTTTATATGAAATTAATTTTACAAAATAATGCTTTCTTATAAAATTACAGCGAGTTTTGGAAATAGCATTGAAAATTATAATAAATTTTATATCTAGAAAAGGTCGATATATTAGCAATACAATTCTCATGAAGTTGATTTCATATTTAATATAATTATTGAAGGTTCTACAACAAGTGAGAAGAAATAATTCCAAGAAACTGAAGTTGTTATAAGTTGAATCCGAGCAACAGAGTATAGCAAAAGTGAGGCCAAGGCTCTTCTCGCAGCTGTTTGTTGATCACAAGCAGCGTTGCCAATTTATTATATTTAATGCTAGATCTAGCATTTTTCGAACCCATCTAGCATGAAAAAAATGCTTTTAGCATATAGCATATTTTTCAGCGTTTTTCCAAAAAAATTTAGCATATTTTTAGAATTTGTTAGTCTTTGAATATTTATATTTTACTTTAATTTGCAGCTTATTAGCGGATGTACAAATATCTAAATGTGATGTTCCACAGGAAAATCTAAATCTATTTTTGGTATTTTCTAAAATTACACATTATTGCTAGCAAAAATGCATATAATTAACCAGCAAACTCCAAAATATTTCCTAGATATAACATTTTGAAGGTCTAGTATCAAAATCTCAAGCTTCGGAATATTGAGGTTCAAAGTTTATACATTTTTCAAACTTTTCCTAAAATATGATTCACAGTTTTCCGTATTTTTTATAATTCCCATTTATCAATCTCTTAGCAGTGATATAAACTTTAACTTTAAATTTACCTTAACGTCTGTTTTTAGTCTACCTGTAAAATTTTGCCTGGGAAGATAGAGGCCCTTTTTCTGCAGAACACGACATATAATAATGTTTAATTTTCGATACAAAAACGCAAAAGAGCAACATTAAAAAACTTTAAAAAAATGCAACAGTGTTGTCTTGTATTAACTTTCGTAGAAATGGTACCACTTATAAAAATGATAATGAAAATTAATTTGAAGATGAACGAATATTTTGATATATCTAGAATTTCGTTATTTCTTGTATTTTACATGAAAATTGTAAACATGAAAACCCTGGTCTTTGCACAAACTTTTACAGAACCTTAAGAAATCGTTTAAAGAAAAATGCGTTATTTTTGATTAACTATGGGCCAGGCCACTGGCGATTTTAAAACGCCTGTTTCTACTTTTTTTCAACTAATTAGGGCCTGACCCTAAGCAACCAGTTTTTTGTTCAGTGAATTTTAAACCCTTTTTGATTTTGATATTAAAAATCAATACTTGCAGTGTTTTGAATTACTTTTTTATGTTAAAAATTAAATAAATTTACTTTTATTTTACATGCAATTATAAAATATAATAAAATACTAACTATGTATGCGTGGTGTAATTTTATACAATGCTAATTACACTGTTCTGACAACGTAAAAGGGTTTTTCCTTTTAATTTTTATGAAATATTTTTTAGCATTTCTTTTCAGCATATTTTTAGCATATTTTAGCATATTCCTAATAAAATTTTAGAATTTTTTCCTAGTCATGTTGTGGCAACACTGATTACAAGTCACTAATCGTAATTAACCGCGAAGTACTTAACTTGTCGGATTATAGTATTGGCTTGATCCAGTTAGCTTTTTCGAAATCTAAGAAATTTAACTTGACGTATTGCATGTTTATTATAGCCCTATGTGCCACTTTGGAATGACGTATTTAGGCGACTAAGAGGCGAAGCAGTTAGCTGTGCGGCTCGTATTATTCCTTTGTTGTAGCTAAGCGACTGGTAATTATTCCAGTAGCAATACTCCATTGTCTACAAATTGGGGTGTATAGATACGACAGCACTATGTATCATATTTGTAACAAAGAAATTATACCTGGGAAAAAACCTGGAAGGACTGAATATACCTCAACTGGATAAGAAACTGTGTTACAATTTAAGGCTGAACATTTTTTAAATTCTTAAATCCAAGAAAATATATTATTAAATTTATTTTAGTTATTCGCTCTTTTAATTAAAAACTATTTGTGAGTGAAGCCAATGAGATCACAAAATTTATTGATATCTGCACATATTCTTCAGAATCGATCAAAATTAGGTAATAGAATTTGATCTATGAAATTTCAAATAGTTTTCTATTTAGAACATTGACGAACATATCTAACGACATGTAGAAAAAATGTTACCTTAAAG
The DNA here is from genome assembly GCA_956483635.1 of Panzeria rudis. Taxonomy (NCBI): domain Eukaryota; kingdom Metazoa; phylum Arthropoda; class Insecta; order Diptera; family Tachinidae; genus Panzeria; species Panzeria rudis. Next base: position 112,112,680 of record OY101449.1, read on the forward strand.
TAGGTTTAAAAAAAATATGTTGGACACAATCCTTCGGCTTTTCAATGTTGGGAAGCTGATATAAGGCAACGACTACGATACGGCGGAGGCTATTGTGGATTGCGAAGATAAAATACCAAACTCTTTTTTTTGTTAATTAAAAAAAATCATGGTTTTTAACCACTGAAGCAAAATTTTAAAATAAAGTGCACAATAAATAACATGCTTTGAAATAAAAAAAAACTATTTAAAAATATGTATACATTTATAGAGATTCAGATATACACAGAAAATTTTTCAGCAAAACATTTTTAAACAAAAGTTTGTATATAATAAAATGGCGTTTTCAGTATGTGTTCTTTACTGAATCAACTAATTTTTTGTTTGACTTTTATTTAGGACGCAAACACCAAAAATAAAAACAAAAACCAGTTTTCTGTGTGGTAAAAAAGAACCGCAATGACGGACAACGTACACATAATAACACTTTGCAACAAAATGAAAATTTTGCCATGAGCTTTTATCACCACTTTTATCACCAAGTATTTTTTTTACATACTAAATGCTTTCGGAATTATTCAGACCGCAATGACGAAAAATACATTTTTTTATGCAAAACGGGAAAATTTTTATTATTAAAAAATTTATAAACAATCGAAAAGAGCAAAACTTACCAATTTTATTCAGACATGTGAAGGCCACATTTTCATGAAATAAAGCTTATTTTATTTGTTATATAATAAAATAAGCTTTGTTTCATGAAAATCGATGGATAAATATTGATTTTATTAATAATAAATTCAAGTCACCTAATTTTTGCAAAAGTTGCGAATATTTACACTGTACAACAATATAAACTTTTTGTTTTAAATAACAAGTTTTACACTTGATTCTGGTAGAAGACGCGAAAATAATGCATACGTGTGTCGGTGTTCTGAAAATTTACATCTAGGAATTATTTTAGAGGGAGTTAAATTTCCACCCTTTTGCACATAGTTATTTTAACTCGGAATAGAATATCTTGTAGGGCTTACGTTTAATATGTGTGACATGTTTAAGAATTTTATGTGAAACATCACGAGAAAAATTTTTGTGGAACAATTAAGCATGCTATTACGCCTCTGAAGGGGAGTTTTTTGTATTCTATTTATCTATTGCCCAAAAAGACCAATACCACGAAGAGCTAGAAGGTTAAAATATTCTACACAAATGTGAACCCATCATCTACGTTAAAAGTAAGGACTGCAAGATATACAATGCCGAATCAGTACAAATGTGCGAAAGCGGGGAAAATTTTACTCACCCTAAAATAAATCCAAGATTTAAATTTGCAAAACACCGATACATGTATGTATTTTTTGGTGACTTCTACCACAATCAGTTACTTGTAAGAACCGTGTGATTTGACAATTAAATTGATTTGACAATTAAATTGAGTAAATATTAGCAATTTTTGCGAAAATCTGGTTATATTACTTTATTATGAATAAAATCAATATTTATCCATTGATTCTCATGAAATAAAACTTATTTTTTTTTTGTTAATAAAATTGCTTTATGATTTGTTACTAAAAATTTCAAGTTTTTGCCATTTTCGAATTTTCACATATTTTTAAAAAATTAAAATTTTCCAATTCTGCCTAAAAACATATACATCTTTCATCATTGAGGTATGAATAATTCCGGAATCATTGAGTATAGAAAAAAATAATGTTAGAATGACTTAAAAGTAAGTTTATTTCAAGTTTTTTAGTTGTTTTTGTAAGTACATTGGATAGGTCCTTTCCAAGTTATGATAAAATCGGTGGAGCAACCTTTCAAAACCCTGATTTTTTGCAAAAATCAAGTAATTTCACTTTATTGTTAATAAAATCAATATTTATCGATCGATTTTCGTGAAATAAAGCTTATTTTATTTGTGGTATATGTGCCTTTACGGTTACGGTTATAAGTTAATAAAAATGATATCATTTTGCAATTTTACAATTTTTATAAATTTTTAATAAATAAAAATATTTTGATTTTGTATACAAAAAAATTGTTTTTCATCATTGCGGTCTGAATAATTCTGAAACCATATGGTATATAAGAAAATAATGTTAGAAAGCCTTAAAGGCAATTTTATTAAAAGTTTCTTAGTGGTCCTTGTAATAAAATTGGACAACCCCTTAATAAGTTATGATAAAATCAGCGGAGCAGAGCAGCCTCTTCAAAAATCCCAAATTAAAAATAAATAATAATAAAAACATTTTTTCCCATAAAATATAAAATTTCGACTATTTTTGTAGTTAGGGGACTATAGACACATCAAAAAAATATAGTGGTACTCCCTGATATTTTTCTTGTTGTATAGTGTAACAACAACAACAATAATAGAAAAAGGAGTGCGACTGAGACAAGTTTGTTTACTGCAAATTTCTGAGTGAATCAATTCGTTAATATAGTTGCGTTAATTCTTATTAATTTTTCTAGAGTCTTTTCATAATCATACAGAGTTGAACACATTTAACAAAGTGAAATTTCATAAATGCTTAATGGATGATGATGTTACTATTTAAAACTTAAAAATATTAAAAAAAAAAGTTTATCTGACTCAGACAAAAAGTTTGTTTGATATATTCCTAAAAATCTAGTAAATATTTTTGTTTGACTTAGTAAACTATTTGTTTTAGAATTTGTAAGTATTTTTGGACAAATTCATTTATAAATTCAAACAAAAATATTGTTTGATATATTACAGAGAATACATAAAATATTTTTGTTTGATTCAGTAAATTATTTTGCTTAGAAACTGTAAATATTTTTAGGCCAATTCTTTTTAATAGATTTGGACAATTTTTATACTGAAAAAATACCGTTTTTTCAATGAAATTTTTGATAAATTTTTGTCTGTATTTACAAATTTTTTTGTAGGTCCGCTTCTAGACAAAATATTTACCAATTCATTAAATTTATTTACTGAAAATGTAATTTTGTTTTTTGTTCTGTGTGGATTTAGATTAACAGAGCAAAGCTATCATCATGGTAAATAAATTCACGTACTAGAGCATATTTCGCTCAAAAATTATTAATGACAATTTGTTCAAAATATTATAATAGAAAAAGGCTCCATTTCTTTAGTTTGTTCTAAAAATGTTACTGCTGTCGGGACCGTCATTACTAAATTTAGACTTTAATTTCATGGACAGTTGCTCGAAACTTTTTAGAGGATTATTATTAAGAAAATTAGTTGGCACTAGTAATAATTTGGATGATTCCTTTTTGGTTACAAGAGGCATTAAATAGTTATTGATATACAATTTTAATTTCTCAAAATTGAAAAGTAATTTTGCACAAAAACTCTTTAGAAATATTTGAAAAAAAAAACACCTTACATCTCTACTATGGTTAGGTGTGTCTATGTTTCGGCACTGCCTAATATAGTACTCCCACTTCCTCTTGTTTAAAAATTCTTTTTAAATATTTTTCTAACTAAAATTTCTAAAAATAAAATTTAAGTAAAGATTTTGAAATTCTTACTCACCTTTCATGCCACCACATAGACGACTCAGCAGCACCAGCATTAAGATGATAAATAGTTTTTGTTGTAATAACGCCATTTTTTCTTTAATTTGTGATCAATCAACAACATCTACAGCAATTACATGTAATTTAATACACAAACACGACTATAGAGGGCCGCTTTTGAAGACACTCTAAAACACACTGGAAAAAGTTTTAGAGTGTTTTTGATTTTTCCTTATGAAATACTTATTTATTTTTATCACTTTATTATTTTGCCATGAGTGTTGATGTTGGGCTGGTGGCAAGCAAATAGACAGGAATTATTAAAATTAATATTCATCATTTTAGTTAAATACGCCAGCTGTAAAATGTCAGCATTTATGTCGCACAACTGTGGCAGTCGATTTTTTGAAAAAACACAAACAAATTTTCAATTTTTTCTTATTTTAAGAGAAATTTCTGTCCGTAAATTAGTTGTGATTTAGTAAAGTTTTATTATAATTTTTATTTCGTTCTTTGTTTTATTTTTTTATGTATGTTATTTTGTCTTAAGTATTTATAAATTTATTGCTGCTTTACTTTATTTTTCAGTTTTTAAATTTATTTCATTTTGGATTAGCCAGGAAAACTTTAATTCGTTTTAGTTGAGAATACCCGATATAATTTTTATGGTTAAATAAATATTCTGTAAAAAATTAATAAACAGTATTATTTTTAGATTGTTTCCTGCTAAGTGTAGAGTGATTTTTTTTAGCATTTGGTCTTTAAATAATAAAAAAATTAAGGAAATTAATTATTTCAAGTCGATACATGTTTCAGTAGTTTGCATGTTTTAGCCCACGAAAAAATCGGAAGTTGTTCCGAGGACTAAGGCGAATACTCATAGTCATATACAAAGTATACTTTAGAAACCAGTATTGCCATACCTAATATTTGTATAAAACTGTAAAAGTATACTTTGTTTTGACTATGAGTATCCGAGATGATTTCAATGCGAAATAACAAGAAATAACAAGAAGCTTAACACAAGACATAAAGGAAAAAGTGAATATCAATAACTATCAAATGAAATACAACTCTAAGAATGGCAGTATTAGTTGATTAGAGGTAGATGATATTCAACTATTGACTGCATGCCACCAAGTTTGATCGAGTGGTGTACGATGAAAAGAACTCTGAGGAGATTAGCGGGAGCTATCGAAACATGTCAGTTCAACCCTCCGTGCAGTCAAAATGTTTCTTTGTCTACATGCTTCACATTTATCTCTAAAATAAAATTATAATTTAATTGAAAAATTAAATTAAAACCGAACTCAAGCCAAAATAATTATATTTCTTTGGATAAAAAAATTTTGTTTTGAAAATTTTTTGAGAAAAACGCCGAACAATTAATTAAGCTATATTTTTGTTAAAATTCAGCCATTTTTCACTCCCATTTCAAAGTATTAACTTTGATTCCTTTTAACGACTACACGGATTGAGATAATTAAGCTGTTTTTAGACTATTATACAAACTGTTCGACTTCTGCACAAAATGCTACCCTGATATAATGTGTTGTTATTGCTTTTTTAAAACTTTCCATAAACTCATTAGATCAGGGTTGCATTTTCTCCAGAAGTCGAATGGCTTGTGAGATAGTGTAAAACAGCTATTAGCAAGGATTGTGCTAAAAATCATGAAATATTTTTTTTTGAAAATAGAAAGCAAAGTGGAGGACAAAAACCAGAATTTTAAAATTTAAAGCCAAATATCTTTGAAAATATTATAGATATTTTAATGAAATAGAGTGTATTTTCCTTATCTGTTCATAAAATTTACACCAAGCTTAAAATCATTTAAATCAATTATTATTTGTAAAAGTTATGAATTCGACAGGGTTTTTCATGCTCAAGGTAGTCAGCTTTGACACCCTGTAGCACAACGTGTATTTCGACAAAGTGGTCCAAATTTAAACTTTCTTAAAACTTAGGTCCTCCTCTATGATTTTTACATGTATCCTTTTATAATCGAATTGCAAGTTTCAAAGATAAAGATTTATTACCCTCTTTCCAATTGGAACGACTGTGCGCTTTTGGACTGCTTTTTTTTTGACGTTATGCCATCGGTGGGTAACTTTCGGCCTTATGGCATTTGGAAGGCCACCTTCGGACGGTTACCTTCGGCCGGCCACTTTCGATCGCTATGTCAGATGACTCCTCATTTTTATCGCTTTTCCGCACACTCCGTCTAGTAACCGGACCCGGCGCCATGGCAACCACTAACAATAAAAGTTTTAATGTAAAACAAAAATTTCACCTACCTTCTTGATTACACCAACTAAATGAAGATGGTAATATTAACCTCTAAATGGAAACAGGAGATAACTCGTTAACAAAAAACAACAATCGCCAGGTGTTTAGCCGAGACTCCTTCATTTGCCAAGGGCACTAACCAAAACGGGTCAAATAATTCCCAAAAACTTAAAAAAAACCTCCCCCAAATCCTAAAAGTTCCCTGTATTCCCAAAAAGTAGGACACAAATTTTCCCAAAATTACAGAAGTTCCCCGGACTGCCAAAAATTATGGCGAAAATCTCCATAAAGTCCCAAAACTTTCCGGAAAGCAATGGCAGCACTAAAAATCGAGAAAATACTAAAGCGGCAACACTGAGTTTTTAAAGAATTTCACCTTCGCGCTGGCCTGTTGTCTTCATTTTGAACTGTTGTTACTTGTATTTCTATTGTTACCAGTATTCGTTACACTTATTTCTTAAGGCGGTTTCAACTGAAACCCTGACATGATAAATTGGAATTGTTTTTTTTTTTAATATTCAAACAACAATTGGATCAGGGAGGCATTTTCATCAAAAGTATTAATACTTGTATTATCGTCTTAAACGGCCTTTAACAGTATTGGTTACACGTATTTTTTACCAGTATTCGTTACACGTACCAAATACACGTATTTTTTCATTAAAAAAAATTTTGTTACCCCCAGCATAGAAAAATGTATATGCTGCATACTATATGCACGACGTGTCATAAGGAACTTCGTTCCAAAAACAGCCAAAGGAGTTTCTTTGTCTTGGGATTGAAGAATTGCATTAAAGGAGCTGTGATAAAAATGCTGAAAAACTAATATGTTATTAAGCGGAAAAGCTTCGTCATATTTGAACTTTCACACAAAATGTTGGTTTAAAGATTGATTTTTAACTACACAGAAATAATTAAACTTTATCATGATACATACGGAGTAGTGATGGAACGGTTAATCCAAAGATTACGATTAATCGACTTTTTTGTTTCAAAAATTAATTAATTTGCATCGATTACTCTTTTTCGATTAATCGAGGATTAACTGATGCTTTCCAAAAAATCTAAGAAATCCATGAGCAATAAACCATAATATCTAGGAGCATGGTAATGCGCCTGGCCAAGATCCGGCCACACAGTGTGTGTATTTATACGAAACCATTCGAGTAGTTTTTACCCCCCTCATAACTTTGCTCCACTTAATCATAAAAAAATGAAACTTGAAACAATCTCCCTATCTAATAGGATTAAATTTGAAAGTTCTACCGTAAAAGCTTCCCGAGATATTAAGGTGTAAAGACTGCATATTTTAGTACATATTCACTTACTCACTGACTCATCAATATTATTGGGCACTTCCACTATATCTAGAGAGTTCAAAGCTGGTATACAGGTAGGTCTTGATGAGCACTTAAACAGAAAATTCTGAAAACGGGCACTTTCCACCTGGTTGGACTAAAGTGCCCCTTCTTTGTATGGGGCACTTCCAGTATGGTACACAATTTGGTACACAGGTAGTTCCTGATGAGCAATTAATGAAAACAAATTGAAAAGATGCAATTTTCATCTGGGGCGACTAGGGTGCCCTTCTTTGTAAGGGGGACTTCCAGAATAACTAGAATTCTGAAATTTGGTACACAGGTAGGTATTGTTGAGCAAACAACCAGAAAAATCTGAAAACGGGCATTTTTTATCCGGCGGACTAGGGTACCCCTTATTTGTATGAGGCACTTCCACTATAGCTAGAAAGTTGAAATTTGGTATACAGGTAGGTCTTGATGGGAAAGTACTAAAACGGGAAAACGGAAATTTTTCATCTGGGGCTTATTGTATGGGGCACTTATTGTATCAAACAAAAGCTTAGAAAAAAGGACTGAGATCCCCACAAAAACATAAATTTGAAAATAAGGCCAATTTCCTATCCAAAATTTTCTGCCGTAAAAATTACTGAGATCAAAATAAGGACCAAGTTCTTGGTAGGTACAATACCATCTCATTTCTAGGCAACCTATTAATTTGGCAATCTTTTTTTTGCCTTTTTAATGTGGGAAAGAATTATGGCGAAAACGTTACCAAGCTTACAGGCTACCTAGGTATGAGATGGTATTGTATCTACTAAGAACTTGGTCCTTATTTTGATCTCAGTACTTATTACGCCCGAAATTTTTGGATAGGAACTTGGCCTTATTTTCAAATTTATGTCTTTGTGCGGATAAATCATTCCTTAATAATGTTACATCATAAATTACTGGTGAAACAATTTTTTTATCGAGACAGTAGAAACGTAAACATAAACTGTGTAAAACAATGAAAGTGATTTCTTTATAAGGAAGATATTGCAAATTTTTTATTAATGCAAAATATTGCCGTCGCATCCATGTCTTTTCTTTGCGTGTAAATATATAAAGCTTTTATTTTAAAATCATACTTTTTGAATATTATTGAGAGATCAAAGTTTAAGCTATGTCTTTACGCTGTCTTCCTATAATCATTCCTTAATAATATTCCACACCTTTTTACAATTTATTTTATTTTTTTCTAGCATTCTTCTAAACATGACTTTCTTGATATTTCCTTTTTTTGCAATATGTCTGCCTTACACTTGCTTTAGCTGCAGTCACATTACAAGGGTCACATAATTATGTGAAGATGCATGAAAACAACTCCCCGTAACACAGTGTCAAATTCAAATTATGCCTACATTTTTCTTGATTTTTATATAAAATGTGTAGAAAATTTAATCAAAATACATGCTTAATTAATTATAGGTACGCAACATATGTCTACGTACATATGTCTGTATGTAATTGAATATGATCATGGTGCAACATCAACAACTTGCAACAACAGCAACAACAACAACTATCCCCTAGATAATAAACATGCAGATGTTTTTCCTTGAGTCTAAGACACACCACTACTAATGTAAATTAAGAACGAGCAGTTTGTCTTTTAAAAACATAAATCTTATAAAAATAACAATTGTTTCAGTCTAAAAAGTCATATACGGATATTTCCTTTTTTTTACAGTATATTATTGGCTGAAGTTAGCAATATGGGGAAGTATTGCTAGATTTGAAAATTGATTGTCGCTTGGTAATCTTTACAAAAGTCTAACATGTTGCTTAATGATCTCTCTAATTATACGGATTCTTTCTCAAAGAAATTCTTTTACATATCGTTCCTACCATGTCCAGCTATTGAATGTGAAAATCGGGATTTTTCAGGAGAGCGCAAAATGCTGCTACTGTGGTGACTGGTGACCCCTGACGATATTCATGGTGTTTTTAGTGCGCAAAATGCTGCTCCTGTGGTGGGTGATGAGCCCTGCAGTTGCGTTAGTGGTTGCTCCCAGACCGCCTGAGACGTGGCAGAGTTGTTTCAATTGAAAAAAGGTAATAAATCTGAAATGCATGAGAACAAAAAACTTTGAAGCTTAATTACTTAGAACTTAATTTTTTGCACTTTTACCGCTTTGCTTTTAAGCCCCTCAAATATTATCTGATTTCGTAAAATTTAAACTTGATGTAAAGTTGAATTTTAAAATGTTGGGTTTTGGCCTCGACTTTCTTCTATATTTGTCCAATATGTCCGGTAATAGCATAGCAAAAATTTTCAAACAAATATTTTATTATTTTCAATACAATCTGTAGAAAATGGGAGAATTGATAGATTGTAGAAATCTGTAGAATATGTAAAAAATTGTTTTTAGTTATCTCAATTCATACAGTCGTGTAAAGGAATCAAAATCAAAACTTTGAAATGAGAGTGAATAAATTTAGTAAAGTGCGACTTTAGCTCGCACACGAAGGGTTCCGTACGAATACACATATATATTCTTTTCGTTTTTGCTATTATTTCATTTTGGCAATTTTTTTTTGCTTTTTCGTTTAATTTTAGTTTTTTTGTTGATTTAGCAATTTTTTTTTCGTTTTGGCGCTGTTTTAATTTTTTTGTGATTTTTCGTTTTAACAATTTTTTTTGAAGATTTTTATATTTTTGGTGTTTTTTTCGTTTTGGCGTATTTTTTAACGTTTTTCGCTCTTTGACGATATATTTAGTTTTAACGATTTATTTTAGTTTTGGCGCTTTTTTCGGTTTTTAGTGATTTTGCGATTTTTTCGGTTTTGGCAAATTTTTTTTTTTTAGTTTTGGTGCTTATTTTTGTTTTGGATTTTTTTTTTCGTTTTTAATGATTTTTCCACTTTTGGCAATTTTTTCGTGTTTTGACGATGTTTTTAGTTTTAGCGATTTTTTAAGCTTTTAGTGTTTTTTTCTTTTTGACGACTTTCTTCGTTTTTTTTTAGTTTTTTACGATTTTTTAGTTTTGGTGATTTTTTGCGTTTTAGCGATTTTTTTAATTTTGGTGCTATTTTTCTTCAAGCGCTTTTTTCCCCTTTTTGGCGATTTTTCGTTCTGACATTTTTTAGTTTGGAATATTTTAGTTACAGCGTTTTTTAAAATTTGAAGATTTTACCTCTTACGGTTTTGCAAGATACAGCAAATTGTCTAAATTACATAGTCAAAATTACATTAACTAATAGAGCATCCTTTAATTTGTATTGATGTAAATATCGGTGTAAATTGATGTAGTCTCTTCTACAGACTACACCCATTAACACTAACTTTGAAAATTTAAATTGTCTATATATAAGTGTATGTATATAGATAAGTATTTCAATATTTTTCGTTGCTCGCTTTAGAACACCCTTTTATTTTTAACTGGCATATATTTATTGTTGTAGCAGCCAAAGTTTTACATATTCTGTACAAATTTCAGGTGTGTAGCTCTTACGGTTCGCGAGAAAACAGCCTGTGAAAGACATACAGACGGACAGACAGACAGACAGACGGACGAATGGACAGACAGACGGACAGCGTAGCGAAAACAATAGGGTTCCTTTATACTTTTGGTGTACGGAACCATAAAAATGGTTAAATTGTGACAACAATGGAGCATAATTAATTATGCGACATTTTTTCAAACATTTTTTTTAACTAAAATTTATTATATTCAATATTTCAACAGAATAGTTAATTACTTCAGTTGAAATTTGAAGTGAATTAAAGCATGCGCGCTGCATTCAGCATTGAATGAAAATGGTGAATTTTTCTACGAAATTCTAAATAAAACGCTTAAGAAAAAAAAATTCAATTTTAATTGGGCATTTCCCGATTGGCACACGAAAATCATGGGTGCCCCCGTAGTGTAGTGGATACTGTGCTAGACTATTATCCGGGGGTTGCAGGTTCGATTGCTGCCAAGACCCTGGATGTTTCTGCAGAAAAGCCGAAAAAGGCTTAAGCAGTATGTGTGTTCGTTTTTTTTAAGATCTAATGGGGGTGCTGTTGGCTGAGTGGTTAGCGCGTTTGACTACAATCCCTGAGGTCCTGAGTTCAAGACTACCTTCAGGCAAGGCAAAAACATCATGCATTTTCTCATGTGCATTGCTGTGTTATTGTGTTGGTTGTTGTTGGACTGTTAAATGATGAAGGCATAACACTGATCACCTTGGCAGTACTGGCAGCGATTAATACTAACATATCTTAATGCACTGCACAGCACCCTCCTTTTTCGGTATTGTAGCAGAACCGTAGGCAAAGTAAAAGAACTAATAAAATAGCTACACAGCTTAAAAAGCTCAATGCCTCTACTTGACACCAGAGGGGCTGGCAACACTGCTCTACAAAAAAATAATGTGAGTCCGATCACAGGAGAGATGTGTAAACATCTAGTAATGAAATATTTTAAGAAGACTTTAAGTTTGACAAGTTTAGTTTTTTGTTTTCCTTATTTTGCTTTGTTTTAGTAAATTTCTTATCAAAAGTGCAAAAAATCGCTTTAAAAGTAATTAAAATTAAATGTTTTTGTATTCATTTTATTTATTTGTTTTTATTTGCCTAGGATAACATAATGTACGACAATTAGTGAAAATTAGTAGCTACTACTACTACTACTACTACTACTACTACTACTACTACTACTACTACTACTACTATTGCGCACTAGATGGTGTTAGTGTATTTCTATGCACTAATACACTAATACACAGCTGACACCACGTTATTACAATTGTAATATTAATCTTACTAAAATAAGATTAATCTTACTCAAAATTTGTGATTGTATTGTGAAAAAGATTTTTACCCCCTAGCGTATAGATGTTTACACATAAAAAAAACGCGCAATAGCAGGGTTGTTAATGAAGTAAGCTTTCTATCTCTCTCCCACTTCACCACCTGTTCTCTCTACCCTATCCACTTCCCAAAGAAGGTAAAACATTAATTAATTAACTGGTAGGCATTAATTGCCTGTTTGTGTTACCTCTCTTTATAAAAAAAAAATTCCTATATGAATCGCTTATTTTAATTCTTTGTTTTATTTTTTTGTAGTTCGAAAGAATAATAATTTTTTTTCAAAAAATTGCAACATTTACGCACCCCATAACTCGACAAATAAACATCATGCAAAAAACAAAATTTTTTTGCATACACATTTATACCTAGTAGAACTATTGTTATGCTAAATATCAAGGAATTTCTGATTTGTGGGTTATCCCCTTAATAAAAATAATGCCCCATATGTAATTTTGGACCATATTATAAACATGAATAACTATATCATGTTTATATTTTATCTTAATATTGTCTAAAATAAAAAGGCTTGGTAGCGAGGAAATATATGCAACTTTTCATACTATTTATAAATGGTTTTGTAGTAGTTTATTTCAACTACATATTTCTCTTAGGATACGTTCCTTTTTCCCCTGACGTATTAAATATAAATTTAAATCTTCACTAATTTTTCCTTTAGCTTCGTGTATATTTTGGATATTTTTGTAATTTTCTTTTCTGTTTTTAATTTATTTAAAGATGTAAAACGTACAAGATTTGTCATTTATGTATTTTTATAGAGATTTAGATTTTTATTTCTTCTTATTTTCAAATCCGTATAATTTCGTGCTCACAAGCGATGACTGACTATTCCACGGTGTATGAGTATGATTATTTCCATTCTGGTAAATTTAAAAATTGTGATTTTTATTAGTGGCGGCATTTATGGTTTAGTTTGTTATTATTCGTATTTTTAGTATTTAATGCCTTTTTGATGTAATGCCTGCATAAAAGTGCAACACATTTAAAAGTTTATTTTTCTATTTCACACAAAACAAAACAAAAAACTCCCAAACAAGACAAATTTAAGTTTGTCATAAAACATAGAAAAGAAAGCAAAGAAGCAAAAAAAAAAAATCTGAGACTCAGACATGAAGTTGTAAAAAATTAGTTACAATTTGACTATTGACTTGCCACAAACGCTCTCAGCCAACAAGCAACAATAATGATTATTATGGCTTTTTTTCTTCTGTATAATGCATAAACACATACGTGTATGCATAAAAATTTATGTTAATAATATATTTTGAAATTTGTTTTTTTTTATTAAAGGTCTTGTGTAAACATGGGAAATGCTATTTTCTTATAGTTTTTTTTTATCATGTTTTTATAACTTTATCATGTATTTTAATCTATTGTAATATTATAATGAAATTATTGTCATAAAATATGTAAATGTTTGTTAAAACTTTTGAGCCCAATTATAAGAGTGTGAATCATAAAAACATGTTGGCCAAGTGCTAAAACTATAACGGTCTTTTTAAAAGTTTAAATATTAATGACAAAAGAAGTTTTTTGAGAGGGGAAACAATTTAAATCGTTTTAAAAACATTTTATGGGATAAAACTGCTTAGAGCAAATGATCTTTTTTTTTAATATTTTATAAACACAAACAATTAAATTTAATTAATGTAGGCTTTTCTAAATAAGCTCATAAAAACTTTATATAATCAAATAGTGTTTATTAGGCTCCTTATTACGGTTTCCAATTTGTTTATTTATGCATATGAGTTTAATAAGTGATTTTTGCTGTTAAGTTTTGTGTGGCCTGGCTTTAAATGGTTTTAAAAACTTAAGTCAAAAGCTAAATTCTTAACACATTTAACTAATTAAAATTGTATAATAATTAGGAAAAATAGAAATCTGAGAGTTTTTAAGCTTTTATTGAATACTTCGAAATAAAGCAGGAATTTAAAAGTGAATTCTTAATTATTAAAACATCTTTCAAATCATATTAATTTCAATATAAAGAGCTTTTACTAAGTGTGATCCGATGTTTTGAAATGGTAAAAGATTGTTGTGGCTTAAATAAATGATAAGAAAAAATAAGCAGGAAAAATTAATTTTGTAATAAGTTTTACCCAACTAAATGAAATGGGTTTGAAAACTAAAATATTTTCATAGAATATGCTCTTCTGTCTACTTATTTGAAAGTTTGGGAAACAGTTTGGCATCAAATCAATTTTAATAAATAATATTTATTTGATACTCTATCGTCTTAATTAATTAAAAATAAGTTCAGTAAAGTGCTACTTTGGCCCGCACACGAAGGGTTCCGTACGGAATGCACATATCTATTTTCGTTTATGTCCTTTTTTCAATTTGGCAATTTTTTTGTTTTGCTTTTTCGTTTAGTTTTTGGTTTTTTTCTTTAATTTTTTTTTTTTGTTAATTTAGCCATTTTTTGTTTTGGCGCTTTTTTCATTTTGATGATTTTTCGTTTTTTTAATATATTTTTCCCCGATTTTTTTAGTTACGGCGATTTTTTTTGGCGTTTTTTTTTGTTTCAACGTTTTTTCGCTTTTTGACAATATTTTTAGTTTTAGCGATTTATTTTAGTATTGACGCTTTTTTCAGTTCTGGGGTTTTTTTTTGGTTTTAAGGACTTTTTTTAGTTCTGGTGACTTTTTCAGTTTTTAGTTTTTAGTTTTGCTGATTTTTCAGTTTTTTCTTTTGGTTTTGACACTTTTTTTCGTTTTGACAATTTTTTTTTAGTTTTGGCGTCTTGTTTTTGTTTTGGAGCTTTTTTTCGTTTTGGTGATTTTTTCAATTTTCGGGGATTTTTTCGTTTTCTGCCGATATTTTTAGTTTTAGCGATTTTTTTGTTTAAGTGCTTTTTTCGTTTAAATTACTTTTTTGGTTTTTGGAGTTTTTGTAATTTTTGGTGATTTTTTTCTTTAAGCTTTTTTTTATTTTTGGCGTTTCTTGGAAATGTTTTTAATTTTGGTTTTGAAACATTTTTTTCGTTTTTTGCGATTTTTTAAGTTTAGGCGTTTTTTTTTCTTTTGTCAATTTTTTGGCGCTTTTTTTCGTTTTGGTGATTTTTTTCCATTTTCAGAGATTTTTTTTTCGTTTTTTGACGATATTTTTAGTTTTAGCGATTTTTTGAGTTAAGTGCTTTCTTACTTTTGGCGATTTTTGCATTTTAGCGATTTTTTTTAGTTTTGTGCTTTTCCTTTTAAGCGCTTCTTCCATTTTGCCGATTTTTCGTTTTGAAAATTGTTTTAATTTTGGAATTTTTTAGTTTCAGCGTGTTTTAAAATTTCAATAGATTGCCTCTTACGGTTTCCAAGGCACAGCAAATGTCTAAATTATATAGTCAAAATTACATTAACTGATGGAACACTCTCTAATTTTTATTGTTTTAAATATCAGTGTTAATTAGTTAAAAATGCCATTACATAAGAGTCTGTATATTACATCAGTATTTCAACATGTTTCGTTGCTCGCTTTAGAACGCCTTTTCTTTTTAACTGTCATATACTTGTTGTTGTAGCGGCCAAAGTTTGACATATTCTATGATAATTTCAGGTCCGTAGGCTTTACGGTTCCCGAAAAAACAGCCAGTGCCTTTACACTTTTGGTGTACGGAACCCTAAACAAGGAAATTTGAGAAGAGCTTTTACAGTTGTTAAAATAAGGCGCTTTTCGACGTTGCACAGTGGTTCCAATTGGAAGAAAGTAAGAAAACTGTATCTTTGAAACTTGCGATCCGATTACAAAACGAGGTATGTAAAAATCGTAAAGGAGAACCTAAGCTTTTATAATCGCGAAATTTGGATCTCACTGTTGAAAAATTTTTTTTGGCCTCATAACTTTTGCAAATAGTATGCGAATTTAACAAATTCAACCTTGGTGTAAAGTTTATAAGCAGATAAAGAAAATACAGTTTATCTAATTAAGATAACTTTAATATTTTCGAAGATATTTACCTTTGAATTTTAATATTTTGGGTTTTAGTCTCGACTTTATCCTGTATTTCGTCAATATCTTCGGCAGTAGCATAACCAAAATTTAAAAAAAAATATTTTATGATTTTTAGCACAGTCCTTGATAATATTCAGCAAAAGTTATTTAGTTATTAACTCAATTCATGTAGTCGTGAAAAGGAATCAAAATCAAGGCTTTGAAATGAGAGTGAAAAATGGCAACATTTTTACAAAAATAGATCTTAATTGCTCGACGTTTTTTTTTCAAAAAGCTTTTAAAATTAAAACTTTTTGTTTTCAGTATTTTAAAAGAAGAGACTTTAAAAATGACTGCACTTGTAATTCTAAGGCGGTTAAAGCATGCACACTACATCCAGCATTGGACGAAATTGGTGAATTATTCTACGAAACTATAAATTAATCGCTTAAGAAATAAAAAATGCCCATTGAGTTTTTAAATTGTTTTTATAAATTATATTAGATATATTTAATATAATTAATCTGGCTGTTAATTGTTACCCGCCCGTTTAAAAATGTGGCCAGGAGAGCAGATTTTCTAAAAATAGTCAAGTTTTCAGAAGCTTTTTATTTACCTGCTGAAAACTGAACTAAACTTCATTTCATTTTAGTCAATGCTGGATGTAGCGTGCAGGCTTTAATCGATTTAAAATTTCAATGGAATTCATTTCTAAAGTCGCATCTTTTGAAATATTGAAAATAAATAATTTTAGTTTTGAAAATTTTTTTAGAAAAACGTCGAACAATTAAGCTCCATTTTTGTAAAAATTTTGCCATTTTTCACTCTCATTTCAAAGTCTAAATTTTAATTACTTTTCAGCTTTACATGACTGAGATAACTGAAAAATATTTTCTGTATGTTATCAAGGATTATGTTAGAAATCATGCGGTTACCATACACACACACTCAGACACACATAAATACGGTCATCATCGTGAAAATAGTCAGAATAGATTTCCATGATCTCAAAACGTTAAGATCTGATGAAAGCTCGACTTTCAAAAATCGTGATAAAATAAGAAACTTCCTATTTTTGATTGCCGGAAGTAAAATCCAAGGAACCGAAACTTTAAACTTAAACGAATGAGAATAATCTTAATTAATATTAATGTTTTAAAATTATATAAATGTTTTGGGGTTGGAAGATTTTTCTCTAAACTAGAGGTGTTTTCGCCTCACCGGCTGCTACACTTGGGGTGAAAATTGACTGAAGTATTTATATTGCATGGAGCGACGAACTAAAATTGAATGCATCTTTGTTATACCAAATAAAGTCTTTATTATGATGCCTGCCTCAAAAAGACTCATGTGTCTATTTTTAACTTTTAAACAAATTCAAACACCATGAGTTCCCCCCAAAAAATAAAACTGCACTAATGCTAACAATATTGTTTCTTTTTTTTAATTTGTCTCCTCAAAAAAGAAAACATGATTTCTCTAGCACCAATTTCTTTTAACAACTTTTGTTGTTTACGAATTCTTTTTGTGATGGTTTTTTTATGCAAGATTTGTGCCCTTTTTTGAATATGTTGCAGTTCGGCGTTTGTTGCAATAGATTTTATTTTTGCTTCTAGCACTTCTGTTGCATATGATGTTGCATTTTTGTTTTATTTTATTTTTTTATATTTATTTGTTGGCAACTGTTTCAGCTCTGATGTTGTTTATTCTATGGAATCGCTTTGAGTGTGAAATCGTTTGATGTTGAGTTTATAGCAAATCAAGAGTAGTTAGTGAGCTGTACAAGACATGCCATTAGAAATGCTATGATTTTAGATTTTTCTTTCATGCTGAAACATAGTTTTTTCTATCTTAGCCAATCGTGTAAATCAAGGGTCATTTGTTAACATTTTAGTCCAAATTAATTTTAAAGGACTAAAGAAACTGGAGTACTTTTAGCCGAAAGAAAATTGAAAGAAAGTAATTTAAATACGAGGTTATTTTAAGGCAATAACAATTTCTTATTCTGATTAAAAAAAAATTTCAATGTCTAAATAAACTAGTGTAAAATATTATTTTAATTAACTACTCTTGAAATTTTCTTCCAATAATATTTTAATCCATATAAATCATTAAATTTAAAAAATGCTCAATTTACTACACACGACTTATTTCTTTTTATCTATTTAAGAAATCTTCTCATAAATCTGATTTCCATCTACAGTTTTTTTTTGTGTTTGTCATTTTTATTTATTTGTTATTTCAGCTTCTGCATATTGATATCATAAATTAATTAAATAATTTAAATATCATGATTAGGAACAAAATATGTGTCATGCCACATGTTTAATAAGAAATTACTATTTTTTGCTTTGATGTTTAAATATATTTTATGATATCTTTATGTAATTTGTGGTTTAATGTTCTTAATAAATAAAAGATTTGGAAATTGTATTCAGGCAAAACGACATAATTGCGCTGTATTTTGGCATAAAAAAAAAGAAATATTGATCTTGATATAGGCATAATAGATTTATGAAGAGTGTATTGATTACACAGTACAACACAAAAAAAAAAGTAATATAGCACTAACGATTAATTCTGAGAGAGGGTAGAAAAGATATATATATATATGTATCGGCATTTTGAAAATTTACAGCTGAGATTCATTTTAGAGTTAAATTTCCCCCTTTTGCATATAGTATAGTGACTCGGTACAGCGTGTCCGTTTTGCGACTAAAGTGGCAATTTGCCACTTTCAGTGCCCCTTTTTAAAAATTATCTAAATCTGCCACCTTTTATAAAATTATGCCCCTTTCTGCCCCTTTTTTATGAAGCGATACTTTTTGTTTTAATATGAGTTTTTTACGGTACGAAAGTGTTTTTATAAAAAAATCTCAAGACAAAAATGTGTTTTTGCTTATAAAGTCATGAAAAAATACCATTTTGAAATAGTGTAAAGGAGGCCACAGACGTTGCGACCGTTGGTACAACTTGAGTAGGTTGTATACGAAATTGCAACGTTTGTGGGCTCGTTGTATTAAGTTGTGTCTTGGTTGTACGAAATATCAAAAGTTTTGATTTTTTGCCATGTTGTAGAACACTATCGCAACGTTTGTGTGCCTGTCGTATACTATATTACGTATTATACGTGTTTATTTTGTTGTCACCACCTTGCAGTAAACATTGAATGTGAGTATTATTTGCGGACAACATAAAATAAGAGATATTTACTTGCTCACAAGTTGATTGCAAAATGAAGTTGTGCATGAGATCGCAAACCAAATTGTATCGTTTGTGCGACAAGCATATAACTTGATTAGTAGCTGAGTTGTACCAACGGTCGCAAAGTCTGTGGCTTGCATAAGAGTTGAGTTCTATAAATATTCATTATTCCACTAAAATTATTAGAAACTAACACCCTGTTGAACAAGAACTAGCAACACGTTCTTATATGAAAAACATGCAGTTTTAAATATTTTTAAAGTGATTTTAATGCAAATTTTTGATTGAACGTTCGATTTATTTTTACTAAATCAACCCCTAAGACAAAAGTAATAATAACGTTTTGAAGTGACGGATTTTTATATGGAAACTAATAATCCATTTCCCCATTAGTACATATCTTTGGTTTTCGCAAATAATCATGCATGTTATAAAAGACATTCTTTGTAGGATAGCCAAAATTATTTTTTACCGATACCAACAAACGGAAAACACTATGAATTTGTTTCTATTTTTTTATGTATGGTCCCTCAGAGCTCCGCCATCTACAGATCATTTTGGTCCACTATTTAAAATTTTTATATGCAACTTGTTATCTGGCTGCCTTTCTCTTTGCTTTGCAGTCAGGTATAACCATGATACAAAAATACAAGGTAATTTCATTTTAAAACTGTTTGACAGGTAAACTGATTTTTGAAGTTTGTTTTTTAGAAATATTAAATGAAAACTTTGCCACATTTACGAAATGGGAACTAATAATTTTTAATTTTTGTTACAAAATGTGTAATTTTTGTAAATAATTTAATAATTTAATAACAAATTACAATTATGTTACATAAATTTCAAAATTGCAAAATGCTACATAAATTTCAAAAAGTCAAAAATGTTCTTTGTCTGTATGCTTCACAGATAAAGACAATTTTTGACTGCACGGAGGCTTGAACTGACGTTTCGATAGCTCCCGCTAATCTCTTCAGAAACCGACTTTGGTCGAGTGGTCAAGCGGAAAAGAATTCTGAAGAGATTAGCGGAAGCTATCGAAACGTCAGCTGAACCATCCGTGCAGTCAAAAATTTTCTTTGCCTATATGCTTCACATATATCTCTAAATAAAAATATAATTTAATTGAAAAATTAAATTAAAACCGAACTCAAGCCAAAATAATAAAATTTTTTTGGATATAAACTCATACAGTTCGACTAAACTCATAACTTAATTAAATTCATATTTTATTGCAGTTTAAAAAATATAATTTTAGGTCCCAAGTTTTTACTCCAGCTGTTCCTGAAGACGATTCCTTGTATTGGTTTTAATCATATTTTGGGAAGAAAAAATTCTTTCTACAGATGCTGAGGAGTGTTGAATAAAAAAAATTTCTTGAACGATTCTGTATAAATTCGTATATAAACGTTCGAATGGCTTAAAGTAGCTAGTTGAATTTTGAGCTGAAAGAGCCAAAATAAATTAGAAAGTACCACAGGTCCATCAAACATTCAGAAGTGCCGCAAATGGCCCAATTGTGCCACATTTTGCATCACTGGTATGTATGAATGTGTTGTTTAAATAATTCGTTAGAAAGCGGCGTACTTCCTTGGTGCTGAAAACTCCTTCTCTTTTAGATAGAAAAAACATAAAAATTGATTTATTTTATTTCAAAAGCATTATATGCCCTAGAAATTTATTATATACTAGAATTTGATTTAATTATTCCCTTTTTAAAACAGTGGCCCCTTTTTTCGAAGAATCCCCTTTTTGGTGCCACTTTTTTCCTCAAAATCCCCTTTTTGTGCCACTTTTTAAAAATCTTCAGCGGTCACCCTGACTCGGTATATGAAATCTTGCAACCCTTACGTTTAAAGTACAAGATGTGTTCTACAGTTTTATGTAAAACATCATGGGAAACATTTTTGTAGAACATTTTGTACCTCGTGCTCTTCGTTGTGTGGATCCTTTTGTCCCTTTCTTAAAAAAGGGGGAATAATATATGCCATACAATTCTAATGGGTTAGATTAGGAAGAGTAGTGTTGTACAAATCCACAAAGTGACCAAATTCGATCCATTGTGGTTCGCTTGTATATGTAGCCGCTAAAAAATAACCCCCTTTATACCGAGAAACGACGCCATTACCTGTCGTTAAGCCACTTGATTCCCATAGTACAGCCCCTAATATCTTCCAATTTATACTTCGTGATATCACTAATGCTCTCATGGAAACGTCTGCTCAGCCACTTAAGACTTGGTGTTGCAACCTCGGGGAGCTAATAGGCAAGCCACTTGACTATTATTATTATTTTTTTAGCTCAGTAGTTTTCGAATTATTCAGACCGCAATGATGAAAGATATATTTTTTTAGGCACAATTAAAAAATTTTCATTTTTTAAAACTTTATAAAAAAATGGGAATTTGCGAAAACTTGCAATTTTTATTTACTAATGATAAAGTCGCATATACCTAAAATGAAATAAGCTTTATATAAAAAAATTCAATATTTACACTGTATAACAAAATAAATTTTTGTTTAAATAACAAGGTTCTAACGTCTGAGTTTAGTACAAGCTACAAAAAAATATATATACATATATCGGCGATTTGAAAGCTTACATCTGAGATTCATTTTAGGCGGAGTTAAATTTCCCCCGTTATGCAAATAGTTATACTGACTCAGCATAGAATATCTGGTAGGGCTTACGTTTAAGGTTTAAGATGAGTTTAACAGTTTTATGTCAAACACCATGTTTAAAATTTTTGTAGAACATCTTAACCCTCTAGCACTTCGCATTATGGGTCTTTTTGGTTTTCAAGTATATAAGGGGAAAAAACTCACATTGAGGGGAATTAAAGCGGGCTAATTTATTCATCTAAAATATTCTTCGTGGTATTCTACATAAAAGTGTTGAGCTCACCTTATGCCTTAAACGTAAGCCCTACAAGATATTTCAGTGCCTATAACTATTAGCAAATGGAAAAGAGGGGGAGACTAGGAATTTATCCTCCCCTAAAATGAATCCGAGATGTAAGCTTTCAACATACCAATAAACGTCTGGATTTTTTTAGGTGGGCTCTACCAGAATCGATTGTTAGAACCTCGTAATTTAAAAATATTGATTTTGTTGTACAGTGCAAAAATTCGTAATTTTTGCAAAAATTAGTTGACTTCACTTTATTATGAATAAAATCAATATTTATCCATCGATTTTCATGAAATGAAGCTTTTTTCGTTTATAGCATATGTGGCTTTCTGATAAGCTTATGAAATTGGTAAATTTTGGCCATTTTTGATTTTTTATATATTTAAAAAAATTAAAATTTTTCAATGTAGCATAAAAAATATATATTTTTTATTATTGCAGTGTGAATAATTCCGAAACCATTGAGTATATAAGGAAATTATGTTAGAACGGCTTAAAGGTAATTTTATTCCAACACAGAAAAAAATATCATCAAACTGCAGAAACTAAGAATTCGAGTTGTTAATATGTAAGTTAAATTCAAAAGATATTTAGTTAATATAACAGATTAAGTTGTTGACACGACAAACACAGACTTTTTTCAACAAACTGAACCAACCAAATTTTTTGTTATATAAAGCGAAAAATTCAACAATTTTTAAAAATGTTTTTGCCAACTAAAGTTTTTATTGAAGCTTGTGAAAAAATTAACAATCCTCATAGTCAATTAAATTACTCAACAAAATTATTTGTTAAACTAGCTTTTTTCGACCCGGCGATGTACGGGCCTTAAACATTTTGAGGAAAAGTCCTCAATGCGTTATCTATCGTCTATCTGGTCTAGCAATATGGACGAAATAACTCTGCTAGAAAAAAAAACGATTTCAATAAAAAGATCCCATTGAACAGGTTACAACACGGACGCAATTATGGGTTAGGTCAAATAGTGTGTCCTTCTTTTAATTGTGTGTTCGTACTCAATTTTTTATAGTATCATCTCTTTCATGTCCTTTCAAATAAAAAACTTTTAAAATCGGTCAAGAAATGGCATAGTTATGCGGTAATCAAAACAGCGAGCTAACAATTTTTCCGCCCCATTTCCACTTCTATGGGACCAAACTTCAAGCAAAACCTTTCAAACAAAAAAAATTTATTTTGAAATTCTGTTCAAATAGTTATGGCAGAGTTAATCAATGGGGGGAGCAAACTTCCCCACCGATTTTCAAAAAAAAAATTATGGGACTAAACTTCAGGCAAATTCTTGAAAAATAAATTGTTTTTTGAAAGTCGGTTCACAAATGACCGAGTTCAGTATGGGGGGAGCAAATGTCCCCATCGATTTTAAAAAAATTACAGAATAAAACTGCAGGCAAACCCTTTCAAACAAAAAATAAAATAAAAAGTTTAGAAAATCAGGTCACATATGACAGCGTTAATCATGGGGGTTCAAATTTCACCAACCATTTTCGAAAACAAATTATGGGAATAAATTTCAGGCAAACCATTTTAAACAAAAAAGAATTTTGAAAATCGGTTCACAAATGACAGAGTTAAGCATAGAGACCGAGCAAATTTCCCTACCGATTTTCGAAAAAAAAATTATGGAACTAAGCCGCAAGCAAACCTTTTCAAACCAAAAAAGAATTTTAAGAATCACTTGACAAATGACAGAGTTATGCGTGGTGGACCAATCTCCCCCCATCCCCTCTCTTCACTTTTTCGTGAAAAAATTATGGGACCAAACTGCAGGCAAAACCTTTTGAAAATCGGTTCACAAATGACATAGTTAAGCATGGGGGAGCAAATTTTCTCATCGATTTTGGAAAAAATGCAAAGCCTTTCAAACAAAAACAAAAAAAAAAACAATTTTTAAATCAGTTCATATATGACAGTGTTAACCATGGGGGGGTTAGCAAATTTCCCCATCGATTTTCGGGAAAAAATATGGTAATAAATTTAAGCAAACCATTTTAAACAAAAAAGAATTTTGAAAATCGGCTTACAAATGGCAAAGTTAAGCATTGGAGATGGGACTGAGAAAACACTTTCAAACCAAAAAAATATATATTTTTTAAATTTGGTTGACAAATGACAAAGTTAAGGAATGGGGGGCATAGTCCCTACCGATTTTAGAAAAAAAATTTGGAACATAACCGCAAGCAAACCCTTTCAAACCAAAAAATAGTTTTAAAAATCGGTTCACAAATTACAGAATAAAGCATTTGGATGGAGGGAGGGATGGGGTAGCAAATTTCCCGACCGATTTTCCAAAAAATTATGGGACTTAGCCGCAAGCAAACCATTTCAAACCAAAAAGAGAATTTTAAAAAACGGTTAACAAATGAAGTTTTTAAGTAGTTTTCGTAATGAAATTTAAAATTTGGAAAAAACTAAAAAACGTATCCATAAAATTTTATATTTTGACTGTTTTTGTAGTTAGGGGACCATAAAATATCAAAAAATATAGGCGCATAATTAGATATCATAACCAAAGTCGGAACAGAAACGAAAAAATAGTTCATAGTTAGTTATGGATCTTATTCACAATTCATAACTAGCGCAGCAACTGCTATTAGTTGGTAAAAGAAATGCAACCCTGCATATTGGCATATAGAGAAAATAAAATGTCGATAATATTTTGAACGATTTTGATTTTACAAAGCTTATGAAGGTATTAAAAAAAATAATTTTGTTTTGTAAAAAATTCATGCAAACTCTAAA
Organism: Panzeria rudis; assembly: GCA_956483635.1. Taxonomy (NCBI): domain Eukaryota; kingdom Metazoa; phylum Arthropoda; class Insecta; order Diptera; family Tachinidae; genus Panzeria; species Panzeria rudis. Next base: position 112,137,409 of record OY101449.1, read on the forward strand.
TAAGTAATTTTTTTGTTATAGTTTGTATATAAATCAATTAAAACAAGGGCCTGTAAAAGTAAATTTAATCAATAAAATATTGTTGCCCAAAAACATATCTCTAATTTATTTTCTTTTTGTATGTATGTTTTTGGGATGCATAGAAATGGGTGCAATCAGCTGTTCTTTGAATGTGTTAGGCCCAAATTTACAGTCATTAGTTAATTATTTGTAAACTAAAATGATAACTATTGTTCAACTAAAACTTCATATTTACAGTGTATTGTTTAACTAAAATTTTTAATATGGGTAAAGAATGGTAGCCCTATTAAATAAATATAAATAGACAAGAAAAACTAAAGAAATAAAGAATATTTCATATCTTAAGGCGACAATTTAAAAATTTTTAAGCACACAAAGCTAATGGAGCAAATATTTTTTGTCGCTCCTAAGAGTATGCTATATGCATGTAATAATTTCCAAAACATGGTTTAATAAGTATGCAAATTCAACAAATACAACAAAAAACTAGATAATGCTTGTCAAAAAAATACACGTGCTAGACGTTGCTTATGTACAAAACTACAAGAACAAAAAATAATCAGCTGACGCTATGCTGCCACCTGTATATTTATTGCACCATGTTCCAAAGCATCTAACTAATTGTTAACCAATGGCTTTTGACGGTTTAACTAATGGTAAACAAAGAAGTGTAAATAAAATATCATTGGCTAAGCCATTGTCATTAGATAACTAATGACTGTGAATTTTGGAGTTGGCAGTTAGTTAGTTACAACTTTGCCCATAATTAAGTGCAAACTTCTCGTGCTGAAAGTAAGCAACTAAGAATAACTTAAATAGGTACTTAAAAAAGTTAACACTTAGTGATGATTTCTGAATATGCGCCATAGTGTTGATCAAACTTTATGACAAAAGTTTCGTTGTGTTGCATAGTGTTATTAACGTCAAAATTATTCAGCATTTCTAGCGATTTATGCAAGAATCTCTCTTAGATTTCTGATTTTAATTAACTCTATTACAGTATGTATTTTTAAAATATTAAGTACGGCTTCAAATATGGCTTGCTTGCTCCATTAAATGCGCTGCTCAACTCAAAATATTTGCAGTCATTTATTGCTAAAATGCTTCAAATTATTTTAATTAGTCGTGACGTCGTTGAAACAAATAAAACTTTTGTTCTGCCATTGCGGCAGTGCATTCACTCTTGCATTCATTTAAATAAGAAACAATTTTCATAATATTGAAATTTTTTCTGTATTGTTTATAAAAAAGTAAATAGTACTTTTATAAAGCTCTTGATGTAAAATACAACACGTTAAAGTGCTTTTAATAATTTATATACAGAATATAAATTTAATCATATGATTCACTGCAAGGGCGAGGAGTTGAAAATTTTATATTGTAGAAGAAAAGAAGAAAATTTTGAAATAAAAGCACACATTTGCGGGCCGATTGTGGCGTGGCTTAGCCCCCCGAAGGGCCTAGCTACGCCAATGATAGCAATACACTTCCAATTGCTAGAAAGTTTGTTTTGCGACAACCAATACTTATTTTCTGTGTAGAATTTATATACATATAAAGCAATTTGCAACTTTCTATATGACCTTAATTAGCAAAATCTTTTTACATTTTTCTTGCCTGACAAGTCAATCAAAAACTATTTAGAATTGCAAAATTTTTTTTTGTCTAGTTGGCTTTAATTTAAGCAACTAAATAAAGGTGGACAATAATTTTAAGAAATATGTATGTATGTACTGCACTCACTCACCGGGGCAATAAAACATTTTGTAAAAATTGTTTTATCTCTTGTAAAAATTAATAAATTTCTAACAGCATTTTATGCTTTATTAAGGGTACATACACGCAGAGAAAAGATATGGTTGTGGCATGCTTCCGCCAGCAATGTCATGTTTCCCGATATAGCTTATGGTTGTGGCAAATAAGTTATTATTTTTTAAATAAAAGTGAACCTTAATTAGTTTACGACAAAAACTTATGCTTACATTAGTCATGACATTATTATCACTCATATTAATTGCAACATGCTTGAACTTATTATTAAAACAATTCTAGCTACAATCATGGTACATTTAAGAATCAACAACAGTATGGTTCTATAACAATAAAATATGGTTATTGTCCATACTATTTTAAAGCAGTTTGTTTGCAAACAAGCAATGGTTACAAAAGAGACATGGCTCTCTGCTTCCAAAAAAGTTTTTGTTTAATGCCTGGGTTGAATGCTTTTTTGTTATTTTTCAGGATTCCATACACCAAAGGTGTAAAGGAACCCTATTGTTTTCACTAGGCTGGCCGTCTGTCTGTCTGTCTATCTGAAATTTTCACAGAATATGTAAAACTTTGGTCGCTACAAATATATGACAGTTAAAAATTAAAGGATGTTCTAAAGCGAGCAACGAAACATGTTGAAATACTAATGTTATATACAGACAGTTATATAACGACACTATAAATTTTCAAAGCTAGTGCTGTAGTCTGTAGAATAGACTATTTACAAAATAAATGTATATTTACATTCAATTAAACAGTAGGTTGTATGAATAATATTGGTGCTATTTAAGACTACAATGTTAAATTTAAAACAGATTTATATTCATAATAGTATGATTAGACTACAACCATATATTTCAATCATAATATGTTGCTCTTAGATAATGGTTGCCTCTGCTATGTTTTTTTCTTTGCGTGTATAAGGGAACATAGTTATAGCAAGTCTTGTGCAACAGAAGGTAAAGTGATCCCGTAATCCTTAATAAACCACCTCAAAGAGAGCCGCAGATCAGCTAGCTGATTCCATTGCCTTGGTAGTGGCCTCTTTGTGGTACTCCCTGGGCTCAGTCTTGTCTTGCAAAGACAGAAGGAAATTCGAGCGACAGACTCCGTCCAAGGAGACTGGCAGCCCCAGTAACTTTGATAATTCGAAATTGGATTCAGGAAAACTCAAATGAAAGAAATTGACTGTACATTTCGGTGACGATGGCACGCAACGAAAATGTATGATATATGGAACTTGGAATATCGGAACACTAGCCAATCCAACAATGTAAGCGCATTGGAAAATAATATCGCATTCGGATGTTGCGTAAACATTTCTCGGCCAATACATTCAAGAACGGCTATGGAAGTTTAAAAGAGAAAGGTCTGCTAGAACTCACTCTTCACTAAGTTTGTGGCTGCATACATTTCGCTTCCGAATCAATAGGGAATCTTTGGCAGTATCAAAAGCGCACAAATATCGCAAAACTCTTTTCATTTTTAATGATGTTTTACGTCTAGAATACTATCCTGCGGAATGGAAGATTTCATTGATTACCATGATACCTTAGCCCGGAAACGACCATACGAAATTTGGTTTTTGTAGGCCCCTAAGCTTATTGTCTAATATGTGAAAACTATTTGAGAAACTGCTTATGAGTAACTTGACCCTCATACTAAATGAGAGTGGATGCATCCCACATAGCACTATCGAATAAACGTATAGACTTATGAATGTGGTTAGAAAAAGTTTCGAAGAAAAGAAATATTGTTCTGCTCTCTTCACTGAAATTTCTGAGGCTTTTCATAAAGTATGACGTGAAGCATATATCATCCTTTTTATCTAAAACTAAATTTTGGTTGTATTAACGACTAGAATACACTAAAAGTTTGTAAATGTTTCTGAAATTATGTGTCTTAGCTCTGCTAAGAATTTTGTTTCATTTGGTCCAAGGGCATGCCTGCCTCCCATATATCCTTTTTCTCGAAAACTAAATTTTAGCTGCATTTATGAATAGAATGCACTAAAAATTAATATATATTTCTAAAATTATGCCTTTTAGCTTTATCTTAAATTTTGTTTCATTCGGTGCAAGGATATGACTACCTCTCGTATATCCTTTTTCGGAAAAACTAAATTTTAGCTGCAAATGTGATGCCAGAATCCCTTCATGGCCAAATAAGTAAGTAAAAAAATTTTTAATTAAATGGTTTTATTGTAATGAGACATAATAATGATGGAGATAATGCACTAACAGCTGAAAAATAATAACATAGTACCAGCTGCCACAACACTCTTCTCACCAACATAGGGCATTAATCAGACTAAAATAAAACCGTGGGGCATTGTTGACTGTAGATAACTGAAATTCGACGCGCCCCATGGTTTTATTTTAGTCTGATCAATGTCCTATGTTGGTGAGAAGAGTAGTGTGGCAGCTGGTACTACGTAATTATTTTTAGCTCTTAGTGCATTATATCCATCATTATTATGTCTCATCACAATAAAACCATTTAACTTAAAACTTTTTTTTATATTATTTTATTTTCAAGACTTTTCGTTTTTGCTTTGTGTCGTGTCTAAGCTCAGTGATCTAGCATTTTGTTTTGGACTGTTCCTTGGACTTGTTACATTGGAGTTGTTTTCATGGTGTACTGCATTCTAGTAGCCAAGGGCTTTCATTTAATATTTATGTATATAGTCCCCATTTTATACTGGCCTCCATTTTACAATTGGAATTGATATCTGGATTGAGGTGTTTGTAAGCAAATAACTAATTCGTAAATTTTTGGCGGCGGCCATCTTTCGATCGGTCATAAAAAGTAAAAGTGTTTCCCAAATTTCAGATCAATCGGTCAACAGAAAGGGGGGTAAAAATAAATATTACTTTTTATGGGCGCGACACACCCCACTTTTTTCAACACAAAATCTTATTGTCACGAAAGCTAAAGTTGTTTACCAAATTTCAGATCAATTGGTCAAGAAGAAAAGGTTTAAAGTCAATATTATTTTTTTTTGGGCGTGGCGCAGTCCTCTTTTGTAATCTCAAAATTGTATAGTCATCAAAACTAAAGGGGTTGTCAAAATTTTAAATCAATCGGTTAACAGGAACGCGCTAAAACTAAGTATTACTTTTTATGGGCGTTGCGCCGCCCACGTTTTTAATTAAAAAATCGCTAAAACTAAATATATCGCCAAAAAACGAAAAAATTGGAAAAAGTCACCAAAGGGAAAAAAGCGCCAAAGCAAAAAAAAAAGCGCCAAAACTAAAAAAATCGCCAAAAAACCGAAAAAAATCGCCAAAACGAAAAAGTGTCAAAACGAAAAAATAATCGCTAAAACTAAAACAGTCACCAAAAATCAAAAAAAAGCGCCAAAACTGACAAAAAGTGCCAAAACTAAAATAAATCGCTAAAGCTAAATAGATCGTCAAAAAGCAAAAAAAAAACGTTAAAACAAAAAAAAAATACGCCAAAACGAAAAAATCACCAAAACTAAAAAAGTCTTCAAAAACGAAAAAATATTTTAAAAACGAAAAATCGAAAAAAACCAAAATGAAAAAAGCGCCATAACCAAAAAAATCGCCAAGTCAACAAAAAAACGCAAAAAATAAAAAACTAAAATTAAACAAAAAGCAAAATGAAAAAAATTGCCAAAATGAAGTAAGGACAAAAACGACTGGAGGTATATGTGTATTCGCAGGAAACCCTTCGTCTGCGAGCTAAAGTCGCAATTTACTTAATTTTTTTTTAAATATGGGCTCCCATTTATTCAAAATTATAAAAAAATATTTTTTTTCCAGCATAATTTATTTTATTTTGTAATATAAAAACCAAGCTAAAGCTCACTAACCCTGAGCAAAAGTGGGGGTTAGCTTATTTTGTAAAATATTTGCCAAGTGTGACCATAGATTTACGTTCGTGTATGTGTGTTTGTCCCCTTCTGTTGCATGGAAATCGAAAATTTAGTGAATAAAGGACCCTCAATTAATTGTGAGTAAAATCATAACATAAGACCTGGAGTTTGGTCGTTTTTAATTTCTTGCGAATGTTTGAAAAAAAGTTTTGGAGGAATTCGATTTCGTCTTGGTAGGTTTTCCCACTTAATCAAATCGGATAAATATATTTATGCATACAAATTCTCCCACAGTTCTGTAGTAACCATTTATTACGAGAACTACAGTCTATTAAACAATAATATCACTTGTATCAAAATTGATTCCAAAAAGTTATACATACAAGAAAAAATATTTTTATCTCGACTTGTGCTATTTGTATATCCTTGTTTTGATTTATATTGATGTTATTATAATTTTTTAATTTAAGTTTTGAGTCATTTCGACTAATTTCCTATTTATTTATTTATATAATATTTTCTTGAATATCCATTTAAAATTTCACTAAAAAACTCCACTTCTCTACATTATTCAGTTAAAGCAGATTGTTTGAAAATCATTTATTTCCAATTATTCAAAAAATACTAAAAATTTATTTATAAATAGGTACTTTGTACTTTTTTCCAAACTCATTTCAATAAACACATTTCATTTACTCAAGAATTTCGAAAGAAATATTATTCACGACTTAAAACATTTGAATTTCTGTTGGCCCTGCAATTGAATTTTCTTATAAATTATCAATTGTATATTTAAGGGAATTCTTTCTTACACCAACACTTAAACAATATGTTGCATGCCACAGTTTTTCTTAAAAAAAAACTTTGCTTTAAAATTTTATTTTACAAATACTTGATTAAAAACACTCATAAATTTCACATTGTTTTTTAAACTTAATTTTTCTTAAATTAAAAATACATAAATTTTCTTTACTACTTTATTGTTGTTGTATAATTTTTCAAGAACACCGAAACGCACCCCGCTACATGTAAATAAATGGATTTTATTATGCGTGTTTTCGTTAACCAAACAAACGTTATGTCCGACGTTTACTCACAGACTGAAAAATTGGCCTCTTAAAATGAACATGAAACGAAATTCTCACTGGTGAACAAAAACTAAAACGCACACACACACACACACAAATTTGTTCATACAAACTTTAAGTATTGAACATAATCGAATGAATACAGCAGACATACAGGGCGCACCCGCGAGATACTTTAGTATGAATGTGTGTCTTAGTATCTGACGCTGCAGGTCTTGCAGTCAGTAACACTGAGTTTTTCATTACAGCAACTTCATCCACTATTGGCTTCCAATCGTTACACTGTGGTAAATGTAGTAATGAATGAATATTTAGATATTTTCTGCTTCTGTATAAATTCGAGGTACTCTGCTATTATTTTCTTGTATTTTTATTTTCTTATTAGTCTTCTACTTATGTATCTTCTTATTTGAATGTTCCTTTAAGTGTTTTAGGGTGTTTGCATGGCTCCCAAAAATGTTTATTTATAATTTTTCTTTGAGTGCTCAAGAGGAAATTGAGAATAATAAAATAGTTTAAGTTTATCACACGTTTAACAATGGGAGGGTGGATGATCTTCATCATGTTAAGGCGAAGTACGCCATGATGCCAGATGAGGAAAGTTTTTTGTGAAATATAAACAATAATTCTCGTTTGCTTAGAATTATTTTTAAAAGATCTTTTGGGTACTGTGCTTGAATTGCAATATAAAAGCCAATTTTTTTCTAAGTGCAGAAATCACTTCTATTTCACTCATTTCCTTTGATTACACAGGGGAACAATATGGACATATTGGTTTGGTGCAGCAAAAACTATAATTGAAAAAACATATATGGGCCATACTTTTTTCAAAACTACCTTCAATTTTTTTACCAGCTCTAGTTTTTAAAATATGGCGGATTTTATTTTTTTAGTCATTCTATCTCTTTTTTGCTTCTTTGCCCAAGTTTTCCAAACTGGACTTTAAAATTCTATAAAACTTTTTAGATTATTAATCTGTAGAAAATTATCTTTCTTTTAAATATAATTTTGTTTATGTACGTTCCAGGATATTTTGGTACAACTGCAAGGATATTGAATGTTAACTATTTTCAATTTTGTCCTTATAAATCTTACATTTGATTAACATTTTAAAATATTTTTGCCAAACACATATATAATACTGCAATAAATACATTTTTATAAAAAAATTTCGAAAATATGTAAAATGTCCTAAACTAAGAATAAAACAAGACAAAATTAAGTACTAAATGTCCTTAAAATAGAACTAACGTCTAATGCTAAGAGCACCTGCATCATTATACTCAAATGAAAGATATTTTTGTACAGATCAGTAATTTGTTAAAAAACAAATTACTGATCTGTACAAGAAGAAAGATATTTAGTTCAAAAAAATGGGGTATATCACGTTAAATAAAATTCGCAATGTTTAAAAAAATGCGAATGAGGGATTTTTTTGTTGCTGTATTTAGACTCGGAATATCAATGAATATTATAATATAAGAAGAATAATATAAATTACTTAAAAAAAATTACATTTACCCATTGTATCTTTAGGATGTAGAAAATAAACTAAAATTTCGCGTTAGTCTCTAAATTATTCGCTACATTTTGAACTAGTTTCTTATTTTAACGAAAAACTTTATTTCCTGCAATTTTATTAAGGTTAAAACGAAAACAGCTAAATTTCAACATTTTTGAAAAATCAGAAAGCGATCCCGAATCAACGACCAGAATTATTATACACAAAAGAAACATGTGTTTGCGTAGACTAATGTCCTGCCAAAATATTTTCTCATTTTATGGTGTAACACTCAAAATTTAGATGAAAAATCTTTAAAAAAATGGGGTATATAATGTAAATAAAAAAACCGCGATATATCGCAAACGCGAGCTGACTGAAAAAAAACTAGTATAACAGAGTTATGAAGGTTCAAAAACACGTACAAAACGGATATCAAATTTCGGGCAACAAAAAGTCTGTTCCGATGTGTTATATGTCATTGAAGATCATAAAACATTAAAATTGGTTGATCGATGTTCTTCAAATGCGTTATTCAGCCTTCGATCCTAATCAATATGATTAAGGGCCCAAAATCAATACATCAAAAATCCCCTTAGATTCTGCATCTGGCTTCATCAAACATTTCTTGTATAATTTACAAAATATTCTCAAAAGACAACATGTGTTAATAAAACCAACAGACGTGCTTAAGCTCTTGCGTTTTTTGCTGCAAAGTGCGTTTTTTATTGCTACTCGTACATCGTTTAATAACGTCATCATCATGAACACAAAACAATCATTACCCAACAAACAAGTGAAATTGACCTTAAATTGAGAAAGACTTATGTGTTCTTTTCACAATGCAAACAAGCATTTTTTGTCTAAAATTTATATGAAAAGCACTAAGTTTTTTGAGCGATTTCCATAAAAATGTTTTCGTTTATTTGCGTTGTGGAAACAGCACATTAAAATCGAACTCTCTCTTTCAAGATCGGCCACGCTCATCGCCCGCCGCCTATACAATCGAAATCGATTTTTTCTCATAAAATTTTTCCTATTAAAGCAAAAGCCTTCAATTTTTAAACATACCCTGCGGGAAATGTTGTACCAATTGTCTTAAACGTACTTGTCCTAGGGCTGGTGAAAATGGGAATGTCAGGAAATGTTTCCGAGTTGTGGAGCTGTGAAAAGAATTATATCACAACATATCACAAAACTAGAGCAAAAATTTTAGTAAAATACATTCATTGCACAAGTAGATTTTTTCAAATTAAAAATATATGTTTAAAGTTCAGTAATTTAGAGCCCATCACACACACGACAAGGAACTTAAGTTTGGATCTAGAACCTATCACTGAGTATCTTAATTGTGTAAATTTACCCCCTGCAATGACAACGCCATGTAAAAGTTACCGGTTCCTTTCATATAAAGTTCCGGAACTCAGACCGGTTGCTAGTCCTTGGAATACAGTCGCGTGACCTGTCTTGTGACAGGTTCTTTGCCCTCTAGGGTACACCTTTCAAAATAAAGAAAAGGTGCATACCAAGTTTCATCATTATCGGCTACATACATTTTATAAAATAAACAAAAGATGCACGGCAAGTTTCATCAACATCTGGCACACCGATCGCCCATACAACCTAAATTAATGTTTTCGCATAAAATTGTTCCTATCCAAGCAAAAGTCTTAAAATTTGGCACATACACTTTCTAAAATAAATATCAACATCAGCCACGCCCACGGCCCATATATAAACAAAAATAGTATAAACAAAATAAGTCTAAAATAGTCAAACATTTTATTCATCATCTAATTCTAAAAGGTGTTTATAAGGTTGACGTCTTATGCTACTTATATACGGATCAGATGATGCAAGCAAACGTTGCAAAACATCAGTGTTTGTTGAAGTTCTATTGCACTTTCTGGAAAATAATAAGCTGTACTTCCTCTAATCTTTATTACGGCTTCTTCTGTTTCTTCGGAGGGGAGGGAGTACTGCTGCATCAATTATGTCCTTTTCATGTATTAGTATTTTATGGACAATAACAAACATGAAGTACCAATTATATATTTTAACAAAACGCTCAGCCGTATCCCACGCAAATTTTTTAAGCTTCACAGTATCAATTTCCTGGCCACATATTTTTGTCTGAAGAATAATTCCAAAGCGATCTATAAGTTCTTCATTAACACCTGTTACTCGTATATCGGCAATAAGTGCAGGGTTGGAAAATAAAAATCTTGAGGTATTGTCATTTGAAGACTCAGATCCTTGTTGTAAAGAATCAACTCACTACCTCATTCATTCTTTTAATGTCGTCTGAATTCGATGCTTGTTTTCTTGTTCTAAAATCTTATTTTTTGCATCGATCGCAGACCACTTTTCGAAAGGCATATTATAAGCTACATGAAGTATACACTCCATTCATTTTATTCGAGAATGTAATGACGAAATATCCAATTTGCAAACCTCATTGCCAATGTTTTTATTTGAAAATGTGTCCAAATCGTTCATATCGGAGCCTAATTGTATGCAACAGATTTTATTATAAACCTGCACTGCAATATATGTGACCTTTTCCAGAAAATCTAAAAGTTTGTTCAGCGATCGCAAAAATTCGCAGGATTTTCTTTTTCGTTAATTCAAAGAATACACTCTCACCTTTCATTTGGATCTAATGAAAAGACAGAGATAGACGGAGCAACTTCTTTTGTTTTTACATGGAAAACTGCAAACGCAAAATTTTATAAGGCTATTTTAATTCGCTCATATCTACTAAACTGCATACGCAATCTAAATATATATATATTTTTTAAAGAAGGTGCGATATTTCAATAAGAACGGCATTAAAATGTTTTATAAGTGAAAATGTCTTACACGCACAAGCCACTGAGTTGCATTTTCATCAGTTTTCATAAAGTTATTATTTTAGTAACATCACTAGATTTTTTTTAGCACAAAATGTGGCTTCTTACAAAATGCAATTATGGATTTTTCTTAGGGAAACAGTTCTCTATAGAGCTGCATGATTAGATTTTTGAAAAGTGATAGTCGTTAAATTGCTTTTTTGCATAGAAAATATCCCCTGTGCCTTATGCTGCAAATAAATTGCCAATGAAGTACATGGCGCATTATTAACTTTTTTAAATTGACTCTAGTTCTAGAGATAAACCATTACATCAAAAACTAAGGAGGTTATACGGTCTATATAACTTGAGAAAGAAAGGAACATCCAATTTTGGTTAAATAAAAATATTAAAAAGCCCGCAATGAAATTTTTTTGAAATATTTAATATAAAAAATTTTAGTTTTGCCAGTTTTTTGAGCAAGACGGCGAACAATTTATATCTATTTTTGTCAAAATTTTGCCATTTTCACTCTAACTTGAAAGTCTGGATTTTGATTCCTTTTAAAGATTACATAAATTGAGATAACAAAAAATTTTTCTGCGTGTTATCAATGATTGTATTAAAAATCATAAAATATTGTTTTTTTTTGAAAAGTTTGTTAATACTATTTATTAACGGCGATATTGACGAAATAGAGAACAAAGTCGAAACCAAAAACAAAAATTTTAAAACTCGAAACGCAATATCTTTGCAAATATTAAAAATATTAAATTTGAAATTAACTGTATTTTTCTCTATCTATTTTTAAACTTTACACAGAGTTTAAATTCATTAAAATCGGATATTATTTGTAAACGTTATGAGGCCGACAAAGTTTTTTATGCCAGATGTAGTCAATTTTAACACCCTGTAGCTCAACGTATATTTTAAGACGACAGCCAGAATTCCAACACTCTTAAATCCTGGATCCTCCTCTATGATTTTTTATATATCGTTTTGTAATCGGATCGCAAGTTTCATAGATACGTATATATTACCCTTTTTCCAATTAAAACCAATGTGCGTATTCGGCTTGCTACTTTCGGCGTTATGAAATCTGGCGGCCACTTTTGACCTCATGCCATTGGCAGGTCCCCTTCGGCCAGCCATGTTCGGTTGCTATGTCAGACTTCTTCACATCTATATCGCCCTTCGACACACTCCGCCTAGTCAGCGGGTGCGCCGCCATGATCCCCACCAAAAATAAAAGTTATAATTTAAAAACAAAAATTCACCTACCTTGATGACACCAAGTAAACGAATATAGTAATTTCAACCTCAAGATGCAAAACGAAGATAATTCGTCAACAAAAAAGGTCTATCGCCTGGAAGATATTTAGGCGATGCTTAAGCGATACGTAGGTGATACTTCTCAAAAATTTAGCCGCGATATCTGGTGTTTAGCGGAGACACCTTAATTTAGCATAGGCACCGACTATTAGGCAAGCTACAAACTGGTACAGGACTTTCCAAAAACTTGGACAAATATCTCCCCAAAATCCCAGAAGCTCCCCGGATTCCCAAAAACTAGGACAAAAATCTGTCCAACATCCCAGAAGCTCTCCGGATTCTCAAAAACTAGGAAAAAAGTTTCCCAAAAATACCAAAATTTCCCGGGAAAACAACGGCAGCCTTGAAAACCGCGAAAATGCCAAAGCGGCAACACTGAGTTTGTAAGGAATTTAACCTTCACGCCAGTCTGTTGCCTTCTGTGGCTTAGTGGTAGTGACGCTAGCCTGTCAGTCCAGAGGTCGTGGGTTCGATTCCCGCCATAGACCCTGGGTGTTTTCCGCAGACAAGCTGATCGCTTCGTGGGTTGTGTTTGTTAAAAAAAAATTAAAATTTTTGTTACACGTATTTCTTACCAGTATTCGTTACACGTATATTTTCGTTAAACATTTTTTCGTTCCAAAAATTATTTGTCGGCCTGCATGATGTGTTCAAGTAGAGTACAGTTGTTATTGACACATAGGGGTCGATATAATACGTCATAAAAGAACCAAGATCGGATTAGCATTGGAAAGGTATATTAACCTTTTTGTACAATTTGCCCTGGTACTTGGTGGTGCACTAATTACTCTATGTCTATGGAGTCGTTGCAAATATTGCCGATTAAGTAACATCACATGTAATTCTCGTATTTTTTATTTTATACATCTCGAAGATACTAAAGCGGTACTTTCTTGTAGATGAAAAGTTGCTTTTTATAACTTTAATTTTACTTCTTAATGAGTTTTGCAATGGAAAATGTTTGCTGGGTGTACATAAGTATCTAGGTATGTACTTTGGATGTTTGCAAGAGTTTGGTGTTAAAACAAAGGCAACAAAACGACAACAATAAACATGATGCACCACATGTTTTGGTGCACTAATTTTTGTTTGTTTATTTGTTAGTGTTTTGCTTTTGTTTTTCTATATATTTTTTTAATGTTGTTTTTTTCAAATGCTCTCAGTATTTTTATTATAATTTTGGTATTTCGGCGTTTCTCCTAATTTTTGTATATATGACTTTGAGTATCGTGTCTTTGCTATCATAAACCCAACACGGTACTTTTTTACGTAATTAGTACTTTCATACACAACAAATTGAATTTGTACACTCTTTCCTTGCGGCACAACCTAAATCAAAGCGTTAAGCGTCGCGTAAGCAGCATGGTACGTATGTACGAATGTACTGCAATTCAATGTAAATGTTTTGTGCTAAAATGTATTGTAAAAACGTACCCTGTTGCTTACGCGACGATCAACGGTCTGCTTTAGGTAGGTCTGTTAATGTGTATTGGAATTCCTTTTCCAAAAATAGCTCTTTATCCGGATATATAATCAATTCATATTTGCCCGATTAGATGGAAAATTGAAGCCAAATAATATTCGATCAAACAAAAATTTCCAATTTCTAGTAAAAATTTATTCGAATAATTTATTTCGATTAATCGAATAACTCGAGTAAAAAAGTGTCAATTTTAGTTTTTTCGAATGCATTTTTGCGAAAAATTTTAAATTGTATGAAATTTGCCAATCAATTCAAACGTTAATTGATAGATACTTTTGGACCGCTTGATGTATAGCTATAAAATAACAAAGATTCAATTCAAAAGCTTTCTATTTAACTCAAATAATTTTTAGCTAGAAGAAAATAACATTTTTACTCGATTGTTCGAGTAATTTTAAAAATTACAATTTTGAGTATTTGATTAATCGAACAATTAAAAATTCGATTAAAATTAGTATCCTAATTGTTTTCTGTCAACGAAAAAGTATGAAGGATCTTTAGCACGTCAAAGAAAAGATAATTATTTACATATTGTATTAAATAAATTATGAACTTTTTTGCGAATATTTAATAATCGACAGTGGTCATCGTTAGCTTTATTCATAAAAAAATGCTGTGAAGAGCTGGAGAAAAAAGAAGCTGGAATGACTTTTAGAAAAGGCTAGAGAAAGCGAAATCGCCATAAGAGCATTAAAGCCAAAATATTCGGATCTCAAAACGTTAAGATCTAATGAAAAGTAGATTTTCGAAAATCAGGGTTAAATCAGTAATTCTCGTTTATAAATGCCGGATGCTAAAAAAGTACGTAACCCATTTATTCCGCAAACCACCACTTTGCATTTGTACATGGCTATTTTACATTGTTTCTTCGAATAAAATAGTTCGAAAATAATAATGAAAGTTATTCGAATAAACTTTTTGTATTTGTATTTTTTTATTCTAAGAAATATCGTAAAAATAATATTATACATATATCTTTGGGTGGGAGGTAAACTGCACATTTGGGAAATTTTGCATTGGACCAAAAAACAATTTGTCTTACCCCGAATATATTATGTAAATCTAATATACAGAAAAAATATCATCAAACTGCAGCTAACAATTGCAAATGTTAATATGTAATTTAAATTCAAACATATATTTTTTAATATAACAAATTAAGTTGTTGATACGACAAACACAGAATTTTTTTCAACAAACTGCACTAACGAAACTTTTTGTTATGTATTGTGAAAAAATTTAAAAATTTTATATAACAAATGAATGCACACACGTAGATGAAACAAAGCAAATCACGTTTTGTGTGTATATATTATTTGCGTATTTAATAACGAATTGCTCTGTAGGTAAGGTAAGAACGTTACTCTATTAGTCCAGAGGTCACCGGTTCGATTCCGCCCAAATACATTTAGTGTTTTTCGCAGACAAGTAAAAAGTCGCTTCAAGGATTGTGATTGTATAACAAAAACATTGTTAATACAACAATTATGATAGTTAAAATTTGTTCGGAAAATCAACAATTCACATTGTTGATATAACAATAATATTAATTGAAATAAATTTGAATTCAACAAAAAAATTTCTAAAATTTCTTTTCTGATTTTCCTTTAACTTACAATTTCGTATTTGTATTTACAAAAAATCCTTGTAGGTTCAAAATCAATTAATAATTTAATTGATATAATAAAAAAATTAATTATATTTGAAAATTTTTTTCTGTGTATTCAGCTTTATCCTGAATAAAATTTCACATGGAAATTTCCGAACGTGTGAAAGGACGCAGACATCACAAACATCAATAAAAACCAGATTTCTGAGTTGTACAAAAACAACTACGATGACGACATACACATAAATAACAATAACAATGAGAGCAAAAGAAATTCGATTGTAACAAGTTTGTTTACTGAAGATTTCTGAGTGAATAAATTCGTTAATGATGTTGCGTTAATTCTAATAAGTTTTTTCGGAGTCTTTAGATAAACAAAGTAAAATTTTATAAATGCTTAATGGATGATGATGTTATTATTTAAAACTTAAAAATATTAAAAATAAAAGTTTTTACTGATTCAAACAAAAAGTTTGTTTGATATATTACAATAAATCCGATATATATTTACGTATATATGTTTGATCCAGTAAACTATTTTGTTTAGGGCTTGTAAGTATTTTTAAACAAATTGTTTTATAATTTCAGACAAAAATATTGTTTGATATATTACAAAAAATTTAGTAAATATTTTTATTTGATTCGATTAATTGTGTTGCTTAGAATTTGTGAATATTTTTAGACAAATTATTTTATAGATTTGGACAATTTGTTTACTGAAAAAAGAGGTTATATTGTTTTTTGAGAAATTTTTGTCTGTATATACAAATATGTTTGTATGTCCGTTTTTAGACAATATATTTACTAATTCATTAAATTTCTTTACTGAAAACTAAAATTTTTTTACGTCCTACCCATGGATATATATTGTTATTGGTTTGAGTGCCTTTCCTGTAAACGAGAGGTATAAGAAAACAAATCAAGAAAGAACTAACATAAGCGCTACCGTTCATTACCTACTTCGAAAACCCTTTAAACTTTTTCTTTGAGTTCTTAATCCAACTCAAAAGTAATAATTATATAAAATATATATTTGTACTCATCAGATCATCTCTGATTCTTATAACCGTATGATCCATTTTTTTGTTCTTATTTCATTTCGTATTGGAATAAATCTCCTCCATTGTTTTTTTTATGATTGGCTGAATAGTTGGGGCTGCTGTTTATTGGATGATCATCATCATCATCATCCATCCATCCATTGAGGTGATGATGACGTTCAAAAGATGTTGTTGTGTAAACATATGGGAATTTTGATTAGGTTCTCAGAAATTGCAGTACAGGGATTTGTTTTGTTAGAATATTTTCATACAAAAGATGTTGTTATATTTTTCTTCTTTATTCCTCAATTGATTTTTTATTTGAATTTATTTTATTATGTGTGTTCGTTTGTGTTTCTTTTTTTGTTTGCTGTTCAAGTTATTGTGTTTTTTTTATCATTTATGTGGATGTTTAGCTAAAGGATTACGACAGCGATATTTGGTGTTTACTTTTTTCAGAGGTTCAAATGCATGTGCAAATCGTGTGCCCTATTTTAGAAAGTTTTTAAGCACATGCACACGTAATTGGACATATTGCCGTAGCAATCTTATAGATACGTAAATTTTAATTTAATTTACAAGATCTAAGATTTCTATATGTATTGTTTTATTCTTTTAACAGTAAAATATGTAAATGAACTTTTTATTTCAGTTTTTAACCAATTTGAAGTCAATAATCTTTTGCGACAATTCAAGGTTATGTGGGCAGTTGTTATATTGAGTTTCAGTTTCAAAAAATTGGTTTTATAAATTTCTATTTAAATTTCTTACTCTTTTAAAAATCAGTATTTCACAAGTAATTAATGACGTGTTTTTGTTGTTGTTGTTGTTGTTGTTGTAGGGTAATAAAATTTCGGTAATGCCAGTTCTGCAAATATTTATTTTACTAAAACTTCCCTTTATTCGTAATTGAAGTTATCTGAATTGGTTTGACTAAATTGCTAAAATGAAAGTAGATATTTCATTAAGATAAATTGTTTACTTTATTGTATTAAAGAAGAAGTCCAAAGAGATAATAAACTTTCAATATAAAAAAAAAAACTTGAGAGAGTCTTAAGCTACGGTCACACTTGGCAAAGATTTGACTAAAAAAGGGTAAGGGGCTATTCACATATTACGTAACGCTCCAGGGGGGTTTAACATTTGCTACGGATTAGATACCTTATACTGAAGATTTTGTAAAAAGCGTTATGAAGTGGGGTGGGGGTATAAAACCTCCGAAAATAGCGTTACGTAATATGTGAATAGGTCCTAACTACTAATTTAACTTGGTTTTTATATTGCAAAATACAATTAATTAAAAAAAGTAAAAAGATATATTTTTATAAAATTTTCAATATATGCGAACCATTACAGTCACAATATTATTATAGTAATGGAAAGTGCTTTATTCAAGAAGTATTCCGTGCAGTCATTTTCAAATGAATAAACATTTAAAATTCTATGAAGTCTTATTATTAACTGATTCTAGCATGCAATAAAAAAAATTAAAAAAACAAAGTACACATTAATATGGATTTTCGGTGGCTTTCAATATTGTTCGTTGCTTATGTTATAAGTAGCAAAAAAGTATATGCATAAAAATAGCACACACACACACAAACACTCAAACTATTATGTACGTAAAATTAGCTGAAATTGTAATTTAAAATATATAAATATTCATTTCAAATCAGTAGTGTAGTGGATAGTGTGCTAGACTATTAACCGGGAGGTCACCTGTTCAATTTCAGCCAAGGCCATGCGTGTGTGTTTTTTTTTGTTGTTTAATTTTCAATGTGAAATGCATAAAAATGAGTAAGTTTATATTAACTTCGTGCTACTGGTTTACGTATTATGCTTTAGCCGAGTGGTTGGTGTATTGTAATTCAAGCCTGAAGGAGCTTTGTTCGATACCCAATGGAAATTAAAATAACAAACACTGAGTAATAACATAAAATTAATAAAATAATATTTAAAAGATACGAAATTATAAGCTTTTAACCTTTACAAATAAAGCAAAAATTCATTTATTTTTATGGAACTTGGGGTTAAAAAACGAAAAAGTTGTTTCTTTAGTTATTTGGAACGCTGAACGCGAATGCTGCGCTCCATTTTTTTCCATCAGCTCTAGTTTTCGCTATATAGCGTTATATAAAAAATAAAGGTACTTTCACCACATATAGTAGCAGAAACTTGAGAAGGGGGTTTTCTATTCCGTTAAGAACAAAAACCTTAATTCGACAACAAATTAGTCTTGAGGCCGCGCAAACATTGTTTTTAAATTTGCTCAGTACTTTCAAAGATATCATAAAAGTTTAACCCAAAAAATTAAAAATTTTATAAAAAATTTTTAATTTTTTGTTTTTAAGAATGCAAAAAAGTTAAAAATACAACAACGAGCTTATTTTTGATTCAGTATCTTGTAGCTAAATGTATTGCAAAAGAATTAAGACCTTTTTTTATTAAAATTTTTGTACAACTTTTGATTTTATTTATATTTCAGTGAGAGAACTGAACTGATAAAAAATTAAATATTCATACAACAGCTAGTTCTGACTTTGTGTTTTATGTTTGCTGCTGTTGTATGGATATAACAATTTTATCAATTCAGTTCTGCCACTAAATTGTGAATAAAATCAAAAGTTGTACACCAATTTCAAAGAAAAAGTGGTAAATTTATATCGCCAAAACTACTGTGCCGGCTTAGAAATTATATTTGCACGACTTAAAGATTATTTTATTGTTGTCGAATTTTGAATTTTTTTAGTTAACTGAATAGAACATGGCTTTCTCAAGTTATGCTCATATATGTCCTGAAAGTGACTCTATTTTTGACATAACGGCATATCTCGAAAACTATAGCTGATAACAAAATTCTAATTATATGTATATATAAAATCTGCATAACATATATATTCGGTAACAGCTAAAATTTTTCCGGAACGCGATGTACTGTAAACATATAACAGCAAAATAAAAAAAAAAGTTATATAACAGCTAAAATAGCAGAAACAAGGGAAACATCTTTTATATTTATTAAAGTTGCGATTAGTTTTTGTGTCAGTTAAATTGATCCAAACAAAGAAAGAATCATTTAAAATTTAATAAACGTTTTGTTAAATTTAAATGAAAAAATAAGTAGACCGGTCTAGTTTTATTGAATTTAAATATATTTTATACTACAATTTCAGCTAATTTTAATTACAGAATATTTTGAGTGTATTTAAAAAAATATTGAAACTAAAGGATTATTTCATTTTAGTTAGTCTGTTGGTCACGTTTTTCTTTCATCTAATATTTGCCAAGTGTGACCCTAGCTTTAAGCAATCGACCCTTTTGAGCGAAATTAATGTATATACAATTTTGTATGGAACTAACTTACAGGGAACACCAATTTTTTGCACAAATTTATTGGTGTACAATATACACATTGTGCATGTGTATATGTTTACATATGTATATTAATTTGTTAAAACCCTTCTATAGAAAATAAATGAAAATTACTGATATAGTCCCGATATTCGAAAATTGAGTTTTCGTCATATATTTGGGGTCTAGAATGATCATTGTTGTGAAAAAATTCGGGTTTCCCCAGTCTCATCTCCAGGTTGGTGGGAATCAGATACGCCTATCTGACCTGCTGGAAAAAGAAAAAAATTTAGAAAAAATTTTTTTGCACAAGTTTAACGATATCTCTGGAAATATTGAGCTGATTAAAAAGCTATATTCGTGAGACTTAAAGATAATGTTATTTTCGAGTTTTGGATTTCTATTTTAATTCAATTGGATTACCCGTTGTCCAGTTATGTTGAAATTTGTTGTGCAACTGCTTAATTTTTGAAATAAAGGGAATATAAACTATAGAAAAAAAATCAACCCGATCGTGGATTCGAATTCAGCACTCCAGATAACAAAGGCAACCACTTTCAGTTGCTCCATACCAAAACTTTGTACATTTGTCTTTTTAGTTCTCATGAGCTGGGAGGACGAACGAAGCATTAAAATAAGCTAATGATGCTTGAAAATTTTATATTTATTTTGCTAACTGTTAGATTCAGAGAAAAGTTGTTAGGATATAAAATGTTGAAATGTTCACAAGCAATAATTTCGTTTCCCGAAAATTTTTTTTTGTGAAATTAATATTTTAGAATTTATAATGCGAAAAACAAAATTTTGTGGTTTTTCCTAAAATTTAGCGGGCTGGCGTCATGTCTTACCCCCAACCGATTGATCTGAAAATTTGGTAGGATCATTTCTTTTCGATTTCCATCAAACTGGGGGAGATACTAGGATAAATCGAATTTTTGCAAAATAAGGGTGACCCTAATGCAAAGGGGCTTTCAACAAGAACTTTGTTTTCTAAAATAAAATAAAACAAAAAATTTAGATGAAGATGATCCAAATTTTTATTGTATTGCGAAGAGAAAAGTTCGGCAATTATGAATGAAAAATGAAATTTGGCAAATATCCACCACGACCACGCTGACAGATGTCGATTCTTTCATCAACGTTTTTAATCACTTTTTGGCAAAATGGCGGGTCTATTTAGTTAATCACATCACGGATTTTGAGTTTTAAGGCTGCAATCGATTCGATTGGCTCCGTATAGACTCTGTCCTTAACATAGCCCCACACAAAATAATCCAGTGGTGTTAAGTCACACGATCTGGCTGGCCACTTAACAGCTGATTTTCGTGAAATTATACGGTCGGGAAATCTGGTTTGCAATAAATTGATCGTTTCATTGGCTGTGTTATATGTGGCACCGTCCTGTTGAAACCACATGTCAGTGATATAGATGTCATCAATAATAGGCCAAAATTGAGTTGTTAACATATCGCGATAGCGTGATCCATTGGCCGTTACCGGATTTCCAGCCTCATCTTCGAAAAACGGCCCAATCACGCCTCCAGACCACATAGCGCACTATACAGTGACACGTTAAGCATGCAAAGGCTTCTCAGTAATCGTTCTAGGATTTTCAGAAGCCAAAATGCGGCAATTTTGCTTAATAGCGGTCCAGAAGGGCGATTAAGTTGTCCGAAAATATCACGAATTTTACGAAATGTAACTTTAACAGAACCACCATTTTCATAGTGGACTTAAATTACTTTAATGCGATTTTCTAGCGAAATTGAATTCATTGTAACAATTGCCAATGCATCTACTACGAATACGCCAAAAAACTAAATGTCAAAACTATCATGTTGTTGGTATTGCCACAATTGAAAAACAAAGTTCTTGTTGAAAAACCTTTGCTTGCATTTATGTAAATCACTTATACCCTGTGAACAGCTAAACTGATAGGATCAAAACTTGCGGAACTCTAAATATTGTGTTCGTTTCTTCGGATTGATGACACTCTGTCATCAAAGTACTGACATAAATTTTATGATATATGTCATCAATAAAGCGAAAACTGACATCATTCTGTTAGCAAATGTTAATTGGAAATCATATTAAATTTATGAAAAATAAAGTGTTGTTTAGTAGTATTTTCAGACATGCACCTTAATTGCGGCAATTAAAGTTTAAATTGAGTCATCCACTTTGGTGTTCACACCAATTAGCATTTGACAACTGAAAATAAATATTTTTTTTTGTGAAAATTGTTGTTTATGAATTTTGAAAAATGGAGAGAAAATCGAATTTAAAAAGAAATTTTGCTAGTTTATACTAGAAATATTGAACTCTTCCAGTCAGTGCGATCGAGCTTTGATTGTTTTGACTGCACAAATCAAGAAGAGCGGCTTCACTGCCCTCATTCCACCCCAGCCTCTTTCTCTTTGGTTTTGATTCTGTTGGTGATTGCATTTTATTAGAAAATAATTATGTATATTAAATGTATTTTTGTTAAAAATTTTAATAAATTTTCTTTTTTTTCTTTTTCATTTTCATAACATTTAGTTTTGTTATTGTGAATTTTATTTCTCAGTGAACATACTTGAACAGAGTTGCATGGGGAACTTGACTCAATTTATGGTGCAATTTAGTTCTAATTGTTCAATTTATTATACCAGTTTTTGTACGGTAAATTGAGCTCAATAAGGGTCTTAATTGCATAAACTTCCTAATTGCGCAATTAAGCTGCATGTCTGAACATTTAATTGCTTTGTTCATAGCTACATTGCCTTGTTATGCTCAGTTGTATGACTTGTTGTTGTTTAATTTGCTATTCGTATTGTATAAATGGAAATACGAGATAAATAGCCGACAAATTTCCCATTACCAGTAAAAATATTCCGCTGCTTATTTAAAACTACCATTGCTTCATATTAATTTTAAACGAAAAATGTTTAGTATACCTTTAAATCTCTTTGGTTTAATATTTTTCGCTGTTAAAATAACTTTGTTATTACCGTTACATTTCAATTTAAATCAATATGATTGTAATTTTAATTTCAAATAAATTTTGTGTTAAATCATCAATTGGGCCATGTTGGATTGAAATGAAATTCTTGTTACTTATGAAGGTATTTATTTACAACCTAATTCACAAAAAATAAAATTTATTAATAGTAACTTATAAAACGAATTTTTTTATGAAAATTTGTTTTATTTATCTGTTATAAGTCAGAAAATTTTTTCATGAATTAAGTCATTAAAGTAAAGTTTGAAGCTGTTGTGGCTGCAGTGGTTAGCGCGTTGACTACCATGCCACAGAAAAAAATAGACAAGAATTATATTCAATAAGACCATGTTATTAAAAAAAAAATGAATTTCAATAACATTTATCTTTAACATAATAAAATATTTCGTTGTAAGTATTTCTTTTCCATGCCGGCTATTTCTTTTCTTTTTATACATAAGTACTTAAAACAAGTTGTATCCCATAAAAAAATAAATGGGATATGGCTCAGCTATAGAGAGTATGCTTTACGTCCGGAAAGCCCGGGTTCGTATTCCAGCCATGTCAAAATTTTTTTAATTTATATATATATATTTATTTTAAAATAAATTTTGTTATCAATATAAGGGAATTCTTTATCACAGGAAATTTGAAAAAAAAAATTATTGAATACCGGGATTTTTGTTATCAAAAACGAAACTTATTTTTTTCTGTGTGCGAGTGGCAGGCACGAGTTCAAATCCTGGCTGCGGCAGCCAACAACAACACAAATTTATCTGATGCCTATGCGAATACACACCATGTAAGTAAAATAATGAATAAAATGCTCCATAAAAATTCATGTTGTTTCAACATAAGACAACTTTGATTTTAACATGATTCTCTGTGTTGTTTTAATATCATATTTACGTGGTTTCAACTTGAAATAACTATGATTCAACATGATTCTTCGTACTAATTCATTATCAAATTCACATTGTTTCAACTTGAAATAGCTTTGATTCAATATGATTCTTCGTATTATTTCAGTATCAACTTCATTTTGATTTACGTGTACTGGAATATTAAATCAACAAGAAATATAGTTATTTTAAATGGAAAAATTTTTCTTTGAAAGTTATTGTAAAATCATGTAGAGAATTAACATGAAACATTTATGAAGCAAAATCAATACCGAAAATATTAAATTAACCTCGTTTTCGACGATTCCAATATAAAAATTTTCCGTATGTGGGCGACGTTTTCCTGTGTTACTTTCTATTGGCTTCGCAGTTCTTCTAAGAATAAGTTTCTGCATCCTTATTTGGAATTAATTTTAATTCTTAAATATCTTTATGAATTAACGTTAACAAATTTGCATAAAAATTGCTAATATTTTATTTACAAGTCAAACGGATGTATAAAAATAAAAATATCTTTTCAGATATACTAAGAAATATTTCCTAAATTTTGCGAAATACAGTTTGACGCAAACTATTCGCATTCTAAGAAAGAATAAAGAGAATACAAAGTTTATCAATTTCTAGTAAACACCAATAAATAGAGTTAGAAATTCTATTAATTTAATTAACTTAATGATGTTTTTTTATGGGGGGAAAAATACACTGTCATTGACTAGGAATTAAGCACAAACACATTTAATCGTGATATTGAAGATTAAAAGCATGACACAAAAAAAATTTTTTCCAACAAAAAAAATTTGTCATAAGTGACGACAAACAATAGGCCAAAGGTAGGGCTTTTGCTTTTATATTTAAATAAGCACAATGTAATTCACGCCAAATACAATTTATAAAATTTAGTGTAGAATGTTATGTAAAACATAATGCTTTAACAATTTTGACAATTAAAACTAATAAACAAACAATTCAATTTAAAAATCGCACCCATTACTTTAATTATTCGTTTAACTTATCATATCTATTTAATTTAAAATTAATGATTAACTCGATCTGTTAAGCTAAATAGCCAGTTAAATAAACTTAAAAATTTTCTATCAGTCGACCACCCTGCGTACCGCAAATGAATCAATAAATAAATGAATTCGTTAGTGCTTTTTTATTTTTTGATTGTTGTAAATGAAGACATTGACATGATTTGTCACAACTGACAATGTGTCAATATTAATTTAAAGTTGTACACATTTGTAATAAGTATTTGACAACAACGCTCATAATTTGTCCATAATTTAAAATTTGTTACATTTAACCATTTGAAAAAAAGGGTGCAGTTCCCATTTGCCCTTTTCAGACATTTCATTGCTGCTACTTTTATTGTAATTTTTGTTATATTTTACTTAAATTACAAATCACCAGGAGTTTAAAGCATTTTTTGTAATGGTCGTCTGCTGAGTATTTATTTACCCGCATGGTCAGAGGTCTTGTCTTCTCTTCACAGTCTGTCAGTTAGTCAATGAAAGCCCATCGTTTGGCTTTATTTAGTTTTTTTTGTTCCCAAAGCCACGCACACACGCAATTCAATTAAAATTTGTTTTATTTAATAAGGTTGCTTCAAGCACTCTACACTAAGTATAAATGGCGTAGTATGATTTATTAATCAAATTATTTCACAGCATCTGATCTCCTTAATATGTATATCAGCTACATCCACCTACTTTGATTCTCTTACACTGAAATTGTTACTTAAGGCGCTTTCACATTGTAATACAAGCTTTGAGATTTTTATTAGATTTTGTAAGACGAAAATCAAATCAAAATCAGTCTGACTGTCAAAAAATCTTAAAGAAACTTTTCTCATTACATTTTGTTTCTACACTATCACATTCCAAATAAAACGTTACATAAATAATTTGCAATAAAGCAAATTTTTTATTTATTTATTCTTCTTTATTTAAGCCGGCAAACAAATACACAACTGTTTTTGTTATTCCTATGTTTGTTTGCTCAAAAGACAGCCCTGATAAAATGAAAAATGTGACTGTTTAGAAAATTTCCTAAAATGACGAATACCATAATACTGTCAAATTTCTTTACGTATTATTAGACAAATCATAACAATTTGTTTTCACACTATTGGATTTTTACTTAAGATTTGAGTTTTTGACAAGTATTAATACAAAATCTAATAGTCTGAAGGCCGCTTTACTGAAATTGTATACGTATGAGTAATACATATTACTCATACGTATACAATTTTGCTCTAACAGATTTTCGCATTTTTCCCATGTTTTTTTTTTATTAAAAATTCATGAAAAAGTACCGGTTTAATATATCGTTAAGAGTTTTAAGCTTAGGAGGACTGCTATGTTTTTTTGAATAAATAGTAAAGAAATAAAAATTAAAAAAATTAAGTTTAGTAAAATGCTTCTAAAAGATTGACTATTTTTAGCAAATCAACTCTCCTGGCCACATTTTGAGCAGGGGGCTAACAGTTAAAAGGCATATTATTTGTGTTAAATATACCTACTATCATTTGTAAAGAAATTTGAAAGCTTGATGGGCGTTTTTTTTTTCTTAAGCGATTAGCTTAGAATTTCGTAGAATAATTCAATACATTCGTCCAATGCTGTGAGTAATTCCAATTGGGAAAAAAACAATCGGATTATAAAACAATGTATGCAAAAATCATAGATGAACTAAGCTTTAAGAAGATTGTACCTAGGACCACTCAATTAAAATACTCGGTGAGCTACACCGTGTCAAAGTTGTCTATATCGGGCATGGAAAACTTTATTACCCTCATAACTTTTATAACTATTATTCGGTTTTAATGAACTTAAACTTTTTGTAAAGTTTATGCATAGATAAAGATAACGCACTGTATATTTTTTAATATTTTCAATGTTTTCAAAGATATTAGGTTTTGAATTTTAAAATTTTAGTTTTTTAAAATTTTGGTCGACTTTGTTTCCGATTGCGTAAATATCTCCGGTAGTAGCATAGCCAAAATTTTCAAGAAAATATTTTATGCTTTTTAGCACAATAAATTGTTTAGTTATCTCAATTTATGTAGTCGTAAAAATAATCAAAATCAAGACTTTGAAATGAAAGTGAAAAATGACAAGATTTTGCAAAAAGAGAGCCTAAAGTTAGAAGTTTTTCTCAAAATATTTTCAGAACTAAAATATTTCTGTTTCCATCATTAAAATGAAAAGACTTTAGAAATGACTCAGCTAAAATTTTAAATCGATTAAAGCATAAACGCTACATCCAGCATTAGACGAATATAGAGTATTTGTCTAAGAAGTTCTAAATTAATCGCTTAAAGAAAAAAACGCCATAGCTTTACTATTTATCAAAAAACATAGCAATTCTCTTATGTTTATAAAATTATAAAGATCCCAGCAAAAACTTTGCTTACTGGTAGGCAAAAAATTATATGAAGATTTAGGTCAAAACTACTTAAAATTCGACTCGATAACTACTTATTTTTGTTTGAGAAGTCCAAAAAGTAAGGGGTACCCCTTACAAATGTATTAACATTCTAACAGCAATTAACTAGTTATTATTTGGCTTACTTGAAGCTAACAAATAAGTAGTCAGATAAACAAATTAAAATTAAAAATAAATTTTACACACATTTGGTCAATTCACAACCTGTTGTATGTGTTATAGGTCGTATAAATGTTGTTGGTAATTTCCAAATAAGCAATTCTTTAGAAATATGTTTATGTGAAAATTACCAACAACATTTTTACGTTCAACAACACTTACAACAGGTTGTGAATTGAGCAATTATATTTTATTTATATTTTTCGATTTTTTTTATTTGTTGGCCCATCTGGGATACGAACCTGTGCTCGACTAAACAACAATAAGTCACACAACTGACCACAACAGTGCATTGTAGCTATGAGAAAAGCAAATAGACATCAACACACTTACACAACAAAATATTTCTAAAAAATTTAATATAATTTCCAATCAATATTGCGACATATAGATTTTACATTGGTATTTTTTTCTGTGTGTAGTATATAATTCAATTTTTAATAGTAAGGATATATGAGAGTTACACAGAACAAATTATCACTAAAAATTTTTTAAACAAAAGTTTGTCTAAAAATAAATTTAATTTTCAGTAAATGTTCTTTACATAATCATTGAATTGTTTGTTTGACTCTTATTTAGGACGCAAACACCAAAAACAATAAGAAAAACTGTGTCGTAAAAACAACCCCGATGACAACATACATACAAATAACAACAACAACAATATCGAAAGGAGTGCGATTGTACCAAGCTTGTTTACTAAAGATTTTTGAGTGAATAAATTCGTTAATGTCGTTGCGTTAATTCTCATTTATTTTTTTAGAGTCTTTAGATAAACATTCAGACTTGAACACATTTAACATAGTCAAATTTCATAATTGCTTAATAGATGATGATGATGATGATTACCGAGACAAAAATTTTGTTTGATATATTACAAAAAATCCAATAAATATTTTTGTTTGATTAAGTAAACTATAATTTTATATGAAATTTATTTGTTGTTGGTTACTAAGCAATTGTCTATATGCATTTCATTGGCGCAGGTGTAGAAAAATAAAATAGATTCCTATCGAATATAAAATATTTGTTGGGCTTTGTATAAGTTTCTAAGCCTACTACACTTATTTTGTTCTTTTGTGATTTTCAAAAATATTATCGTTTGTAAATTCTCAAATGCTTTTTGAAAGTCTGTGCATAAAATAAGAGGTTTGTAACTGTTCAAAGTTGTGGTTGAAGTCTACTGACGATTTTGTAAAAGCGTCAATCAAATGTATATAGACAATTGCTTAATAACCATCAACAAATAAATTTTATTTAAAATATATTTATGACAATATGTCAAATAATAAATTTCTTAAAGGTTTATTTTGTTTAATACTTGTTAGTATTTTTAGACTAATTGTTTTATAAATTCAGACAAAAATATTGTTTGATATTTTTCAGAAAATCCAGTAATTCTCTTTGTGTGATTTAGTAACTTGTTTTCTTTAAAATTTTTAAATATTTTTAGACATATTGTTTTATAGACTTAAACAATTTGTTCACTGAAAAAAAACTCGTTTTTTTTCAATGAAATTGTGAAGATATTTTTGTCTATATTTACAAATTTGTTTGCAGGTCCCTTCCTAGATAAAATGTTTACAATATCATTGAATTCCTTTACAGAAAATGAAATTTAGTTTTTTCTGTGTACGCTATTGAATAGATTTTTTCCGACTTCAAAATATTCTTGTTATTTGTATCGATTTGCCGTGTGAATACATAATAAGTGAGTAAATATGTCGACTTTATTCATATTATTTTTCTTTGTTTGGTTTATTTCTGTTTTATTTGGTTTTCCGTTTCAGTGACTAAATGTAAAAAAAAATTGGTTAGTTTTTGTCGTATAACAACAGAGAAAATAATGAAACGAGCCGTCTTTAAGGGCATTTCTATACAAGAGTAAATAAAGTTTTTTTTTCTATAATTTTCTAAATGTTTTTTTTTACTTTCATACTCGTACTCAAGTAGCTTGAACTGATAATATGCTCATCCCACGCTAAACATTTCCGCGCTTCATTGATGCATGCCAATTTTTTTGTGAGTTTTTCTTTTCTTACAAAGATATTCATGTTGTTCATTTTTTACGTAGTTTCTATTTGATGTGTTTATTTATTAAAATTTTTAATATTTTGGAATTTATTTTTATTTGAAAGTAATTAACGCGGAAATGTTTTGTGCTAAATGATTTTTACTGCATATTTAGAAATTATAATAGATATTTAAACTTTTAATTATAAAAATGATATTTTACAATCATTATATTATTATATTCCTCGGAATTTTTAATTCTAATTATTTATATATTTTAGGCCTGCATAACTAACTGCCTGGCTCGCGATGTCGACAAATCGAGTTCGTTCTCATATTTATATTGAAAACAAAAACAAATTTAATTTTTTTATTGTTGTTCTCAATATAAATATGAGAACGAACTCGACTTGTCGTATTCGTGAGTTTAAGGGATCTAAAAAAATTTTCATATTTTCTAATGCCTTCCTAGAAATTCTTGTCAAAGCGGAAGCAATTCAAACAAACCCTCAGACATTTTGATGTTAGAGTAATACAATTTTTTCTTTTCATCTAATTTTCCCAAATTACTCTTAGTGTTAATTATTTTACTGTCATCATTAACAGCACTATTAAAACAAATATAAATTTTTCCATCACGACTTACCATCATAGTTTATTTTTCTTTAGTAACAACTTACATTAAAACAGCTTGACTTATCATTATCACTCTTTAATAATCTTTTTATTTTTCTTATTTCTTTTTTCCCATTTTTTTATTACAATTCATTTGTGCATTTAATTCAATCTATTTCATTTCATGTAAACACAATCATTTAATTGCAACAAAATAGTGGCCCTTGAGTAAAACAACTATAAATCCATTAAAACCTCAATTTTACAAGCAACCCTCAAACTTTTAAACAAAAACAATAATAACACATGTGTCTTGTTTTTGTTTTTTGATGTGTGAGTGATAATTCCCGAGTTGAAATAAACAAATTTTTTATGAGTCCTTAAGACACAACAAACAATAAATAAACATGAGAAACAAACCCATTTCAAAATATGCTAAAAAGCAAACCCCGCGTATGTGAAGAGTAAGTAAAACTAAGTCCTCGTTTGGAATATTCGTACAAAACGGTCTTTCAAATATGTTCATTTATACAAACAACCCCTTTCGTTTATAGTTGTATGTAAAAGTGTGTGCTTAATTATACAGACTGATATCAGTCAAATTTGTGTCAGATAAAACTATACAATATATTGTTTAAATTAAATGAAAACAGAACGAAAAATTAAAAATGACTGAGATCAAAATGAGGATCAAGCTCTTGATAGATAAAATTCCATCTTATTTTTAGGCAACCTGCTATCACAGAAAAAATTATCATCAAAAAATTTTCAAACAAAAGTTTGTTTAAAAATAAATTTTTATTTTCAGTAAATATTCTTTACATAATCAATGAATTGTTTGTTTGACTCTTATTTAGGACGCAAACGCCAAAAACAACAAGAAAAACTGTGTCGTAAAAAACAACCCCGATGACGACATCCACACAAATAATAAAAACAACAATTATAGCAAAAGGAATGCGATTGCACCAAGTTTGTGTACTGAAAAATATTGAGTGAATCAATTCGTTTATGTCATTGCTTTAATTCTCATTCCTTTTCTTAGAGTCTTTAGATAAACATTCAGACTTGAACACGTTTAGCAAAGTGAAATTTCATATATGTTTAATGGATGATGATGATGATAAATGGCCCAGACAAAAATTTTTTTTTGATATATCACAATGAGAAATTTCACGAATATTGTGAGAGTTTCTTTGAAATTTCTTCATTAGATTTCATAGTTTCATTCGAAAAATTTAATTGGATTTATGACAACAATTATTATTGAAATCGCTTTAAGTTTTGCTAAAAGATTTAATGGATACTGAAAACCCTTTATATATCTATTCTTAAATTTTAAAAATTTTATGTTCTTGATTGTCATAATATCAATGAAATGTATTTCATAGGTTTGATATAAAATTTTATTGTATTTACGAAAGATCGATAAGATTACTCAAATATATACATAAATATATTATATGTCATAAATTAACCGTACGATTCATAACCAGCAAAACTCCTTTAATTTCATAACCAGGTACCCGGGTACCCGAAGTAGGTTGTTTTGCGTTTATTAAACTAAAATAATATTTTCCTGTAAATATTTTTGTTGTTGATTATATTTTGCGTTCTCAACTGTACAAATTTGATATCTGTGAAAAAAACTGGTTTCTGTTCGTATATAACTACCTAAAGCGACACAAGTAGGCAGAAACTGGTTTTATGTAAGGGTTGTTTATTTGCTTATTTTGCTTATTTTCGGTACCTACTTCCTTAATTGCTTTTGAATTAGATAGCAGATGTTCATTTGTGTCGTAAAATTGAAATATTTCATTTGCTTCGCCAGTCTGTGTTGAATATTTGAACAGTGAAGTTGGTGAAAAATGAGCCGCAACGACCGATATTTGTCTACAAGGGAATACTGGAATTTGAGTGATGAAGCAAGAAGCACATATATTCAACGTTTATTTGAGGAAGCGACTCAAGATGAGGACCTTGAAGTGGACCCTGTGGAATACCCAGCGACAGACAAGAAGATGGCCGATGGCATTTTTCTATAACATCATTGATGTGAGCGCATTTGCATCACACATCATATATTATGGAAATAATCCAACTGCACGATACACCACGACCTTCTTCCAAATAAGCGCAGAAGAAAAACTAGAAAAAATTGCAGCATATGTAGCACGCCGATATGCGATGAGCACGCCATAACAATTACTAAATGCTACAATTGCCACAATAACAACGATAGTGATTCGGATGAATTATAATATAATATATATAAAATATGATAAAATAAATAAAAAAGACATTTATTTCCAATAAAAACAACACAAAAAAAAAACGTTTTTTCATTTACATGTCAGGCATTTACATAGGAATTGCATTAGGGTACCCGGGGACCCGGTTGTGTGTTTATGGGGGTAAAACATTTAAAATCATTTTTTAAAGAAAATATTGAAAATATTTTGAATTTTTTCGTATTTAAATCTTAGTTTAGCCAAAATCTCTCATGATTCGGAGTTTTATGTCCATATCTCAAAAATTATAGGCACAGCAGCACTTTAAAGTCAAAAAAGGTACACGGGTACCCGGTTATGAATCGTATTTCAATAGTTGTCAGTCAAAAGCGAACACCAAAAATAATTTTGTATGATTACACCGGAACGCAAAAGAAAAAAAAAAGTGGGCTGTATATTTTACTAGACCCATCTACCTACACAAATTTGAATCTGAGGTCAGTCTGGCTCGTACACCCTTAAAATCACGAAAAACTTCACTTTAGGCAATCACCTCATATGATTAAACATGATTCGAAGGCGATTCCAGAAGTATTAAATTTTTTGCCACGCCCCTAGATACCGCCCTTTTTTTTATACTGCGTCGCCATTTCTAGGCCGATCATAACAAATTGTTGTTCCTTTTTGCCTATGGTACCTTATGCCATCTCCCCCAAACCCTCCCTCCCTAATGACCAATTTTTTGCACTGTCAAGAAAGCCATTCTAAAATTTTGCATGTCTATTTTTTATTATACCCACTTTTATGCCACGCCCCAGAAAAATCTCCTTTCTTCTTTTTCACATATCTGTGGCAATAAGGAATAAGTGCTTAATTCGATTTAAGTAAATTTTGCTTTAACACAGTTTTATTCCTTAAATATTATCATATTCAGTTGAATGTTGCAGTGGTTACAATAATACCGAAGCCATGAAGGACCGCAATGGAAATAAATCATTTAAGCCTATAAACGTTATAGTAGAGTAATTCCATTTAGCCGGGTGTGACCATTTTACACACATTTATTGCTATAAATCAAGAATATAAAATTTTTTACTCATAAAAACGTTGCGGCTCGCAAGGACATTAAGCTTAAAGTCGTTGAATAACGGGTAACCACTGATAGAACACGATTTCTGCTCAGAATGGTCGTCAGAAAGATGCAACGGGTGTGACCTTACAAATCTTAGTTTTAAAGAATTATGACTTTCAGTATAAATTCTGTACAATTTTGACTATATGGTACACAATAGTTTTGGTATAAATACCTGTTCAAAGTGTTTTTAATTGTATTATGCATTTGCTGTTTGACAAAAAATTATATTTCTTGTATAAAAACTATTTTTAAAATGAGACGGGTGTGACCGACGGATGTGACCTAGTACGAAAATTCAAAAAATTCAAAGAAATAAAACTTTTTATTGATTTAATTAATATAAATAACATAAAGATAAACTCATAAGAACATAATAAGAAATTAAATTATTTACTATAGGCATAGGGCCGTTTTACGTGGAATCACTCAGTAGTAGCGTAAAAACTTTGGGAACTTATTCCTTTTTGCTACAGATATTACGTTTTACCAAAATACAAAACAAAAATTCTTTAATATTGTGTGCTCTTTCTTATTATTATACACTCATAGAGCACATAAAGCACTCATAAAGCATGTGATGAAAATCAATAGTTTGATTTCGATACTGTGAGCGGTCATCAACATTACAAGTTTTTATATTGTGAATTAAGGCCTTTCGTACGTATTTGTAGCATTAAATTGTCATTAAATTAAAATAGTCAATAAAACAGTTAAAGTTAAAGAGAGCTTACTTAATAACGAAACTATTTGATTAAAACAATCAAATAATTTCATTTAACTGATGAAATAATATCATTAAATTTTTGAAATAATATCATTAAAATAATGAAATATTTTTCTTAAAACTATGATATAATTTCGTCAAAATAATAAAATATTTTTTTAGCGAAATTATTATATTGAACCATTGAAATCATTTCATATATTTGGTGATATTTTTAATAACATAATTTTAACGAAACTTATTTCAAGAATCCAGTAAATCTTGATATTGATTGAGTTCTAATGATGTTTTTTATTTGATTAATGTCGAAATTAACAGAATATACGAAAAACCTTCTTCCAGTGTACTAGGGATGGGCAAGTGAAAAAATATAACGATATATATCGATATCGATATATTTTTAAATATCGATCGGCATCGATATATATCGAATAAAAAATATCGATATATCGAAATTTCGATATTTTTCAACAATGATAATTCATACGTAGTCCTCAATTTTTATAAAACAAAAAAGTACCTTTCTTTTAAATAATTAAGCTGGAAAGAGTTAATTTTCAAGATCCTTACTGGTCCACCAATATTTCATGGAGCATACATCAACAAAATTGCACTCAGAGAATGATAATTTTTCGAATAGACAAAATATTATAAATAAAAGAAAAGATTTTTTTTTTAAATTGCACGAAAAATAAAACCAAAGCTAAAAATATCGAATTTGATACTATCGATATATATGGAAAAATATCGATATATCGATATTTTTCCATATATATCGACAGTATCAAATGCGATTTTTTTTAGCTTTGGTTTTATTTTTATTGACTGTCTGCCTCTTTATCGTCCAGCCCAAACAAGCGAAGCTAGATACTTAAAATTTAATATGTGGGATCCTCTCCCGATAATCAAGCAGTACACCAGTTTGGCTACTCCTCGTCCTTCAGGTTTTGTCTTATTTAAAAGTACACATGTAAATGAAAACCTCTAATGTACGAAAAAAAACCTTTAGTCTTTAAAATCAAATAAAAATATTTATAAATGTCTTTATTGCACGCATAATTTCACTTAATTTGCTTAGCTGCCATTTGGCTTTCACGGTCTTCTTTACTTGTCCAACTCATTTAATGTTCAGTTGTGGTGGATTATACACATGTGTATAATCTATGAACAGCATGAACAGCATAAAGAGTAGATTTCCGGTAGAGTCAAGCAGTCATAAGAACCAATACAAGCACGCATAGATAATTTTTCTAAATGTTCATTAATGTTTGTATGAAAAATACTTTTAGTTTTTGCTTAATTTATTTAAAGTGAAAACTAAATTAGGGCGTATTGAATGAATATTTTATGTATTGAAAGCCTCTACAGAATAATGAGCACAGCTCAAGCTAAATCGTTAGGTTTGTAACATTTTAAACGTTGCTAAAAAGGTTTGAGAGCAGTGATGAGCTTTTGATGTCACTGAGGGACGAACAGAAAGACGTTGCTTCTGAAAGAAAAAGTTAAAGGCAGGTTGGAGTTAGTTTATTATTAAGCTACTTCAATATGTTTGTAGGAGAACGATTTGTCAAGGTAGGTAATTTTTCCTTTTATCCATCGACGTAAATATTTGCATCGAGATCGGAATGTAAAAAAACACACATTACAATTCCGCTATTACTTTATAGAGTATCGAGATATTCTTCTATGCCATTCTAACCACAACTTTCTTTTATTATGATTCTCCTTTGGTTTGGCTTCAAAAATGCATAAAATTATTTGTTTAACACTCTGCGGTATTGTTTTATGCTGAATATGTTAAGGCTTGGCCTCCTTGCTGTTATTCTATTTTGTTTGACATGTTTGATTCATATAAAAATGCACTTTTCCCAATTGCACAAAGGGAAAGTGTGTGGTAAAGTTTGGCACTGCAAACAAACATTTTTCAAATATGTAGTTGCAACTGCCACTACCCTTCTGGTATTTAAAATATGTGTTATGTTAAACAAATAGAGTTGCCATCTCTGAAAGGTATACAAATTTTATCTCCTTCTACATGTGAAACTAAAATATTTAAAACAATGACTTTTACTTGAAATATGATCGTTTTTCATGGCTCATATAATTTTGAAAATTTATAAAGGGGGAGTCATAAAAGTCATTGACCTGTGGATTAGTTTTTAATGTAAAAATTATGAAAATATTTATATAAAAGAGATATTCGTATAAAAGAGTTTAGGTAAGAAAAAAAATGTTTAATATTTATATAAAAAAATGCAAATGCGTCTGGGCCAGTATTCGGAATGTATACAAGCATACAATATTTTTTGGGCTGCTGCTATTTATATTAGCAGCATAGAGACAAAAGAATTACCTTCGAACGCACAAAGTTCGTCCGAGTTACAGTAAATAATGACCGGAAGATAGTCGCCTATCTGGATGACGTGGTGATACTGGTAGCGGGAAAGTTTCTTCACACTGTCAGTGCAGTCAAGCACTGCGCATTTAGCGAACTGTGCTCCTGGGGTAGTGACTGGGGAGTGGGGAAGTAAAAATATATAATCTTGTGATACCTGAAATTGAAGGGCTATAGTTAAGACTAGCAGATGTGGCTAAATACACTAAAAATAAAATGATAGGTAAATCTAACCAATATAAATAGTTAACCTACTTTTAATGTAAATTGTTGTTGCAATTTTTATGAAATAACAATTTTCATTGGTTAAAATAACTTTTTAAAGTTGTAAGTCATTTCATGTCTATGGTTGCTTTGTGCTATCGTTATTCAACAAGACGACTTAGCTGAGATGGTAAATCCGTCCGGTTCATAAGCATGAGAACCTCAGCTCAAGACCGAAATATTACATTTTACTGAATTGTAAAATATAAATTTGGGAAAAACGACTTTTTAAAAATAAAACTATTTTTGATTATTAAAATTATTACTTTAATTTTTAAAAATCTTTGTGGTTAAAATTACCAATAGTTTAATGTTTAAAATTACCAATTTAAAATAATAACAGCGAAAATAGTTATTTCATAAAAATTACTGTATTTATGTATACTTTGTGCTATTCTTACATAACAAGATGACTTAGCTGAGATCGTAAAGGAGTCCGGTTTATAAACATGAGAACCTAAGTTCAAGCCCAAAAAAAATTACTAACAAAAAAAAAAGATTTTTTTTTAACAAACACACTTACTGCTTAAGCCCTTGGGAAGCATCGAACCTACGACCTTCCAGTTAGTAGTTTTACACACTATTAACTAAACTACAATTCCATTGGTTGATTTTTACTGTATTTTATGGGTTGGCGCAATTCTAACCTATGAAATTG
The DNA here is from genome assembly GCA_956483635.1 of Panzeria rudis. NCBI lineage: Eukaryota > Metazoa > Arthropoda > Insecta > Diptera > Tachinidae > Panzeria > Panzeria rudis. The sequence goes on from OY101449.1 coordinate 112,174,802, forward strand.
GTTAGCTTTACCAATATTTTATTTTGAGTGAAGGATCATTGGGTTCAATCTGATTGTGTCGTAAAAAAATAACCCCGATGATGGCATACACACACATATAACAACAACAACAACAATGAATGCGATTGTACCAATTTTGTTTACTGAAGATTTTTGAGTGAATCAATTCGTTAATGTCGTTGCATTAATTCTCATTCATTTTTTTAGAGTCTTTAGATAAACATTCCGACTTGATCACATCTAAGAAAATGAAATTTCATAAATGCTTAATTGATGATAATGATGATGATAATGGCCCAGACAAAAATTTTATTTGATATATTACAAAAAATCCAGTAAATATTTTGATTTGATTAAATAAACTATTTTGTTTAATATTTGTTAGTATTTTTAAACTAATTGTTTCATAAATTAAGACAAAAATATTGTTTGATATATTTCAGAAAGTCCAGTAAATCTTTTTGTTTGATTTAGTAAGTTGTTTTGTTTACAATTTGTAAATATTTTTAGACAAAATGTTTTATAGATTTAAACAATTTGTTCACTGAAAAGAACACGTTTTTTCAATTAAATTGTTGAGATATTTTTTTTCTCTATATTTACAAATTTGTTTGTAGGTCCATTCCTAGACAGAATATTTACTATTTTATTGAATTTATTTACAGAAAATGAAGCTTAGTTTTTTCTGAGCGGTGGCTGGTTACTGCTCGGTCAGAGCGAGGACCAGCATTTGCGAGACTGGCACTGCCGATTTCCGTAGGCTATGCCTGGATACAGAGGTGTCAGAAACTATGGAGCATGTTACCTCCTATTAGACGAGGCTACAACGCCATAGGCTTAAATGGCTGGGCAACCGCTTCTTTGAAAGCATTAGCAATATCGTGAAGTATAAACTGGAGGATATAAGAGGCTTCATCATGAAATTTAGTGGCTTAATGACATGTAATAGGGTTTTTGGGCACAAGGAGATATTTTTATATATGGATAATCTACAGAAGAGAATCACAATGGCGAATGGGCTTCCGATCTAAGCTAAGGTGTAGTAAAGCTAACTAAAATCATATTATAATCCCTTAAAAAAATTAAAAAAATAGATGCAAAAGTAGTGCACTAATTTCAGCAAAAAAGGATCCATTTCCTTTAAGTTATCGACGCCTTTGCGTGAAATGGTCGTAAGCGACAAAAATTAAATGTTTCAGGAGAAAGTGCTTTTTATTATATTTAAACATGATTTAAATTTACAAACTGTCGCTTACGATAAAATCTTACAGCCTGTATTTCAAAACTTATTAGCAATATTGACCATATAACAATTTTAAGCTACAGGCAGGCTCATAAAATTTTGATTTCATTAAAAAATTTTGTGAATCCAAATTGATTATTAGGCTAAGGTTCATAACGTTATATTCAGAAAGAATTGGGCATGATTAATATTCCAAGGAACAAGGGGAAAATTAACATCAACTTAATTTTTCAACGTACACAGCAGAACACAGTAGCGCCACTTTCGGAAGCCGCTACACTTCCATCGTCAGTGCTCACGTGTATTTGCTATCACCACTGAATATAACGTTACGAACCTTAGCCTAATAATCAATTTGGATTCACAAAGCAAATACGTTCGAAATAATCATATTAATAAACAATTAGCTACTGGCTTGAGCTTTTCACATGTTTACATGTTCATATATACTTAAGTATAAAATCAAACCAAAAAAGTTTTTCTTGAGTAGAACAAAAATCAGAAAAATGGGAATGAAGAAAAATAAACCGATGGCACCGCTGGGAAAGTGCACTTTAATATCAGCTTGAGAGTGATTTAATTCTCGTATTCAATTTTCACGAAAAAGTTGTATATATAAGAATTAAAATCACATTCAACAGAGCCACCTGACAAGTGGTGATAGCAAATACACGTGAGCACTGACGATGGAAGTGTAGCAGCTTCCGAAAGTGCCGGTACTCTGTTCTGCAGTATACGTTGAAAAATTAAGTTGATGTTAATTTTTCCCTTGTTCCTTGGAATATTAATCATGCCCAATTCTTTCTGAATATAACGTTACGAACCTTAGCCTAATAATCAATTTGGATTCACAAAGCAAATACGTTCGAAATAATCATATTAATAAAAATTTTGTTTTTTACAAAATGGCGCTTACGATCATTTAGCGTAAAAGGGTCGATATATTAAGCTACATGATACTGGACAAAAAATGGGATCGTTGGTGTATTTTTATTTTTTATGCATTTAAAAATAATAAATTTTTTATGAAATTTTTATAATTTAGGCTTGAATTTTTTTGATATCTCTGAAAGTAATGAGCGAATTTTCTCGGCTTAAAGATAATATTGTTGTCGAATTTGATTTTTCTTTTTACTGAATATGGCAGATCTTTCTCCAGTTGTGCTAAAATATGTATGTTCGCGCAAGTGTCTTCATTTTTGACATAAAAGTATATCTCGAAAATTAGAGCTGGTAAAAAAATTGGAGTGCAGGTTTGCGTTCAGCGGTCCAAATAACTAAAGGAGCAACTTCAAGTTTTATGCAACGAAAAAGTAAATGTATGGTATTTTTGTTTTTTCATTTTAATGGTATGTCGATATTTTGCTGTTTAGTTTGTTAAATATGCGATTTAAATAAAATTCGGTAAAGCTGTTGGAAACTTCATATACAATAACTTTTTTAGCGATTTTTTTTATAATTACTATATGTATTTATTAATTTATGAGACATAAAAAAGAAAAGGATCACTGCTCAATGCGAAAGGCCTTAATCTCAAGTGATGGCCTTGAAACTTTGTTAGGGTAGTTTTTTATAAATACCCATCGATTTGGGGTATGACACTTGAAGAAATCCAAATTTTAATTTTCTACGACCACTTAAAAACTTGTTTTTTTTGTTTTGTACAGTGTAATGCAAGACACATCACAGAAAATGCAAGAAACTCCTATCTTATATTTTAGAAAATTTACAGGAGAAACATAAAACTTGTTTAAATGAAAAATATATTGTCAATTATTGCAAAATTTTACCACAAATATATAAAGTTGTTGGTCCTTTTCTATAATTAGAATTTGTAAAATTTTGCACTAATTGTCAATATATTTTTGATTTAAAAAAGTTTTTTGCTTGTCCTATAAAACTTTTAAGATGTTAGATAGGCATTTTACATTTTCTGTTATGATATGCATTTATGTAAATATGTACTTCTTATTATAATTCCTCTTTTTCGCTGGGTAGATAACGGCTATTACCGAATTTGCCCAAGTGGATGCAGGTGGTTGCTGATGACGTGTATGCCATGACAAAAAATTCTCACTCCCTCCCTAGCTGATATAATTTTGCTTTTCCTATCTTGGCTTAAAAATTATTATAATAATTAAAATATTTGTTTGCTTATAATTTCTAAAATTTTTATTTGCTTTATTAGATAAATGTAGCAAAGTGGAATATAAAGAAATGTACTTAAGATTTATTTTTATTATTAATATGTTTTTGAATAATTTTTATTGTGTGTTTTTGCTCCACAAATCTGATGAAATTCCTAAAGAAAGTTTCAAATGCATGCACGTGCTTTTAAAGCACTCAACATTGTGGGCGGCTCAGAAACTACGTTAGATTTAAGTGAAGCAAATATCGAATGTAAATTATAAGATATTCAAATCATGGATTGTTTTCTTAAGCCACACCCAAGTAGTTTTATTATAGTTTCATTAAATCATTGACGTTTTAAAAAAAGGACTATAAAATATGTATACATATGAATATATATTGATTTAAGAACCATGGACATTTGTGGTCTGGCTCTGGATAAACTTCCATAATTAGTTTTCAAATTGAAGATTTGGAAACTTTTTTTAGTTTATATACAAGAAGTAAATTTGTTAAGAATTTTTTTTTATTCCCGATTTTTGTATTTATATGAATGAATTTCAGAATTCGTTCTATGCGTATTACATACACTAGCTAACAAATTTTAAAATTTTTGCAATAACATAAAATAAATTAAGTAAAGTGCGACTTTAGCCCGCACAAGAAGGGCTCCCTACGAATATACATATAAACCTTTTCATTTTTGAACTTTTTTTCATATTGGCATTTTTTTCGTTTTACTTTTTCGTTTAATTTTAGTGTATTTTTTAAGTTTTTTTTTTCTGATTTAGCGATATTTTTTTGAGTTTTGGCGCTTTTTTCATTTTTGTGATTTTTTTTTTGTTTTTCGCCGATTTTTTTTTTTGCGATATTTTAACGTATTTTTTTTGTTTTACCGTTTTTTTCGCTTTTTGGCGATATTTTTACTTATAGCGATTTATTTTAGTTTTGGAGATTTTTTTCTGCTCTGGCGCTTCATTCGGTTTTTGGTGATTTTTTTAGTTTTAGCGATTTTTTTGTGTTGATACTTTTTTTCGTTTTGGCGATTTTTTCGGTTTTTGGCGGTTTTTATTAGTTTTAGTGCTTTTTTCCATTTATAGCCTTTTTTTGTATTTTTTGACAATATTTTTAGTTTCAGCGATTATTTTAGGTTTTCGTGATTTTTTCCATTTTGACGACTTTTTTCAGTTCTTGGCATTTTTTAGTTTTGGTGATTATTTGCGTTTTGGCGCTTTTTTAATAAGGTGCTTTTTTCCCCTGAGCGCTTATTTTACTTGGGCGATTTTACGTTTTAACAATAAATTAATTTTGGAATTTTTTTAGTTTTAACGTTTTCTAAAATTTCAAGAGTTTGACTCTTGAGTAATTCCATTTAGCCGGGTGTGACCACTCTTTACACATCATTTTTTTTTTTATAAATAAAAAATATATAATTTTTTACTTAAAAAATGGTTGCGACTCGCTAGGCCAATAAGCGTAAAGTCGTTGAATAACGGGTAGACACTGAAATAACACGATTCCTGCTCAGAATGGTCGTCAGAAAACTGCGACGGGTGTGACCTTACAAATCTTAGTTTTACAGAATTATGACTTTCAGCATAAATTCTGTAAAATTTTTACTATAACGTACACAATATTTTTGGTATTTTGAACAGACAGCTCAAATTGTTTTTGGCTGTATTGCATATTTACTGTTTGACAAGAAATCAGTTTTCTTAACAAAAACTATTTTTAAAATGTGACGGGTGTGACCTAATACGAACATTTAAAAAAATTCGAAGAAATAAAACTTTTTATTAATTTCATTAATGTAAATAATATAAAAATAAATCTTAAGAAAATAATAACACATTAAATTATTTGCTAACCGTTCTATTATAGACAGTAGAATACTCTAGCTGAGTATTTTTTTAAATTCAATAAAAAGCAAAAAAAAAAAGATATTCTTTTCAGAGATAAGGGTTTTTATTAATAATGAGAAAGGAAAGAAAAGAAAATCTGAAATAAATATTAAACATACAAAGAGGGAGAGCAAAATGTTTTGTGGGTGATCATACAAAAGTGCCTCAAATTGCTTAAAAAATATTAAATAACGTATTCTTTTATTTTTGCTATAATTATGATGCTCTAAAAAACATCAATTGAGAGATTTTTATTAACAATAAGAAAATAATTTTTTCTATGCATAGGGCCGATTTACGTGGAATCACTCTATTACAGTTTCCAAGATACAGCAAATTGTCTAAATTACATAGTCAAAATGACATTAGCTGAGAGAACACCCTTTAATTTTTATTGTTCTAAATATCAGTGCTAATTGGTGTAGTCTATTCTACAAACTGCACCAATTAACATTAACTTTGATAATTTAAAGTGTCTATATATAAGTCTCTGCATATTACATTAGTATTTTAATATGTTTCATAGCTCGCTTTAGAACACCCTTTAATTTTGAACTGTCATATATTTGTTGTTGTAGCGGCCAAAATTTTACATATTCTGTGAAAATTTCAGGTCCGTAGCTGTTACGGTTCCCTAGAAAACAGCCCGTGACAGACATTCATACAGACAGACAGACGGACAGACAGACGGACAGCGCAGCGAAAATAATAGGGTTCCTTTATACTTTTGGTGTGCGGAACCCTAAAAAGATGTTTGAGGTCGCTGAACACGGATATGGCATTGATTTTCTATTCTAAAGAAGCGTTTTCGAGATATTCGCAAAAAACTTGTTCTCTGCAGTTTTTTATATATATATTTCCAAAAATCTTGAGAACTGTTCATCTGAATTATACAAATGTTGCACTGTTGCATAGGTATGCATTTATTCTTTCTGCCAACATATAATTTGGGTTAAGATTTCAAATAATCTGGTATGTGATGGAAGTCGGTCGACTTAAATCGGCGCCGATTTCAGAAACAAATTCTACTGGAAGGTGACTTATATATTTCTAATAAAATATTTCAAGCCTTGAAAGCAATAAAAAGGGTAAGTCACCTTTCAGTAGAACTTGTATTTGAAATCGGTGCAGATTTAAATCGAACGATTTCCATCACATACCAGAATGTTGATTTTTTTACTTTTTTTCAAAATTAAAAATTTTTTTTAAAGAGAAGTAACACAATCAGACATTTTTTAATGCCTACCAGTTAATTAATTAATGTGTTACCTTCTTTGGGATAGGGATAGTGTAGAGAGAACGGGTGGTGAAGTGGGAGAGAGATAGAAAGTTTAATTCGTTTACAACTCTGCTATTGGTTTTTTTTGTAGAGCAGTGTTGCAAGCCTGTCTGGTGTCAAGTAGAGGCATGGAGGTGTTTAAGCTGTGTAGCCATTTTATTAGTTCTTTTACTTCGCCGACGATTCCGCTACACTACCGGCGAAGGAGGGTGCTGTGAAGTGCATTAGGATATGTTGGTATTAATCGCTGCCGGCATTGCCAAAGTAATCAGTGCTACGCCCTTCATCACTTTAAGAGCCCAACAACAACCAAACACAATAACACACCGATGCACATGAGAAAAATGCATGATGTTGTTGGCTTGCCTGAAACTAGTCTTGAACTCAAGACCTCAGGGTTTGTAGTCAAACGCGCTAACTACTCAGCCAACAGTACCCTCGCTCCATTGAGGCCATAATAAACTGGAATTTTTTTTACCTAAATATATCTGAAAGAAACTATTGTTCGAAACGTTTTAAGCGTAATATTGGTAGCATCGAACAATAAATGAGAAATTTTGTAAAATTTATATTACAGAACCAGAGTAAATTGCCAAAAGTCTTAAAGTGTTAAAAAATTATATGGAAATAAAATTGTTAAATATTAAACTCAGTTGCATAAGCTTTTGTTGCTTTTTATTTAAACGTCTTGCGCTTTATTATATTTTATATAATTTGCTAATCTAGATTATATTTTTATTTGTAAATCTTTTTGTTGATTAAGTATTAGCTGGGTATCATGTAGGGAGCCCGTGAAAATTTCAAATCACTCCTGTCAAATATGTATATATCTTTGATTATAAATAACAGGAGGTATACTGCATCTATAGATTCAACATATCTGCCTTTCATCATTCCTATATCTTATTGTTTGCTTTTTCGTAAGTAGTGGGATATTAGAAAAATCAAGAATGATAACCTTGTTCACCCTTGATTTTCGTGGATGTTCATCGAAGCTAAAACTATATTTTATTAAAAAGTTTTTAGGGTGTTTTTTGAAGCGTCCTTCCTTCCTACTGCTTGGAAAAATCAATTGGATACATTTCTTACATGCATTTGTATATCCTTCATGTGACCGACCACCTTTATGTAAATGACACCTTGTGAACTGATAAGATAATTATCAGCACATTTCAGTTGACTAAACTTTTATTTTAATTTCACCTGCTTTCAACTCTGATTATCAAGTGTCAATACCAGTACGACTAAATTTATTATAAAAATTATAGTCTTACAAACAAATATATTAAATAAATGTATGAACACAAATACACAAATGCTAATTGTATAACACAAAATGTATTCAAATATGCAATTAGAGAGATAAGAAAATGTTAAAACAATAAGTCTGGCATATACACAAATTTTTATTGTATAAAATAAATTTTAATGATAAGTCTAGCGTGTATGTACGAATAAATGATAATTTTAATAATGATATTTAAAATGCAATTAGATTTATAAATGAATTTGCGTGCGTTGTTGCCGGTCAATATAACGGTATACTTTTCGATTATATTTTAAAAATGCTTAGTATACAATTTATTTTGTTTATTAATTTCTAGTCGTATTAAACAATACATTTGACAACAATTTAGTATAAAAAAATTTCATTGCCAAGGTTTCGTTTATTATTTTATAAAAGTTTTTTTGCATAAAAAAATGCAATTGTAACTCTACACAACGACGACTTATGACGGCGGTGACGAAGGAAAATAAATTTTAAAAATTAAAAAACCCGACTGCGTAAAAAAACTAAAAGAAAAAAATCAAGTCCAGTGTGCGGACTGTTTTTTTCCAGTCGCTATACATCCGAAAATCATTATTGCGAAAATTTAAAGATTCGATTTTTAATGCTTTCCGACTGTAAAAGTCGCTATGTTCCGCACACTCTACTTGTTTGTATTATTAATCTAACCTTAAATCTTTTTGATTTAATGTTTTTTACTGTTAAACCATTATTTTTATCAACACTACATTTCGTTTTAAATAAAAGTTATGGTCATCTTTTATTTCAAATATATTTTATGTTAAATCCTCAACTAAAACATAATGATTTAAAATGAAATTCATGTTACTTATGATGGTATTTATATTTTGATGTATATCTAAAGTACATTTGAGGCTGTTGTGGCAGCAGTGGTTAGGCGTTGACTACCAAACAAGTTGTCCGAGTTCAAATCTTGTCTGAGACAGCCAACTAAAACACTAGTTTTTCTAGTAAGTAAAATAATTAATAAAACTCCTTCATTAAATGCATGTGGTTTCAACTTGACAAAACCTTGATTTCACATGATTTTTCCTGTTATTTCAATATAAAATTTACGTTCTTTTAACTTGAAATAACTTTGATTCAACGTGATTCTTCGTATTATTTCAGTATAAACTTCATTTCTATTTAACTTTACTGGACCATTAAATTTAATTATTTCCAAAGGGAAAATGTTCTTTGAACGTTATTACAAAATTATGTTGAATTAACATGAAATACCTATCAAGCAGAATCACTTACGAAAACTTTTAAATTAATCTAGTTTTTGAAGATTTTATTATGAAATTTTTCTGTATGTTCGTCCTAATATAAGTTGTCGGTCTAATATAAGTTATCTCAAAAGTTTCATATAACCTCGTGCAGGGTTAACATCTCGTTATCGAGCTGAAAGTCATAAAAATCAGGCTTCTGTGAATATCTCGCTTCACAGAAAAAAATAAGTTTCGTTTTTGATAACAAAAATCCCGATATTCAATATTTTTTTTTTCAAATTTCCTGTGATAAAGAATTCCCCTATATTGATAACAAAATTATTTCAAAATAAAAATATATATATAAATTAAAAAAAATGTTGACATGGCTGGAATACGAACCCGGGCTTTCCGGACGTAAAGCATACACTCTCTAGCTGAGCCATATCCCATTTATTTTTTTATGGGATACAACTTGTTTTAAGTACTTCTGTATAAAAAGAAAAGAAATAACCGGCATGGAAAAGAAATACTTACAACGAAATATTTTATTATGTTAAAGATAAATGTTATTGAAATTCATATTTTTTTTAAATAACATAGTTTTATTGAATATAATTCTTGTCTATTTTTTTCTGTGTTCCTTTCTTGAATTTAACTTTATACAAAATTACTTGTCCAAAATAAATGCTGTCTATGGTGCAGATTAGGTGACTATAAAGCCATTAAAAAAAGAACGTACGGTGTCATGGGACACCGGGTTGGAACGATGTTCCTGTCGCCTTGGGCCTACCTCATATCGGCGTAGGCCATTACGCATACGTAATAGACTTTTGATCTAAAAGTATTGAATATTCGCATTTTCTTCACACATTTTTTTTTAAATTAAAATCGTTAAAGTTTTTTAAACAGAAAACGTTTGCTGTGTTTTTTAATAAAAAGTCAAGAAATAAAAATAAAATTGTGCATTTTAGTACAGTTATCATGCAGGTAAATGTAATGCTTCGGAAAACTTGACTATTTTTAGAAAATCTACTCTTCTGGCCACATATTAGAGCGGGCGGGTGGGTAACAATTAAAAGACAGATTAATTATACAAAATTTATTTTTTAAATTTATTATTTTAGATATTCTTCTAATATTATTTCAAAAACGATTTATTTGTTGCAGGTTAAACATGTCTATGTGCCTGCATTTCATTGATGCTGTACCAAACCATCAGCAGACTTCAACCATGCCTTTGAAAAGTTTCAAATCTCTTATCTTATGCACAGACTTTCTAAAATAATTTCTTTCTTTCTAACATCATCTTTATAGCCCTTCGACACACTCCGCCTAGTCACCGCTACCGGCGTCATGACGACGCCTTCTAAAAACAAAACTTATAATTGCAAAGCAAAAGTGTCACCTACCTTGATGACACCAAGTAAACGAAGATATATTTTTTCTATCTCTACATGAAAAAATAAGATAATTTGTTATTTAAAAAAAAACAACTATCGCCTGGAAGATATTTAGGCGATACTTAAGCGATATTTAGGCGATACTTCTAAGTAATTAATCCGAGATACCTTCATTTAGCAAGGGTATAAACCATTGCCCAAGAAACAAACATGGTCCAAGGATTCCTAAAAATTTGGACAAAAATCTACCCATAATCGCAGAAGCTTTCTGGATTCCCAACATTAGAACAAATACTTCCCCAAAATCTCATTAATTCCTCCGGAAAAGATCGGGCAACATCGAAAACCGCAAAAATATCAAAGCGGCAACACTGAGCTTTTAAAAATTTAACCTTCGCGCCGGCCTGTTGCCTTCGTTTTGAATTATCGTTACACTATTTCTTGCCAGTATTATTTACACGTATTTGTTATATAAATTTGTTCATTAAACAAAATTGTTTATCCCCCAGCATTGAAAACATTTATATTCTGCATATTATATGCACAACGTGCCATTAGGAACTTCGTTCCAAAAAAAGAGTAAATTTGTAGTGATTTCATAATACATATTAGCATTTGATTGTATTGTTATACATACCAATTTTATGCTATATAATAGAGAATATAATTCTTCCAATCAACTGTTGCTATATATCTGTTATTTCGTATTGAATGTTACTATCTCTTTCATACAAAAATATATTAAACGTTATTTTGACAAAAACCTGTATTATAATAAAAAAAAGCCAAAGGAGGAAACAGTATTGATAGTAGATGTTTTTTGAAAGGCCACTGCGTGCAATAGAAAATAGCTGGGAATTACTGGTGTCTCAAATGTTTCGTGTTAACTAACATAAAATGTATCTGTCCGATTTTCCCTAAGTTCTTATTTCAATGACTAAATTACCTTCATGTAGAGATTTTTCCCTACGTTTTGGCATCACTGGGTGGAAAGCCTGTCATTACGCTTTTTTAAACGAAGAAAAATAAATGTTAGCAAACATTTTTCTTTTGTTAGATTTTCATTTTTATCTAGAAAAATGTAAAAATATTGAGAAGAAATTAAAAATGGATAACATTCAGTACACATCAGTACAAATTAGTTTCCTTTTGGGTCCATTGATGTCATTCTGCATTAATGTTGCGAACACTAATATAATTAATTTTGCCGCCAAATTGTTTATCGGTGTAAATATTTTGTTTTGTGTTTTTGCAACAGTGTCATTTAGCAAACACACAAACAAAATAAATTTATTTGCAATGAAGTAAAAACAAAATGAATAAAATTTTTTTTTGCTCAGCATTTAAACAATAAAAAGGTATTTTCATGCTTTTTTTAAAACATTTACAAGAAAAACAGCGTTAATTGCTGAACAACACAAAACAGTTGTCGCTTGAGTGAAAAATACGTTTAAAACTTTTAAATTTGAATTATCGAGAAAGTAAAACCTAAAATATCCGAAATAAATTCTCTACAAAATTTTTTTAAAATAATTAAATATCAAAAATAATACAAGGTGTGTGGTAATAAATTAAAAAATAATATCAATTATAACGAGATAAATTGCAATGACAAATTTATTTGGCCTGTTTAATTGACTGGATGGAAATGTTTGCCAAGAGTTAATATATTTTAATTGCGTTATTTATTGAATCATATAATCCGTAATGTATTATGAAATATTGTTTATAATTCATAAAAAAAAGCTCAAGTGTCGCTAAAATTCTTTTCCGTGTTTGAAAATATTTAATCTAGTATACTCGTAATCATGTTACATGTTGATGAAGTGTAAATATATAAAATCATTGTTAATTTTGCAAATAAATAATAAATACGAAGGCGTTCCCAGAAATAAACCACTTGTCGTAAAGATTGTGAAAACTAAAAATGATAGCAATTGTGGGTCGCCATTAAGTGAATTTGTGAACGTGGTAAAATAGATTACAGTTTTGTGTTAAGGTGCTTTAATTTTAAAGTTCTGACCGCACACAGCCTTTTCTGTATTTATTATTTACTTTTTCTGTGTTTATTATTTGTTGTCATATGAACTAACAATAAGTATTGAAATTTGAACTAGAAAACTGTAATTTTAAGTCCAGAACATGGTAGAAAAATTTTATATTCATCGGTTTCTTGGTTTGTCTGACTTCACTCGTGTTCAGCTGAGAGCAAATATGTCACTCCTTCTCAGCCGAGTGAGTCCTTTAAATGTTATGGGCTAGTGGATTTAAATGCAAGTTAAGTTTCTTGGCAGTAAGGAATAAGTGCTTTAGTTGACTTAAGCAAACATAATAAATAAGCTAATAAATAAATAAATAATATACTGCTTTATACTTTACTAGCTATACCCGGCGTGCTTCGCTACCCCATTGTTATGCCGGTATAGAAAAATTAATTAACTCATTTAAAAATAACCATAAAATTGGTTAGTTTTTTGGCGACCTTTTGTAGTTTTGGCGAATTTTCGCGTCTTAGCGATTTTTGGTTTTGATTTTTTAAATTCTGGAATTTTTTAGTCTTAGAGTTTTTTTATTAAATTTCAAGAGTTTGCCTCTTACGGTTTCCAACATACAACAAACTGTTTAAACTACATAGTCAAAATTACATTAACTATAAATATTCTACATACTACACCAATTAACACTAACTTTGAAAATTTCGAGAGTTTATATAAAAGTGTCTGTGTATTACATTAGTAATTGAAACATGTTTCGTTGCTCGCTTTAGAACACACCCTTTCATCTTTAGCCCATAGTTCTTACGGCTATCGAGAAAACAGCCTGTGACAGACAGAAAGACAGACGGACTGACGGACAGCGTATCGAAAACAATAAGTTTAATTTACACTTTTGATGTACAGAGCCCTAAAAAGAACCTTTTCCAAAAAGTAACTTTTCAAGAAGTAGCCATTTTCAAAAGAGTACCATTTTCAAAAAGTACCATTTTCAAAAAGTGCCCTTTCCAAAAAACATTTTTCATAAAGTACCATTTCTCAAAACTACATTTTCAAAAAAGTAGGTGTTCAAAAAAGTACCTTTACTTTAAAATATAAACGGTTAACAAAAAAGTACCAAAATTATATTTTTATCCTTTTTCTACTCCTAAATGTACAAATTTCAAAAAAAGTACAAAACATCTATCCACTCATTTTTCTATCTTATTATGACTCTTTTGGAATTTTATGTCTACCTTACTTAATTTCGGAGATATAAGAACACCGAGTTTACCCGTTTTTTCCCCTTATAGTCCCGTTAGAATTTACGTTTTCAAAAATTCGTTCTTAGAGAATATATACAAACATATGCATTCAGTGTGTGTATCAATATGCATAAAAATAGTTGTATGGAAAAAAGTACCAAGAAGGCCTACCAATTTTACCCATTATATATTCAAATTTGAAAAAATACAAAACTGTTTTTGAGGGCTTTTTCTGGAGAGAAAAATGAATTTCAAGCTTAGTTTCTAACTTTATTACTTTAGGAGATAAACTGTTAACAAAAAAAGTACCAAAATTATATTTTCTCCCTTTTTCGGCCCCCAAATGTATAGATTTTAAAAAAGTGTCATACACCCGACCGCTCATTTTTCTATTTTATTATGATTCTTTTAGAATTTTATGTCTACCTTACTTAGATTTGCAGATATAAGGTTACCGATTTTACCCGTTTTTACCCCTTTTAATCCCCTTAAAATTTAAATTTTCAAAAATCCTTTCTCAGTGAAAATATACAAGCATTTTCATTCATAAAAAATAGTTGCATGGAAAAAAGTACCAAAAAGAGCCACCAATTTTACCCTTTATATATTCGAAATACAAAAAAGTAACAAAACATGTTTGAGGGCTTCGTAAGGATAGAAGAATGCATTTTAAATTTAATTTCTATCTTCATTACTTTAGGAGATAAACGGTTAACAAAAAAGTACCGAAATTATATGTTTACCCTTTTACAGCCCCTTAATGTAAAAATTTCAAAAAAGTACCAAACTTCAGTCCGCTTACTTTTTTTTATCTTATTATGCAGTTTTTGGTATTTTATGTCTACCTTAGTTAGATCCGGAGATATAAGGTTACCGAATTTACCCGTTTTTACCCCCTTAGCGTTTGAATTTCCCAAAGATCCGTCTTAGTGGATCTATACATCCTGAGGGGAGCCCACATACGAAATTTGAACTTTCTAGCTTTAGTGGTTTGGCCTGGGTGAGTCAGTCAGTCACTCAATAACGTTACTCTTTTATTTATATGTATAGATATATTAACGCATTCAGTGGAAATCTGCAGTGGCTACAATCATAGCTAAACTACGAAGGGTCGCAGAAGAAATATATCATCTAAGCCTATAAATATTTTAGCAGTAGCATAAAAACGTTCGGAGAAACTACCTTTCTTAAGTTGACTTAAGTACTTATTCCTCTTTGTCACAAAATATATTTTCTTAAATGCTTTGAAGAGACAGTCCTTGCCATCGGCATACCTAGATCTTTGTGAATGCGCGAGTCTTAGACATGCCAGGCAGCTGCTGTAATCGCCAATTTATTTATCATAAGTATATTGCTGTCCGCACTTTTAGGTGTTGAACGTTACTTTTTCTAAGCATGCTTCTATAATCACTTCAATTACTGAAATTGCATTAGAAATTTCAAATGTAACACGAAAGTATGCCTGTGACACGTTATAACTAAAACCGTTTCAATATGATTTTTATCCCAAAAAACGTATTGAACGTTGCTAGCCCTAGTTTTAATAATTTATCAACATTTTTTTGTATAACTAAGGAGTTTTTGCTCAGACTAATCAAAGATTATTTGTTATTAATTCCAATTGTAGTGCTCGAAAGAAGTTCAACATGTACACAAAAATGTATGGAACGTTACTTTGGTTAAATTCTTATATATTATTTGGCTTTAAATTTAAGGATGATAAAAAGGAACTAACATCATAAAAAGCCAAAGGTCGATGAAGTTCATTATAATGAATTTCACCATCATAATGAAGCACCAGCAGTCCACAGCCCATATCTATGCCTCGTTTCTGTAACTTGTGGGAAGTACTCACATCGAGAAAAAACTAATAATTATACTTGTCATCCGATTTCTTGTAGGACGATCCATAGAATAGTAGTTGAATTATTACATGAATCACGCTGCAAACCTAATGAAAATGCATAAGTGCTCATTTTTTTCTCACTCATAACAAAATTTTCGATGCGAGAAACTCTCACATTAGTTACAGAAACGAGGCACTGGGCTGTTCATCCATAAAAATGTACAGAACTTGAGAATTGATGATATTGAAAGAATATCGTTTAATTGACTTGGACTTCACAGGACAGACCATAAAAAAGAAAATATGTGCGACCTTGTGAGGCACTCCTTATGTCTCTACCTAGGACTGTTAACGTGTTAAAGAATACGAAAAGTATATGTGAAAAAACTTGTTTTTTTTAATAAAATTTGTGTAATGTTTTACAGAAATGCCAAAACGTATATTTCTCTCTTTCTCTCTCTCTATATCTCTCTCTTGTAAATTCTATTAAGGAAAACAAAGATCTATTGAGAAAAAAGGGTAACGTTCAATACACAAAATTAGTTTCCTTTCGGATTTAGCGTGACAAACACGAAAACTATATTTTTAATAGCTTAAAATCAATACGTTAGAAAATAGTATCACCCTAATTCTATCATTTTAGGCAGTTTGATATCATTCCTCACTGGCGTGGAGAGCGTTATTTCTGATTTTTACACTGTTCATATTAAGATTTTACCTTAAAAGTGCTAATTAAGAAAGTTCATTAATAAACAATTATAATAAACAATATTTGCATATGAACTGATCAATTAAGTGTAATAATAAATTAATTAATCATAAATAATTTATTAAATAAAAATTCAAGTTGAACAACCCTTAAATTAAAAAAACATTGGCATACATTTATTTTTGTAAATTTTAAACATATAAATGATAATTGTTTATTTAAATACTTAAAATGATTTTTTTTTTTTGTTGTTGAAAAATGCAATTGAATAATGGTGATTGAATCACTTTGATACTGCAATGTCATTGATTGGGCGAACGCCAATAACACGGCTCGTCAAGAAATAATAAATTATATATGCAAATAAAAATAAAATTAAAAATATCTGTTATTCTACAGAATTAAGCTGAACTCAATTGTTCCCCAAAAGGCAGTTATTGAAATATTTTTATTTAGAAAGTTTGCTTTATACCAGCATGTGCCGCTAAAAGTTCACATTTGTCGAGTAGTGTAATTGTAAAATATTTATTACTTGACATTTATTGTTTAAACGTGTTTTTTTAGCGATTTCAAATTTAATTTTTGTAAATGGTTAATGGTTTAATTAAAACAAAATTTTTTGATGTATTGGCAAGTTTGTATAAAATAAAAGAAAGTGTATCATATGACGCAAAACTCAGATATAACATTCACCTTGATTTGTAATGAGTTGCATACATAGCCGCAACTAAGCCGATTTTGATTTATTTATTCATTTTTTTTATTTTTTTTGTTAATTTGTGACTTTAAAGAAAATCGGTCCAGCTATTTAGAGATTATAATCACTTTTCTCGATGTATCCTCTTGAATCTGTTTGTCGGTGAGATCGTACACAGAAAAAATTATCACCAAAAAAGTTTTCAAACAAAAGTTTGTCTAAAAATAAATTTCATTTTCAGTAAATGCTCTTTGCATAATCAATGAATTGTTTGTTTAACTCTTATTTAGGACGCAAACACCAAAAACAGCAAGAACACTGTGTCGTAAAAAAACAACCCCGATGACGACATATACACAAATAACAACAACAACAATGAAAGCAAAAGGAATGCGATAGTACTAAGTTTGTTTACTGAAGAGTTTTGAGCAGAGTGTGCAAACAAACAAAACTTTTCGCAAACGTTTCATGCGAAGACACAAACTTTTAACATACGTTTAATCGTTTCGTACATGAGCAAAACCAAAACAAATACTTTTGCAATGCCAAAAAAATTAAACAAAACAATTGGCTTTTCATTCATTTGCATGCTTTAATATTGCGTTTCAATCGTACAACAACAACACAAAAGCAGAAATGTATTTCGTTGAATGCTTCATTGTATTTAGCACAAATACACTAACACATTCTCTACTATGATGAGCAAATCAATCGGGAAACGTTTGCAAATGTATTTTCTTAAAACTTTTCAATTTTGTTCTTGTTCTTTTCTTTTCTAGCTGCGTACATTTAAGTTAATGTATACAAGCACAAACAGTACGAAACTAAATGGGACTATCATTCTCGTTGTTATTGTTTTGTTTTTGTTTTACACATTGGAAAATACAAAACAAAACGAAAGTAAACGTTTTGTTTAGTTTATTTTCCTACTCTGGTTTTGAGTGAATCAATTCGTGAATGTCGTTGCATTAATTCTCATTCATTTTTTAGAGTTTTTAGATAAACATTCAGATTTGAACACGTTTAACAAAGTGAAATTTCATAAATGCTTAATAGATGATGATGATGATGATAAATGGCCCAGACAAAAATTTTGTTTGATATATTACAAAAAATCCAGTAAATATTTTTGTTTAATTGAGTAAACTATTTTGTTTAATATTTGTTGGTATTTCTAGACTAATTGTTTTATAAACTGAGACAAAATATTGTTGGATATTTTTCAGAAAATCCAGTAAATTTTTTTGTTCGATTCAGTATTTTGTAAATTTTTTTGTCTATATTTACAAACTTCCTAGATAAAATATTTACTATTTCGTTAAATTTCTTTACAAAAAATTAAATTTAGTTATTTCTGTGTAGCTCCCAAACGGATCGATTTTAATAATTTTTTTTTGTTTGAAAGGTGACTGGATCTAAAATCTTGTAAATTGTGTGTGGAGAACATTGGTCCATCCGTTTTGAAAGTTTCGTCCATTTTCTTCGGGAGTTTTTGTAATTTTTAATTTAATGTTATTTACTATTTACTTTGTGAGTAGCTCCACAATGCACTAGAAATGTCTTGCATTGAAATTTTGTTTAAGAAAATTGTAACTTTGACAAAACCCAACCGATTTTAATAACTTAAACTTATTTTAATCGCTATAAGATGCACTTATAAGAAAATAAAAAAATTAATAGAGGTAGTCAAGCAAAGTTTTGCAAAAAATACGTCAAATTTGAATAAATATAAATTTTCTCTTAAGAATAATATGTGACAGTTAGAATGAATGCACTTCTGAAATGACCTAGTTTAGCTTATAAGCCAACTTGAAAAGATGATTTTGTAATTTTTAGAAATTCGATAATACCCTCAAAAACGAAAGTTTCTGTGATTTCACGGACAAAAAAATTTTACTGCGTTAAGCCCTTATGACACTACATTTTTTCTTAATTTTTTAAATTTTGGAGAACAGTGCAAATAGAATATAATAAGAAATTTTACCAGGTGCAAAGAGTTCAGCTATATTAAGATAAATACCAAATTGTCAAAGCTTTTATTAATGTTATCGATAAAAAATGGGGGCCTGTCAAAAAAAATGTAAGAATGTTCAACTTAAAATTGACATTTCAAGCTTGAAACATTAAAGTGTTGCCAAGATAGCGGTTTATTCACGAATTCAGCGACTTAGCGCCTCTTTTTTTCATGTTTTTTTCTTTTGTCGCTTTATTATAAATAAAAAGTAGGCAGCACTTAAAGAAGTCATTACGTTTTGTTTACATTTGTATAGTTGTTTCTTTCTGTCATTTGCTATTTCTTTCTTTCAATCCTATAGCAAAACAATGCAAGAAAAATGTAGTGTCATAAGGGCTTTATCACTGCAACGATTTTCAATTTATAAACGGTGCCGAATAGAGGAAGACCTACGTTTCATGAGTGTATTTGCAATATTTTATTTTGCTAACATTTCGTGGAAATATTATACAAAGAAAAAAATTTTTGTTTATATTTTTTTAAATTTTGCGTCCTTTGAAAGTCCACTCAGTTCTTCATATATTTTTTTAAGTTTATCTTATACCAATTAAAATAAGCTGAAAATTATAAAAATCAATTGGATATTGGTAAAGTTACAATTTCTTAAACAAAATTTTAATGCAAAACAGCTACTCACCAAAAAATGGTAAAACCTATAGCGGAAATCACTCTTGGTAGCATATTTGCACCTCTAGGATATAAACTATCATTTTGTGCTACAAAGAATGTAAGTCTTCTTCAAAAATGTAGGAAATACATATATTATGTATAGCTATGTATTTTCAACTGTACCATAAAGAAAGAGCATACTTATTTCTTAATTTATTATTTGTAGTATTGAAAAGGTAAGCAAACAGGCCTACTATTAGTTTGTATTTTCTTTTGCATTTTTCTATTAGTCTTTCTGAGTAATTTTGTTAATTATAATAATATATGCTAGACAAGTTTCCTTCAGTTTTTAGTATTGCATATCTGCTACTGTGTAGGAAATGTAAGTTTCTTATATTTTGTTCTTGTTGTGTTGCATATTGTAGCATATATCCTAGACTTGCAAGAGCTGCAAAGTCTGCAATAGCAGTTTCCTACGAAGAGTGATTTCCCCTTATATAACTGTTAAGCTACTAGTCAGATTCATTTGAAACTTGGCATAGCAATAGATGACGGACTATATTTGCACAATATAACAGCCCAACAGAGGACAACAACTCAATACATCGCATGTTGAAAATATTACTAGTAACTTTCGAAAATCTCAACCGATTTGGGAAAATTTTTTATGTTTTAATTCTGCTTAAAAGCGTGAAGAAAAAACGTGATCATCGCAGCCTACTACATAGGAGAGCTGTGAAGGATTGCAATCAATTTAATTACAATTACATGATTTCATGTTCTTGATTGCTACTTTTTGATTGCAATCAAAATTATAAATTTGATTTCATGATTTCAATTTGAAATCATGAAATCATTTCAATAAAAATTATTGCAATCAATATTTTGAAATTAATTTCTATATTAATTGATTACAATCAAATCTAGTGATTGCAATCAAAATTAAATCAGATTCAAAATCATCGTTCTCTTCAAATGATACTAATTCTTGTAGAAATAAAGTTTACTCTGACAATAAAAAACACTGCATGATATGGCTAACAAACCTACGTTTTGGTCGGTTTTTTATACTATTTTGTTGGACTTTCACTATAGTAGTGATTTCAGGGAAATTGATTGAAATCACATGATTTCAATAAAATTTGATTGCAATTAAATTGATTGCAATCAATGATTTAAGAAAACATGATTTCAAAATGATTGCAATCACAAGAGATTGCAATTTTGACCTGATTTCAATTTGAAATCTGAAATCATTTTGAAAGCAAAGAATGAAATCAATTTGTTTGAAATTATTTTGATTGCAATCAAAAAATGCAAACAATGTTTGTAACAGAATGTTACATGTAAAATGTTTTTCTCAACATTGTGAACATCACTTCAAATCCATTGAATAGGATTGAAAAAAGAGATCTTCTTTCAATGACAGGCCCATGTAAAAATCATTAGAAATGAGCCGGATTTGCACCACTGCCGACTCACAAGTTCATGGTCTTATTCACTTCTTTGGTAGATCCTTTTCACTGGGTTTAAAAGAACCCCTGCTGTTCAATATCTTTCAAGTAGTTCAAGCTATTTTTCTTAACAATTCTTCTGAATGTATTTTTACTATATTGTAAAATTTTGGTACAATTGATGCTCATTTGGTACAATTTTACCACTGCGACGGTACAATTTCAAAATTGTAATATCCCAACAGTGGTGTCGATAGGTAAAACTGACTGTTGTGCTCTTTTTGTTGTTCATTTTGATTGTTTGTGTTATATAAATGTAAATTGTCGGCTGCGTAAATGTAAATTGCCGGCTATTTAGCTGATGAACGTCGTTGTCCATGACAAGCATCGCCTACCTCTGCTTACAGCTGCCATAATCAGGGGTGCACAAGCAAAATTTGTTTTCGACCAACATATTCGTCAAAGCCGACCAATATCTACCACACCCGACCATTTTGCTACCGTTCATTATATATCATTTATGTATAGAAGATTTGTTTAGAAAATACATTTGAACAATAATCAAATCTCAAACGAAAGCCGTCATTATTTCCAAAAATCGAGAGCATTATTTTTAAATTTTGTTTAAATATTTTTCAAAGATAACTGGGCCCTCGGGCCTATTCCACAAAACAACTTATCAACTTTTCACTTTGCACTTATCAAATTTTTCGTCAATTTGGAAAACTATAAAATTTGATAAGTGATAAGTTGAAATTGAGAAGTGTAATTTGCAAAGTCTTTGCAATTTTTATACTCTCTTTGCAATTTCTGTTCCACGTACGTTCTCTCGTGCAAAGTGCAATTTGCAAAGACTTTGCAAATAATTATGTGGTTTCGTTCCACAAAAACTGTAAATTCTATTTTTGCAAAGCAAATTTTGATAAGTTTGTCAAAAATTTGCAAGGTAAACGATCGCTTTGAAAAATTCATATTGTTATAGCAAGTGAAGCTTTCAAAATGTTAAGAGGTGAGTTTTTGTACGACGAAAGTGAAAACGCGGTCATAACAAGAAATTATAGAGACCGAATTAATTTTTCGGGATTATAAAACTTTATCTTAAAGAGTGCCTTCGTTTAAATCAAATTCAAGTTGATTTAATTTTGAATAAAATTAGAGAAAAATTAGAGCACACTACGCAGCACAGTCATGCTTTGTCGGCTTCCAGAGCCCAAACAAACTGTCCCTCGGATAGGTCCATATTTTTTTGCCGATTCCAGTTGCAGGGATTGGGCTTTTTTCCAAACTTCCTCCCAGGCAGCCTGTTTATCTAATTTATTAACCTTCAAAATTAAATGTTAACTTTAATATGTTCTAAATATTTACAATAATAATTTTAAATAAAATTGTGACAATATGTCAAATAAATTTTAGAAATATTTACAATAATTTTATAAAAAAAATACTTACTTTATTGTTTTGAAAACTACCAAATAAAAATTTTTTTTCTTTAATAACTTGTAAAACTGGAAGTTTTTTTCATTTTTATTTTGCGGCTCATTTTAACAAGTTAAATACGAGTATATTTAGCAATGCAAAGTGAAAAGTGATAAGACTGAAATGCAAAGATGATTAAAGTCTTTGTGGAACACTTTGCAGATTCACTTTGCAAGGAGAGCGCAAAGAGTGCTAAGCAGCGTTGTCAACTTTTAGATTACAAAAAGCACTGAAAGAAGTAAAAGAGTGCGTAATTCTTGAAAAAAACACTGAATTTTATTTTTTAGTTTTATTTAAAAAAGTTGCTATATATCTGCCTGCAGAAAAATTTCAGACTTTTTTGTATTTTATTATTTTTGAGAGCTTAATATATCATATCCGATATTAATTCATTATATATGATCAATATGTAGCAATAGCTACAGGTTTTTCATAGAAATGAGCGGGTTATCATAAACAAAAAAAACTGTAACTTTTGACACTGTTTTCATTCCTACTTAAAGACTTTGTACAATAAAGACCTGTCAGTTGTAGTTAGCACTAGGGATGTGACCTCGAGTCGGAAAAATCGATTACTCAATAATCGATTTTCTTTATGTAGAGATAAATTGATTTGTAAAAAGTCGATTTTAAAAAATAATAATCGATTTTTTTATACGAAAAATGCCTATTCGATGTATTAGTGAAAATATATTATGAATATTTAAATTTAATTCAAGTGAAAGTTATTCAAGATAATAAGTATCAAGAAATAACAAAATGGTCCATTTTCAGATTTTATTAATTCAGATTTGAATTCTTCACATACAAATTTTTAATACTCCTAAAAATTTTATTACAGCAAAAATAGTACAAAACAATAACATGTAACAATTTTTTAGTCTCAAAACTAAAATACAAAGCACATCACTTGCTACAATTTAAGTTTAGATAATGCAAAAAAAACGAATATTAATTGTTATTATCACATATGATCAGTACATAGTTCAACATTTGACTAAATTACAAATGAAATTAACTGGTAAACATTAATAACTAAAATCACAAAATACAATAAGTTTTTCCTTAAACTGTGAGTTTAAATAATAAACCTAAAAAAATAATTGCCACAAATGTATTACTTAACATTTGACTAGAATCGAAGTAAAATAAACCAATTCGTTTAAGTAGTAAATAAAACGATAATCATTAAATATCAAAATTAAAAAGGAAAATAAAGCTCTCTTCAATCGTTGAGCTTCAATAATAAGAAAACTAAAATAAATAATTGCCATAAATGTTTAGTATCACATAACATTTGACTAGAATCGCAGTAAAATAAACCGATTAGTTTAAGTAGTAAATAAAACGATAATAGTTGAATATCAAAATAAAAACCGAAAATATAGCTTTCTGCAAACTTTGAATCAAAATATATAAGAAAACTTCAATAAATTATTGCCATAAGTCTTCTGTTAAAGAGTTTGGTGTACCATTGTACTTTTAAAATCCGAAGTGTACCAAAAATGTTCAATTGTACCTACCAACTTTCCCATCCCCGTTTTGGTCTGCTGTTTTTGACAGATTAGGTTTGTTCCAAGAAGGTATATTGAACAGGTACCACTACAAGAACAGCTGTTTTAGTAAATTTGAGAATGTGTGTGTCACACAGACAATAGATGTTGACACATGTCTGAGATTTTTCTATCAACAACGGGCATGTGCTAGTAAATTTGAGAGAGCTTATGAATGTGTGCGACTCACAGATAATGGATTTGACATATTCCTGGGGTATTTATACCAACAAAAGACATGTGTTTTTTAGTGTTGCATTTGTTTTAGTAATAGTGGTACCTGTAATGAATATGCCTTGGTTTGTTCAAAATGGCCGAACTGCATATTGTTTTTGTATTGTTGTACTTGTTTTAATAACGAGTTTACCTGGTACTAAATTCGCCTTGATAACTAATTATATATTAATCCGTACAGATGGCGCTGATTTTTTTTTTATCGATTTGTTCAGTAAACTTATTCATTTTCTTATCCATCGCAAAGATCGACTAAAAATGGGTAATTCTTATAATCGATCTATTAAAAATCGATGTTTACCTTTAATAAAATCGATTACAAAAAATCGATAATGAAAAAAAATCGATTAAAATAAAAATCGATTATTTACTCACATCCCTAGTTAACTCTGTAATAACTATAATTACATATGTCAAAAGAAAAACCAGCCGACTTCAATGCAAAGATCTTAGTACCAAATTACAAAACAAACGCGATTTTGGGTTAGATCAAATGGTGTGCTTGTCTACAAATGGGGTGTCCGCCGGCAATTTTTCATAGTACCAAACCTTTCATATCCTTTCATATAAAATATTTTGAAAATCTGTCAAGAAATGTCGGAGTTTTGTGATAATCAATATATCGGGCTACCACTTTGTCCGCGCGATTTTCACTTCTATGGAATCAAACTGCAACCTATTTCATTTGAAACAAGAAAAAGAAAGAATTTTGAAAATTGCTTCATAAATGGAGGATTATGCGATAATCAATATTTCGGGGGGAGGGGATAATGTCCTACAGATTTTCGATAAAGAATTTTGAAAATCGGTTCACATATGACAGACTTATGCTTGGTGGAGCAAATTTTTGGAAACAAATTATGCAACAAAACTGCAGGCAAACCCTTTTAAAGAATCGGTTTACAAATGGTATAGTTTTGATTGGGGGGAGCGAATTTCCTCACCGATTTTCGAAAAAAAATTGTGGAACCAAGCAACAAGCAAACCCAAGGTAGATTTATTTACCAGGTAGTCGCAGTTCCTTGAAAATGTCAAATTATTAAAACACATACACAACATAACTTGTGTATTTTGATAAAAAATTGACAGCCACACATAAAAAAAGAGTAAACAGCTGTGGAATCAAGAGTGCCTGGTATATAAATCTACCTTGAAGCAAACCCTTTCAAGCAAACAAAGAACTTTGAAAATCTGTTCACAAATGACAGAGTTATGCCATTACAAACATAAAAAATACACACGAGTTCATTACCTCCTTCTTTTTTGATGTCGATTAAAAAATAAAGAAAATTACAAATACCTTTTTCAGGATACTTTGGCATTTTTGAGGACTTTCTAGCGAGAAGCTATGTCATTTTTAATCAATACTTATTAGGAGGAGACTGAAACCTTTCCAATGAGACAAAATTTATTAATATACACTCTAAAACACTTTTGTTGAAAATTAGGTCGATAATAGTAGGCAACACTTTACAGACTACTTTCAAACTAAAATTACACATGCATTGTTTTTGAACAAAATATTTTTACTAAAAAAAATCGATTGGCTGCGTGCAGGTTTGAACCGCGACCTCCTGACTGATGGTCTGACGTATCTACCATCCAGCCATAGCCGTATTATACTTTATGTTAAATTTTTTCCACTTGGACTAAATATGTTTAATTTGAAGTTTTTTTTTTCTTTAATAAAATAACTACAAAATCGATGAAATTTTAGACAAGGAGAAATTTTCAACACAAATTTAGACAATATATGATCGTAAATTTGATGTAATGTTTTAGAGTGTGTGATGACGCGTTCTAAAGTTATTCAATCTTGAATATGACGAACATTTTTCAACAAATCGCCGAGATGACCAAGCTTAGACGGCTATAAAAAGAAACCATACAAAGTATCGGGCTAGTTCTTACGCCACGTGATGCGCACGTAAAAGTATATGTTTATGTATGTCAAATTTCGTGAAAACAGAAAGTTTTTGAAATCTGAATACCAAGCAAACGAAATATGTACAAAAATTAGTTTTAATGGGGTCCGACAAAAAAGACAAAAGATCAAGCACCACTGATTGCTCGAATCAATTTTTTCATTCTTCTGCAAGACTGCAAAAAAACGTGCTCAGGAAATAATTGCATTAGCAAAGAATTTTACACTTGAAAAACATTTTTTTGTTAAAGAAACTAATTTTTGAATTTTGGGTTTAGTGCCACCGTCAAAAAATAAAAGCAGCAAAAAGTTGACTAAAAAAGCACCGAGCACCAACTCCAAAATTTTTCGCATCGAAAAGTTGAAAAAGCACTAAAAACGGTGCGAAAAGCACTGAGTTGACAACGCTGGTGCAAAGTCTTTGCAAAGAGAGCAAAGTCTTTGCAAAAATTTGCTTAGTGCAAAGTGAGATTTGCAAAGAATATTGTGGAACAGAAACACTTATCATCAGGGCTCGGACTTTCATGCAAATGCACGTTTTTTGTGGTGATAGATAAAGAGGTACTGACAAGCTTTTATATCATATAAATTGTGTAATGACGTTACAAGTTGATAGTAAAAGTTTTAAAGCAAAAGTTTATTTTTTCTTTTTGTCGCATTTAAATAAAAGCTTGTTTCTTAAAAATGTTTTTTTACTTTTAATTTATTTTTAACTTCCTGTTGAGTATATGTAAAAATCCGACTAAGTTCGTAATTTAAGCAATAAGAGCACTGAGAGATCTCTACCTTCTTTTTGAGCATCAACTGAAGCGCTTCAAAGCATCGCATGGGGAAATCATTAAATTTGTTAACTGCTTGCAGAAACATAATATTTTTTTGCTGGGCTATAATACCCCTTTACTCTAATTAGTATCTTACCTTGAGCAATACCTTGAGTAATAACCAGATTTTATTATCTTTTAATGTATTAAGATATTACATGACGGCTTTTATAGAATAATATTATCAATAATAATTTTTTATATAAAAAAGATAGCCTAGATTATTCTTTAGTTCTTAAGTATCAAACAAATAAATAATTTCATGCCACAAGAAATAAATCTAAAAACATTTCTTGCCATCATTACAGATGCAGACATTAAAATGTCTTCAGTACCTGTTGACACTGAGTATTTTCTACTGCTGTAATGGTTACAACATCTTATTTATGGGACCTTTTCCAGCACCAAGTCATTGGATGTGGTTGGAACATTTTCAAAAGGATTTACTTAAAAGAGGTCATCATATAACCAGCGTCAACAATCATCCCACAAAATATCCACATCCAAATCTAACAGAAATCATAATTGATCCGAAATTTGATATACCTCACTATTGTAAGTAAAAAAAAGAAATGATTTGCTAATAAAAAATTAATAATTTAAAAACATTTCCCTAGTTCCAAAGGAAAATGTTTTCAAAATGCGTTTTGCAAGTGATTTTGAAAATCTACAAATGTGGTGGCATGTGGGCTTATTAACCTCCGAATATGCTCTAAACGATCATAAGGTGAAGTCTTTGATAGCCAGCCGCGATATGAAATTTGATTTACTCATTTTAGAACAATTCTTCCATGAAAGTTTTCTGATGTTTGCACATAAATTTAAATGTCCTGTGGTAACAATTGGTACAATGGGTTATGCCGATAATATGGATCATGCTATGGGTCTGATAACACCCTGGTCAGTAATACCACATTTAGTATTGTCGACCACCGATCAAATGACTTTTAGCGAAAGATTCTATAATACATATTTGTCAGTGTATGATGCTGTGATGAGAAGATGGTTTTACATGCCGCAAATGCAAGAAATGGCTGAAAAACATTTTGGTGGTTATGTGGAAGGTAAGAGGGGAAAAATTAAGAGAGAGAGAGAGAGAGAGAGACAGTTTACAATATTTATTCCAAAGAATTTTGTACTCAGGTTCAAGTTCCTTAAATTAGTTTTTATTAAATTAAATGATTAATAATTAATTTAATCTTTCAATTAAATTACTTTTATTTTTAGGAAGAATTTCTAAAGCATTAATAACACATGTCAAGCAAACAAATGTTTAACAAAACTACAACACTTCTAAGCAGTTTAATGTGCTGAAAAATACTGTGTCCTCAGTTTTGTCGTATCAGCCACATATATTTTAAATGTGCCTGTCTAATATTTTCAGAACGGTGCTCCCGATTCCGATAACGAAACACAAAAGGATTAATTACAAAATTAACTTCAAACTGTGTTAAGCCCTTATGACACTACATTTTTCTTGCATTGTTTTGCTATAGAATTGAAAGAAAGAAATAGCAAATGATAGAAAGAAACAACTATACAAAATGTAAACAAAACGTAATGGCTTCTTTAAGTGCTGCCTACGTTTTATTTATAATAAAACGACAAAAGAAAAAAAAGTTGAAAAAAAGAGGTGCTAAGAAGCTGAATTCGTGAATAAACCGCTAACTTGGCAACACTTTAATGTTTCAAGCTTGAAATGTCAATTTTAAGTTGAACATTTTTACATTTTTTTGGCAGACCCCCATTTGTTATCGATAACATTAGTAAAAGCTTTGACAATATGGTATTTATCTTAATATAGCTGAACTCTTTGCATCTGGTAAAATTTCCCATTATATTATATTTGCACTGTTCTCCAAAACTTGAAAAATGAAGAAAAAATGTAGTGTCATAAGGGCTTTAACGTAGTTTTTTTTTTATTTGCTCGACGCTTTAGAATAGAGGTGGAAAACTATCGATAGTGTCACTATCGAAAATTTTCGATATTTTGAAAAAATATATCGATATATCGATTATAAACAATCAAAAGCTAAAAAAACTATTGATATATCGACGATACTATCGTGATACTATCAAAGTTTTATACTTCTTAGCGAAAGCACTAAATATGAATGTAAAAATGCTAAATTAAACGGGTTCTGAAACAAAACAGAACTTTATTTCTTAGTTCAATAAATAACAAAACTACAATCCTTGCAACATTTCAACATAAGAAAAATTTCGTGAGTTCAATGATTTTTAAATCCAATTTAACTAACGGACGTTCGTTGAAAAACATGTCTAGCACAACAATAGTAGTGGATCATTTACTACCGATAGCGGCAAAAAAATATCGAGTGTTTTTAAATAATAATCGATTGACGAATAAAACCATCGATAGTCATAAAAAAAATAAATATCGATATTATCGATAGTGCCATCGATAGTTTTCCACCTCTACCTTAGAAGTCATTCACAAATTAGAATGGAAAGATAGAGTTTTTTATGCAAAACTAACTAATTTTTTCTATTTAAAAATTCATAAAAACTTTAAACTTAAGGACAGGTGTCTTACGAAAAAAAAAATAAGTCATATATCATGGAAATCTTTGCACAAATATGTTGATTTTATTAGCAATTAAGTGAATACATCCAGACACCTAAAAAGTATTTGCCCTTTTAATTTTTTGGAGACAAAAAATTAAATATTACCGAAAGTATCTTTTAAGTGTATGGGTGTATAAACTTAATTGCTAATAAAATCAACAGTTGTCCATACATTTTCATGATATATGGCTTATTTTATTTGTAAGACACCTGTCACTAAGAACAATAGTTAAAAATTAAGGGAGTGGCAGTTTAAAAATTTTTATGAGTTTTTAAAAAGAACAAATTTGTTAATTTTGCATAAGAAATTATTTTTTGCATCCTAATTTGTGAATGACTGCAAAAGGGTTGAGCAAATCAAAAAACTATGCTAACACAGTTTGAAGGTGATTTTGTAAAAAATCTTTTTTTTTATTGAAATCGGACATACCTTTCTCCAGTTAGGGTGTAATATACGACGTACGTAGTGGAAATATTAGAGAGGCCCATTAAAAAAATTTGTGGGTGATAGAAAAAAGCTGATACAAGATTGGATTTCAGCACCTAAAAATAAATGAAATTCAGGTAAATTGGCTTAAAAAGTCTCCAAAATACTTGATTTCATTGACCTCTGTAATAGAAGAGGCAAAGAAAAATTTGGCTGAACGGAAGGTTGAACTTACACGTTTCGAGACCACCCGATCTTCGCATCAGAGTTCTTTACCACTAATACCTCTACGGCAGCCACAACCACGTGGCAACGTTAGATTAAAAACATTAAATCGGAAGTTATTATTATTCGGCTTAAGTTCAATAATTGAATTAATGTAAATTCAAATTATTTTAAGAGTGGAATATTAGAATATCTAATCAGACTAGCAGAACGGATTAGTACTACTCATTTCAATATGGTATGCCGAAATCTCACCTTCTGATTTGTGATTCCAATTTTTCAACTCTTATTTTTATTTTTGCTTTTGCTTGTACGTACCATATTGTTAAAAGGAATAAGATAACTCATATTCAATTTCTTCATCAAATTTGGTTAAATAGCTGATGTTTCATTAATATTAGTATCCACCATCAAACGTGGCAAAAGCGAACAAAGGACGCTGATGATGACAGCGTAGCGGCTGCCGAAATTATTAGAACTAATCCGTTCTGCTAGTCTGATTAGATATTCTAATATTCCACTCTTAAAATAATTTGAATTTACTTAATTATTGAATTTAATTCAATTATTGAACTTAAGCCGAATAATAATAACTTCCGATTTATACACATTTTCAGTTCAAATAATAATTACCACAAATAAAAACATTAAAATGATTATTTTGAACGTATTTGCTTTTGTGAATCCAAATTGATTATATTTGTCTTCCGTAGAAAAAAAATCAGAAAAACGGGAATGAAGAAAAATAGACCGATGGCAACGCTGGAAAAGTGTACTTTAATATCAGCTTGAGAGTGATTTAATTCTCGTATTCAATTTTCGCGAAAAAAGTTGTATATATAAGAATTAAAATCGCATTCAACAGAGCCACCGGACAAGTGGTGATAAGCAAATACACGTGAGCACTGACGATGAAAGTGTAGCGGCTTCCGAAAGTGGCGCTACTCTGCTCCGCTGTGTACGTTGAAAAATTAAGTTGATGTTAATTTTTCCCTTGTTGCTTGGAATATTAATCACGCCCAATTCTTTCTGAATATAATGCTACGAACCTTAGCCTAATAATCAATTTAGATTCAAAAACATTAAAGTTTAACGAGATAAAGAGATTAGTGTAGCTAATAACCGTTAATGAAAGCTGAAGCGGAAAAATCCCACAAGATGGCCTTTTCAGCCAAAATTTATTGAAGTTAAAGAATTTACTTGGGTGCAGCTGTTGTTGCAGTTGTGGCTGCCATGGCCGTGAGTTCTAGGCGGTAAAGAACTCTGATAAGAATATTGGGTGGCCTTGAAATATGTAAGTTCGACCTTCCGTTCAGACAAATTTTCTTCTCTCTTCAATTATTACATTCTTTAGAAATTCAATCTAAAAATAAAAATAACTTAATTGGAAGATCAAATTAAAACCGAACTTAAGTTAAAATAATAAAATAACCTTGAATAAAAGCCACACAGTTCGACTAAAATGCATAGCTTAATTATTAAATGATTATATCATGAAGAAGAACCTCCTGAAGACATATGTAAACAAATTTAGGAAGTTTTTCAACGACAATATAGTTTTCTCGAAATAATATTTCATTTTTGGGAGACCACCGTATATCCTCATAAGAGTTCATATGTTCTCTATGCTTTGCGATGTTTGACGTTGGTGATTTTCTTTTTGTCTAAACATCAATCTTAAAAACAATTCATAGCAGAAATATTACAAAGTATATGGGAGTGTTTGAAATGGCTTACAACTAATTTGAAAAAATGGAATTGGTTATTTTGTTCTTTTATAACTCATACTATTTACAGGTGCTTTGTGCTTTCATTTTACTTAGTTTAGACAGAAAAAGCCAACACCGTCAAACAGAGGAAGGCACAGGAAACACATAATCTCTGATAAAGACATTTAATGGTCTCCTAGAAATGACATGTTCTTTCATTTCTACTTGTGTTAAAAAAGATACTTTCCTTTAAAAATTTGCTATTATCCTTAACAAACTCTTCCTTTATAAAGTAATAATAAAATTCAATAAAAATTATAACGAAAACAAAACCATTACAATTCGAAACAATTATCTCATAATGCTGTACAACAAAATGAAATTTTACAAGGTTCAAATCAAAATTACAAGGTTCTATCATACGATTCTGATAGATGGCACAAAAAATATTTATTTGGGTGATTCTCATTCTAAATGTAAATTTTTTGTGTGTGTGTTTTTTTACCAATGTAACTAATAGAAGTATATGAAGGTAGGACTCATATTATAGTTTTCGCCTCATTCAAATTCAATGGAACCCGAAATAAAATTATGTTTTTCGATTTTTTAACATTTTTTTGTAATGAGCGTTACATTTGCTTTCGCAGACGAAAATAAAAGTTAAGACCAAAAGTGTAAAGGAACCCTATTGTTTTCGCTACTCTGTCCGTCCGTCTGTCCGTCTGTCTGTCACAGGCTCTTTTCTAGGGAACCGTAAGAGCTACGGACCTGCAATTTTCACAGGATATGTAGAGCTTTTGCCGCTACAACAACAAATATATGACAGTTTAAAATTAAAGGGTGTTCTAAAGCGAGCAACGAAAAATGTTGAAATACTAATGTAATGTTTTCTCGGGAACCGTAAGAGCTACGGATCTGAAATTTTCCAAGACTATGTAACTCTTTGACCGCTACAACAATAAATATATGACAGCTAAAAAGGGTGCTCTAAGGCGAGCAACGAAAAATGTTGAAATACTAATGTAATATGCAGACACTTATATATGGACACTTTAAATTTTCAAAGTTAGTGTTAATTGGCGTAGTCTGTAGAATAGACTACACCAATTAACACCGATACTTAAAACAATAAAAATTAAAGGGTGTTCTATCAGTCAATGTAATTTTACTATGTAATTTAGACAATCTGCTCTATCTTTGGAACCGTAAGAGCTACGGACCTGCAATTTTTACATAATATGTAAAACTTCGGCCGCTACAACAACAAATATATAACAGTTAAAAATTAAAGGGTGTTCTAAAGCGAGCAACGCAACATGTTGAAATACTAATGTAAATACAGACACTTACGTATAGACACTTTAAATTTTCAAAGTAAGTGCTAATTGGTGTAGTCTGTAGAATAGACTACACCAATTAACACCGATATTTAAAACAATAAAAATTAAAGGGTATTCTATTAGTGATTGTAATTTTGACTATGTAATTGAGACAATATGCTGTATCTTGGAAACCGTAAGATGTAAAATCTTGAAATTTTAAGACACGCTAAAACTAAAAAAATCCAAAATTAAAAAAATTTCAAAACGAAAAAAAACGCTGAAATGAAAAAAGCGCTTAAAGGGAAAAAGCGCCAAAATTAAAAAAAATCGCTAAAACGCAATATATCACCAAAATTGAAAAGATCGCCAAAAAAAACTAAAAAAAACGTCAAAAATCGAAAAAGTCTTCAAAACGAAAAATCGCTAAAACTAAATGCATCATCAAAAAATGAAAAAATTGCCAAAAAATTAAAAAAATCACCAAAACGAAAATAAACGCAAAAACCAAAAAAAAAGCGCCAAAACTAAAAAAACGCCAAAACCCAAAAAAATCGCCAAAACGAAAAAAGTGTCAAAACAAAAAAAAATCGCTTAAAATAAAAAACCACAAAAAACAAAAAAAAATCCCCAAAAACGAAAAATGCGCCAAAACTGAAAAAATCGCCACAACTAAAATAAACGTTAAATAAATGCTATAACCAAAAAATCGCCAAAACTAAACAAATCGGCAAAAAACAAAAAAAATTGCAAAAAACGAAAAATCGCCAGGAAAAAATTTAAAAAATTATCACAAAAAGTGCCAAAACAAAAAAAAAAACAACGAAAAATATTTAAAAAACTAAAAAACTAAAATTAAACAAGAAAGCACAACGAAAAAACTGCCAAAATGACAAACGGGGCAAAAACAAAAAGGAATATACACATGTGTATTCGTACGGAACCCTTCGTGTGCGAGCCAAAGTCGCACTTTACTTAATTTATTTTGTTTTGACTTCGATTCACATGCAAAAATTAAAAATTTGTATTTTTTAAAATAACTCTTTACAAATATTTATACATGAGCAAAAAGTTTGCTAGGCCTTCTTTCAAATAAAAGTAATTTTAATAAAATTTACCAACAATATTTGTACGTAATTATCATCGCTCGGACTTTCATTCAACAAAAAATTGATTTTAAGCGCTTAACAAATGCACCTAAAATGACAAATATGCGCAAAAATATACATTTACATACGAACAAAGTATCAAAACTAAAATAATATGAAAATATATAAATTTTTTAATTTTTTATTATTATATATAATATATAATTGGGTCTATTATATAATGCAACCGAACTTTAGTTGCGTTGCCAGTCGGTAGCTGAAAATTAATGATTGCCAGAAAGGCACTAAATAGCAACTGAAATTGACAGCTCTCAGTTCCCATCAGGTACAAAGTGGTCTGTGTGAGCTATTAGAGTGCCTAGATACGTGCAGATTGTATTGATATGTTCACAAAAGTTGTTCAGCTCTACCGTAACTATAAGTTTCCCAAATATTGTTAGTTAAAAATTACAATCCCCTGTAAGTTATTCTGAAAAAAGTGAAAAAAACAAATTTTTCCTTAATTTTGTCAACAAAAAGTTCACGAAAAAAAATTTTTGGCATGAAATGTTAAAAAAAATCTGTTGAACGGGCTCTTAGCTACATTATTGCCATATATAGTTAAGCGGTATTATAAAGTTTGAATTAGCTCTTGGCCAAATACTGATGACACCGTTTTTTGAGGCCCCACTAATTTTCATAAGCTTTGGAGGTCCATAAAAAAAATTGGTCACCAAATTGGCCAAACTGAGTAAAGGGTTTTACTACCCCATTGTAGGACAATCGAACCTGTACTGTCCAGTTCTTGTGTTTTTCCAAAAGTCTTTAGTATTATATATTATTAATTTTTAAAATTGATATTAATAAGATTTAAAAAATAACGAAATGAGTTTAGTTCATGGTAAAATTAATAAAAAAATAAATGATTTGTCAGAAAAAAACTCTGAAAAAATTTTTTAAAGTATCGTCGTATCGAAAGTAAAATATCGCCGATACCGATGTATCGGAAAATCTGTACTATCGCTGATATATCGGTATCGGTATTCGTTACATCCCTAGTTATAAACAGTATTATCAGTCTTCGTTTTTAACACATAATGGAAAGTCTTACAAAAAAAACTTATAAATGTTTATTTATTTTATATTAAATCATCCTAAAGTAGTTTCCATTTTCACATTTTTTGCGAAATATTTTACTCTACTTTCAACGGACACGAAAAAAGCATTTGAAATGAGAATCACCCATATACTTATTACTGCACTCTTAAATAATTAGTCTTTAGAACGTTGTAATTTTTTTTGTGTTGTACAGGGTAATTTAATGTATAAAAGAATTATAAAAGAAGTAATATCCTTTTTTTTTATTTAAAGGACCTCTGCCTAATGTTAGAGACTTGGAAAAAAATATTTCTCTGATGTTAATTAACAGTCATAGAAGTGTGGATTTACCCAGACCCAGTATGCCTGGTTTGATAAATGTGGGAGGAGCTCACATAAAGCCCGCAAAAACCTTGCCTTCCAATATAAAGGTAATTATACAATCCAAAAAAATTTAATTATTTTGCCTCAAGTTCGTTTTGTAGAAAGAAATTGTAGCACATGTATTGAGAAGACAAAGAAAAAATTTTTAGCTTCACGGAAGGTTGAACTTACATCATGATGCTTCGAACCACATTTACAGAGTAACTCAGCAGAATTTATTAAAAGTAAATAATATTAAAATATTTAACTGCAAGCTGTCGTGATTGGTAGCGAAGTCTAGACGAAAAAGAGTTCTTATGATGAGATCAAGCTTCCGCGCAGCCAACATTTTTTTTTTTTTTGTATTTTCAATTATTACATGCTTTGGAATTTCTTTCTAAATAAAAAATAATTTAATTGAAAGAAATATTAAATTAAAAATGAACTTAATTAAGTAAATTGAAAATGAACTGAATTTAACGATCAATTATTTTATCCATCACACAAATTTTTTTTACAGTCCTTCATCGATAATGCCACTCACGGCGTGGTTTATTTTTCGC
Source organism: Panzeria rudis (assembly GCA_956483635.1). NCBI lineage: Eukaryota > Metazoa > Arthropoda > Insecta > Diptera > Tachinidae > Panzeria > Panzeria rudis. The sequence goes on from OY101449.1 coordinate 112,211,216, forward strand.
TGGGTTCCTATATGAAAAGCACCGATATGCCTGAGGATAAAATCGATTTAATATTAAAGGCCTTTGGCAGGCTGAAACAAAATGTTTTATGGAAATATGAAAATGAAAGTCTGGGTTATCTGCCCTCAAATGTTATGATTCAAAAATGGTTGCCACAAAACGATATTTTGGCTCATCCCAATGTCAAAGTTTTCATAACACATGGTGGCATCTTTGGCAGTCAAGAAGGTTTATATTGGGCCAAACCCATGCTATGCATACCACTTTACGGTGATCAACATCGCAATAGCATCAAGTCAGTGAGAGCTGGCTATGCTCGTACTCTAGCGTTTTCAGATATAACAGCGCAAGAGTTACAAAATAATATAGAAATGCTTATAAACCAGCCACAGTACAAACAAAAAGCCTTGGAAATGTCTCAAAAGTTTCGTGATAATCCTATGCATCCTTTAGACGAGGCTTCCTATTGGATAGAGTATGTGATACGTTATAAAGGTGCGGATTTCCTTAAATCATATGGAGCTTTTATGCCTTTATATCAATATTTATTATTGGATATATTATTGTGTGTAATTGTAGGTTTATTTTTAGTCATATGGTTACCTTTATATTTAATTAGGGTCCTTTCTAGGCTGTTATTTAAAAAATCTTCTAAAAAAGATGCTGCTAAACATAAGAAACAAATGTAAATCTTTCAAAGTACAAATTAATTTAATGCTAGAAAATAAATAATAATAAAAATTTCAAATAATATAAGTAACGAGCTTATGCCAATAAAAATTGTGATACGGTTTTTGCTGATTGAGTCACACGCCTCACTAACACCTATTAAAACTGTGTATATGGAGCCTTAAGTAATCGTAACCAACTTGATTTTGAATTTTCGTTTTTTGATGCAAATTGATTGCTTATGGTCATTTGTCGCAGGTGCAAAGTCAGGATGGGTATCGTTGCGGTAATACAGCAAAAGCTAGTTTTCTGAAATGCAATTTGTCTTTAAGAAAATTACACATTTCAAAGCTAAATGTGTAATTTCCTTCGTATAGAAAAAGCGCTGCTTAAGATGACTTTCTCTTTTTCAATGATAACAATGTAATACTTAAGGAGCGATTTGCTGCGGATAAAAATTAGCCGTTTAAAATAGTTTTATGAAACGAACTGATTTTTCATGAAAAGAAAATAATCTTATTCCAAATAAAATTATTGGGTCAGCAGTATTTTTTCAATCATTTATTATTTATTGTATCTTCAATATATATTGATTAATCGATTAATCGATTATTATTATTTTTTTAATTTTATTTAAATTCTTATAATAAATTATCTAAAATAACTAAAAGAGTTATAGTACATATTTTGAAGAGATACATAGCAATAATTCATTAATCTAATTGCATTATATCACACAACACACCAAAATGAAGGTTTTTGTGTGTTGTTTAAATAAAAATAGCTAATTCTTATGTATTTTTATCTCCTGATTACGATGGTCTCATTAGTTTTTCCGTAGCAGCTCTAGTTTTAAAGATATAGTGACATGTAGCATTTGCATAATATACACCACTTTTTGTATTATTCGCTTAATATTTCACGACTCTTCTTCCAAACTTTAAAATACTTTCTGGATTATTAATCCCCACAAAATTCTTTTTCATTTGGGTAGAGTCACATTGATGAGTATATCAGGATATCGTACTGTTATTGCAATGATGTTGAAAATCGTGAGTTTTTGGTTTAGTCCTTAAAACTTTTTTTTATTTTACTTTTTTAACATTAAAGTAACTGATTTTTATGTATTTTCATCCGCTGATTACGAAAATAGCTATTGCGCATTATATAAAAAAAAATACTTTACATTTTTCTTTTCTCAAGCCATCCAAAAAAAAATTTCTTTTTTATATCGCATTTGTCAATTTACAAGCCATTATCTCAATTGTCACGTATACAAGATGTTGTATGAACAGTCCAGAAAATGTTTGTGTAATTTGTGCTGATTATAACGTATATTTGAAATTTGCAGCCTTTACGATGTCAAAAAAAAAAACTATTTTAAAGAAAATTTTAAATTTGTTAATATAAAATTATTAGAATATAATCACAACGTGTCAAAAACTAGAGGCCAGATTCAAAATCAGAGACCTCATATTATAAAAAAGAAATGTTTTTATATGACATGAGAAAAGAAAAATTGAAAGTATTTTTTATAATGCAAAATATCTCTGAAACTAGAGGTGCTAGGAAAATAATAAAGCTTTTTCCGTGTAATCAGCGGAAGAAAATACATAAGAATCAGTTAATTTAATTTCAAAAAATTTTAATAAAGAAAAATTTTAAGGACTCAACCAAAAACCAACACGATTTTCAACATCATTGCAATAACAGTAAGATATCCTGATATACTCACCAATGTGACTCTACCAATGTGAAGAAGAATTTTGTGGGGATTAATAATCCAGAAAGTATTTTAAAGTTTGGAAGAAGAGTCGTGAAATATTAAGCGAATAATACAAAAAGTGGTGAATATTATGCAAATGCTAAATGTCACTATATCTTTAAAACTAGAGCTGCTACGGAAAAACTAATGATGCCATCGTAATCAGGAGATAAAAATACATAAGAATTAGCAGTTTTTATTTAAACAACACACAAAAACCTCCATTTTGCTGTGCTGTGTTATATAAAGCAATTAGATTAAATTAATTATTACTATGTATCTCTTCAAAATATGTACTATTACTGTTTTAGTTATTTTAGATAATTTAAATAAAATAAAAATAAAATAATAATCGATTAATCGAAATTTTTAAATTTTAATCGATTAATGGGCATTTATAATCAGACCAAAATTATGTATTATATGGCGAAGAGTATAAGTATTTTTACACGTTTAAAATTAAGGGAGAGGCATTCAAAATTCAGTCTTAACATAAGTTTTGACTTGTTCCGTCAAAAAAACCGTCAGTCTTGGACTCAAAATTTGTATTGAGAAAATTGTTTCTTAGTTTACTATGGGAAAAAAGTTTATACAAGTCAGTCGCTAAAAGCTTCTAGTTTAAGAGTTATATTTAACTTAAGCCGTATACCTTTTTTAGAGTATTTTTGGGCAATTTTGGCCGATTAAATGCAAACGGACTGGTCGGTCGGTTTATACTTTAGAAACTTATTTTTGATGCACTTTGTATTTTTTACTTCCGATTCAACTGAAAATCAGCGAGGAGCGGAAAAAATAACACTTTTGCATATCCCATACATTTTATGGGTGGTCTATTGTATAGTGTATTATTTTTCTTTCGAAATGAAGTTCAAAAATATTTACAAGCATAATAAGCAAAAAAAAAAGTCCGCGTATAAAGTATTGCATGTAACTTGAAGTGAAAAAAGCGTAGAGTGCATAGAAGGTATGCATGCGTTGATGCGAATACGCATTGCCGCGTTGTGCTTTAGGCCACTAGTCTCACTATCTACACTTGACATTCAACAGTCTCGAATAATCTTATATGCTCTTTTCCGAAGGTACTATTTTCGTTATTCATAATATTGATAATGTTGATAATGAACGAATTTAATTTTATGCTGTGTATTTGAATTTGACAACCAGTCATTTCCATCATTTTATCGAAGAGATATCTCTCCGTGTATAGTTACCTATAGTTTGTAAATATTTGACATATTTAGTTTTTAGTTAGGGATTGTAAACAAATGTTAATTTACAGATTAGGTAAATATATCTAATGGGTAATTTACACCTTATATGTATATGTATTTGGTGAAATTCCGGTCATCAGTTCTGTATTTATTTCGTTATATTTGAATCTGTATTTCCATTTCCTTAGAATATTTCTATGCGTAAATTCAAAGTTTATAATATAAATAAATTCAGTAAAGTGCGACTTTCGCTCGCGCACGACGGGTTCCGTACAAATACTCATATATCCCATTACGTTTTTTCCCTTTTTTTCTCATTTTGAAAATTTTTTTCGTTTTTCTTTTTCGTTTAATTTTATTTTTTTTAAGTTTTTTTTTTTGATTTAGCGATTCTTTTTTGGTTTCGGCTTTTTTTTCATTTCGGTGTTTTTTGCGATTTTTCGTTTAACATTTTTTTTGTTTTTAGACGATTTTTTTTAGTTTTGGATATTTTTTCGTTTTTAGCGCATTTTTTTGCTTTAATGTGGTTTCGCTTTTTGACGATATATTTAGTTTTAGCGATTTATTTTAGTTTTGGCACTTTTTGTCAGTTTGGCGCTTTTTTCGGTTTTTTGTGATTTATGTTAGTTTTAGCGATTTTTGGTTTTGACATTTTTTTCGTTTTGATGTTTTTTCGCGTTTTTTTTTGTTTTGGCGGGTTTTTTCATTTTTTGCAACTTTTTTCGTTTTTTGACGATATATTTAGTTTTAGCGATTTTTTTAGGTTTTAGTGGTTTTTTTTCGTTCTGACGATTTTTTAGTTTTGTTTTGATTTTTTTTTAGTTTTTTGGCGATCTTTTTAGTTTTGGTGATATTTAGCGTTTCAGCGATTTTTTGAATTTTGGTGCTTTTTTTTCTTTAAGCGCTTTTTTTCTTTAAGCGCTTTTTTTCATTTTGTCGATTTTTCGATTTGATATTTTTTTAATTTTGGAATTTTTTAGTTTTAGCGTTTTTTAAAATATGAATTATTTACCTTTTACTGTTTCCAAGATACAGAAAATTTTCTAAATTACATACACAAAATTAAATTAACTGATAGAACACCCTTTAATTTTTATTGTTTTAAATATCGGTGGTAAATGGTGTATTATATTCTACAGACTTCAGCAATTAACACAAACTTTGAAAATTCAAAGTGTTTATATATATAACTGTCTGTTTATTACATGAGTATTTCAACATATTTTGTTGCTCGCTTTAGAACACACTGTAATTTTTAACTGGCATATATTTTATGTTTTAGCGGCCAAAGTTTTACATATTCTGTGAAAATTTCAGGTCCGAAGCGCTTACGGTTCGCGAAAAAAACAGCCTGTGACAGACAGACAGACGGACAGACAGACAGACAGACGGGCGGACATACAGACGGGTAGCGTAGCGAAAACAATAGTGTAACTTTACAATCTTCAAAAATCTTCATTTAAGTTTTCCAAATAACAGTCCGGCAGCATTATGGCAACTATATTTGCTAATTGTATATTTACCACAATCCAAATAACAGTAAAAAAACCAAAGCATAACTTGGGGCGTACATTATGAAGTCAGTTATTGTGAATGATTTCAATTTCAAATAATTCTATTCAATTAATTAATAAATAGTCTTCTCAAATGAATGATATAAAAATTTTAATTTTTGATTGTGTGATTTTCAAACTACGTTCTTGTACGTAAGAAAACTCCATAAAACTAAACAACAATATGCCTTTAAATGAGACATATTTAAATCACGACTCTTAACAATTCCTTAACATAAAAACACCCACACAAAACCACGTTTATTTCCATAGACGAAAGAAAATCTTGAAATATACTTGTCTAGCCACAAGTACTCATACTTCTTAATCAAAATAAAAATACTTTAGTTCGCTAAACCTAAACTTAGAATAAAGCTAAATAACAGCAAATATAACATGTTAGCAAAAACAGAATATTTTGATATTGTCAAATTAACGTCATCCCGGTTAACTGTGAGTGATTTAAAGTATACAAATGAGTAACAATGTTGAAAAAAAATTACAAAGTTTAAAGTCTTTGTATTTTGTTATTTTTGCAAAAAGAATCATTGAACATCCGGTTGTGTGAAATATAGCATTACTCGTACCCTGCAGACAAAATGACTAGTATGTGGTTAGAAATATACTAGTTGCGTTTTTATTCAGACTAGTTGTCTAACTGTCCTTTTTCCATATATCGAACTATCGATTTTAACATTAGGTTGTCATAGGAGCCCAACTAGTTCATTTGTACATAGTTATATGCTAGTTGAAATACTAATTATTATAGACTAGTCCGCTTACTAGTTTCTTTATTTATAGTTTTTTAAATATTAAAAAACATTTGGCTCAACCCGGGTATGAACACACAGTCCTCATATTTCAAGGCATGTACTCTGTCCACTGACCCACTTTCTACTTATTATATTTGGAGCTAAAATTTTGTTTTATGTATTTACAGCTGAAAATATGTCAATTTATAAAAAATAATTTAAATTACTAGGTTCATTACAACTAGTTGTATGACTGTTCCAAAACGTTGTTGCTTGACTAGTATCGTTACTAGCCTCATTACAACTAGTAAAATGACAGTCCTTTGGTGACTAGTAAGGTTACAACTAGTGATATAACTGTCACAAAACGTAACTAGTTGTACATTTAGCTGCAGGGTAGGTATGTACAAATACATAAATAGGTTCTAAGAACTTTCAACTTTAATATTAATTAAAATTTTTATTTAACTTGTTTTAATAACATTTTTAAGTATGTACTAACGTTTCAGCCCATTTTTTGAAGATATTCCATAAATTTTGTTTTAGCTTAAATCTTTTGTTTTTATCATTTGCTATATATAAAAAATCTTTAAATTAGATTAAAAGAACGTCAAAGCAAGGAAAAAGTTTAAAGTTGAAATTACTAAATGGCGTTAAATTAACCCATTCTTATTCATTATTTTTATTTCAGTATTTGCTAGTTATATTATTAACCGACTTCAAAAAAAGAAGAAAGGTTACCAATTCGTCATGTATTTTTTTATGTATGTTCCTTCAAAACTTCGCCATTTATAAACCGACTTCTTATTTTTTTTTTCTCTATTCAAAAGGATGTAGTTACAGATTGGTCCCGTTGAAAAGTAGGCGGTTTCACGCCCATACATAATAAATACACATTCGTTTTCAACTACTTCTACTCAGCCGATTCTTATGAAACTTTACACACACATTAAGCTTCTGCTTAAATACTACATCATTATTAAAAAAGTGGGTTGCGTCACGCCCATGCAAAGTAAATATTCTATTAATCGATTATTATGAAACTTTCCACACAATTATGTCTCGTAAAACTATAACGTGGTAATCAAAAATATGGGCAGTACCACGCCTATTTTATAGTCGGTTTTTTGCAAGAATTATTTTATTACTAAAGTTTTCTTTTTATCATGCTATAAACTTTAAACACAGAATGAACACGGGAAGAGGTAATTATTCTGTTTTCATAGCCCGTTGCAATCCTTCATTAGAAGGCCTATGTATTATTTCACTATGGCCCAATTCACAATCTTGTGCAAATGGTCTTGCATCGTTGCATTTGCAAAATGGTATAGCATATTGATACCCACCACTAACTATTGTTAAGTGGTGAGTATAATATACTATACCAATTTGCAAATGCTACGATGCAAGACCATTTGCACAAGATTGTGAATTGGGCTTATATATATATTAGCTCAATTCACAATCTTGTGCAAATGGTCTTGCATCGTAGCATTTGCAAAATGGTATTGCATATTGATACTCACCACTTTACAATTGTTAGTGGTGAGTATAAATATACTATACCATTTTGCAAATGCTACGATGCAATACCATTTGCACAAGATTGTGAATAGGGCTATTGTGTTTTAATGTTAAAACTTTTTGTGATATACTACCACAAAAATCGTTCGCTAAAATTTCGTACGATTATCAAAATTAGACAAAATTACTCGATATGATCATTTATAGCAAATATATTAATTAATGGTGAAATTGAAGGAAACAAATCGCCAATTATTATCTTCCTTGTAAAATTTTGTATTATTTTTGAATTGAAAAATATGCTTATCCTCTCTAAGCGTAAAATGTTAAAAATTTACTATGAATGTACTTTTGTAAACAATATAAAGTGACAAGCTTATGAACTATCTACAGAAACACTTAAAACATTTGTTGGTAACACTATGCAACAAGAAAAATGGCCACAGTACCACCACACAGAGAAAACAAAATTTCATTTTCTGTAGAGGAATTCAATGAAATAGTAAATATTTTGCACAGGGACGGACCTGCAGACATATTTGTAGATATGTATAGACAAAAATATCTCAACAATTTCATTGCAAAAAAAACGTATTTTCTTCAATGAAAAAATTTTTTAAATCTATAAAACAATTTGTCTAGAAATATTTACAAAGTGTAAACAAAACAATTTACTAAATCAAACAAAAGGATTTACTGAATTTTTCTAAAAAATATAAAACAATCTTTTTGTCTGAATTTATAAAGCAATTAGTCTAAAAATACTAACAAATATTAAACAAAATAGTTTACTAAATCAAACAAAAATATTTACTGAACTTTTTGTAATATATCAAACAAAATTTTTGTCTGGGTCATCATCATCCATTAAAGCTGAAAGTCCATAACACGCGTTTTCGCTTCGTTTCAGCGTTTCAAGTTACATGCCACGCATTTTACACAGACTTTTTTTTGTTTTTTTATGATCGCAAATATTTTTAAACTGTATTGCAAGAGCAAAATAGTACACTATACAAACATAATCGTCGATAGCACTACAAACAAAATTTAATGGCTATAAAAACAGCTAACATGGTAGCACGCCGCTGATGACGCTTACAAAAGTAGAAAGTATACCTACTTTTTGCGTTGGACGCGTCAAGGCGCCATGCTCTGTAACTTGATACGTACAACTTTTCAACTTTTTGACAGCCGCGTATGATTCAAAAAAGCATGTAACGCGTGTTATGGACTTTCAGCTTAAGCATTTATGAAATTTCACTTTGTTAAATGTGCTCTAGTCTAAATGTTTATCTAAAGACTCTAAAAAAATGAATGAGAATTAATGCAACGACATTAACGAATTGATTCCCTCAAAAATCTACAGTAAACAAACTTGGTACAATCGCATTCCTTTTGCTAGCATTGTTGTTGTTGTTATTTGTGTGTATGTCGTCATCGGGTTTGTATTTTTTTACGACACAATTTTTCTTGTTGTTTTTGGTGTTTGCGTCCTAAATAAGAGGCAAACAAACAATTAATTGATTATGTAAAGAGCATTTACCGAAAATGAAATTTATTTTTAGCCAAACTTTTGTTCGAAAATTTTTTGGTGATAAATTTTTCTGTACATATTTGTTGATGTGTTATAGTCCTGTCACTACAAAAGCAACAGTAAAAGTTTTGAGTTCTATGGATAATTTTTTAAAGTTTGAGATTTTTTGAGAGGCTGCTCCACTGATGTTATCATAACTTGGAACTGATTGTAAAATTTTATTACTATTACTATAATTATCAATGATAATTCATACTAGAATAGAGAAATAACCAGAAGCTTAACACAAGACAAAAAGAAAAAAGTGAATATCAATAGCTATCAAATGGAATACAGCTCTAAGAGTAACAGTATAAATTGATTAAAGGTTGATGTATTCAACTCTTGTCTGCAAACCACCGACTGGTTTAAGCAGAAGAGAACTCTGAAGAGATTAGCGGAAGCTATCGAAATATGTCAGTTCAACCCTCCATGCAGTAAACTTTTTCTTTGTCTACATGCTTCACATTTATCTCTAAATAAAAATATAATTTAATTGAAAAATTAAACTAAAACTGAACTCAAGCCAAAATAATAAAATTTCTTTGGATTAAAGTCCGTATACAGTTCGACTAAAATTCATAACTTAATTTACAGCGATTCTGGAATATTTGCATATATTTCTCTTATTTCATACATAACTTTTTTGAAAAATATTAATATTTTTTTTAGTTGTTGATGTCAGCAATCATGTGTATTGTGCGTTACCAGTTTTTATTACACTTCATTACTTAGTTTAATTATTAAAATTGCATTAACAACATACAGTAAAATAACAGCGTTTGTTTGTACTTCTAAATATTTAGAACTTTTGTGAACTTTGTAAAATAGTTTTAGATTGCAAAACGTTTCATCAATCAATCATGGTTTGTATCCAAAAAAATTGTATTGAGTGTTATCCATATGTTTTAAATATTATTGAAATTTTTTAGTGAATACCAAGCAAGGTTAGGTTAAAATACTTCGATTATTATACATCTGAATTTTATTCAATTGAAAATAAAATATGTGTTCAGAAAAAAATTGAATTCGTACAAAAATGTATTGAGCGTTACGTAAAAATATATAATTTATCTATAAATTTTAGGACGTTAAAAAATTTAACAGCAGGTAAAGGGTAGAAACGATGTAACGAACATTTTCTGTTTACAAATTTCTTCGTCTTTCTCACTGTGCGTTGTTATATTTTCGAAGAATGTATTAAGTAGGTCGTATTTTGCAATAAAAAAGTTATTTAAAATTGACATAACTTTTGATATTGCTTATCGATTTAATTAAAATAAGTCTTATTTGAAAGAAGAGTTAGCCTACTTTTTGCTCCAGTATAAATGTTTGTATAATTTCCCATTTTGCAAAAAAAATATGTATTTATCATCATTGCGACCTGAATAAATCCGAAACCATTGACTATATAAAAAAGTAGTGTTATAACGGCTTCAAGGTAATTTTATTCCAAATTTTTTTAATTTTTCTTTTTTTAAGTTATGAGTTTAGTCGAACTGTATGGGTTTATTATTTCTTTTTTTGTAATTAAATTGGACTACCCCGACTATTTTTGTAGTTAGGGGACTATAACACATCAAAAAATATGGGATGAGGTTGACCTTGCAGGCCATCACTGGAACTTCACGGTAATTCTGAGCTCAAAGCGCTGCAAAATCCATAAAGTTTTGGAGTAACTAAAAAACAATAAAAAAATGGTTGGTTTCAACAATATCTCTCGAACCACTTAATCAATTTAGATAAAAATTTTGCGGTATTTGGCATAGTTTTTCCAAGTTAAAGAAAGTAAATGAATCCTGAAAATCGATTTGACCAGAACTTTTGGAGTTATTAAACTAAAGCGCTCTTTCGAAAATATTCGGCAACACACACAGGAAAATTTCCATCTAAAATCGTCAAAAACCAGGTCAATTTAACATTTTTCGGTAGTGATTTTGCTTCATAGGCATTTCATTTTAATTCAACATGATTTAATTTTGAAGGAAAATTTATCTTTTTGAATTTACTATATTTCATGTTGATTTAATATTGAAATACAGTTAAATCAAAATGAAATAATACTAAAAATCATGTTAAATCAAGTTATTTCGAGCTGAAACAAAGTGAATTTGATATTGGAACAACACGAAGAATCATGTTTAATCAAAGTTATTTCAAGTTTAAACAACGTGAACTTAATATTGAAACAACACTAAGAATCATGTTGAATTATAGTTATATCAAGCTGAAACAATATGACTTTAAAGTAGCTATTTTATTAATTTTTTTACTTACGTGATAGGCATCAGAAAACTTTGTGTTGCAGCTGGCTGCCCCAGCCAAGATTTGAACTCGTACCACCTGCATAATAGTCCACGTGCTAACCACTGCAGCCACAACAGCTTCAAACTTTACTTTACCTATACACTTAATAAATACTATCGCATGTAAAAAGAATTTCATTTTAATTCAACATGATTTAAATGATTATTTAACATAAAACTTGTTTGAAATTAAAGTTACAGTCATGTTGATTTAATATGAAATGTAACGTTTATAACAAAGTTGTGTTAACAGTGAAATATTTAAAATCACAGAGACTTAAGGTTATATTAATAATTTTTCATTTAAAATTAATATGAAACAATGGTAATTTTAGACCAGCAGCAGTAAATTTTCGCTGGTAATTCGTTTTTTATCGTCTACATAGCCGACACATGTAAGAATAAACAACAACAAGTCACACAACTAAGCAGAACAGTGAATTGTAGCAATGAACAAAGCAAATAAACACTAACACATTTAAACGACAAATTATTTCATGTAAATTTAATATGATTTCAAATCACAATTGCGTCATGTTGATTTTACTCTCCATTTTTTTCTGTGTGCGATATCTCTCAAACTATTTAACCGATTTAAATCAAATTTGCAGCTGTCGACGTAGTTTTTGAGTTTAGGAGCCGATTAGATTTTGATTTTGATCTGTTTAATAGTTTTGATTTGCTTAGTAGTTTGAAAAACAATTTTTTTTTCTAAAACTTTATTTTCGAAAATTCCCAAAATCTACACCGAAAATAATCCATGCAACATTTTACGAAAAAAAAACTTTCGAAGTTATTTTTTCGTAAAATGTACGAAACTTTCGTTCATATTACGAAAAAAATGAGGCAGTATTTTTTAATTTACGAAAGTAGGAAAACCTTTCGTAAACATTTTTCCTTGATAAGAAATATATTTGAAATAAAAAAATAAATTAAAGCCGTTTTTTATCAATTGAGCTGTTTTTCAGATGTAAGTATATATAAAAAATGTTTAGCTCTTATAAAATAAGTAGAAAGGGGGACAGTGGGTACTTGCCTTGAAATATGAAGACTGCGAGTTCGTGCACAGTCGCAGCCAAATTTTTTTTTTGCTTTTATTTTTTAACGCGCTCTTACATTTCGTATATTTTGCGAAAGAATTTCGTAATGCGAAATTACGAAATATTTCGTAATTTCGTGCATTTTTTTTCGATGTATTGAATCGAATCTGTTCATCATATCACGATATCTAAGTGAGGTTATGTCTTTAAAATGACGTTAATTTGCTTCCGATCGGTTAAGCCACTCTTAAGTTATGAAAGGTTTACATACACACACACGCACAGCCATACATACATTAACACGGACATCATTGCGAAAATAGTCAGAACAGATTCCTATGACCTCAAAATGTCGAGATCTGATGAAAACTCGATTTTCGAAAGTCGCGTTAAAATCAAGAACTTCCTATTTTCGATTACGGGAAGTTAGAAATATAGAAGTATTCCTTGACATTTTTCTTGTTGCACAGTGTATTTGTTGGTAATTGAACCCGCAGCTGTCTGACTGATAGCTAGTTTATTGTAGTACTAAAATTAATATTGATATCTGCTTGCATGAAGGCCACGTATATTTTGCACTAAAGCGTCCCCTAAATGGAGAATTTAATCAACTTTAATAACAAAAAGTTTTTCGAATAATTTAGGTCATATATTTATTATCTGTTTTTTTTTCGCTTTCAGTTTTTAGCTGATATTCAAGATTTTATTACTTAATCTTATTAATTTTAAATGAAAGAAGGCATCTTTAAAAATATGTTTAAAAAGTACAAAAAAAAAAAGAAAACGTTTCACGTTTACCTTAAGCGCTTGTCACTTAAGTCTTTTGTTTTCATAAAAGCCCTTCTACAACTCAAAAGTATGTAATCATGTTTTTCTTTTTAATTTTTTCTTCTACAATCTGGTCTTTTATATTATTTTACAATTACATAATAATGCAAAGATGACTTGTTTCATGTAACTTTGCAGTTAAACAGCTTAAAAATAGCGATTGAAATGATTTTTAACATTACTCAGGCCCTTTGCTGATTTCAGTGTACAATACAACAGGCACATTTTAGTTGTGGTCAGTTAGCAACGAATCTGTCAGGCGTACAAACGTATGGATGTTAAGCATATTTACAGGTATATTTATATTGAGATGATAGCATTGACTTTCACTTTCAGAAAAAAAAATATGATATTTAAAATATTGTGCCTGTTAAAAATATGTGTTAAAGCTTTTATTTTTTTGGTGCATGTTTGTTGAGGGTTCAAGTGCGCTGATGACGCGTTGGCTATTAAAATAAGCAATGACTCTACAATATTTTTTTCCAGACAACTTCTTATATGATTTCCTTCAAAAATTGTTATAAAACAACTTGTATTAAAAACAAAACTAGTTCATTATGAATATTATTTTCGAAGAAGTAGACATATTTAAAAAAAAAGTAAGAGATGCTGGTAATCACGATTACAAACATGATAATGAAAATCAAGGTGAAGAGGATGATGTTTATGAATTCGGTATTGATGGTACCATGATGATGTAGCAGTATTTCTTTTTTTGTTATTTTATTTATGTATAATCTAAATATTTTAATTGTTTTCTTATTAATTAACCAAATATTGTTTTATTCATAAGACAAGATGTAGCATTTGAAAGTCCGCATTTGATAATCAAATTTACGGTTGTCAATGACAGACATATGGAATTTGAAAAATATTTTTTTTTTGCATGTTTGGACCAAAATAAAGTTGATATGTTATGTAATAACATATCAACTTTATTTAATTTATTTTGATTAAATTATCAAACGTATTTTGCAAAAATTTGTATTTGTTAATAACGTTTACTAAGTTATACAATTTCAAATATTTTTCATATAACTTTTTTTAATAGTTAAAAGTTTTTTATGCTGTTGTGGAATAGTGTTATTTCTTATGCGATAATTTTTCAATTTCTTTGTGAAACAAAATTTATTTATTACCTTTATTGTGGCAAAAAAAAAATTCATATTTATCGTCATTGTCACATATTTAAACAGACACCTTATGACATGTTAAAAAAAAAGTGAAGACAAGATTGATGTTATTTGAAGTCTTTATAAAGGAATTGAATAATAAATAGTTCCTTGGTTATCGATATTTAAATGTATGTACTTCTATAATAAAGAAAAATGTATTATTTAAATTACTTTTGTCAAAAGGTGAGAGATACTGTATGTATTTAAAGCTGCACCTAAAGATTATTCCTGACATTTTTCTTAGAAATGTATTTGATATATCGGTGATACTTTGGTTTTGCCCATATATCTATATCGGTATTATGCCCAATGTCGATACAACGATACTTATGAAATGGAATATACCGAAATGGCAAAAATGTTGTTCTTAAAAAAATTAAATGGTTTAGAAAATAAATAATGAGCTTCAGAGCGTTTTAAGAAAGATAAGTTCCTGTCCATACTAAGCTGTAGCTCTTCTAAAGAAGAAGTCCTCCTAATATCTCTAGAGAAAAAGATATCCTTAATTCCTAGCATCATGATGTACTACATTAGTTGTCAATTTAGTTCTATTCCATCCGAAAGGCTATTTCCTACAACAGGTCTCATTAAAACAGAGTTTTGAAATCGCCTTTCTTTGAAAATACTTTGTCTGTGGGCATTGTTCTGCAGAAAAATATCGTCAGTGTTAATTTTTCTACAGAAAACTATAGTCGCTGATAATTTTTCTAGATAAAAATTTTACTATAGAAAAATTTGATATGTGATAAGTTTTCTATAAAAAATATTTCGTCGATGATAATTTTTTTTATAGGAAAATTTGTCTACAGAAAAATATCTTCGGTAATAGTTATTCTACAGAAAAATAACGTCGCTGATAATTTTTCTATAGAAACTTTTCGTCAGTGATAATTTATCTATACAAAAACTTCGTCAGAAATAATTTTGCTATGGAAAAATTTTGTCAGTGGTTATTTTTTTACAGAAAAATTTCGCCAGTGATCATTTTTCGTTAAACAAATTTCGACAATGATAAGTTTTCTATAGAAAAGTTTTTTCAGTGATAATTTTTCTGCAGAAAAATTTCATTAGTAATCATTTGTCTATAGAAAATTTTATTTAGAAAAATTTCGTTGTTGATAATTTTTCTATACAAAAATTTCGTCGATTATTATTTTTATACAGAAATATTTTGTCAATCCTTATTTCGTGAGTGATTTTTTTACAGAAAAATATCGCCATTGAAAACTTTTCTACACAAAAATTTCTTTAGTGAAAAACACTTTTATAAAGAACAATTTCTTTAGTCGGTGATAGTGATCACTATGAAATCACCTTTTTATAGAAACATTTGGCCAGTGATCATTATTCTATACAAAAATTTTATAAGTGAACTCTAGTCTGTAGAAAACTTTCGTCAATAATAATTTTTATATAAAACAAAATTCATGAGTGATGATTTTTCTATAAAAAATATTTTGTCAGTGATAATTTTTCTATAGAAAAATTTTGTTAGTGATAGTTTTTCTACAGAGAATTATCGTTGCTAATAGTTTTTCAATAGAAAAATTTTGTCAGCGATCAATTTTCTATAAAAAATTCATCAGTATTAATTTTTCTATAGAAAAAAATTTGTCTGTGATTATTTTTCTATAGAAAAATTTCATCATTATTTATTTTTCTTAAAGAAATTCCGTCAGTGATCATTTTTCTATAGAAAAATTTCATCGGTTATCAATTTTCTTAAAGAAATTCCGTCAGTGATCATCTTTCTATAGAAAAAATTCAACAGTGATCATTTTTTTATAGAAAAAATTGGTCAGTGATAATTTTTCAATAGAAAAATTTCGTCAGTAATCATTTTTCTATAGAAAAAATTTGACACTGATCATTTTCCATAAAAAAATTATTAGTGATAATTCTTCTATAGAAAAATGTCATCAGTGATAATTTTTCTTAAAGAAATTCCGTCAGTGATAATTTTTCTATAGAAAAATTTCATCAGTGATCATTTTTCCATAGAAAAATTTCATCAGTGATCATTTTTCCATAGAAAAATTTCATCAGTGATAATTTTTCTATAGAAAAATTTCGTTAGTGATTATTTTTCTATAGAACAATTTCGTCAGTGATCATTTTTCTATAGAAAAATTGCATCAGTGATAATTTTTCTACAGAAAAGTATCGCTGCTGATAGTTTTTCCATAGAAAAATTTTTTCAGCGATAATTTTTCTATTGAAAAATTTTGTCCAGGAACATTTTTCTATAGAAAAATTTCATTAGTGATAATTTTTCTATAGAAAAATTTCATCATTCTTTATATTTCTTAAAGAAATTCCGTCAGTGATCATTTTTCTATAAAAAAATTTTGTCAGTGTTCATTTTTCTATAGAAAATTTCCGTCTGTGATCATTTTTATATAGAAAAATTTCATCAGTTATCAATTTTCTTAAAGAAATTCCGTCGTTGATCATCTTTCTATAGAAAAAATTCGACAGTGATCGTTTTTCTATAGAAGAAATTGGTCAGTTATTATTTTCCATAGAAAAATTTCGTGCGTAATCATTTTTCCATAGAAAAATTTCGTCAGTAATCATTTTTCTATAGAAAAAAATTGACAGTGGTCATTTTCTATAAAAAAATTTATCTGATAATTCTCCTATAGAAAAATTTCATCAGTTATAATTTTTCTTAAAGAAATTCCGTCAGTGATAATTTTTCTATAGAAAAATTTCATCAGTGATCATTTTTCCATAGAAAAAATCCATTAGCAATAATTTTTCCATAGAAAAATTTCGACAGTGATATTTTTCGTTAGTGATTATTTTTCTATAGAAAAACTTCGTCAGTGATCTTTTTTCGGTTAAAAAAATTCGTCAGTGATCATTTTTCTACAGAAGATTTTCATCAGTGATCATTTTTCTATAGGAAAATTGCATCAGTGATCATTTTTCTACAGAGCAGTTTCGTTGCTGATAGTTTTTATATAGAAAAATTTTATCAGCGGTCATTTTCTATAGAAAAATTTCCTCAATGATCATTTTGCTATAGAAAAATTTTGTCAGTGACCATTTTTATATTGAAAAATTTTGTCAGTGATCATTTTTCTATAGAAAATTTTGTCAGTGATCATTTTTCTACAGAAAAACAAATTCGTTAGTTATCATTTTTCTATAGAAAAATTTTGTCAGCGATGATTTTTCTACAGAAAAACTTCGTTAGTGATAGTTTTTCTACAGAAAAGTATCGTTACTGATGGTTTTTTAATATAAAAATTTATCCAGTGCTAATTTTTCTATAGAAAAAATTCGTTAGTGACCTTTTTCCAATAGAAAAAATTCGTTAGTAGCCATTTTTCTATAGAAAAAATTCGTTAGTGACCATTTTTCTATAGAAAAAATTTGTTAGTGATAATTTTTCTATAGAAAAATTTTGTTAGTGATAATATTAGTAGAGAAAATTTTGTCAATTGTTAATTTTATATAGAAAAATTTTGTCAGAGATAATTTTCATATTGAAAATTTTTTCTATATAAAAATTTTGTTAGTGATAGTTTTTCTAATAGTTTGCTAATAGTTTTTCATTAGAAAATTTTCGTCAGTAATCATTTTTCTATAGAAAAATTTTGTCTGTGGTCAAATTTCGGCATAAATAATTTTCGTATAGAAAATTTTCTACAGTCATGATTTTTCTATAGAAAAATTTCAGTATTGATGGTTTTTCTACAAAAAAGTATGATTGCTGTTAATTTTTCAAGAGAAAAACTTCGTCACTAATCTTGTTTCTATGGGAAAATTTAGTCAGTTATAATTTTTCTATAGAAAAAAATCGTCAGTGATGATTTTGCCATAGAAAAAAATTCGTCATTTTCTATAGAAAAGTTTTGGCAGGGATCATTTTTTCCAATAAAAAAATTCCGTTATAATTTTTCTATATAAAATATTTGATCAAATCGAATATTTCTGTAGATAAAGTTCGTCAGTGCCAATTTTTCTTTAGAAAATTTTCTTCAGTGAAAGACTTGATTACTTAAACAACCAACACAGATTGACTCAAGCCATCATAAAATATTTTTAAATTCAAACTAAAAATAGAAGTCACAAGAATTTTATGAAACAAATTTTACAAATTTTTCTTATTTTTTCTTTAAGCTTCGTTTGGTATCCACTTCTGTTAAACAATTAAAACTAGTTAAATTAATTAAATTTGTTGTTTCTTTGTTGTTTACTTTATTCTTTATTTAAATATTTGAGATCATTTTGGTGACCAATAAAGCACGTGATCATTTATTTTGTGTCAAAAAGTTGTCATCCGTTTCGAATTTAATATAATTGATGCATATCAGCGCAAAATGGAATCAGTTCAGAGGTGCCGATTATATAAAGTTTAAATTTAATTTTATTTTGTTAATTTTGATTTTATATGGTAATTTTTTATGACAAAAAAAAAGTAATTAATCAAATTAATTAATCCAAAATTGTTAATTGAGAAGTAAATAAAAATCTTTGAAAGTAAATATCGCATATTTACTCGAACAAAGTTATAATTCAAGAAAACAAATTTTATTGAAAACGATTTTTCAATTTACTTACAACGCAATGGGAAAATAAAATAGTATTCTTGTCTCAAGATACATGATATTTATATGCATTGCTTTTAATATTTAACGACCAATTATGGCGCTTAATTCTGCTTTATTAACTCAAATTTTTTGAGTTAAGACGTTTTTTTGATGAAATGAGCGATATGTTGTTTTTATGCATATAGCAAATATTGTTCTGGTGATTTTGATGTTTTGCTGTTTTCATGAATTCATTAAAAACAAAATTCTAAGAAGATGTTTTTACAAAAATTATGGTAATTATTATGATGTTTAGAGAACTGGTTATAGTGGGCTATTAAATGTGACAAAAGCTATAAATTTTAAGTAAATAAATTTATTTGGATATCCCATGTTGAAGTAGTGTTATTGACCCCTTACTGCCTAATTATCCTAAAGGAGCTATTTTCAAAAATTGTCTAATCGTCAAAATTTCTTACATCTTTTAATATACATATATTGTAAAATAATATATTATATATATATATATTCTCCTGAAAATGTTTGATTTTTGCACTTACGGCAATTTGGTGCTAAGGGGTCGTTATGTTGTGTGTTTTTTTAGTTATATGGTGTGGAAAGCTTGGAATCATTTGATCATGGAAATATTTTTAATAAGTGTAATCAAGCTAAAGTATATCATATTGCACCAAGATAGTCAACCAAATATAAGAGCTACATTCGGATCGAAAGTGTTTTCACGTAATTTTATTTTGAGACTTTTACCTAGTCTGCAATTTACTATATCGGCTTTTACGTTCGATTTGATTTAATGTAAATTCAAATTATTTCATTAAGAGTGGAGTGTTGGAATATTCAAATCAGATTAGCAGAACGGATCAGTACTATTGATTGCGACAGGCCGCTACACCGTCTCATCTGCGTTCTTGTTTACTTTTACCACTTATGTTTTCAGTTCCGCAAATTGCGTCTTCAGAATACATAAAAGGAAAATTTTTTTCGAAATTAAATAAATTCTAATTTTTGAAATGGAATATTCACAAATTGCGTGACAAAGAAGACGGTGCTAACTAAACATTTGTTATGCAGCTGCGAAGCTATGATAAACATTTTTTAAGTGCGTTACGAAGGGTGAAGAAGGATAAAAATCACGTTATGTGATACAGAGAAAAAATTATCATCAAAAACTTTTCAAGCAAAAGTTTGTCTAAAAACAAATTAAAATTTTCAATAAATGTTCTTTACTGAATTAGTGAATTTTTTGTTTGACTTTTATTTAGGACGCAAACATCAGAACCAACAAGTAAAACCCATTTCCTGCGCTGTAAAAAAACAACCCCTTCTTAAAACAGTTCGTCTAAAAATACTTACAAATACTAAATAAAATTGTTTACTGAATCAAACAAAAGCAATTACTAAATTTTTTGTATTATATAAAACAAAATTTTTGTCTGAGTCATCACCATCATCCATTAAGCATTTATGTATAACATATCACTTTGTTAAATGTGTTCATCTCTGAATGTTTATCTGAAGACTCTAAAAAAAAAAATAAATGAGAATTAATGCAACAACATCAACGAATTGATTCATTCAAAAATCTTCACTAAATAAACTTTGTACAATAGCGTTCCTTTTGCTATCATTGTTGTTGTTGAGTGTATGTCGTCATCAGGGTTGCTTTTTTACGACACAGAAAAACGGTTTTTGTTGCTGTTTTCGTCCCAAATAAAAGTCAAACAAAGAATTCATTGATTCTATAAAGAACATTTATTGAAAATTTAATTATTGGAGAAATATATGGGCCGCGGCAGAGCAGTTTTCGCTAACAACTTATTTTCATCGCTTAAAATGACTGAAGTTTTTATTTTTCGAAATATAATGCTTGTTTCTACTGTAACGAAGAACTGTATCTCCATTCACGATCATTTCCTGTTCCCACAAGGCGCTGGGAATAGCAAAAAGCTCAGATTTTATTTACCAACAATGCTCCGTGGAGAAGCGAAGAAAACCAGTACATATGTTGAATATCGTTGTATATTTTCTTGGTTTTGTTTTTCTCACACTTATATAGACACGCATTCAAAGTAGTTACAAATTTCTATGCACTATCACACATTTGGCATACCTGTGACCATCTTTCCTGTCATACCCTTAATAAATATGCATGGGTCTGGTTAGGCCCTTATGATGCATTTACTTAAAATAAAAGTAAACATATCATATATTTAAATTCTTATTGCCGTCGGCGAATGCGTGCTGTAAAACTATAGAGGCTAAATATCGCAAAGAAGTAAAATAGTTTGCATTGATTTCTCAGTCACCATTTTCAAGTGTTGCGGATTAAAAAAAATTATAAAGTCATCGCAAGAAATTGGGTTAAAAATGCTGCAATCTTTAAAAAATTTGTAAAAAAATTTCACACACACACAACCCTTTTACTTTCATATCAAAGCGAATTGATTATTATATTGTCTTATTCATTCATTACGTTCGATATAGATTATTTTTATACCATAAAACATGCAAATTTCGGTTTTAATTCGTAGTAGTATTTTATAAAAATGTTATCACATGAGCTTTAACAAAAAAAAAAAATGTTTGCTAAGAAATGCCTCAAAAGCAGATGCGACAAGTAGCAAATAAAATAAAAATTAAACAAATAAATGACAGCGGACCTTTTACCAGGCACTCAATGGCACATTTGCGAAAAAAAAATATATGAATAAATAATAACAACAATGAAGTACAATAACAATAACCAAGAAAAAAGATCTCAAAAAAAAAAGAAACTTAAAAAAGCTGTAGAAATATTACATCATCATTAATGCTGTATCCCAAATAATGAATATGTATGTCTATTCATATGAACACATAATTATGCGAGGGTAGTTTGAAAAGTTAGTTTGTGCTATAACTTAAAGCTTTTTAGTTAGATAGTAAAGCTTTTTAGTTATTTAATTTGATATATATATATAATTAAATTATTATATTTAGAAAGGAATATTCAAAGCATGTAGTAAGCGATAATTTTTGACGAAACAAGGGTCGAACTTAACACTATAATCTTTTCGAGATTAGCCACGACCCCATCTTTCCACCATTGCACTGTCATAACGTTAAGTATTCAAACATCTGCCTTTAAACTAAAATATTTTCCAAAAGCGTGAGCAACTTTCTTTTCCTTAATAAAACATTTTTTTTTTTGCATGTGGCGATAAATGAGCACCTAGCTCAAAATCTTGGCTGGGACCAGCCAGCTAGCTGCTACTACAAATTTTTCTGATGCCCATGCTAACACACATCTCGGTGGCCACCTTAGCAGGTAACTAAGTAAAATAATCAATCAAATAGCTACATAAAATTCATGGTGTTTCAAGTTGTAATAACTCTGATTCAACATGATTCTTGGTGTTATTTCAGTATCGAATTCACGATGTTTCAACTTAAAAAAACTTTGATTCAATATGATTCTTCGCTTTATTTCAGTATCAACTTCATTTTGCGCTAGCTGTACTAGAATATTAAATTAATATGAAAAATGATTATTTAAAAGAAAAAACTACTCTTTGAAGGTTATTGTTAAATCACGTTCAATTAACATGAAATACCTCTGAAGCAAAATCATACCGAAAAATGTAGGACTCACCCTGTTTTCGTCGATTTTAGTATGTGTAAGCGCGAATGTAAAATATATGGTGATAAAACTACGCAGAGAAAACAGATTCGTTGAGACAACCGAATTTGTTGCCAATCGTAATTTAATAGTTCCACCAACTATCATAGAATTTTTATTGGAAAATAAGTTATTCGTCACTAATAAATAATTGCTAATGCGAACCGTTTAATCGATTAGGTGCACCAATGATAATAAAATTAACCACTAGTTAGATGTAACAACGGATAAAAAAGTAAAGTAAATTTAGAAAGACAGTTCAGTTGCAAATACCCATAACACAGTTCAACAGGAAAATGTTGCCTCAATAATTTTAACATAGTAATTTTTTTACCTACTTTGGGAAAGGGATAGTGTAGAGAGAACAAGTGGTCAAGTGGGAGAGAGATAGAAAGCTTAATTCATTTACAACCCTGCTATTGCCCTTTTTTTTGTAGAGCAGTGTTGCATGCCCCCGTCTGGTGTCAAATAGAGGCATTGAGTTTTTTAAGCTGTGTAGCCATTTTATTACTTCTCTTACTTCGTGGACGGTTCTGCTACAATGCCGACGAAGGAGGGTGCTGTTAAGTGCATTAGGATATGTTAGTATTACTCGCTGCCAGTACTGTTAAAGTGATCAGTGCTTTGCCTTCATCACTTTAACAGTCCAACAACAACCAACACAATAAGACACCAATGCACATGAGAAAAATGCATGATGTTGTTGGCTTGCCTGAAACTAGTCTCGAACTCAAGACCTCAGGGTTTGTAGTCAAACGCGCTAACTACTAAGCCAACAGCATGCAGTCACTAACTATTCACCCAACATCACCCTTAGTATGAGAGTATAGCATTAGAAAAACAAAATCCCCAAGGTGTTTGGTAAAGTTGGTTCAAAAAAAAAAGTTATGATTTTGTAGTTTTTATATTTTGAATAGTTGACCTTTTTATTTCTACTCTATCGGGTATGTTCTGTATTTCATGTGGAATTAAAATGTGCGGAATTATCAAAGCATTGTTGTTGCAAATTAATATTTATAAGAACAATGCTTTGAAAATTCCGCACATTTTAATTCCACATGAAATACAGAACATACTCGTATGTGTGCACTGTTCGGCTACAGGTCATATTTTTAATAAAATTATTAATAAAAATTAAACGATTTGTTGTTTCATTTTAAATTTGTTAAATTTATATATTTATTTTATCCCAATATTTCGAATAGCTGCGCTATTCATCTTCAGGGTAAAACAGCATAAGAAGAATTATATTAAACACAGCCAACAATTTCATTAGACGGGTGATCAACATTGGCGATGATATTTTTCGGGAACAAAATAAACATAAAATAGAAGAAATTTTAACCTTGAATGAGTTTCCTAAAACGACAATAAAACATTAATAAAAAATAAAAATTTAAAAAATTTTAAATGAAACAACAAATCGTTTAATTTTCATTCATAATTTTATTAAAAATATGACCTATAGCCGAACAATTCGCCAATAGAGTTTGTAATTTCTTTTATAATTTATTTACTATGAGCTTATATTAAAAAAGCTTAGACATTTTTAACGACTTAACGGATTTAGATATTTCAAACTTTTGTTCTGTTTGTTTACTTAGTCTTTTATCAGCAATTTAATGAAAAGGCCAGGCAAAAACGAAAAAGTTTAATTTCGAAGTGAAATATCTCTTAAGCTATTATAAAAGATTAAAAAAGCAATTCTAGCACATTTTTTCTTTTCCTTATCTAGCAAAATCTAACGCGCTTAAAATTTTACAAATCGGTCAGTATTTAATAGGGTATTCAATCGGTTAACCGTTAATCGGCTAAGCGTTAATCGGTTAGCCGGTTAATTACTACCGGATGAACTGATCGATTAATTTAAAATTGTCTATTTTCGATTGACGTTTAATCTGGTTAATTTCAGTCGATTAACCGATTTAACCGATATAACAAAATTTTTAATTTTTTGAAGTATTCTAACATATTTTTTGTATGTTTAATTATTTATTTTGAAATCTCTACTCATCCTCTATAACCATATCAGCTTTTAGGCACATCCGCCTTCAGTACTTTAGGAGTTATATACAATCTAAAACACATGTTTAAATTTAGTATCATATTATGTCTAAATTTATGTTGAAAAGTTCTGTTTGTCTAAAATTGCTCTAGTTTGTAGTTATTTGTAACAAAAAGACACATAATTTGTCTAATTTTTCGCAAAATACAAATCTGCTGTTAAAATTATTTTTTTTGAACAAAGTATGTCTAAATAATATTAAAATTTTGAATAATAAGAAATCTGTCTAAAAAAACAGCAGAAAAATATTCACACAATAGAAACACGTAGTATTTATCTTCGGTCATCAACATTTAATTTCTGGTATTTAAAGGTTTTTAAATATATATTTTTTTTAAGTATTGGTAAATAGATATTGTTTACTTATAAACAAAGTTCTAAGCATTTTTCTTGTTTTAATAAATGTAATGAATTAAGAAAATGTACTTTATACATTTTTATTAAAGAAAAAAACTTTTCAAAATAAGTATATTTAGTCCAAGTGAAATAAATTTAACATAAAGTATAATACGCCTATGGCTGAATGGTAGCTACGATAGACTATCAGCCATGAGGTAATGGTTCGAAGCTGCACACAGCATGTCGCTTCGCAGGTGTTTTTATTTTATTTATTTTTTTGTTTGTTTTGTATTAAACATATTTGGTTCTAAAATCATGCTTGTCTAATTTTAGGTCGATAATAATTAGTAAAGTGTTGCCGACTATTATCTACCTAATTTTCAACAAATTTCAACTATTATCTACATAATTTTCAACAAAAGTGTTTTATATATATTTATTACCACATTTTCTTTAATATACGCAACTGTGCGTATAAAACTAACGAATAAGTACATTCCACAGTCCTTATATTTGCAGATATCGATGGTAAAATTTGCCTGACGAAGTTTTAGCAGAAATTTTTTTTTATGAAAATCTTTAAATAAAATACATTTCAAACTGTTTTTAAATTTTATGAGTCATCATGATTTTTTCGACTGACTAACGAAGATTTTGAAATACGTTGAAGAAAAGAAAAAATCTCTAAAATAAATTTTCAATCCAATATCATTTAATTATACCTAAATTTTACTTTTCTTTAAGAGTATATACAAAAATATATATTCAACACTTTAACACTATTTTTGCTCTCCTGAAAATGTTGAAAATTAGACTTAAGTTCTTTTGTGATATAATTTTGTGATATATACAGATATAAAGACTGCAACTATGTATTATACATAGTAACTTCCCTATACTGAATTTTTTGTTTTGGCGATTTTTTTCGTTTTGGCGATTTTTTTGTGATTTTTTTAGTTTTAGCAGTTTTTTTTTTTTGTTTAAGCACTTTTTTCGTCTTGGCGATTTTTTAGTTTTGTTTTTTTTAATTGGACGATTTTTTGTTGGTTTTTTTATCCGCTTCTTCGTTTTTGCCATTTTTTAGTTAAGCGATTCATGGGGGTTTTTTCGTTTGGTTTTTTTTTTGTTTTTGAATTTTTTTAATTTTGGTTTTTTTAGTTGTAGAGTTTTTTTGTTTTGGGGCTTTTTTTGTTTTAGCGCTATTTTTCATTCTGAGGACTTTTTTATGTTGCCTACTTTCTTACACGCAATTTACACCGTGATTTTTAAGACATGTCTTTTTTTAATTCTCTTTTAAAGTTGCTACCAAAAACTTTTTGCATTTATACAATGATTTATCATTTCATGTCTTTTTTGTACATTACTCTCAAAATTTGTTTTATTTACTCGTTCATAACAACAAAAACCCTAACACAATCACATAAGAGAGAGAAAATGCAAATGGAACTAAAGAAATATATGAAAAAAATCTCGAAAACAGAAATCTTGCCTTTTTTTCTACCCCGCTTTCTTCTCTACCCCGCTGACACTCATACAAAATAAAAAGTGATTTAAAGACAAGTGAAAAAATCACCGTATAAATTGCGTGTTAGTGTTGTTGTTTTTTTTTCGTTGAGCTGCTTTTTTGTTTTGGCGATATTTTTAGTTTTTTACAATTTTTGGTTTATTTTTTAGGTATTTTCGTTTTAGTGAATTTTTATTTTAGCGCTTTTTTCATTATGGCGTTTTTAATGTTGTCCACTTTTTGATTTGGTATTTTTTTCGTTTAGGTGATTTTTTGTTTTGGCGATTTTTTTATTTTTTTGCGGTTTTTTAGTCTTTGGCAACTTTTTTGTTTTGGCGATTTAATTTCGTTTTGGAGATTTTTTAATTTTTGGCGATTTGTTTAAATTTTGTTTTTTTTTCTGTTTGGCGATTTTTTAGTTTACGCGTTTTCGTTTTGTTTTGGCGATTTTTTTCGTTTCAGCGTCTTTCTTTTTTGCGATTTAGTTTTCGACATGTTCGTTTCATTACTTGAAATGATATCCTTTAATTGTTAATTTTGGTGGTTTCAATTGCATAATTATTGCGCTTCATAAGATGCACCTTAATTTCATAATCACATTCCCTAATAGAATACCCTTACATTTTCAGTTTGTTTGTTGTTTAGCATTCGGTACTGTTGCCTTTAAGATACTGCACTAATTGTGAAAATTTAAAAAGTTTGCCTCTTGCAGTTTCCAAGGTACAGCTCATTGGCAAAATTGCATCGTCAATATTACATTACCTGATGGAATATCCTGTAAATTTTAGTATATTTAAATTTCTGTACTTATTGGTGTATTCCGTATAATACACTAACTCTGAATATATCTATATAACTATTCTATCATGATTTTAACACGTTTCGTAGCTCGCTTTAGAAAACCCTTTAATTTTTAACTCTCATGAAGTTTTGGTAGTTGCTGTTGTAGCGGCTAAAGTTACACATATTCTGTGAAAATTTCAGGTCTGTGCCTTTTACGGTTATGCAGACAGAAAGAAGCCCGTGACAGACTAACAGACGGACTGCGTATCGCAAACAATAGGGTTTCTTTTCACCTTTGGTGTACGGAAGCCTAAAAAGAGCAGTCAGATATAAAAATAAAATCCCTTCCAATGAGTAAAATCAATTTATTGACCCCTCATCTCTTTTGTTCATATAACATTTCTAATATTCTACCACATCAAAACATAGAAACAAATGTCTTATTGTTGTTACTTTCTTTGCAAAACCAGTTTGACAACAACAATACAAACCTTTTTTTTGTTTTTATTTTTTTTATTCAACTTTCATTCAAGAGTAATACGTGTGTATGTTTAGTAGCAACTTTTTTAAATGCTTATAGTTCCAAAAATACTGAACCGATTTTAACAAAATATGAATTGTACACATCTTTGAAGAAATATTTTAAAATGGTATAAGTTTTATCAAAATCGGCTGTATAATGTGCTTATTAATTATATAGATTATGGTCTTATGGTAAATAAACATGGATTGTTTTTTGAATTCATAGAAAATTGATGGCTTGAGTTGATATATAGTATAGTCTATTCAAGTAATATTTTATCGGCCTAACCAGTTTCAAACCAATCTTTTTTCTGGTAGAATACGTTTCTGCTATACGATTATTTGAAAAATAAATCGATCGCCCCTTATATTTATTTATATTTATTTGAGTGATTCCACGTAAAACGGCCCTATGCAAGGAAAAAATAATTTTCTTATTTTTAATAAATATCTATCAATTGATATTTTTTAGAACATGACAATTATAGAATAAATAAGAAATACATTATTTAATATTTTTTAAGCAATTTGAGGCACTTTTAAATTATCATCCAGGAGACATTTTGCTCTCCCTCTTTGTAGGTTTAATATTTATTTCAGATTTTCTTTTCTTCCCTTTCTCATTAATTATAAGAAGCCTTATCTCTGAAAAGAATATACTTTTTTCGCTTTTTATTGAATTTAAAAAAATACTCAGCTAGATTTTTCTGCTGTCTATAATAGAACGGATAGCAAATAATTTAATGTGTTATTATTTTCTTATGATTTATTTTTATATTATTAATATTACTGATATCAATAAAAAGGTTTATTTTTTCGATTTTTGTTAAATTTTCGTATTAGGTCACACCCGTCGGTCACACCCGTCGGTCACACCCGTCGATCACACCCGTCACATTTTAAAAATAGTTTTTTGCTAAGAAAACAGATTTTTTTGTCAAGGAGTAAATACGTAATACAGTTAAAAACCCTTTGAACAGACAGCCATACCAAAATTATTGTGTATGGTATAGTAAAAACTTTACAGAATTTATGCTGAAAGTCATAATTCTTTAAAACTAAAATTTGTAAGGTCACACCCGTCGTAGCTTTCTGACGATCATTCGGAGCATGAATCGTGTTCCTTCAGTGTCTACCCGTTATTCAACGACTTTAAGCTTAATGGCCTTGCGAGTCGCAAAAAATTTATATTCTTTATTTATAACAAAAAATATGTGTAAAGTGGTCACACCCGGCCAAATGGAATTACTCTAATTACTTAAAAAATACTGTATGCAAGTAGATGGAATGCAACGTACGCGCTTGGCTACATATATATAATAAATAAATAAATAAAAATATCTTCTAATTGGAGATACACAAAAATTTTGCTAGAGATTTGTTTGTTCAGCTACCGTCTTTTTTAAAAAATACAAATAAATAAAACAAACATTTTTAAATAAATAAATAAATATTGACTTAATAAATGCCCGTGATGCCTTTCACAAGAGAAAAGACTCGGCAAATAATATCACAAACATGAGTAAAAAAAAGCTTTAACAACTGCTCGTCAGTGTGCGTGCAAGTTTGCTTTTTTAAAGAAAATTATGCAAAAATAATAAATAAACTTTTCAGTTGCAAAAACATGAAAAAAAACACACACAAAAGTACCAACCAACAAAATAAGGTGCGTATATTGACCTGATTTTACTTTCATTTGACTTGAATCTTTTTTTTTAATTTTTTGTTCGTTTCTTTTGCGATTTCATTTTAAGTTTTATTTGTTTTGTTTTGTTTTTTGTCTGGAGTAGTTTTTCGAACATAACATATATACAAGTTTTTGTTGTTGTAAATATTCGATTATTGGAGGCTTAATAGTTTTTTTCAAGATCTTCGAAATCTGTTTTTTATGTTTTGTTGGGAGTCTGTATTTTTCACACTTTCTCTATGTAACTATAATTATTGTATACATACGTATTTTTGTTTGATTTTTATTTTCTTTTTGATATTTTAAAATTTTATCGATTTTTTATATACATCTTAAAATCTGCAATGACAACAACAATCTCGTCTCCAAGCTGCATTTAGATAATTGAGAGCACATGGTTTGTTTCTTATCTCAGAAACGTTTAATCAAATTTTTTTTTTAATTTTCATTTTGGTATTTTTATTACTTTTTTATCTTTTTACTCGCAATTGCAAAATTAGCTGGAGAGCGCAAATTGCTTTTGGAATCTTTATGAGTTTTTAACATTATTATTTCTTTATTATTATTATTATTGATATTTGTTAAAGACGACATTGAAATACACTTTTTTTGTATAACTTTTTATGTTTAAAAAATTTCAGATTATTTCAAATCGTGTAGGAAATATGAAGATAATTTGCAAAATTATTAATTTGTAAATGTTGTGTTTAATTTTGTTCACTTTAAAGATTTAAGTAAATTGCAAATGCTTCTTATCTACATAATTTATTATACAATTTGCATAGAGTACCCTAAGCCGAAATGTTTGAAAACATATGTTGATTATCAAAATTGTAACATATGAAAAGAGTTTGTAACAACTTTTAAAATTAATTTAAAGAAAGTCTTGTGAAAATTTCTGCTGATACATATGTAGCTTTCAAAGAAAATACTATATTGTCAGCAGTAGCAATAGGCCAAATGCTAAAGCAATTACTTCTGTTATACTATACATACTGTAGCAATTTTTGCAACAACATGCTAACACAAAAACAAAATATAATAAATTATGTTATTTAGAAAGCAACAGCAAAAGTAAACTATTAATCCTATTACTTTTGCTATTTTCTGCTGTTGCTAATTAAAACAGCATAGAAATAGCAATTGTTTGTTGTTGTTAATTGATTATTCTTTTAGTTTTCTTGTATGAAACGAAATTGTTTGAAGCCAGACAAACTTGAAAATATGAGCTCAGAAATTTCTTCTTAGGTCTTAGGCAAAGATGTCTGAAGTCCTTAGCTTGAGTTAATAACTTTTTGCTTAATGTCAAAGAATTATTTAGACAGGTTCTCAATTTGTATTTTTAAATTTGTCCAGCATTGACAACAACAGCAAACAATTAACAACAGCAAACAATATGTCAGAAAACAATTGCTACTTCTATGCTGTTTCAATTTCCAATAGCACAAAACAGCAAAAGCAATATCGTAAATAGTTTGCTTTTACTGTTGCTATCTAAAAATTTTAATTCAGTATATATAGTTTTTTTGTTAGGAAGTTGTTAAAATATGGTTACAGCGATTGCTTTAAAATTTGGCCTATTGCTACTGATGCTAATGTCACATTTTCGTTCAAAAGAAATGCCAAAAATTGTTAACAATTACAAAATACTTCAAAATTTGACTTGCGTGCTTTTCGATTTCTGTCACACGGTTTTTGTTTACAGTGCTAGCGATTTTTAATAAATGCTAGGACTTGTTTCCAATCTTGCAATCTCTGGCAATTTCTTGCAGTTTTCAGCCCATTTAAAGTTTAATTGATTTTTAATTAATATTATTATTTTGCTATCATGACGCTCTCATCAAGTTTTAACGAATTCTTAAAAAAAAATTTTTTTTGGAATTTTTGGATCGAAGCTCCCTATAGCACGTTGTGCATATGATATGCAGCATATAAATATATTCTATGCTGGTGCTAAAAAAAACTTGTTGATGATAAAATACGTGTAACAAATACGCGTAACGACAATTCAAAACTAAAGCATGGTACTCAGAAGTAGTACTCTGTTTATTTTGTGAAAAATATATAAAATGTATTTCCAAAATTTTGAGTCTTCATGCGCAATAATATGAGCACCACTTTTTTCGTGTATAGTTTACAACAAACGCGTTGTGTTTTTTTACAAACGTAAACAATTCCCAGTAAAAAATGGTCATGCTGTTTGAAGCACTACAGAAATAAAGCGCTTCATAATTCGCTTTAAAATATGAGCTTGTTCAGAAGCTGATTTCATAGCGGCACAACAATGCAGGTTTTGAAGCGAGAAAAGTATTTGCTTTTTACTTATACAAAAGCTTCGTACACAAGCTATACAAAAAAAACTGATTTTATAGTGCTGATCCAAAGCAGGTTTTTAAGCAAGAATGAAGAGTACGTTTATTTGAGTTTCTTGGTGGCGTTTTGCAACAGTGGTTTTGGTTGAGTGATTGGTACGTTGGACTTTAAACCTGAAGGTTCTTAGTTCGATACTAGTTAAGGTTAAAATAACAAACATTGAGTACAAATATGAAATTAATAAAAATAAATAAAGAAACGAAATAGGAAAAATTCAAAATGGCGTCAACGACGCCAATCCACATCGAACCATTTTTTTTTCATATATTTTCAGTTCTAGTGCTGAAAATATTGATGATTTTCAGCGCTTCAAAAGCGCTTTTGTGAGAAAAAATTTAGTACTTCAATCTGGGAACTCGCCATAAAAAAATCAGCAGCGATATCAGCAGGTTTGTCAGCGCTACTTTTATTCCATAATAGTAGAAACCTGCTTTATTGGAAGCAACTTTTTTACTGGGTTGTAGCATACTTTCAAAGGCTAGTTATGATTGGTTACTTGTCAACTTTTTCGTAAGGAAAAACCAATGTGGATCAACATTTTTCACAAATTTGAACAGAGTACTAAGAGTTCAGAGTATTTAATGCAACTGGCCGCAGCGAAGGTTAAAGGTTCAATTAGACGTGCCATAACCATAACCATAGAAAACAGCTGTTCGAACCAACCTTATGTACAACGATGTAATTGATTAGGTGACTTGCCATAACGCTATAGCGTAACTTGCCATAACGCTATAACCAATTGAATTTTAGTTTTCTGCCATAACCATAAGCTGAGAAAACGAATGTATTGTATGTTTTTCTGTTCTGTTTTTATTGTTTATATTCGATGAGTTTTTTAATTTATATTTTCGTTTCTGCTTCCTTCTATATTCGTAGATTTAATTTTTTAGCATATTTTCTAATAAAATGGATGAAAAAAATCTGAAGGTAGTAAGTATGGTTATGGCTATGACCACGGTTATGGCAATGGTGTTATGGTATGGTACGTCTAAGTCGACGTTTAGACGATGCATGTCTTATTGATCAGCTTATTTATTGTTCAGCTGGGGGAGCAACAGAGCAACTTGTATTCATTTATCTGTCTTTCTCACAGCTGAATAAGAAGCTGATCAATAAAACTTGCATCGCCTAAGCGTCGACTAATTGAGCCTTAAATTCCTTAAAACTCTGTGTTGCCGCTTCGGTAAGGTTTTTTTAGAAATCCGGGAAACTTCTGAGATATTGGAAGATTTTTGTTGTAGTTTTTGGGAATCCTGGGATCATTTTGGATTTTAGGTAGATTTTTGTACTTGTTTTTGGTAATCCTTGGACCGGGTTTGCGTATTGGCTAATGGTTGGTTTCCTCGCTAAGTGAAAGTGTTTCTGCTCAAAACAAAGTGTATCAGGTTTGTGTCTTGGCTAATAGTTGGCATACTTGTCAAATGAAGGTGTCTCGACTAAAGTGTCTCAATTAAATTCTTAAGAAGTATCGCCAAAGTATCTTCCAAGCCATATTGTTTTTTTCTTCTGCTGACGAATTGTCTTCTTTTTAAATTTAACCATCCATTATACAATAATATTGCACATCTTATTGCACATATTATTGTCGTTTTGACCTATACTCTGCAATAAATGGCACAATATTTTCAAAAAATATATTGCCCAATTTTTCTGATAGTGTAAAAGTTAACATAACACTGAACAATCTTGCCACCACATTACACAATTTTCTTGATTGTACAATAAAAATCAAAGAGTCTTTATTTTTCCCAATATGACATACACATTGGTGATATTATTGTACAATACGAAAAATTGCATAATAATATTGCAAATAGGTGGGCCGCTTAACCGACGAAAAAGGAGAGAAAACAGATTTATTGTGATAACCGAATTCGTTGCCAATCGAATTTCTGATGCCTATACGACCACACATCACATAAGTAAAATAATTAATAAAATAGGTACATTAAAGTCATATTGTTTCAACTTGAAATATCTTAGATTAAAAATGATCATTTGTGTTATTTCAGTATCAAATTTAAGTTGTTTCACGTTGAAATAACTTTGATCCAACATGATTCTTCGTATTATTTCAGTATCAACTTAATTTTGATTTAACTATACTGCAATATTACACCAACATGCAACATAATTAGTACAAAAGGAAAAATGTTTTTTGATGATTTTTGTAAGAGCATGTTGAATTAGCATGAAACACCTATGAAGCAAAATTATTAACTGAAAATGTTAAACTAATACGAAATTTGTCTGTGTCCAGGCAAGTATAAAAGAATCATGAAGTTCTTAATTAGGAAAACCAGATGATTTTCTCACAACTTCTTTTATGAGGAATCTATTCAGCATATTCAGTTTTTCTAGCTGTCTTCTTTAATTTTGTCTTTACACATGCGAAATTTACGTTCGTTTGTTTCTCTATCGCAGGTAGCAAAACAGGAACACCAGCTACCTGTCAACCTAAGCTCCTTACCACTTAAGGGTGCTAATAAAATAAGGACTTGTTACCAACACATAACTAAATGAAATAGCTTATAATTATTTTCCTAGTATAGGGTGCTTATGAAATAAAAGAGTACTAATTACTTCTGGGTTTTCTAAAAAAAAATGATTTTTCCAATTCACACTTAGCCATTTACCGGTTTACAACGCTACACCGATACAAACACTCACTTACACAAATACTATAATTTTTAATTCCAAAGAGCTAATGAAACACATGTGTTAGTGTTGTTGCAATTTTTGGGTTTTTGAGTTAAAAACGCTAGACATTCACTCTGGGCTTTTCAGATAAAGTTTTATATTGAGCCAGCAAAGACAAAAAGTCATCGAACGCGTGCTGTATAGACACGATAGATATTTTTTGTGTTTCTTGTTTTTCTTTTATCTGATTTTTATTATTTTTGTCTTGCATAAAGTATTTCGTAAACTAGTGTTTTTGTGTGTGTGTGTATTTTTTTGTACTTGTTTACCTAGGTGTAGCCTGAGTGAGTGTGTGTGCACTAGGTGTGCGATTGCCTGAGTAAGGTAGAAAAGACGTGCGCGTCAAGCCAACGAAATTTAAGCTTGAAGATATAAAGAAAAACTAGTTAAAACCAACAATACAAGCTAACAACAACTTTCTGCTACCACTTACAGCTTACCTGTAGTCTATGCTAGCTGATGAAGTGTAGTGTGTTTGTATAAGTGCTTGTATGTGAGTTTGTGTATATTTTGTCATTAACTTTGCACTTTTGCGCTCGCTTAATTTTCGTTAAGCTTACAGATTATTTTAGCGCTTGCTGCAGTTAGCACGCGTGCGCGCAGTATCCCACATTTTGCTTAATATATTGGATTTTTTTTGTGTATTTCGTTTTTACTTAAGTTTATGGCGCAACTAGCAGACATCGTGCTCGCATAAAATTATTCGCGTTATCGTTCGAGTGTCCTTTCAATACAATTAAAGTATGTATTTGAATTCGAATCAATGTTTGTTTTAAAAACTTCTGCGTTATGCTAAACAGAGAAAGGATTAAATATAAAACATATTTTATCGGTTATTATCTATTTGGCAAGACGTCTTAATGACAAAATATAAAAATTTAGTAAATTAATTTATAACATTAATCAAAGAAGAAAATTTAATAAACCATTTTAAAAATAATATAATAATAACAAGTGCCTGAAGTTAAACAATTATTTTTTTTTCTTTGTAAAGAAAATATCAAAAGAATTTAGTTGCTTGAAATATTGTTTTTCGATAAAAAAGAGAGTAAAAGTGATTCCTGTTTTTAAAAATTATAATTTAATAAAAAGCAAAAGTGCCAAATTTTATTTTTTCAACGTTTATAATTTATTTAAAAACTTAAGTTTTATTATTTAAGCAACAAGTCATAGTGTAATTTTATATTTATAATTGTTTAACAAAAAAAAATATAATACAACAAATACAAAAGGAGTTTTATACATCCTGTTTAAGGATTTCGTGCAGGACAGTAACAAAATGGACAATCAGCAGCTCTTAATTGGTTTAATATTATGGTGAGTTTCATTAAATTAGTTTCATATAAAATTTTTGTGATAAAATTGTTAATTTATTTAATTAATGCAATTAATTGAACCAATTAAATTTTAATAGCAAATTTATTCTAGATCTAATTTACACTTATTAAGAAAGATTATTTTTGTTCAAGTAATATTATTTGCAAGTACATATTTTCACGAAATGGTTCATATAAAACAATTTATATTTTCTAAAATTATGCTCTTAAGCCTTTTACTATCCTTTTGCCTAACAACTGAACCCTTTTACTACCAATATTTTTTGATAATATATATTTTGCTTAAACTCAAAATACTGACTAAAAGTTTGAAAAATTTATATTATTATTGCCACTACACAGAAGAAAATAGACAAGAATTATATTCAATAAAACCATGTTATTGAAAAAAATATAAATTTCAATAACATTTGTTATTAACTTCATACAATATTTCGCTGTATGTATATATTTCCCTTGCCCCGGTTATTTCTTTTCTTTTCATACATAAGTATTTAAAACAAGTCTCATCTCACAAAAAATAAAAGGGATATGGCTCGGCTGTAGAGAGCATGCATTACGGCCGGGAAGCATGGGTTTGTATCCCAGTCATGCATACATATATTTTAATTTATATATATTTTTTTCTTTTGAAATAATTTTGTTATCAATATAGCGGAATTCTTATCACAGGAAATTTGAAAAAAAAATTGATTTTTGTTATCAAAAACGAAACTTATTTTTTTCTGTGTAGTATAGCCAATGGATGGTACAATCGTCCATATTCTAGAGTTTACTAATTTAATTAAGATTCATAGCAAAATTATACAAACATCATAAAAAATCTCTTTAAAAAACATGTACGCAATATATCTGTGGTAATAAGGAAAAACCGCTTAAGTCATATATTATAGTTTTCTACGAGAGCATTTTTAATCGTTCAAGTGAATATTTAGAAATTTATTCCTATTGCAATTAATGTTGACAATTCTTTCTTCGATTCTTTTAAGGTAGGCATATATGGTTCTATGTACTATAATAAAAATATTTCATATGAGATTATAAGTGGAAAAAACATAAGCAACAAGTCATTACGCTATAACTTCCTAAAAAATCGTACGAAATAACTGAAAGTTTGCCCAGAGATACTTTTGAATATGGGGAATACAATGATTATATTAATTCAAGATTTGCTAACCTCGACTTAAGCACTTATTCCTTATTTGCACAGATATAATGCAACTATTCATAATTAATGAATGATACATATCGTCATATAAAATGTAAAAGGCCCTATCTACATTTCTGATCTTTTTTCAGGAGATATAAAAAGCCTAATAAAAAGCAAGATTATAAAAATGATTTTTGCTGGGCAGTATCACTAAAAAATTCTGAATTAATGATACTATGCTGAAAAAAAAACAATTTTTATCATCATACTAGTTTGCTTTTTATTAAGTTTTTTATCTCTTCTCAAAACTTTTTAGAAATGTAGATTGTCCATTTTGCATTTCATATGACGATATGTTATATCTTTCCTATACTAAACTAAGAAAAACAGCGGTAGATACAATAAGTTCAGTAAAGTGTGATTTTGAGTCGCATACGAAGCGTACTCTTTCGTTTTAGCGATTTTGGTGAGTTTTGTCAATTTTTTCGTTTCTGTTTTTTTTTTGTTTTTCACGATATTTTTAGCTCAGCCGATTTTTTCGTTTTGACGATTTTTTTAGTTTTGGCGATTTTTTTCCTTGTGGCAAATTTTCTCGTTATTGGCGATTTTTTCGCTTGTTTTTTGACAGTCTTGCCAATTTTTTTTTGTTATAAGTTTTGACGACTTTTTCTGGTGTTGGCGATTTTTTGGTATTTTGGCGGTTTTTGTTAGTTTGGCGCTTTTTGTTAGTTTTGGCGATTATCTTTCGTTTTGGCATTTTTTTTCGGTTTTTGACGATATTTTTATTCTTGCCGATTTTTGTTTTGCAGTTCTTATAAGTTTTGACGACTTTTTCTACTTTTGTCGATTTTTTCAGATTTTGGTGGTTTTTGCTAGTTTGGCGCTTTTTGTTAGTTTTGGCGATTTTCTTTCGTTTCGCCAATTTTTTTCGGTTTTTGACGACATTTTTAGTCTTGCCGATTTTTTTTTGCAGATTTAATAATTTTGACGACTTTTCTACTTTTGGCGATTTTTTCAGAGTTTGGTGGTTTTGGTTAGTTTGGTGTTTTTTGTTAGTTTTGGCGATTTTCTTTCGGCTTTTGACGATATTTTTAGTTTTTGCGATTTTGTTAGTTGTGCCATTTTTTGCTTTTGGCGATTTTTTGCATCTTATAGTTTTTTTATTTTTGTGCTATTTTTCCTTTAAGCACTTTATCTATTTTTTTTAATATATTAATTTAATTTTAATTTTTTAAATTTGGCTTTTTTTTAGGGTTTTTTGTTTGTTTCGGAGATTTTTTTCTTATTGCGATAACTGATACAACACCCTTTAATTTAAAAATTTTTTTTAACATTCGCTACTGTTGCCTTTGAAATGCTACGATAGTTTTGAAAATTTCAAGAGTTTGGCTCTTACGATTTAACAGATACAGCTAATTGTTAAAATCACGTACTCAAAATTACATTAACTGATAGATTGTTTAAAATTTCAATATTTATTGGTGTTGTCTGTATAATCGTGCACAAACTTTGAAAATTTCGAATGCCTGTATATAATTGTCTGTATATTACATTAGGATTTCAACATGTTTCGTTGCTCGCTTTCGAACACCCTTTAGTTAGACCATCACAGTTATACATGTTCTCTGAAAATTTCAGGTCCGTACCTCGTACGATTCTCGAGAAAAGAGCCTGCGACAAATAGACAGACAGACGCACGGATGGACAGCGTAGCGAAAACCATAGGTTTCCTTTTCACTTTTGGTGTACGGACCCGTAAAAACTAAATCCCTTTATATAAGCTAATTCAATTTATTGAACTCTCTTCCATTTAATCTTACGCCTTTTCTACAACAACATCAAACAAGAGAAAAAATTTTATACTGCAAAATGAAGAGCAATATTTATAAACACACGCATATGCTTTGTTTGTTTTCTTAACTTTAAGCCAATAAGTTCATGTGTACTGCGTGCACCTATACTAGTAGCGACCTTAAACGCTTGTAGCTCCCGAAATACTGAACTTATTTTAGCAAACATGTTGAGCACATCTGTAAATAAATATCTTCCAAATGGTATAAGTTTTGTCAAAGTCGTTTGTATAATAACAACATAAACTGCAGCACAAAAAATGATTTCGAGTATTAATTCTATAAATGTCATTAAATTATATATTTATTCTACACTTTGTAACGTTTTGTTGTTTTTTATGCATATAGTGGAATTATACGAAGTATACACCGTACTGTACACGGGTAGTAAAAGGGTTAAGTACTTATAATTAGTTCACAAGGTGTAAACCATTGATATTCTTCATAAAAATTATTTGTCAAAATATCAAAAACAATTTTGTAAACTTTAGCATTTAC
The DNA here is from genome assembly GCA_956483635.1 of Panzeria rudis. Lineage (NCBI taxonomy): Eukaryota > Metazoa > Arthropoda > Insecta > Diptera > Tachinidae > Panzeria > Panzeria rudis. The sequence goes on from OY101449.1 coordinate 112,250,637, forward strand.
AGTATCTACAGCAAAGACTAGACACGCTTATGAGCGAGCTACTTTAATATTTTAATTCAAAAACTTTACATTGATGTGTTATTTAATTTTCATATTAAATTTAGTTTAACTTATTTTTTACATTATATTTGTATTTTTGCCTTTTAATTCTTTGGAAATAACCAACCAAATACGCATACTTATTTTTTTCATCATAACAAAAACAATTATTTAAAAAAATATATTGAGCCTGTTCTTGACCTCAAGCAAATGTTCTTGGGAAACGTGATTCAGATGTAAGAAAAAATAAATAAATAAACAAATACTTAAACATTTTTAAATAAAAATATTAATGCTAATTTTGTTAGACATGATATTAATCCTCATTAATCAGTGTGTATTATTTTTAAAAGGAAATATAATTAAATAAAGTATATTCATACAACAATTAGTAAAATATCTAAAATTTCAAAAAAAAATTTTGACAAAATTTTTTCTTTGCATTTGGAAATTCCATGTCATTGTTAAGCTTCCGAAAAGTTTTGTAAAAAATATTATTCATAAGATAATTTTGTGTGACGTCTAACAACTAAACAAATTAAAATATATAATAGTATTAGTTGTTGTTTCTTTTTTTAATTTAAAACAATTCCCAATATTTAAAATATCGGAAAAATGTTGCTAAAAAACCCAAATAAATACAAATTTTTTTTGAGCTTTTATTTGTAACTAGCTATACCCGGCGTGCTTCGCTACCCCCTTGCTGTGCAGATATATAAAAATTAATTAACTCATTTAAAAATAACCAAAAAATTGGATTTTTTTGCGATCTTTTTAGTTTTGGCGAATTTTTGCGTCTTAGCGATTTTTTCATTTTGGCGATTTTTCGTTTTGACTTTTTTTACTTCTGGAATTTTTTAGTTTTAGAGTTTTTTTTTTAATTTCAAGAGTTTGCCTCTTACGGCTTCCAAGATACAGCAAACTGTTTAAGCTACATAGTCAAAATTACATTAAATTTCAGAACACCCTTTAATTTTTGCTGTGTTAAATATCCTACAGACTACACCAATTAACACTAACTTTGAAAATTTCGAGAGTCTATATAAAAGTGTCTGTATATTACATTAGTATTTCAACTTGTTTCGTTGCTCGCTTTAGAACACCCCTTTATCTTTAGCCCCTTACGGCTCTCGAGAAAACAGCCTGTGACAGACAGACAGACGGACTGACGGACAGCGTTTCGAAAACAATAAGATTAATTTACACTTTTGGTGTGCAGAGCCCTAAAAAGAACCTTTTCCAAAAAGTAACTTTTCAAAAAGTAACCATTTTCAAAAGAGTACCATTTTCAAAAAGTACCCTTTCCAAAAAACATTTTTCAAAATGTACCATTTCTTAAAACTACATTTTGAAAAAAGTAGATTTTCAAAAAAGTACATTTACTGTAAAAATATAAACGGCTAACAAAAAAAGTATCAAAATTATATTTTTACCCTTTTTCGGCCTCTAAATGTACAAATTTCAAAAAAATACAAAACACCTATCCACTCATTTTTCTTTCTTATTATGACGCTTTTGGAATTTTATGTCTACCTTACTTAGATTCGGAGATATAAGAACATCGAGTTTACCCGTTTTTACCCCTTTTAATTCCGTTGGAATTTAAGTTTTCAAAAATTCGTTCTTAGAGAATATATACAAACATATGCATTCAGTATGTGTATCAATGTGCATAAAAAATAGTTGTATGGGAAAAAAGCACCAAAAAGGGCTACCAATTTTACTCATTATATATGCAAATTTTAAAAAAATTCAAAACTGTTTTTGAGGGCTTTTTAAGGAGAGAAGAATGAATTTCAAGTTTAGTTTCTAACTTTATTACTTTAAGAGATAAACAGTTAGCAAAAAAGTACCAAAATTATATTTTCACCCTTTTCGGTCCCTAAATGTACAGATTTTACAAAGTTTCAGACAGCTGTCCGCTCATTTTTCTATCTTATTATGATGCTTGTAGAATTATATGTCTACCTTACTTAGATTCGAAGATATAAAGTTACCGATTTTTACCAGTTTTTACCCTTTTTAATCCCCTTAAAATTAAAATTTTCAAAAATCCTTTCTTACTTAAAATATACAAACATTTCATTCACTATGTATATCAATTTGCAAAAAAAAAATAGTTGTATGGAATAAAGTACCAAAAAGAGCAAAAAAGTACCAAAACATGTTTGAGGGCTTTGTATCTTAATTACTTTAAGAGATAAACGGTTAACAAAAAAGTACCAAAATTATATTTTTACCCTTTTTCGGCCCCTAAATGTAAAAATTTCAAAAAAGTACCAAACACTCGTCCGCTTATTTCTTATTTTAATCTTATTATGCTGTTTTTGGAATTTTATGTCTACCTTAGTTAGATCCGGAGATATAAGGTTACCGAATTTACCCGTTTTTACCCCATTAGCGTTTGAATTTCCCAAAACCCCGTCTTAGTGGATCTGTACATCCTGAGGGGAGCCCACATACGAAATTTCAACTTTCTAGCTTTAGTGGTTTGGGCTGGGCGATGATGAGTCAGTCAGTCAGTCAGTTAGTCAGTCAGTCAATCACTCAGTAACGTTACTCTTTTATTTATATAGATTGCTGAGATCATTGAGAATCAGCAGAATTCTTAAGAAAATTCCAACAAATCCGAAAATATATTGAAAATTATAAATTAGATTAGATTTTTTTTAACTCAAGTCTGTAGGGATACCTTTTTTATATAATAATTATATGATCCTTAAGAAAAAATTGTTTATGGAGAAAAAAATGATGGTGTTTTTTGAACAAAAATTGTCATAAAATCAACATTTTTTAATTTAAAAATTTCAAACTAGAAATTATATATTTTCAACCCAGAAAGAATATTTCCTGCCATCAGCTTTTTATAACCACCGCCCTAAAAAGAGGGATGCTATAAGTGTGTAGTGTGTGTATTATAAGTGTCTGTACAACTAGTTACGTTTTGGGACAGTCATTATAATAGTTGTAACATTACTAGTGAACAAAGGACTGTCATCTTACTAGTTGTAATGAGACTAGTAGCGATACTAGTCAAACAACAACGTTTTGGAACAGTCGTACAACTAGTTGTAATGAAACTAGTGATATAAATTTTTTTTAAAAATTTACATATTTTTAGGTGTAAATTCATAAAGCAAAATTTTAGATCTAGATATAATAAGTAGAAAGTGGCTCAGTGGACAGAGTACATTCCTTGAAAGATGAGAACTGTGAGTTCATACCTTGGTTGAGCCAAATGTTTTTTAATATTTAAAGAACTATAAATAGAGAAACTAGTAAGCGCACTAGTCTATAATAATTAGTATTTCAACTAGCATATAACTATGTACAAATGAACTAGTTGGGCTCCTATGACAACCTAATGTTAAAATTGATAGTTCGATATATGGAAAAAGGACAGTTAGGCAACTAGTTTGAATAAAAAAGCAACTAGTATATTTCTAACCACGTAGTTGAATATGTGCGTCTTTGCGTAGCTCCAAAACGGCTGGATCGACTTTAAACTTAAATCGACTAATGGCAAAATTGTTTCAGTTTTTTTTTTTTGTTTTCCATTTTTTAGACCTTAAAATATCAGATCTGCCATTAAATTATTATATGAGAGGCTTAGTGCAATAACTCGATAAGCCACAAAAACGAAATATGGAATAAATCGACTTTTACGTTTAAACAAAGTTTAAAATTGTATAGTTTTTGGAATTTTCTACTTTAAGTACGCGGCATAATTAGTGGCAAAACATTAAAATTTATCCAAAAACTTCTCTCGGATTCAAAGCTATGATACCTAGCTAGAAAATGTGCACATAGAACCAATTTTTGGTTCCATTTGGCTTACCGAGTTATTGCATTAAGCCCTTCATATATTCTTTGAAATACATCAATGGGGCGGGGCCTTCATTTATTTTTGGAAAACGAGAAATTTACTCGATTTCGGTTTACAGAACAGGGCCGCTTATTATTATTTCGATTGAAGTATAAAACTTAGGGCAATATCTTTTTTTTCTTTTAATTAACCCTGTAATCTTTTTATTTTTTTAATTTATATAAAATATTATATTATATTAATATTTACTAATACATTAAATTTTATGTGCATTCCAATAAATTGGAACAAGAGTTTTAAAACTAGTTTACCATGAAGTTAAATAAATTTGTTTATAAAAGAATACTATTTGCCTAAGCGGATGCTCTATAAGCATTTAAATTGCTATAAATTCCTTGGGAAAACTAAAGAAGTAAAACCTGATAAAAATAATTTCATTGAAGCCAAAAATTATTGATTATAAATATGCAATTAATTTAAAGATTTTGATTGCTTTTAACCTCAATGTTTAGCAGTTTTGACTATTTAGCATAATAAAAAACCAAGCATATTGAAATTAACTTATTCAATGACAAAAACACATGGCTCGTTTTATCGAATTAATCATCTAAGGGGTCAGTGTGCTAGAAAAACGATTCTGACATAAAATTTTTATAGTTTTGAGAAAAAAATGGGCTATAAGTTGGGTCCTTTAAAAGAATATGCTAATTATATTTGTGGTTTTCATGAATAACCGCATATATCCTAAGCTGAACTTTTATTAAAAGATGCAAAAGACCTTCTATTAGCAAATGTGGATTCGATGCGAAATTTATTATTTCCCATAATCACGTGAAAAATAATCATAAAAACATATTATACAAATTTCAGCCAAAGTTGCAAGCTCCAATTATTTCCACTCTGCAAAAGTGAAAATTGATTAAACAAATTTTCAATGAGTTCAAAGATAGCGACGCACAGTGGCTTATATTCGTTTTTCGTTAGCCACAATTCTGTGACTAAGCATTTAACATATTTTAATTTGTTTTTGTTGTTAGCGGGCAGATAACTCCTTGCACTTTCAGCAATGTTGTTTTAATTGAAATTGGTTCAGCAGTTGTTGAGAAATTCAAGTCCAAAGTTAAACTATTGATTTTTTTTAAGATTTTATTTTTAATTTTGAATTTTATTAAAAAGACCATATGTGGATAAGAAAAAACCATTTGAATAATGCCCCCCTTATTCTGTAACTCGCTAAAGCTTAATATCTATCGCTAAAAATTTATAAAGTCGATTTATACATTTTTGGCTACGTACACAATTTTGCAACGTGTATTGCTTAGTTAGGCAATGTCTTAAAAATTTAATCCTCCGAAATTTTAGTGTTTTATGTCATCGCCAAAAGTGTTTAATTTTGTATTTGTTCAGCATTTTAGCGATCGAGATTTAGCTTTAGCTTTAGCGAATTGCGGAATATGGAGGGCAGGTTAGGATAGGCAATTTATAAAAGCTGTAGTCCAATAGATCAATCAATTGACCGCCCTGGGGACTACCCCTTTCCCCGCATCTAACCCATCAGTTTTTTCCCCAACTCTTTTTCTTGCATTCAAGTTATTTCATAGCAAATTAGAAGACTGTTACTGTTATATTTTTCTATTAAGCAGGTAATTATTGATTAATTTGTATGTGGAGTATTCCTACCCTCGCACCTATCCCACAAGTTTTTTGCAGAACTTTGTATCTTGTCTTTAAATTAACTTATACGAAATTTGAAGACTATTACTGTTATATATTTTTTATTAAGCAGGTAATTATTGATTGATTTGTATGGGGAGTACTCCTACCCTCGCACCTACCCCGACCGTTTTTTGTAGAACTTTGTATCTTGTCTTTAAATTAACTTATATGAAATTTGAAGACTATTACTGTTATATATTTTTATTAAGCAGGTAATTATTGATTGATTTGTATGGGGAGTACTCAAATCCTCGCACCCACCCCGCAATATTTTTTGCACAACTTACACGACATTTTAACTTAACTTATACGACATTTTGAAACTCTTACTGTTATAGATTTCCAGATAGCAGTTAATTACTAATTACTTTGTAAGGGGAGTATCCCTTTCCTCGCTCCTATCCCGCCAGTTTTTTTACACAACTTCGTACCATGTCTTCAAATCAATTCATACCAGATATGAAGACTCCTATTGTTATATATTTCGAGTTAGCATTTTTTGATTACTTTGTGTGGGGAGTACCGCTTCTTAACTTTCATTATATGAGATATTTACTTATTATAGGCGTGGCACTGCCCACTTTTATATCCATCAGATTGTGTTGTCATTGGATTTTAATATGTTTGCAAAGTTTCCAGTTGATCGGACTTCTTGAATTTGGTGAAAATTTAGCACTTTAATTTAATACTAATGGGAAAAAAATTAGTGTTTATTGAATAATAGTTTTTGAGTAATTTTATTAAAATGAAAAAAAGTGTTCTATGGACGGCTCGGGATGGATATAAAAGTATATTAGCGTTAAAGAAGACACTTTCACCTTTCTCCATGTGGCTTACTTTGTTTGATCTCCTTTGATCCCCAAAAGTTCTATTCCTCTAAAATTTAAATTTGCCAAAAATAATGTAGTGTAAAAGATATTTTATAACACCTTTAATATAAACAAGGCAGTGGCCACTTATACCACTTTTTAAAGACTTCAATCATATCAACTTCGCCAAATAGCCGCATCTTATTATCGATTATAGTTTGCGAAAAATAATAATTTCTTTCTGATCAAATATAAATAAATCATCTTTTTTCTAAAATTATATAAAATTTGTGCCTTTAACAGCATGCCACGCTGACAATTATAAATAGTTTTACCTAACTTTTTTGCTAAATATTTAAAATCGTTGACAACAAAACATTTAGGTTTTGGCCAACAAATTCAATTTCAGAGCCACCCTACAACTACGATTGCTGAGAGTTGATAAGTTTCAGAATTTTGGTCAACGAAAAACGATTAGAAGCCACTGTGCGACGTTTGTATAAAGAAGTCGATGACTTTATAAAGAAATTTTGGTATAGGCTATTCGAAAAATGTTTATCCCAAATAAAAAAACCTGAGAAATAAAGAAATTTGGCTAAAGTAACCCAAAATTGACAAACATGGACTTATGTGATTATTCATGAAAAAACACAAATAAAATTCCAGTTCAACTACATTTTTTTTTGGTACTTTAAATTTAATTACCTAAATGGCAATCCCTAAATGGCGCCAAAAACGTCTTAAGTTCAAATTACTTTTTAATTGCGAAAAAAACCTGTATATAAATTTTATTTCGCTTAATATTTTGACATATAATAAATGTAACAAATCAATCACAATAATAATAAAAAATAATTTGGAAATATAAAGAAAAATAATTAAAAATACATATCGTTAGCTGAAATCCAATATCACGTAACTACACTTTTTTAAATTTTACAGGAGAAAGAAAAAACTAAATAAAATACTTTAAGTTACTGAAGTAAAGCCGCTTTATTTTCGATTGTAATTTGGCTGATTTCTATGATAAAGATTTGAAAATTTGTGCGGACGTGCATTTCGATGTAATACGTAATAAATTAATCAAAAATGCAATTTGAAATTTTTTGCTAGTTACGTGGTTTTGGATTTCAGCTGGCGATATTTTAAGGGAACGAGATAAAGAGAAAACAACTTTAGTATAAAATAAATTAAAATTTTTTTTAAAATAAAAGCAATTGTATTAATAAAAACCAATAATAAAACTAAAAAAAAATTAAATAAATATAGGTACATAAATAATTTACAGGGTTGATTGCTTGCTATTGATTCACTCCGAAATCCTCAAAAAACAAACTTGTTACAATTTACGTTTAATACTAGTTGTATGAATGCCGACATCGCACTCTTTTTGCTATCATTGGTGGTGTTGTTTTTTATGTGTATGCCGTTATGGGGGCTGTTTCTTTGGCCACACAAAAAACCGGTTTATACTTGTTGTTTGCCTACTAAATAAAATTCAAACAAAAATTTAACTGATTCAATAAAAAACATTTACTAAAATTTTAATTTTATTTTAAACAAACTTTTATTTGAAAAATTTTTGGTGATAACTTTTCCTGTGTGGGAAACGTTCAATGGATATTTTAGAATATAATCCAATATAGTATAGAAATCATAAAGCTTATATTGTTATTTGCAAAATCACAAGCTTAGAGTAGAGCAACAAATAGTTTTTCGTATAATCTAAGAGTAATAACTAAACTTTATTTTACAATGTTATTTGAAAACGACGTCTAAAGCCTGTCTATTTTAGTTTTTTATCAATTTCTGATATTCGCGTTGATATAATATATATCAAACATATAATATTTGACAGCAGTTTTTACAAATTTAAATTTCATCGATTCGAACATTGAAATACTCAGACAACACTATTTGAACAAGAGTCTCTCCTAGTGAGGTAAAGAGTAGGACTGACCCCCAATAATTTATCCTTTCCAAAATGTTTGCTTAATTTACCTTCCCCATATCTCCACTCCTTAAGGGTGCTCCTAAACAAAGTTTCAAATTTAATAAAATTGTAAAAAATTGGCCCCTATAGCTCCTAGGTTATCACTAGATTGATAAAATCTATGACCGGCTCTCATCAGTTTTCGAGCCCCAACATTTATTCTGATGATACTTTAGCTCTATATCCATCACTAAGTGACAAAATTTACAATACAGACTAGAAATATATAGAATAAAAAGTCCCATTATACCTGTCTAGGAGTCCCCCTGGGGGGTTAAATGTATGACCGACCGCCATAGGTTTTTTGTTCCTAACATTTTCTCAAAATATATTGCCACCTATCTCCACTCCTTAGAGCGGCTCCCATACAAATAAGGTGGTTTAATGAAATTGTTAAATTTGGCACCAGCAGCGCCTAGGATGCCCCTAGACGGGTCAATTGTTTGACAAACTTCCATTGGGCTTCTAGCATTAATATTTTTTTAAAGGGTTCCCATACAAAATTTATAATACAGACTAGAATTATATAGAAGAAAATGTTCCTTAATTACCTAGAAGGTCCCCTTACGGGGGCATAATGTATGACTGACCTCCATTGATTTGTTTGTTCACAACATTTTCTCAAAACATACTTCCCCCTTATCTCCATCCCTTAAGCGACCCTCATACAAAATATTTACATTTTGTATGGGAGCCACCTTAAGGAATGGAGATATTGGTTAGTTATGTTAGAAAAAAATTTTGGAAATAAAAATTAAGTGGGGTCACTAATATATTTGACCCATCTAGGGGCATCCTAGGAGCTGCTGGTGACAAATTTAAAAATTTCATTAAGCCACCATATTTGTATGGGAGTCCCTTAATAGTAGAGAATTCATTATTTTGGTTGATCACATATTACTCCCTGCCACATGAATAGGACCCCTCTTTGTATTTTGAACAACTGCAACTCTCTCCGATATTTGCAAACAATTATCGGTGGTTGGTTTTGTGTCTTAAAGGTTTCTATGTTTACTTGCTCTGAGAATAAATTTGTTGTTCTGAAAAAGTTCCTTCATACTTTTTTTCATATTTTGTTTTGTGATTGCCCAAAATTGTCTATATTTTTTGCGTCACTTTATTAGGACTCCCCGCATTAACTTTAGTTTTCTTAAGCAAGTGAACAAGTGCAATAGAAAAAAATTGTTTTAATGCAAATTGAGTTATTTTAATGAATAAGTTTTTTTAAATGGGTCGAGAAAAAAAACCTTAATAAAAGCTGAAAAAATAAAAATTTAAATTTATAAGGAATCTGGACAATGGATCCACCAAGTTGGTGAACGAATCAAAAAAAAAGCCCAAATGTGGTATCTAATTTGTCAATGAGTCAAACTACGGGAAAAATATGAAAGGCCGTTCTAGAAGTGAATTTTCGGCAACTGATAAACGTGCTATTCTCAGAGCAGCGTCAAATTCTCACGACTCGTCTGCACAAATTGAAGATAAACCTGGTGTTTCGGCAAGCGTAGGAACAGTACAGCGTGTAATTTCGAAGGCTGAAAATCTGAAGCGATTAAAACTTAAGAAAAAAACCACCACTTAACTATGCTCGAAAAAAATATCCATATCCTACACAGAAAAAAAAATTTTTTAAATACAATTAATTATTTTGTTATATCAATTAAATAATTAATTGATTTTGAACCTACAACGATTTTTGTAAATACAATTACGAAATTGTAAGTTAAAGGAAACTCAGAAAAAAATGTTTAAAAATTTTTTTTTGACTTCAAATTTATTTCAATTAAGATTATTGTTATATCAACAATATGAATTGTTGATTTTCCGAACAAATTTAACTATCATAGGTGTTGTATTAACAATATTTTTTTATACACAATACTCGAAGCGACTTTTTGCTTGTCTGCGAAAAGCACTAAATGTCTTTGGGCAGAATCGAACCGGCGACCTCTGGACTAATAGACTAGCGTTTTTACCTCTCAGCTACAGAACAATTCGTTATCAAATACGCAAATAATGAATACACACAAAACGTGATTTGCTTTGTTTCATCTACGTGTGTGTGTTCATTTGTTATATCAACAATGGTGATTGTTAATTTTTTTCACAATACTTAACAAAAAATTTGGTTAGTGCAGTTTGTTGAAAAAAATTTCTTTGTGTGTCGTATCAACAACTAAATTTGTTGTATTAACAAAATATATGTTTGAATTTAAATTACATATTAACAATTGAAATTGTTATTTGCAGTTTGATGATATTTTTTTTCTGTGTATTATGGTGCGTGCGAGCTGAAATTTTTGTTCAGTACCATGAACGCTAATTGCTATATTGGAGTGCTACAAGATGCGTTTCTTCGCTTTCAGAACATTTTTGAAAGCTTACAGTGGACATTCCAGCACGACAATGAACCAATTCATACTGCCCAGGTTGTAAAATCATGGCTATGCGATCAATATGTTAATGTGCTCGATTGACCCCTTTACTCGCCAGATTTAACATCATTAAAATGTTTGGGGATGGCTAGTTCGTAAAGTATGCGCATCGGGAAAGCAGTATACTATCAAAGAGGAACTTATTGAAGGCATAAAATTGGCTTGGTCGACAATTTCGCTCGATTACATGAAATCATTGTCTGATTCTCTTCCCAGTCGAATTTACGACATAATCTGTTGAAATAGAATAGAATTGTTGAAAAGGCTTTAAAATGTACAAATTTTCATAATATATATATAAAATTAAAAATGTTTATTGCAAACTATACATAAACAGTTTTTTTATAGTAGGCTTCTATTCATGTGACGCAAATTTTAAAGGTATTTTTTACTTGGCTTACAAAATTTTTTTTTATAAAAACAAATCCAGTGTATTTATGGAACCAATTTTTGTTGTGTTCAATAACAACTAAATTACCTTTAAATAGAAATAAAAAATTAGGTTCGTAACATTTTTTTGTAGGAGTTATAACCTTTTGAAAATTAATGTGACTTTTTTTACTAACAAAACAACATGGTTGTTAGATAGCACAATAAAAAATGTACTAAAAAATATTTAAGAAATATTTTTTTAAATTAAAATGACAGATGACAATTCAGTCAGAGAGCACGTTGCTATAAAAAATGAATTTTCGAGAAAATTGCAGATAGCACTATCTGAATATAAGCCCTCGATATATTTAAATGGTAATATGAGTTATTTTATTACCATTTAAATATATTTTATTACCATTTAAATATATATAATATATAATATTCTCAATATATTGATTGAGTAAAAAAAGTTAGTTCTGCTCTGCAACTTTTCAAGCAAATTAATATATTTTGAAAATGTTGGAAATTTTCTTTCGTTTTTTTGAAAAATTTATACTTTCTTTAATGTGCAAAAGGGACAGTATTCAATTTCGTTCGACAAGTCTCTTGGTGTGAAGAGAGTGTAAGCAGAATTTTCGTCCTTTTTTACATTTGCTAGAAAGTCTAACGTAAAAAGAATTAAGAACTTTCATTCTTATTGCTTTAAATAAGGCTAAAATTAATCGCATTCTCAATTTTATGCGGACACGAATAAAGAATTGCAAATAAAAATCACCCTCCTACAAAATTATTCAAGGCTTTAAAATTTATTATTGTTAAATTTTTCGTTTTGGCACTATTCACTCAACAGTTATTAGAAGAAGTATACTCTTTTCTATAATGTATTCATTTGATCACCATGATTTTGTATTATTTTAACTGATTAAAATTCAACGTGTTAAATGGAGAAACAGGTTCTTCTACTTATGATGTGAACCGCATGAATGCCTTTTGATTTCGTAACTCGAATTGTTTTAGTACCAGTTTTATAAAGCGAACACTAATTGAGTTTTTTTTATTACATGTCAAGTTTAATGACGGCAAATCAGAGGAGTCCACCATAATTTTTAATATTTGTTGTTTTTTTATAAAAGAACTTTTTTTTTCAAATTAATCAATCAGAAGTAGTTTTTAACTTGGAAGTTGTAAAATGTATCCAAAGAAAGTAAAATTTCTTACAAAACTGGATTGCATGAGAATTTTTTGTATTAAAAATAAGTCTTATGTAAAATTTCACTATGGCTTTCATAACATTCATTGGATCTTGAAATATACGATATACTAACGCTAAACAAACTTTTGTGAATTGAATTTTACCCTTCTTCCTCGCCAGTTTCGTTGACAAACTTTATCATCAATCTAATTTGAAACATACACATTAACGATGAAACCGTAGCGCCTTTCGAAAGCAACGTTATTCTGTTCTGCTGTGTATGTTGACCATTAAATTGTTGTTTGTTTTTGATTGTTCGTTGGAATATTAATCATATCTGATTCGTTCTGAGTATAGCGTTACAAACCTTAGCCTAATAATCTCTTTGGGTTCTAAAGCTAATAATTTCGAAATAATCACAGCAAAATAAAATTTGTTTAATTATTATTTTTTTATTAGCAACTGAAGATTTTATAAACTTGAAAATTTTCCAAAACGTCCGGCCTCAGACTCGTAAAATTAATTACATGAATTATTTATTTTCAAATTAACAATAAATCATAAATCAATTAAGCCAAGTGATGGGCACGTGTAAAAGTGTTAAGCGATTTAAGAGAACGTTGTTTGAAAGTTCTAAAGTGTTACCAACCCAATATACTACAGAATATTAACAGGACAGTTATAGAACATTACACATATCGACAAGAAATAATGTTGGTTACATTGATTGCAGGAATCTATAATGATATATGTGATGAAAAAGTTCATAACCTACACACAAAAAACTTAATTTTATTTTCAATAAAAAAATTCAATGAATTAGTAAATATTTTGTCTAGAAACAGACCTATAAGCAAATTGTTAAATACATACAGAAATATCTAAACAATTTAATAGAAAAAGAAAAGTAGATTTTTTCAGTAAACAAATTGTTCCAATTTATAAAGCAATTTGTCTGAAAATATATACTAACTCTAAGCAAAATAATTTACTGATATAAAAAAGATATTTTTACTGTATTTTCTATAGTATATATAACAATAATTTTGTCTGAATTTATAAAACAAATTGCCTAAAAATACTAACAAATTCTCAACAAAATAGTTTAATGAATCCAACAATAATATTTACAGAATTTTTTTGAAATATATCAAACAAACTTTTTTCTGAGTCAGTAAAGTTTTTTTTATATTTTTTAGTTTTTTTTTATAAATTTTTGAAATTTCACTTTGTTAAATGTGTTCAATTCTAAATGTTTATGTAAAGACATTAAGAAATGAATGAAAATTATTGAAGCAAGAATTTTTAGAATTTTTAGTAGAGCCAAAATAGCTGTTTGAGTAAATATTTACGATTTTGAGATTGTGGTTGGTATCACTGCTTAGGCGTGTTTCCCTCACCTTATAATTGGAATCGCCCCTAAATTGACCGCCGAAATTACTTTAAAAAAAAGATTTTTCTCATTCTCTACACTTAGAGAGAAAGGAACCTTAACTTCCTTAACTTAACTTCATTTTTTCACTCGTAAAAACGAAAAATGCTATTCCTTTCAAAATTTTATATAGTTTTAGGATTTTTAGCTAACTCAATTTTGGCCTCCGGAAAATAAGGTCCCTTTTTATCAGGATCATCATGTATAAGTACTTAGTGCGAATGCACTTCAATGTACCTTTTCTGTTGATTGGTAAATTTTTTACTCACATCTACATTGAGTAAAAAAATATTTTAAAATAATAGAATAAGAATTTAGTACAATCGGACGGTAAAAGTACAATTTTTCTTGAAAATTAATACACATATTAAATTTGGTTTTGCATCCCTGTTCTATCCCATGACTGCTTCTTACGGCGTATGATTAATGTCAATTTGTATGGAAAAACTCGTCTAGCCCTAGTTCTGTTTTATCATTAACGTGTATGGTATAATGTGTACAAATTGTATGAATTTAGATTTAAATAAATACAAACTTGAATTAAATTATGAGAATAATGAAACTGAGATGAAATATTCCAATTATTGGAGACACGAGATTTTCAAGGGCTTGAGAGGATTACAAACCTTGAGTTAGCAAATTATTGAGTTTAATAATTTGCCGGGAAGATAGTACAAGTGGTTAGGAAGTAACCCGTTTGTATTTAGAGAGGAGATTGGTATAGGATGCTAAGCTTTGGGCAGAAGGCAGTTCCTGGATTTTCCATTTAAATAAAATAATAATAGTGGGTTGCCAGTTGACAGAGAGTTCTTGTCTTGTAGAATGTTATAGGAAGAGTGTCTTAAAATATAATTGCACAAAATTACAAACTGTCTGGCGCTATCGCCCAATTTTCACAATAACTTTACTATAAAACCAGAGATGGGAATGCTAAACAAGTAATTTTTGAGTACCAATTCATTATCTCAATTCATTATCTATATAATAAAGCTCAAAAATATAAAAAGTAATTGTTAGACCTCGTAAAATATATTAATTTAATTTATAAAAGTATTTGCTTAAGTGAATTAAATAGGAACAATATAAAAAGGTATGTTTAAACAAACCACAAGAAATATTTTTATTCTCTAACGCATCGGAGTATGGGTCTTTTTTGGGCCTTTCTTTAGAAGAAAAAAACTCCAGTACAACCGCGATGTAACGTACTGAGATGTCCTACAAAAATATTTGTCATAAAATTTCAGTATAAGTCTATAAATCCACTAAAGCTCTAAACTCAACTGGAACGAAATCGCTCAAAACTTAAAAAAGTGTTTTTGGACTAATTCCGTACTTATGCAAAATTAGCGTTGGAGCACTTTTTATAGTCTATACTAATATCTTAGTAAGAAAAGCTTTTTAGATCATAAGATAATTTTTCAGCAACAATTTTTTGAGCAAAAGTTTTCTTTTCCGACAACATGTAACAACGTGTTTTGTTTTTTGAGATCACCCCATCTCTTCTTTAGAGTTTTTTGAGGACTCCATTATCTTAAAAGGTGGTTTCTTTGAACGTACAACATTCAGTCTGCTATAAGAGTCATTACGATGAAAGAATTTCGCTTCATAAATCCAATGAAACAATTTCGTTGGATTTGTTTCACAAATCTAATGATATATTTCATAATTCTATTGGAATTGCTTCATTAACTTTCATAGTTTTGTTAGAAAATTTCAATGGACTTATAACCGTAAAATTTTGCCGTTTTATGGAAAACCATTTAAGTTTGAATAAAATATTTTAATTGATACTTAAAATTCTTTAAATATATACCATAAAATTAAATAAAAACATTTAAGTTCCAGAATGTTACAATTTCAATTAAATGTATTTCATTGATTTGATGAAAAGTTTCATTGAGTTTATTGAATAATTAAATCACATACATATTTTTTTAAAAAACATCTTTATTTATTTCAATATTTGGCAGCCAAAAGTTAACAACAAATATAGTTGTATATGTTTGTTGTTGTTTTTGTTGTTGTACTCTTTCTTAGTATTATATTCTTATTATTATTATATTATTATAAGACGTTGCCTATAAAGTAAATGACGAGAATCGATACTGTGAGTGGCTATCAACATTGAAAATTTTTCTGATCTGCATTGGCGTCTTCGTACGCATTTCAAGCATGGAATTGTCAATAAATTAAAATAGACAATAAAAAATAAGTCAATGAGGCTACTAAGTAATGTAATAATTTCATTAAAACAATGAAATAATTTCATTAAAATAATGACAGAATATCATTAAAATAATGACAGATTTTCATTAAATGATGAAATAATTTCATTAAAATTATGAAAAATGTTCAATTAAAATGAATTAATTTCACTGATATAATGAAATATGTTCATTGGCTTAGTGAAATTATTACATTGGAGCAATGAAATTATGTCATATATCTAACGAAATTCTCATTAAAAGAATTTTAACTAATTTTGTTTTATTATTCCAACGAAGCGTGACATTGGCTAAGTTTTAATGAAATTTTTCATTGGATTAATGTCAAAATTCACAGAATTTATGAACAAAATTCTTTCAGTGTACTGAACATTTTTTGATATGCACATTTGCAAACTAATTAATGTGTAAATATGCTAAATATTATTTAAAAATTATGTCATATATTTCTATTCAATTTCATAATCATTTACTCTATTTTGCATTTGACACACTTATTTCGCTTTTTTATTTGATTTTTTTTTCTTATGAATTTTTTAACAAAATTTTCAAATGCAAATAAACTAATTTTATCAGTATGTAATATAAATAACTTTTGAATAAATAAATAAACCGAAGTAAAATTTACACAACCTAGTTGCTACTCTTACGTTTGGAATTTTTTAAACAAACAACAAAAAATTATACAAAAGTACACCGAAAATAACAACAATATACTGATGGCAAACCAGAAGAAGAAACTTCATAAAAATAAAATAAGCGAAACTAAAGAAATAGAAATAAATAAAAAAAAAAATACAAAAATAAATTTCACTTTCAAGACACGTTCAAAAAACCTTTTACGTTGAAGCACATTTGAGCAAAAACTCTAAAGCACACAATTATAAATTGAGATTGTAGGAGTAAATTTTACCAAAAAAATGAAGTCACAACAAGACATTTGATTGATTAATTATATTATATATTTTTATATAATTTATTTTAAATGTCACAAATACCATAGCAAACTCAATTGATCGAACCTAAAAAATACTCTATTTATGTTTGGAGGGAATAGGACGCAAGTCCAGCGGTGGGGAAATTATATTGCCAAAAAGCACCCTAAAATCACAAGCTAGGGAGAATCGAACACACATCCTCTTGGCTGATAAATTAAAATTCAATTAAAAACCGGTCGATTTCTTTATCATTTAAGTTTAACAAAAAGTTTATTAAACTTTAAATGCTAAAAAATTAACAGTCTTAAGACTGTAAAAACTTAATGATTCTTTCTTTGTTTAGATCAATTCAACGCTCACAAAAAGTAATTGCAGTTTCCGTAAAAATAAAAGATGTTTCCCTTGTTTCTGCTGTTTTTACTGTTAAATAATACTGTACAACAATTTTCAATAAATTAAAAATCCCGCAGGGTGTTTTCGAGGTCGCTGAATTTGAATCTGAAGCTATTTTTTTCGGGTCACGTCACAGAGGGTGCAAGTTAACTTATCACGGTCGGAGAGGGTTACTATATAAGACCAGACCCCATTATTTTTTCGCGAGGAACATTTTTTCCTTTGGAACCTATCCTTTGGACCCTCCCAAATACAAATTTTATGATTTTTGTTTAACTTTATAAAAAAAAAGATATAAGTTAAATAGAAAATGTTTTATATTTCTATTATATTTTTATTTAGAAAACTTACACAAAAATCATAAATTTTATATGGGAGCACCCCTAATGAGGGTCTGAGGGATAGGTCCCAAAGGAAAAAAATTTCCTCTTGAATAAGTAATGGGCTTGGTCATGTATATTAACCCTATCCGACAGTGGTGGGTTAGGATTTTCCCCCTCTGTAGCACAAAAACCTGACGTGACCCGCAAAAAATAACTTCAGATTCGTATTTAGCGACCTCAAAAACATAAGAAAACCGTCATGAAATCCCACGGGATTTTTCGGACTGTTATACAGTGTCATCAACCCCAAGTTCCATAAAAATAAATGATTTTTGCTTTATTTGTAGGTGTTAAGGGCTTATTATTTCGTATCTTGAATTATTATTTTATTAATTTTATATATTTTTGATCACTGTTTGTTATTTTAATTTCCAGTGGAAATCGAACGAAGCTCCTTCAGCTCTGAAATCCAATGCACCAGCCACTCGGCTAAAGCATAGTATGTACACCAGCAGCAGAAAGCTAACATAAACTTATTAATTTTTATGCATTTAACATTAAAAATTAAAAAAAACTGAATTTGAACATGTAACCTCCCGGTTAATAGTCTAACGTACTATTCATTACACTACTGAATTTAAATGGACATTCATACAGAACATTTTGAGGGCTTGCGTGTGTGTTATTTTCATGCAAGCAATCTTTTGCTACTTATAACATAAACAACGGACAATATTGAAAGCAACGGAAAATCCGTATTAATGGGTACTTGTTTTTTTTTTATTGAATGTTAGAATCAGTTTAAGATAAGATTGCTTAGAATTTTAAATGTTTTTTAATTTAAAAATGATTGCACGGAATACTTCTTGAATGAAGTACATCCCGTTGCTGTAATAATATTGTGAGGCTCATAAAATTTTGACTGCAATAAAAAAATTCTTATTTTTACAAAATGTCGCTTACGATAATTTCGCGCAAAGGGGTCGATATAATCGCATAAAATTTGTGTTTGTAGTTGTTGCAAATCATTTTTAGCATTATTTTTTTCTTCACCAAATATTTTGTGGCTTATTTTGTTGTACAAGAAACTTCCTTGTTTAAATAATTAATTGTTTCAAATTAGTTTTAGCTGTTAGAAAACAATTTTTACTTTGTATAACATTTTTAATTAGTTATTTCAAAAATGTATTCGTTGTTGCTATATATATGTGGTATAATTAACAAATTTTTTGTTTGCTTAAGTTTTTTCAGTTTACGTGCCTGACTATGGTCTGTTTTGCATGATCGTGGTATTGAAATTTTTTCTCTTTGTTTTCTTTCAATCAAATAAAGAGGAACTTTATTTGTTATTTAGGAAATTAATTAAAAATTTTGGAGGCATTAGCCAATGTTTGTCGTCAAAAGCATAGCAAAAGCAAAAACGTGGCTCAATAGGGTGGAAATTTTATTTATATTTTTTTAATTTAGTATGCGGGGCAAAAATATGGCAAAATAATTATAATCAATAGACTATGTTCACTCTAAAACACTTCTGTTGAAAATTAGGTCGATAATAGTTGGCAACACTTTTCAGATTATTATCGACCTAAAATTAAACACGCATTATTTTTGAACAAAATGTTTTTACTAAAAAAAAAGTGATTGGCTGCGTGCAGATTTGAACTGCGACTTCCTGACTGATAGTCTGACGTATCTACCATTCAGCCATAGCCTATTATACTTTATGTTACATTTTTCCACTTGCACTAAATATGTTTAATTTGAAAGGTTTTTTCTTTAATAAAATAAACACAAAATCGATGTAATTTTAGACAAGGAGAAACTTTGAACACAAATTTAGACCATATATGATCGTAAATTTGAAGTAATGTTTTACAGTGTTGCTTATTTAATTATGCAAATTTTATATAGTTATTAAAAACTTTTGTTGAAAAAATTGAGATGAGCTTACGTGACTCAGTGATCTTGAGTACACAGAAAAAAAAGCACACACAAGAATTATATTCAATAAAACCAATAACATTTGTCATTAACTTAATACAATAATTCGTTGTATGTATTTCTTTCCCATATCGGTTATTCCTTTTCTTTTCATACATAACATGAACATAAAACAAGTTTTATCTCATAATAAAAATAAACGGTATGTGGCTCGGCTGTAGAAAGTATGATTTACGTCCGGGAATCCCGGGTTTGTATCCCAGCCACGTCAACATTTTTTTTAAATTCAAATGTGTTTTCCTTTGAAGTAATTTTGTTATCAATAGAGCGAAATTCTTTATCACAGGAAATTTAAAAAAATAATTATGAATACCGGGATTTTTGTTATCAAAAACGAAACTTATTTTTTTTTTGGTGTTAATATCTTTATTATGTCATTATAAAAGAGATTCTTTTAGATATCCTGATTTTTTTCAACTTATTAATTATTAAATATTAAAAATATGAGAAATCAACACCAATTTTTTAGTTATAATAACATTTAACGGACCCCGAAATTTTCGAATTTTAAGTTCCACAAAATAAAGGAAAAAACTTTTGCATATTGAACGTTACCTTATTCTCGACTGCTCTTCGTTTTCGTAGATATTAGCACGTGTTACTATTATTAGCATTACATTTCATCCAAAATTGTGTGGATTTCTAATAAGAAACTTTTAAAATAAAAAAAACATTATAAGGTTTTTATTTATTTAGATTTGCGTTTTGACGAGCTTTATCAAGTTTAAGCTTTTCTTTGTATCATTTATGATTTTCTGCTGCTGTCAACTGATTTTTAGCAACCTAGTTTTAGTCCAAATCATATTTAAGGATTTTGTCAAAGTAACGTTCAACACATTTTTTGAATGAATTTATATTTTTTAATTAACAGAACATATATGATGGATTTTAGCAAAAGTTTGCAATTTAAAAGCAAAGAATTCCCAGTTATATAAAAAACTATTGGTAACGTGAAATACTTTTTATTTAGAATGCAAACGATTATTGAATGATAAAATATTTCGTAAAATATAATAAAATCTAATAAGCTCAAAAATTGATCAAATTAATCAGTTTAAAAAGCGTAACGTATAATACACAAAATTGTGGGCAATAAGTGCTTTTCTTCTTTGTTGATGTACTTTATGAAATGCAGAATTTTCAGATATTAGCAATCATCAAAGCATTTTAATACCTTTTAAACTTTGTGGACTTCTAAAAATAAGCCTAACAATAAAAGAAAACTATTTTTGCTTTTTTTTCTATTTAGAAAGGCGTTTGAATGGGCTTTGTCGCATTTTAGCTTTTCTCAATATAATTTCTGATGTTTCGTTTGAAGTTAACATCTTTGAACTCAAAGCCAAATCATTTGCAATCATTTTGTCAAAGTAACATTCAATACATTTTTGTATTTATTAAAATTTTCAAGTTACCTACATCTGATATGACGGATGCTAGCAAAAAATGCTTAATTATAAACAAAAACATTTTTTGATTAATTTAAAAATATTATGGGTAACGCTCAATACTATTTTGAAAACCGTTATCAATTGTTGAGACCTGTTTCAATATGATAATATCTGACGAGCTCACATAATCACACTAAGAAAGGGTAACGTTCAATACACAAAATTGTAGACATAAATATAAAAAATATGATGAAAAAAATGTTTTTCTAATTATTACATACTTCAAAATATTTATCTTTATAACAAATCGTTCAGAAATCTTTTTGAAAAGGCCTGAATATAAACAAAATACGTCTAGTGTTATCTATAATTTCGTGATTTTCGTTTTTTCCTGTTTTAAACTTTTTGATTTTAAAATATTCAAAATATCAGAAAGTTAAATAAATGTTATAAGTTTCGTAACAACGGATCCTGACATTTTCGGTTTTCTAACTCTAGATATAAAAGTACAAACTTGTGTATTGAATGTTACCTTGATTTCTGAAGCGGTTTAGTTATTTAAGGTTTTCTGTATATCGTTTCTGATTTTCCGCTGATTTCAACTTCTTTTTAACGTCCAAAATCTCAAAGGTTTATGTGCTGTTTTTAGAACCCAAACAACTAACATGAGTAGAAAATTTGTATAGAAACCACTCAAAAAACTGAGTGCTTTTCATACGAATTTTTCACTCAATTCGATTGTTTGGGTTCTATAAACAGTACATAAATCACATTTCAGAATTCGGTCAGAGTAACGTTCAATATATTTTTTGTGTATATTATATAACTTTTTTTAAGCAGGCACTGCAAATTGCAATAACAACAACTAAGATAAATAATCTTAAATGAATTTTAACAAAAACTTATAGTTATACACATAAATTTTAAATTAATTTAAAATCAATATGAGTCACTTTCAATACATTTTTGGAACACAAATCATGATGGATGGATAGAACTTTTTGAAACTCTTTAATTTTTAGAATCACAAGCAAACACTCTTTTGATTATCGATGTTTTTATGGGATTAAAATGAATAACAAAAAGCATACTAAGAAAGAGCTACGTTCAATACAACAATAACTGATTGAAAAGATGAAACCCCCTATTTTTTGTTTAATATTTGGTGTGGCATGTTTTGTGCCATAAGTATATGTAGGAGGGTATATCGAAGCAGACCACTACTATCCCGGTTCTCTATTCGACATCCTTTTGACTGTTTGCGCTGCCAACCATTAGTTCGAACTATCACCCAAACACTGAGCAATGCAGTATCACCAGCGTTTGCTTTAGACTTCAGTTTCAGATTCCTGACGGCCGACTGGTAATTATAGATTTTCATTATCATCACTGACTCCTTAGTAATCGCTAGCCACTGTTTTAGTCTGTGCTCAACCGTCGCATGCACGCCGAAATATCGGCCAGTGGCTCTCAGTCTAGTGGACATTCACAGACAACGTGCGCTGCTGTCTCAGCGTCTACCAGTAAACATCATCTTTTAAGATTTTCATCTTATCTGATTTCAGTATATCTTAAGTTTCCATGTCCTGCCATTAACGGTCCTTAGGTCGGTTCCCCTTTCGTCTGAGGTCTTTACGCATCAACGTGAGTCACATCAACTTGGAGTGTTAAGCACCAAAACCATTTCTGACTGAAGCTAAGAGATTAACTTAAGCCTTCTAGATTAGAAGTTTTTGTCCATTCCAGTTCCTTTTCGTTTCAGTTTCTCATATTTATGCATGATCCACAAAGACTCCGAGCCATCGTCGCGGATTTAATGGAACTATGAAACTATCCCTTTTTTTCCCGAGTCGTGAACTCGCTCGTCTATCACCTGAAGTAAATTCAGACGTTAACCTGTTCATCGGCATATGGCTGCAAGTCCCGCGTGTGTAATAAGGCGGACTTAGAGGAAATTCTAAGGAAACTTTCCACACATCTGAACAAAAACATTAGAACCTTTTCCGATTTTTCTTACATTTTTACATAAAATTTTAAATTTATCATAAATATCGCACCAAGTTCGCAAATGGAACCCAGAAAATGTTAGACTAATATGACTCTTCCTGTGCCGTACACTGTTCTGCTGCCTATGACAGCCCATCAGAATATATTTACCCATAGTTTTTGCGTTTGAAATCTTAAATATTTATTGAAGCAGACTACTTTTTTGAATGCCTTAAGCGAAATTAAATTTTCTTCCGACAATATGCAGACTAATCTGGTATAAATCGGACAATATTTCAGAAAATGTGTAGAAGCGGAAAATTTCCAACTATTCTGCTAAATGTCTAAGTGAATTTTAGATAACTCGGTTGATTGTCTGGTTTCAGATTTTTCCTTACATCATTCATGAAACTTTACATCACGCTAAAGTTTATTTCATTCTTCAATGTATGTGGTTTTGGTGTAAAATATTTTATTATCCTCTCAAAGGACTAAAAAAAACTATTGTACATTACTCCAAAATAAATAAATTCATTCTTTCAGAATACTGTAGACATATTAATAATTTTAATAAAGTTTTTTGCACTTTCAAAACAAAATACTATTGCTGCTCTGCATATTGATATATAAACTGTCTTGAACTTTGAAATAAATAATGAAAAAAGCCATTAATAAATATTAAGAATGGTTTTTAAACTGAATTCAGACACTGCAATTTTTGCCTGATTTCAGCTTTAAAATTCAAAACTAGAAAGTACTTTTTGCACTGATTAACAAAATTTAATAAAATTTAAGACACATTGTTTTTTGATTCAGTAACCTTGAACTCTATGGCAACAAATCCAAACATTTAGACTAGTGGAAGCAGCTAAAACTGCTCAAAAAAAATTTTAAAATTATACCCACTCAATTTGAAAATAAAGAAAAATTTCATCACTTTAACTGAAGTAAAAAAAAAAATTATGCAAATTAATAAAACAAACAAAATGTTTTTGGTTCAAAAATTTTTTAACAAAATCGGGTTGTTAACAGAATAATGCATAAATATTGATAAAAATAAAAGCTGGTTTTCATTTGGAATATGTACAGGAATTTTCAAACAGGAGCTTTTAAATATGCAGACTTTTTTGTAAACAAGTTTTTTTTTGTTGTTATTATTTTTATTGGGAATGAATTTAAGATTTTTGTATTAATAACATGTTAATTTAAAAGCATGAGTTACAAATCAAAAGTGTTTCTAAGTTTTTGTCAACGATTTACAAACAGAATTTAAAATTTAATTTTTAGTGCCAAACCAGTTTTAAGGCGGGATTAAAGTTGAAACACATTTTCAAATTATTTAAGATGTAGACAGTAGAATAAAATTGTTCATAGAAAAACAAAAAATTTAAAATTATTTTCCATTTATAGAATGAAATTATTTTATCTGCAACTAGTATAGCCAACGGATGACACAAACGTCCGTATTCTAGATGGTATGACGCGTTATATAAAATCTCTTAAAACAACTGCCACAATACATAATGCAACTACATAACACATGTTTAAAAATTTCGATGAACTTTCCCTAGAGATTAAAGTTCTTTCTTTAGTTAGTATTTGGGACGCTGAAGGCGAGTCTGTACTCCGCTTTTTTATCAGCTCTAGTTTTCTCGATATATAATGTTAGGAATAAAGGCAGTTGTGAAGGGTTTGTCCTATTCAATAAAATAACAAATTCAAAATTTAGCGACAAAATTATCTGTAAACATGTGTAATTAATTATTCATATTTAATAACTTTCCTATACTTTATTTTAAATATTAAGGGTTAGATTCCAAACCAAAATCTCTTCAAATAAGCTAATTCAATTTATGAAACTCTCTTCACAGAAAAAATTATAATAAACATTTTTTCATTTTGTCTAAAAACAAAATTTCATTATCAGTAAATGTTCCTTACTGCATCAATGAATTTTTTTTACTTTTATTTAAGACGCAAACATCAGAAACAACAACAAAAACCCGTTTCCTGTGTCATAAAAAAAACAACCCAAAGACTACATACACACAAATAACAACAACAACAACATGATATCAACAAGAATGCGAATGTACCAAGTTTGTTTGCCGAAGGTTTTTGAGTGAATCAATTCGTTAATATTGTTGCGTTAATTCTCATTCATTTTTTAGAGCCTTTAGATCAGTGGTCGGCATTCTCTCAATTTCCTATGCACAGTGGTGGGCATTCTCTCAATTTTCTATGCACGCGAGTATAGGGTATTTTTACCATCAACACACGTATACCGTTTGTGAGACACACAGCCTATCTTTTAGCCGCGAAGCACACACAAACAAAGAATAAAATAGTGTATGTTTGCCCACCACGAATTTAGATAAACACTCAGAATTGAACACATAAACAAAGTGCAATTTCATATATGATTAATGGATGATGATGATGATGACTCAGACAAAAATTTTGTTTTATATATTACAAAAAAACCAATAAATATTTTTGTTTGATTCAGTAAACTATTTTGTTAAGTATTTGTAAGTATTTTTATACAAATTTTTTTTATAAATTCAGACAAAAAAATTGATTGATATATTACAGAAAATCCAGGTAAAATGTTTGTTTGATTCAGTAAACTATTTTGTTTAAAATTTTGTAAATATTTTTAGACAAACTATTTTATAGATTTATACAATTTGTTCACTGAAAAAATTCGGTCTATTTTCAATGAAACTGTTAAGATATTTTTGTCTATATTTACAAATTTGTGTTTAGGCCCGTTTCTAGACAAAATGTTTACCAATTCATTGAATTTCTTTACTGAAAATGAAAGTTAGTTTTTTCTGTGTTTCCTTTAAGGCTTATGGCTTTCCTACAACATTAGCAACAATTCAAAGAAGAGAAAATATGTTGTAACTTTATTTTCTTTACAGAAGCAAAATGTACAAACACACTTACATAAATAAATTTGACGTGGGATGACGGAAAATCGTTCTAAATTAAGTTAATACGTGTACGTGTACTATATGCACATTTAAACACTTATAGCTGAACCGATTTTAAAAGAATATAGATTGTGCACATCTGTCAATAAGTATTTTTAAAAAAGCTTTGCCGTTTTTTCTTTTTGTTGGCGTTTTGTTTTTTTTCGGTTTTTCAATTTGCTGTCTTATTTTTGTTTTGCCGCTTTTTTAATTTTAGCGATTTTTTTCGTTTTTTAACATTGTATTTCTTTAGTTTAGGCTTTTTTTGGAGATCTCTTTCGTTTTGGCGATTTTTATTTTGTTTCTTTGCGATTTTTTTTAGTTATGACGATATTTTCGTTTTGGTGCTTTTATCGTTTCAGCGTTTTTTTTCTTCATTTTGACAACTTTTTTCGTTTTGCCGTTTTTTTCTTGTTTATCGTTTAGGTGTTTTATTTTTATTCTAGCGCTTTTTCATTTTGGCCATTTTTTCGTTTTGGTAAATTTTTCAGTTTGAGTTTTTTTTTGTTTTAGCTTTTTCTTAAGATTTTTTTTTTCGTTTTTTTTTTGCGATTTTTTTGAATTAAGCAATTTTTTCGATTAATCTTATTTTTATTTTAACGGTTTTTTCGTTTTGGCTATTTTTTTTTTTGTAATTTTGAGGTATCTTTGTTGGCGATTTTTTATATAATTTTTTTTTGCTTTGTCGATTTTTTTCATTTAGGTGATTTACTTTTCGATTTGGTCTTGCATTTATGGAACGGATGATCTTTAGTTATTAATTTACAAAGTTTACAAATTCCGGTCAACTTTTTACTAAGTTAAACGAATTCTTTTCAAATTTCGTTGTACAACGAATAAGTATGCGGTTGGGCATGTCCTTCAAACATCTTGCAAGACCGATGCAAAAAGATCAGTGAGTACATTTTCGAACAAATGGTCGCTAAGTTCATACATGCCAACAAGAGCTACACTGTTGCCTATCTTTTCATTAATTACCATGTAAATGACAACTCAGAGATCCTATTCCTCAGAAATGTCCCATTACATATTTTTGTTTATTTCTTTTTTACACGTATTGTAGAACAACAATTTGAGGAATTTGTCGCTCAGAGAGTATCTAATGCAAGAAGTTTTAATAGACATTGTAACGGAAATTTTTATCAGCTCTATTTCGCTCAATTTTAGCACGCAGGAATGTATCAAAATGATACAAACTGGTGAGAGACTGAGCGACAATGTCCACAAGAAGTTCATTTCGCCAGTTGGCATGACCAGTTGAGTAGTTTTATTTTTACGCATTCTTTGAGTATGGTTTCTGTTAGATTGTCTTAAAAGAAACTATAATCGACAAATATCGTGCATGATAAATGTCGAAATGTCCTTAAGTAGTCGTTGATGAAAATGTCATCTACGACGAGTTGGCCAACTGGGTAGCTATAATGAAGCAATTTTCGATCCCTTTAAATTAGTTATATCGAACTTTTACTGTAGTAAGTTGTTAAATTCAGTATCACATGTGTCGCAATTAATGTAAATACATATTTTTGTAGACCTTTGTTGTTTATTTGATTGGACTTGCCTGTTTTAATATGATGAGAATCAAATATGTATAAGCGTGCGAGCTTAGTTAACTAAAATACATATATTTATCATAAATAAATAAATTATGAAAACGTGCTAGCAACAGTATGATCTTATCAAATAGGCAGAACAAAAACTTTTAGGCGCAAGACCTTATTCGTTTTCCAATGATATCATAATATATTTATAATATTTTACATAAATATTTCTTTTAAAAGCCTAAAAAATTTATTAAATAATAAATATTTCTTACACCCACTCTGTAACACAAAACAACAACACAAATAGTTAAATGAAGAAAAAAATATTATCAAGTCATGCACGTGCATGGTCATAAGCACCCACCTTTGAGTTGGACAAAATACGCATACGAAATAAATAAAATGGCAACAAAAAGAGAAACCAAAAGTATTTTGAAAAATCCCAAACAATTGAAAGAAATCATAAAAGTTCACGTAATATTAGAGACATACATAAATATTTTTTTAGGTTTAAAACTAAATAAATCCAAGCAAATAAATAAAACAAAAACTAAGCACTTAATTAAAATGCGACAGACAGTAACGCAGCAATGAACAAATCAAGCACAAGTGCAAAAATATAAATAAAAATTTTTTTTAACAAATTGACTTTGAAAATTATTAAGAAAAAAAAATTAATTAAAATAAATGACAAACAAATATACCCACTATTTTTAATACCAGCCAAAGTACATATTTGTCTAATACATACTTTTAAATATATATTTTTATATTAATTTTAAATGCCAAAAATAGAACCTTTTATTTTTATGCATTTAAGCTTTTTTCCAAGTGACATTTTTACTTTTAACACCAAATATGTAACGACCAAAAATCGACAAGTTTTTACTATTGACTTTGCTCAATATTCAAGGTTAGACAAACAAACTAAATAACGTTTTCAAAATTAATTTAAAAAGAAAAACAAGAGCGTTGTTGTGCCATACTTAACACGAATTTACTACTTGTTTCTATTTCTTGCTATTAAGGTCATTTTTGTTATTGTTGTTAACATTTAATTCAAAGTTGTATAAAACATCTTTGGCAATAAAAAAGTTATGAAATTAGAGTAGATTGAGTAGGTGACTTTTAATGACTTCTATTTTTGTAAATTGTTATTAAACCAAAAAGATTAACGAAATCAAAACGAAAGACTTAAGCTACAAACTTGTTTTAAATATTCTTGATATATAAAAAAAGCAATTATTTTTATAATTAAAATTACCGTAGAAATTAGAATGTTTTTTTTCACTTTATTTTATCTTAATCTATAGAATTTTTTTCAATTAAATTGGAAAGACTTTGTATTGTGTAATAATTAAAACAAGTTTGAAAAAAATGTAAGTTTCAACAATTCCCGTTTGAGACCCACCCCCAGTCCTTGTAGAATGGAAATATTTATGTATGCTGTTGATTAACAATGATTTGTTGCATAACTTTCTTTATAGTTTATTAACAAAGAACTTTTTTCTCTACGAAAGTTCTTTCCATATCTCTTGCATTCATTTTATATGGGAAATAATTTCCGCTTTAATTTTAGTTTTTCAAATTAATAATTTATATTTGTATAATAAATATCCCTACACAGAAAAAACCAAAATTCATTTTCAGTAAAGAAGTTCAATAAAATAGTAAATACTTTGGCTAAAAACGGGCTTACAAACAAAATTGTAAATACAAACAAAAATGTGTCCTTAGAATTTCATTAAAAAACGGCTTTTTTGTCTAAAAAAATTTACAAATTCTAAATAAAATGAATCAAAATTCTTCGTAAGGCTAAGCTTCGCAACGTTTAATTCAGAAGGAATTGGGACTGATTAATATTCCAAGAAATAAGGGAAAAATTTTCATCAACTTAATTTTTCAACGTACACAGCAGAACAAAGTAGTGTTACTTTCGGAAGCCGCTACACTTCCATCGTCAGCGCTCACGTATATTTTGCTTATCACCAAGTGGTGATAACAAACATCCCGGTATTGAATAATTTTTTTTTCAAATTTCCTGTGATAAAGAATTTCACTATATTGATAACAAAATTATTTCAAAAGAAAAAAAAATATGTATTGAAAATATTTGACATGGCTGGGATACGAACCCAGGCTTCCCTGTCGTAAAGCATGCTCTCTACAGCTGAGCCATATCCAAGCTATTTTTTTATGAGATAAAACTTGTTTTAAGTACTTATGTATGACAAGAAATGAAATACATACAATGAAATATTGTATTAAGTTAATGACAACTGTTATTGAAATTCATATTTTTTTCAATAATATGGTTTTATTGAATATAGTTCTTGTGTATTTTTTTTCTCTATGCAAACTTTTATATATAACATATTTTATATATGACATATTGACTTTGCGCTGAAATATACACTAAATAATTTGTGTAACACCCGTCACAATTATGCCTCACCGTAAAGAAGCACTTTTTTTGCAGAGGTAGTTTTTCCGAATAACAGTGTGAGTCGACTTAGGTTAGAAAGGGTAGTGATATACCGCACATTCACTCGGAGACCCAATTGGATCCATTGTGATTCCCTTCTATTTGTACCCGTTATGAAAAACCCTTCCCGTACCCAGAAAACAGCACTGTTATCTGCTATTAAGCCACCTTCCAAATGCTGGTCCTCGCCCTAACCAACCAATGACCAGTCAATGAGCCCATTAAGACCCCTATCACCTTCCTATTCATACCCAGTGGTAGTGCAGATCTACTTAATTCAAATTTTGGCCACATGGCTCTCGAGACTCTAGAATTCTCCCTACTCCCCCATGAATGGTTGGCCCTGCTCGACATGCAGTCACTGAGCTCCCTATAGTAATGACTCATCGGTGTTTTAACCGATCTGTCACACAAATCCTCATATAACGCTGACCCTAATCTAGCCAGCTCATCAGCAGTTGCATTTCCCTCAACATTGCAGTGGCAAGGAACCCAATATAGTCTGATACTATATTTGTCCATAAGCGAGTTGTTGAGGGCACTCGTGCATTCGCTAACTAGTTTCGATCTGACACTGTGTCCCTTCAATGCTTTTAGCGCCGCCTGACTGTCGACGTAGAAGGTTACCTCCTCGCCCTCAGCCATATATGTGACCACTATCTCCGAAGCCCTGAGTCGACTTATGTCCACTTTAAATTTTTAATTTCAAATAGCTTTATTTTAAACGATCTTTTGGCCTTGTTATTGAAAAATGCTGTAGATAATTATGAAATTGGCAAGGTTGTAAATGAATATGGGTATTTCCACAGGAAAGTCTACTTTCCGTCACGTTCGACCCCAAGCAATTATGTTGATTTTTTCAAAGCAACGTAAGTTTTTTTATACTTCTTCACATATTTGTGTAGTCCGTAAGTAGCTCTACAGTTAGTATAATATTAGGAAAAATTGAACCACATGGTTCTAAAAAACAAGCTTACTTTCTTGGTGTCGAACGTGACAGAAAGTGGACTTTCCTGTGGAAATGCCCATATAAGAAGTTATACTGACCTGTCGTGTTCTTCATCGCAACGGCTTTCTGTTGATATTTCTATTTAGTGGAGGCATCTACTTAAAAAATATTAAAAATAGATTTTGAACAAAGAACGCTGATGAGATAGTGTAGCGGACCCGAACAAAGTACTGTTCCATTCTGATAGTCTGATAACACTGTACAACAAATTAAGCATTTTTAAAAACTACAAGGTTATAACAATTAATCCTGTTAGTGGGGCCTGGCATAGAAAGTCGTGCAAGGCTGACGTTTAAAGTAGGCAAATTTTTGTGGAACATTTTAGCCTTTGAACTCTTCGCTGTATGGGCCCTTTTCTCCTCTTCTTAGAAAGGGGCAAGACAACTTCCCTTCCGCGGCAATATAGCGTGCCGAAATGCTCTACAAAGATGTTTCTCGTAGTGTTTTATATAAAAGTAAACACATTTTATTCTTTAAACGTAAAGCTTGCAAGATTTCCTATTCCTGGTCACTATAACTATGTGCAAAAGAGAAAGAATTTTAACTCCCCCTAAAATGAATATCATATGTAAACTTTCAAAACTCCGATACTCATGTATATTTTTATGGTGCCCTCTGCCAGAATTATTCGTTAGAACCATGTAATTTTTTTTTGTCTTGTTATTGTAATTAGATAATCTAATACATATGTCTTTTTTTAATAATAGTTACACAGACTTACTGTGAAATTCCGTTTCGAAGCGCATCAAACTGGCTAGAAAAATTTTAGTTTTGTTCACAACGGAAAGAAAAATTACCAATTTGCAAGTCTGTGTTATTTGAATTTAAAAAAAAAAATCGAACTCAAGATCTTAAGCAAAAAATGTAAATTTAAACCAAATATGTTAATAAGTTTGGCACTATATCCAGAAAAAAATTGGCATGAAGTTAACATGTGCGAGGAGATTGAACTGGATTTGAAAACAAAAACTAGCAAACATACTGCTTAATCCTTCTACAGCTTTTCTGCAGAAACATCCAGCGTCTTGGCAGGAATCGAACTGGCGAGGTCTCGGTTAATAGTCTAGCACACTATCCACTACACTACGGGGCTATCCAATCTGAAATGGAATTTCGATAAAATCTCTCATTAAAAATTACAGTAAACTAGAGGCATGAGTTACGACTATATCATACGCCGAATGTCAAATTATGTGGAACAACTGGTTAAAATCTGGTCCAATTTCATTACATATGCTAATTTCATCCCAAGTATACATACGATTGCTAAGATATATAATGACATTTATAATGTAAATGATTTTTATTTTTGATTTTCAATTATTTATGTGTTCTTTAATTAATTTATATGTTTTATGTTTTTTCATTGCAGGTATGTACTAAAATATTGAATACAACCATGGATTACGTATGTATAGAAATATTCGTTTCTGGTAACCCAAGCAGGAGTTATAAAATAAAAATGTTATATTTTACTAGATAGCAACAAATAACTGAATCGCTAATGCTTAAAATTATTCTACCTGTCTTGATATTAAGTGTGTGTTGAAAAAAAGCTTAATTCAAAAATTAGTCTGAAACTAATGACTCGATTGATAAAGCTAACCTTCTGGTTGGATTATTTGAAAGTAATTCTTATTATGGAGAGAGAGAGTAGTGAAGCATTGTCAGTGCTTGAAACATTAGCACTAGCTATAAAAAATATATTCTGACGAGCTCGTCTTCTCGACTGGATGTCATTACGATGCTGATGTTGCAGCTGTGATCTTTAAAGATTTTGCATATACTAGCTTAGGGATGCAAAATCAGATTTTACAATTTGTACTAATTTTTAAGAAATAGTGTACTTATTTCAGTCTGATTGTACTAACTTTTTGTTAATATTTTTTATTCAAAATTAACTAAAATATGAAGATAATTCTTTTATACATTTTTACTATAAGTCTGTATGTGCGTAAAGAACTTAACAAATAACAAAAATGCACATTGACGTTCATTTGCACCAAGTACTTATATGGAGGCCGAAATTGATTTAGCTACATTTCCTAAAACTAGATAAAGTTTGACAATATTGTAGAATATTTTCCGCAATAGTAAAACCATTTAACAAATTCTAAAATAGTTCTATATTTTAGAATGTTTTATCGAGTTTTCAAATCTGCAATGCATTTTATTTTGTATTGTTCCGTTTCTACGAGTGAAAAACTGAAATAAAGCATAAAATATTCTGTATAAGAATAGCATTTCGGAAAAGGGTACCTAACTTCTCCAATGCAGTTCATATGAGGGAAGTTAATGTCCCTTTCTCTCCATATGGCCATACAAATAAAGTCTTAGTCATTTCTAAATTGTAGCAGCAAATCCTTTGTTTGGATAAGATTGAAGACAGTCGGTCTCTTGATTAGTCAAGAGAACATTGAAGATGGCACATAGCCGAAATCGGTCCATTTATCAACCAAATTTGACGTGGGATGAGTGAAAATTGTTACAAATTCAAACAAACCTTGTCGGAAAAAAACACAATACTAAACTTAATAATTTCTACATCCATCAGAGCTCTCAATTGGATACATTTTTAATGTTAATGGTACAATGGTAGAAGTTTTCCTGAAAAGAACAACATTTGCTGACGTTAGCTTTGTAAGCCGTAAAACCATTTCATTATTGAAATCAATTTTCGCTTTTAAGACTTCGCAGAATTTGAAGTATATAGGGAAAATGTTTAAATAGTGCTAAATCAGTCATTGGGGTGCTATTGCACTTTTGATATTCAAATAGTGCTAAAAAGTTTACAATTGCACTAACTTTTGCATCCCTGTACTAGCTAACACAGAAAAAAAAAATAAGTTTCGTTTTTGATAACAAAAATCCCGGTATTCAATAATTTTTTTTCAAATTTCCTGTGATAAAGAATTCCCCTATATTGATAACAAAATTATTTCAAAATAAAAATATATATATAAATTAAAAAAATTTTTACATGGCTGGAATACGAACCCGGGCTTTCCGGACGTAAAGCATACTCTCTATAGCTGAGACATATCCCATTTATTTTTTTATGGGATACAACTTGTTTTAAGTACTTATGTATAAAAAGAAAAGAAATAACCGGCATGGAAAAGAAATACTTACAACGAAATATTTTATTATGTTAAAGATAAATGTTATTGAAATTCATATTTTTTGTTAATAACATGGTTTTATTGAATATAATTCTTGTCTATTTTTTTCTGTGTAAATAAGGCTTTCAACAAACTGTATCATGCTCATAAATCTTAAATGTATTTGAAAATTGTTACTGTAACGCAAATCCCTAAACTTAATAGGGTAAACATATGAGGGATAATAATTTTATAAATTTACGAAAGCAACGAAAACCTTTCGTAAAAAACTTTCTTAGTTAAGCAATTAGTTTAGATTAGTTTAAATTACAATGTGGTAGTCGAAAATTCGGGCTAAGGCTCTTATAGTAGATTTTATATAACTTTGGAACAACTGACGTAATCGTAAAAACAAAACAGCATCAAAAACCGCCATAACTAAAAAACACCAAAATTCAAAAATTCAAAAACGAGAAAAACATAAATAAAAAGTCAAAATTAAAAAGAAATCGCCAAGCCAAAAAGATGCCAAAAAGAAAAAGCGGTTAAACAAAAAAAAACTGCAAAAAGTCGTCAAATTAAAAAAGCCAAAACTAAAATCGCAAAACCGAAAA
Source organism: Panzeria rudis (assembly GCA_956483635.1). Taxonomy (NCBI): domain Eukaryota; kingdom Metazoa; phylum Arthropoda; class Insecta; order Diptera; family Tachinidae; genus Panzeria; species Panzeria rudis. The sequence goes on from OY101449.1 coordinate 112,285,439, forward strand.
AAGGGCTTAAACGAAAAAAGCACCAAAGCGAAAAAACGCCAAAACGGAAAAAATTGCCCAAATTAACAAATCGCCAAAAAAAAAAAAACGAAAAGATTCGTTAAAACAAAAAAAAAACTCGAAACGAAGAAAATTCCCTTAAACAAACAAAATTCGCAAAATGGGAAAAATGGATTTATGTATATTGTATTCGAACGGAAGCTTTCGTGTGTGTGTCAAAAGCGCACTTTGCTGCATTTTTATGACGTTGAATATTTTTTCTGTGAACCTTAATGAAATTATTTATATCTAGAAGAGACGATTATGTCATCCGTATTCCATACGAGTTATATTTATTACTGAAATTTTTATTCAAAATCAAGTTAATGATAAAACATATCGTCACTGCTTGATAAATACAAAATATTCGAATATGATAATCCAATAACAAATACTCGAATATATGTATTATATTCGATATTAGAGTATAATATACCTACTCGTATAAAAGTCAGAAAAAACCCAGACAAAACTAATTAATACGGTTATTTGAGCAAGAGGTGATCATTTATTTTGCAATTAAGATGATTACGAACAAAAACTTCAGTAAGAAAAAAGTGGTCAAAACTTAATCAAATAACGTCAAAAATTGATAATAAATTTTTTTATTGTATCTTATATAATGTAAACATCAAAATATAGCCGTTTACTGTTTACATAGTTTTCATATAAAATCTATTTTTAACGCATAATAGGGTATTCAAAGAAAAATATGAAAATGCCAATATCTCGAAAACTAGAGCCAATCTTTAGATTCCTTGGCCCCTAGTTGCACTATACAACATGAAAAAAAATACGGATTTCTGCTAATGGATTCTGGTAGAGGAAACCAAAAAGAAATGTATATACGTCTACCGACGTTTGAAAGATCGCATCGGAATTTTATTTTAGGTGGCATTAAAGTTTCTCCCTTTGGCCTGTTCGTGCACCATATCGGTATACGAAACTAAGTGTTCTTGACATCTTAGGTGTAGACTATGTTCAGCAACTTTGTAGCAAGTATAAAAGGCAAATGTTATTGTGGAATATATCGACCCCTTAGCGCCAAATGGTCGTAAGCGACAAAAACTAAATTTTTAAACATGATTTATATTAATAAAATGTCGCTTACCATCAAATATTACAGCCTGTCAACATTTTTGACATATTGATGACTTCAAAAAATTGTTTTTTACAACATGTCGCTTACGATCACTTCACGCAAGGGGGTCGATAATATCCTTCTAATGATAGTATTTGTCTCTCATCTAATAAATCTGAAAAAAAACACCCTTGAGAAGGAAGAAAGCGTGGATAAAATGTTCTACCAAAGTGTTGCCCATAAAATTTTACTGTAGGTCTTTAAAAACAACCAAGCTCCAGACTCAACTTGTACGCCAGAAGTCATTGAAAACATAAACTATGTTTAAGGGTTAATTCCATACTTATTCAATATTAGCAGTCGGCATAGGAAATCTTGTAAGTCTTACGTTTAAAGTACAAGATGTATTCAGCTCTTTTATGTAAAATACCTCGAGAAACATTTTTTTTACATTTTAACCCTCTAACTCTTCGTTGTATGCACTCTAAAACACTTTTGTTGAAAATTAGGTCGATAATAGTCGGCAACACTTTACATATTATTATCGACCTAAAATTGCACACGCATTATTTTTCAACAAAATGTTTTAACTAAAAAAGCGATTGGCTGCGTGCAGGTTTGAGCCGCGACCTGCTGACTGATAGTCTGACGTATCTACCATACAGCCATATCCGTATTATACTTTATATTACATTTTTTCCACTTGGAGTAAATATGTTTGATTTGAAAGGTTTTTTCTTTAATAAAATAACTACAAAATCGACGCAATTTTAGACAAGAAAAATTTTTCAACACAAATTTAGACAATATATGATCGTAAATTTGAAGTAATGTTTTAGAGTGTGGGTCTTTTTGTGCATTTATTAAAAAAAACGGCGAAAAGCAAATCCCCTTCAGCGGCGATATATTGGGCAAGATACTCTACACAAATATTCCTCGTGGTCTTGTACATAAAAGAACTGAAGACATCTTATACCTTAAACGTAAGACTTACAAGATTGCCGAGTACGAATTGTGAATGTGTACGAAATTAACCCTTAAACCCTTAAACGTAATTTAATTTTTAAATGATTTCTAATGTCCCAGTAAAGTCTAAAAATTGAGTGTCTGTAAGGACCTATAGTAAAATTTAATGGCGAATATTTTTGTAGATCATCCCGCTGCCCGCTATATCGGCACTGAAGAGGAGTTTTTTGCTCCATTTTTACGAAATGTTCAAAAAGACCCATACAGCGAAGAGTTAGAGAGTTAAAATATTTCAAAAAATATTTCTCGTGGTGTTTTACATAAAAAAGCTGAACACATCTAATACATTAAACGTAAGACTTACCAGATTTCCTATGACGAGTACTTACTAATTGTGATTTCTGGCGTACAAGTTGAGTATGGAGCTTAGTTGTCTTTAAAGACTTACAGCTAAATTCATAAAAAATCTTATTTTAGGTTTAAGACTCGCAATTGTTATTGAACAGTTTCACGCTAAAAACTGTTTAATATAAAATTGCATTCATAAACACTACAATAGACATTGTGTGTTTTAAGGAAATTTAGATTTCGATACTGGCAACACCACCATGTTTTGTAGTTAGTGTTGCAATAAATAGAATATGATTTCATCCGGATATTGAAATAAACGAATAGCTTTTTATTGTTTTCGTGTAAGTTAAGATATTTTGAACTCTCTTTATAATATATTTCTCAACTTATTTAACACAAATTTTCTATGAAGTAAAAGGAAAAAAGAGAAATGATTACAAAAGAGTTCACACGACTCTTTTAATCATGTATGAAAATAACGAGCCTATTTTCATTTGTGTTGATTGTTTCTACATCACTAACATTTCTTTTTGCTTTTATTTGTTTTTATGGTGTCTTTTTGCTAATTTTGTTGCGAATTTTGTTTAACTTATATAATTAAGTGACATGTTCTATTAAATTTAAAAAAACATACGTAAACGCTTATAGCCGAGACTTCAAGCTTTAATTTAAAGCATATCATGTATTTCTGTGTGTTAAATTTGCAAATATATTTGAAGTTGAAATTGATATATCGATGATATGAATTTATTGAAGGTTTATAGAAGGTGCATACCATTTTTAAACCTATTTTAAAATTTTCATGTAATATACATTTTTGAATGCAATTTTATGAAATTTTGCTTAAAAGTAGTTTATTGTCCTGTTTTAAATATTTATGAATATGGCTGTTATACTAAAATTTTATAGCCTACATTTTTTTAGATCATTTTATCCTTACCGACACCATTTCTATGGGTGTTTTTTACGATTTGTTCTCATCTAACCAAGCATTACTGTAATGTGGGATTTAGAGGGCTAATATGTTTCACAAAAATAATTGCCTTTTTATTTTACAAAGTTGCTGAATATACCGTACAACTTAGATGTAAAGAACACACAGACCAAAGGGGGAAAACGTTTACCCCCCGGTAAATAAAATTCCGTTGACATCTTTCAAAACGCCGATACACGTATGTATGTATTTATTTTTATTCTTTTGTCGGCTATACAACAATTCATTGTCAGAACCCCGTAATTTTGGAAAAAGTTCGAAAGTGTTGCATAGTGTTACGTAAGATCAACTGTCAAAACTTTTCCCCGAAAGAAAGTTCGAAATCCGAATACAGTGTTATCATTGCTTAAGCAGCCATTTATGCTTAAAACAAGTGTTGAATTTCCAATGGAAAAATGCTATGTTTCGTACCTTAAAATCTGTAAAGTATTTCTGAGAAATAACTTCGCAAGATCTGAAAATTATTTGCTGAAAATTGTTTTTCATCAAATTTAATGGTAAAAATTAAATAAATGATTTCAATAATATTTTTCTAATTATTTCTTAAGCATGACTTTCGTGATCGTAACTAATAATTTCTTACGCTGACGTGTATGAGCATAAGCCATAAATAGCAAGGTCGAGCATGAGTACACTTTTTCTTAACTCGTGATCTGATATTAGCGCCAGTCAAAACTTATTCACGATGCCATCTCCATTTTTAATTGTATGGCTTTTTATAGTTAAGATAAAAAATACAATACTTATAATAAATACGTACTATTAATTTAAATAAGGAAGTTTGTATAAGTTACATAAATCATATTTCACGACTTGCTCGTTTAGTTTTCCTACAAAAGAGCAAAACAATAATAATCGTAAGTTTGAAGATATTATACCATAATATGTTTATATTTTATAATAAGAGTATTTCATCAACAGTTCTAATACCACAAAGTCAATGCTATTTTTGGTTTCAAACTTTGTTTTTGAGTTACTCGCAATCATTCCGTCAATTGTATAAAAAAATGACATTAATTATTTTTATTAGCAGATCTCATTACATTTTAATAGCAATTCAATAATTTTTATGATAATCATTATCACTACAAAAACTGTTAGTAGTGGCATTAGTAGTGGTAATAACAAAAAATGAAAACAACAACTGCACATGTGTAAGACAGTGCAACAGTATTATTATTTAACCACATTTTGTTGTTCATTTATTTGTAGTTTTTCTTTTACTAAATGCAAGACTTAACACAAGTATTTATAGAGTTTTTTTTTCAATTGTAATGGATGAATAAAAAAACTATGACTAAAAGTAGTACATGGTCTTCTACTCTAATGATGTTTAATATTTATATAAACTGGTAATGTATTCGTTCGTTTTTTCTTTTTTGTTCATTAATAGACAGCTAGACAAAAGAAAATATTAGTAGACATAAAGACAGAATTTAGATTTGAAGAACTGGCATTTTTTTCAATAAATACTCGATATGGAAAAATTAATTTGTAATGGAAATAAACATTTGAGAAACTATAAAAATAGTTCATAGTAAATATAAAGATATTTACTGCATATATGAATGATGAAGCGGAATAAATTATATGATCTTGAGATTTAAATTATGTAGACAAAAAAAATATGATCAAAAATAAAAACTGGTTTCAATTACCAGTGCGCTCAAAAGCGAAATTGTCTTGTTTACAAATTTTAAGTCGTTTATCGAAACAACATTGTTTCAACGTTGTTACAAATTCTTTCAAGATTTTTATTTCATTAATTTCTAAATTAAGTTGACTATAAAATATTGCAAAATAATGAATTAATAAGAAACATTTTAAATTCTATATAACAAAACTTTAAATTAATGTGGATACCATAATAAAATCTCATATTAATTCCATTCCGAAAAATATTATTTTTCTGTAATATGGAAAGATTTAAAATTATCAAAATAAGACTTTATTAGTTAATGTTTCTTAATAAATCAGTATAGTGTTTATTAATGTTTTCTCTGAGTGTATATCTTTTTGATGAGCTATGACAAAAATTGTCAAAATCTAAAATTCGATAGAGAAGATCTATATGTTGTCACCTTAAACGCAAGCGGACTACACGACGCTAATATATTTCATCATAGCTCGATAACGGTTTGATTGACTTGAATAAGTGAAGCACCAAAAGATGCGGGATAAAATTGCCTTTAAGTCGTCAATATATAATTCCTTGTTATTTCCAAATGTTTCGGCGTTATTCAGAAATTACACATTTCTTTCGTTTTCAAATATTATTCAAAAATTAAGAGGGCAAAACTTTAAAATTGTTATTATTTATCAGAAAGCTATGAACACGCCAAGAAAAAACATAGTTGAGGTAACCATAATCGATTGAATATATGGTTAAAAAATCTGTTTTAAATATAATATGGTTAAAAATTAATCTATAAATATGGCTCAAAACAGCCATATATGGTTCAAAATTACAATATGTGATTTCAAATAACCATATATATGGTTCAAAACTACAATATGTGGTTTGAAATATAGCTCAAGACAACCATACGTATGGTTCGAAATTGCAATATGTGGTTAGAAGTAGTCATATATATGGTTCAAGACAACCATATATATGATTCAAAATTACAGTATGTGATTTTAAATAACCATATATATGTTTCAAAATTACAATATGTGGTTTGAAATATGGCTCAAGACAACCATTATATATGGTTCGAAATTACAATATGTGGTTAGAAGTAACCATATATATGGTTCAAGACAACCATATATATGGTTCAAAATTACAATATATGTTCTGAAAACCATTTCGTTTTGAAATATTGCAGCTTTTCAGTTAATTTTTATGTTTCTGATGTTTGAGATATTTTATCCGATTAATAGAACATTGTTTTTCGTTTTCAAATGGTATTTACAACATGGCCGAATATTGATTGCTAACATTTACGAGTTTTTTTTTAAATAAAAGTAACACAATCAGGCAATTAATGCCTAACAGTTAATTAATTACTGTGTTACCTTCTTTGGGAAAGGGATAGTGTAGAGAGGATAGGTGGTGAAGTGGGAGAGAGATAGAAAGCTTTATTCATTTACAACCCTGCTATTGCGCGTTTTATGCAGAGAGGTGTTGCAAGCCCCTCTGGTGTCAAGTAGAGGCATCGAGTTGCTTAAGCTGTGTAGCCATTTTATTAGTTATTTTACTTCGCCGACGGTTTTGCTACAATACCGACGAAGGAGGGTACTGTGCAGTACATTAGGATATGTTAGTATTATTCGCCGCCGGTACTGCCAAAGTGATCAGTGCTATGAATTCATCACTTTAACAGTCCAACAACAACCAACACAATAGCATACCAATGCACATGAGAAAAATTCATGATGTTGTTGGCTTGCCTGAAACTAGTCTCGAACTCAAGTCCTTAGGGTTTGTAGTCAAACGCGCTAACTACTCAGCCAATTTATTTATTTTTAATTTTTTCAAACCAAGCGACACACAAAACCAACCAACAGCTCTCAAGTAAAGCGAAACACTGATAAAAAAAACATTCAACCAGGGGATAGAACCAAAACTTTTTTGAGAGCACAGAGCCATGTCTCTTTTGTAACAAAAGCTTGATTGCAAGTAAACTGTTTTAAAATAGTATGGACAAGAACCATTATTTTTTGCTATAGAACCATACTGTTGTTGAATTTTTAAATATACCATAAATGTAGCTCGAATTTTTTTATAATAATATTGTTAAATTCAACCATGTTGCTATTAATATGGGTACTAATAATGTCATGATTAAATGTAAGCATGAGTTTTTTGTCGTAAACTAATTGAGGTTCACAATTGTTTAAAACAATAATAACTTATTCTCTGCAACCATAAGCTTTATCGAGAAACATAACATTGTTGACGCAACCATGCCACAACCACATATTTTCTTTGTGTGTGTATATATTGGGAATATATACATAGTCGATGAAAAACTTCGATTTTATGAACAATTAAGTGAAGGAACTTAATTGAGAAAAATTCACAATTTCCATACAACAGAAAAATTTTGATTTGTGTGTGTATGTGTGCTGTGTGAAAATCCCAGTTTTCCCTCACTTAGTCCAGAATAAAACCGACATTTGTTTGATTTAAATTTAGCGCATTGAACTTTGTACTGTTTTCATGAAAAATTTCATACATATAAATGTAACCTTATTTATTTCAACAGTTGGCTACCAAAAGCGAACAACAACATTAGTTTTATATGTTTGTTGATGTTGTACTCTTTCTTATTATTATATACTCATAGACACATTATTTTGACAGTGCTGTTACCTGAAGTAGCTAACACTCTATGTTTGATACAGTGAGTGGTCATCAACATTACACATTTTTCTGATGTTCATTGGCGTCTATCGTACGTATTTGTAGCATGGAATCGTCAATAAATTAAAATAGCCAGTAAAACGGATAATATAATGAGGCTACTAACTAATGTAATAATTTCATAAAATTAATGAAATACATAAATTACAATAATGACCGAATACCATTAAAATAATGACAGAATTTCATTAAAATACGAGTAATAAAATAGTGTCATAAAATATTAAAAAAATTTCATTAAAACGATGGAATAATTTCACCAAAATAATGAAATATGTTCATTAGCTTGGCGAAATTATTTCATTGGATCAATGAAATTATTTCATATATTTAATGAAATTTTCATTAAAATAGTTTTAACGCAGCTTGTTTCATAATTCCAACGAAGCATTACGTTGGTTGAGTTTTAATGAAATTTTTCATTTGGGTTAATGTCGGAATTCACAGAATTTATGTACAAAATTCTTTTAATGTGGCCCTAACGAGTGGTTGAAGCAAATTGCACCAACAAATTATATACCTGTATTGGAGTCGTGCTAGTTTACAGCTGGAATTATTTCAAGGGTGTGTTAGAGCTCCCCATAGGAAATCTTGTAAGTTTTACGTTTAATGTATAACTTGAGCTCAGCACTTTTATGTAAAACACAAAGAGAAAAATTTTTGAGGAACATTTTAACTCTCTAGCTATTCTTGTTATGTATCTTTTTGTCCCTTTCGTAAGAAATGTGCAAAAAACTGCCCTTCAAAAGCGATATAGCGGACATTATCTCATACACAAAATTGTTTATAGAAATACATCCGAGTTGCAAAAGTTTTGTTTTCATATTATTTAAATTATATTTCTATTATAAATTATAAATCTCATTTATTACTTAATAAAAGTCAACTTATATTTATGCTTTAAAATAAATACGATAAAAGGTATTAAAAGCCGCCATATTTTGCCATCATAAATCAAGTATTTTTTAATAAATAAAATATCAAATCATTAAATCATTAAATCATTATGTTAAATAGATTTCAAAACTGGTTATCTTAAAATACTAGAAATTTTCCCATAGAAAATTCAAAATCAAATTTACGGCACATTTTCAATGCGTCAATAAAAATTAAATTTCCAATTAATTTGCAAATAAACGAAGCATGAAGATCATCTTGTTGTACACAAACGCAATTAACAACAACAAATTAATTTAGCACAATATGCAAACAACAACAGCAACAAGAACAACAACAACAACAACAACAAAACAATTCAAGTGAGATATAAAATTTTTAATTTTAAAAATCAAATAAAAATATGTATTTACAAATCTGAAATCATGGATTAATTTGTTGCGAAAATTTATATTTCATTATGAACAGATAGACACGTACTTTAACAAAATAAATAGTACATACATATTTCCACTTGTGTTAGATAAAATTTATGAATTTATCAAAAAGGTTTGGCTTATTTGTCTTAAGTCAAATGAAAATCAATATGCAATACTTTATGTGAAATTGTTAATTAATAATAATAATAAAAATAATAAAAAGTTATAAGAAATACTCGTTTATTAAAGTATGGTTTGTGCAAGGTCACTTTTATTTCAAAGATAGATAACGTGACTAAATTCCTCTCTTAAAATGCTTAGTTATTGTATAGTTGTACAAACCGGTATGAATTTATGTCTAAATACTTGTCTACATATCAACATACCACGCCACGCAATACAATGCAACATAAATTAATTTAAATACAAAAAGTATGCTGCAATATATGACCGAAGTTGAATAAGATAATTGTGACAGTATTGGCTTACTATGTTTCAGACCATTAGATTTATATAGAGAATTAAAAAGAAAAAAAAGTTAATAGTAAATTAATTTTACAAGCAATCAACACTTCCTGATCATAGTAAATAATATAAAACTGTTACGAGGGTAGCCCTGGTATCTGCTAATCCGTCTAAAAAAATTATAAATCAAAAATCATTTTATTATTCAAAAAGTGCTAAAACGTATAAATATCTTATTTGTGCCTACATACATCGTATAGGAAAAAACACGCAATTGCATATTTGCGGTTTCCCCGACCAATACTATAATATAAGACAAGTTCTTGTTGTATTGGAATTACCTTATAAATAAATAAATAAATAAATAAATGAAATCGACACATCTCGATCGATTTTAATAACTTATGGCTTATTTTATTACTGATATACCAGCTTTCTGATATCTGATAAATATATACAATTGTTTGCTCTTCATTTTCTTAAGAGATTTTGAAAACAAAAAAAAATATTTTTCGTGAAAAAACAAAATTTCCGCCGTTTTTTTCTGAATAACTCCGAAATAGTTGGAAAATTAAGAAAATATTTATGACTAAAAGGTAATTTCATCTAATTTCACTCTAATACTATTCACACTTGCTTCTTGTTTCTCGACAACAGCTCTCGTATATTTGTTAAATGGAACCTTTTTTTCACTTTATATTAATTTGCTATTTGACTTTTACTGTCATAAAAACCTGAAAAAAGTGTTTGTTCGCTAATTGAAAGCTGCAACATTAAATAAATAGTATTCATAATCTTTACAAATGAGAAAAATGCACCCATAAAATTATTTTACAAAAACAAAAATAAACTTTAAAAAATATTAAAAAAACAAACAGTTTTATTCGTACATAGATACATATGCACTACTCTACACTAAAAAATATTTTTCAGAACTGATATTTGTAAAACAACTTTTCTATAAAGAAAATGGAAATTTATATCCAAGAAAATTTCCCCACCAAATTTCAAAAAATAATTATGGGACTAAGCCGTAAGCAAACCATTTGAAACCAAAAAACAATTTAAAAAATCGGTTGACAAATGACAAAGTTATGCGTGGGGAACCGAATTTCCCTAAACCCCACACTGATCAACTTTCGAAAAAAATTATGGGACTAACCTTAACGCAAAACCTTTCAAACAAAAAAATTAATTTTAAAATTAATTTTAAAATTGAGGAAGGGCGGAAGGTGTCAAATATCCCCAACGATTTTGGAAACAAATTATGGGATCTAATTGCAAGCAAACCCCTTAACAGCAATAAAGAATTTTGAAAATATGTTGTCAGTGTTAAGCGTAGGGGGAGGTTCTGACTCATTTTATCCGCTCGCGGTCCAAAATGCGGATAAAAAATACAGCATATATTAATTGTGGGAAAAGTATCTATCTGTGTACAAAATTTCATTTAAACTGGCACAACCGTTTAGGCCTGATGCCGTAACAAAAATCTGCAAACAAACAAACATACACCTCATTTTTATATAATAAATGGATTATGATAACTATTTTTATAAAACATTTTAACCCTCCAGCTCTTTACGATAAATAAATATGAGGCAAAAATCACCTTCAGCGGCATTATAACGTGCTAAATTGTTTAACGAAAATGTTCCTCTTCGTGTTTTACACGAAATTGTTGAACACATCTTATATCTTAAACGTAAGCACTACAAGATATTCTAGGCCGAGTAAGTATAGCTATGCGCCAAATGGGGGTAACTTTGGTGGCCTCTAATAACATCAGTCGTAGAACCTTGTTTATTGAAAAAATTGATTTTGTTGTATAGTGTACATAATATCAATTATTGAAAAAACTTGGTGACTTCAATTTGTTACCCAGCAAAAATTAGTGCTTGCTGGAAGCATTTTAGTAAGGGAAACAACAAAATAGAATCATTGGCAATTGCGCTTTTATACTGGATGATGTTTGTTCGCGGTAAGCCGCTTAGAAGCGATAGTTTCTGTTTCCAAAGACTACTTATTTTGATGATTTTCAGCACTAAAACTGAAAATATATAGAAAAAATGGTTCGATGTGGATTGGCGAGAGTGATGGATGGCCTTATTAACAAATGGGCTAACGTGACATTGAAGGCTTACTTCTTCTTATCCGTTAATTATTAATTTTGTTTAGTGTTGTGTTTTTCTTCCAGCGGGGTTTGTTTGAATTTGGAACGATTTTCCGTCATCCCACGTCAAGTTTGGTTGATAAACAAATCGGTTTTTACTATGTGCCATCTTCAGTGTTCTATTGAATACTAAATCCTTTAGTATTAAATAGAACACTGAAGATGGTACATAGCCGAAACCGATATGCTTATCAGCCAAATTTGACGTAGGATGACGAAAAATCGTTAAAAATATTAATTTTGTATATTTGCTCAATATTTGTTATTTTATTTTCATCTAGTATCGAACAAAGCACCTTCAGATTTGAAATTCAACGCACCAACCACTCAACCAAAAACACTGTTACAAGCAGGCAGCACGAAGTTAACATAAACTTACTGCTGTATTTGTATATTATTGTAAAATTATTTACTTATTTTATTTTTTATTTTTTAAATATACTGTGTGTGTATGTGTACTGTTCGTGTATACATTCCAACAAGCACTATCGTCACTGAGAGAAGTTAAATCTTAAATATTTATGTTGCTTTGCCCTATATTTCTTACATTTTATAATTATCGTTAAAATCATGCTCTTTTGCAAACGTTAGTGCATTTGTGGTAGCATTTTTGGAATCATTTGTTCTTAAATATGCTTCTAACTGCTTATTTTTTTGCTTCTAAATGGAGAATTTTTTTCCTGGGTATGAATGAATTGAATATTTATTTATCGATTTTCGTGAAATAAACCTTATTTTATTTGTAGTGTATGTGGCTTAATGGTCACTTGATAAAAATGGTAAGTTATTGCCATTTTCGATTTTTTATAAATTTTTAAAAAAATAAAAATGTTCAATTTTACATAAAAAAAAGTATATTTTTCATCATTACGGTCAGAAAAATTCCGAAACCATTGATTATATAAAACAATAATGGAAGAACGGCTTAAGGATAATTTTTGTAATTATACTGCGCTACCTCTTTCCAAGTTCTAATGAAATCGGTGTAGCAGTATCTTGAAAATCCCCAATTCAAAAAAAAAATTAAAAACAAACGTATCCATAGAGTTTAAATTTCGACTAGTTTGTGGTTAGGGGACCATAACACACCAAAAAAATATATAAAGTGGTGATCAAAGGTCATTACAAAAGTTTCATTTTGTCGCATAGTCTTATTGAATTTTGCTTTAACACTTATAGTATATACGCTTCTATTTTAGTCGAGTATAATTTGCGTACAGTCTACTGCTGAGACTTTTTATTTCAGTCTATTATTTTCTAATGCCTTAATGTATTTAAGCAGTACCTAATTTTACTGTTGCTCAGTGTAATCAGGAAAGTATCAATTTTTTTATATGTATAAGTTTTAAAAACACTAACTACTTGAGAAAGAAAAATTGTTGTATACAAACTAAATATTTGCGAATTCTCATTTATTATACTGAAACATTTTTAAAAGTCATCATATAAATTAATGTGTTGTTTCCACAATGCAAACAAGCACTGCTTGTCTAAAATTTATATGAAAAGCACTTAGTTTTTTTAGTGATTTCCATACAAATTGTTTACTCAAGTCGCTTGTTTGCATTGTGGAAACAGCACATAAGTATATAAATATAAGCAGCTATAAAATATGTACTTTTATTTGTTAAATAACTGATAAATAATCGTCTGACAAAGATAAAATTTCCATGTTCTTGTTACTGGTTTGCATTAAAAGTTCTTGCCTTAAGTCTTTTGTTTGAAGGCGAACATTTACTTTGTTTGAATAACTTTGCATGTCATTAACAGTTTTTATATTATTTCTAAATTGTTGACACGTTTATTTTCTATTTTAAAAGAAGATTATTTTCATGTAAAAGTTTTTTTTTTATATCAATGCATCATTATAAAGCAGGCAATTAAAATTCTTTGAATAGCTCTAAGAAAGGATTTAATCAAAAGCTTATTTTAAACATCCCAGCAAAAACTTGGTAATGTGTTGTCATTACCAAACAACATACTCTTCAACCATAAGCTACATACCGTCTGAATTAGTTTATAGCAGTTGATCAATTACTTACTAGTAACTAAGCAAGCCATTTATTCTCTTATTGCCAGAGTAGTAGTATGTCTGCTTATCGTACAGACGATAAACAGTTCAACCCCATGGGAAGCAAAATGTCTTTTCTTATTGTTTCATGTTTTTAAGAAAACAAGTTTTAAGCCCGTAACAAAATAGTTAAGCAGTAGCCTAGTGACTAAAACACTTGGCATAAAAGAACGCAAGAACTGAAAATTGCATGAGTTCAATGCTTAGCAGACACATTTAACTTTTATTGTGTTTTGTGTATTCAATGCCTTCTAAATATTGAAATTTATAACTTTTTGTTTATAACCCAATGTGGTAGCTACTTGCCTTCAATGTCATCGGCATGTTAAAGTAATTGGTTAAAATGCCAAAGTAGACATAGGGTCTATGTTTATGTTTATTAGCATTTTAACTCATAACTTTGCCATCAACATTTTTCCTGTGATATTATTATTCCTTAGACTTGAAGATATTTTATACATACTTAGGAAATAATTTTAGATTGTTTAGTATGTTTCGACATTGCTGTTTTTTTTAATATGTAGTATATGTTGCATTTTCCACAATCTCAAAATATATTTTGTACCCTGTTTAGACATTCGCCTAATTGCGCCATTTAGGAAATTTACACAATTAAGGCCTTAATTAAACTCAATTTACCATACAAACCTTCAATTAAAAATTGAGCAATTAGTACTTAATTATTTCATAAATTGAGAGTAAAGTTCGAAATGTGTAATTCCATTAAGTCGGGTGTGTCCATTTCAAACACATTTTTTGTTATAAATCAATAATATAAAATTTTTACTTAAAAAAACGTTGCGGCTCGCAAGGACATTAGGCTTAAAGTCGTTGAATAATGGGTAGACGCTGATAGAACACGATTTCTGCTCAGAATGGTCGTCAGAAAGCTGCGACAGGTGTGACATTACAAATCTTAGTTATAAAGAATTATGACTTTCAGTATAAATTCTGTAAAATTTTGGCTATAAGGTACACAATAATTTTGGTATAGATATCTGTTTAAAGTATTTTTAGTTGTATTATGTATTTACTGTTTGACAAAAAATATTTTTCTTGTAAAAACAAACTATTTTTAAAATGAGACGGGTGTGACCGACGGGTGTGACCGACGGGTGTGACCGACGGGTGTGACCGACGGCTGTGACCGACGGGTGTGATCGACGGGTGTGACCTACTACGAAATTTTAAAAAAATCCAAGATATGAAACTTTTTATTGATTTAATTAATATAAATAACATAAAGATAAACTCATAAGAAAATAATAAGACATTAAATTATTTGCTATCTATTCTATTATAGACAGCAATATAATCTAGCTGAATATTTTTTTAAATTCAATAAAAAGCAAAAAATATATATTCTTTTCAGAGATAACGATTTTTATTAATAAGGAGAAAGGGAATAAAAGAAAATCTGAAATAAATATTAAACATACAAAGAGGGAGAGCAAAATGATCATTTAAAAGTGCCTCAAATTTATGAAAAAAAATTAAATAGTGTATTTTTTTCTATAATTTTCATTCTCTTAAAAAAACACCAATTGAGAGATTTTTGCTAAAAAGGAGAAAATTAATTTTTCCTTGCATAGGGCCGTTTTACGTGGAATCACTCAAATGCAACCCTTTGTGATACGTATGTTTACTGCGAAGTATGTTCAGTGAGTAGCAAAAATTGTATACAGTGACAAACCCATGGTCTAATAAGTATACAGATGGCAGTATAAACGTCAGATGATTATTTTTTGCTCTGGCATATTTGTGCATAAGCTACGTCAAACATGTGTATTTTTTTGACAACCATTATCTAGTTTTTGTTCTATTGTTGTATTCGTAGCCCTTATGGGGCCACCTGTATATTTATTACACCATTGGCAAGTCAAATGCTAATTGACTAAGCTTAATTTACTATATGTGAACACTAAATTTAATTACTCAATTAAAATTAAATTGTCTCAATTAAAAAGCCATGTCTGAACAGGGTATCAGACCTATGGTTTCTAGAGCAAAGTTGCTTAGTGTTATATGTAGATTTCCCCCTATGACATTTATCCGTCCATACAAATCAACCCAACCTACTTACTATACATACATACGAGCATTCTTTTTTTTATACCATTTATTTCACTTTATTTGAACCCATTTTTGTTGACAGCTTTTGTCTACAATATG
This sequence comes from Panzeria rudis, assembly GCA_956483635.1. Lineage (NCBI taxonomy): Eukaryota > Metazoa > Arthropoda > Insecta > Diptera > Tachinidae > Panzeria > Panzeria rudis. Next base: position 112,301,436 of record OY101449.1, read on the forward strand.
CAAAAACGAATAAATAACAATATCATTGTCCCATTTCTGCCAAATATGATTTTTAACCAATGATAATGAACATGATCGTTAAAGAAAAATATTAAAACACAAATATTGCTGCAATAATATCATGTGACAAAATAAAATCGAAAACAGAAAAACAGAAAGAAGAAAAAAAAACAACAACTAAAAATATGAAATAAAAGCATTTAACCAAATAAAAAGAAAAAGAAACACAATAACACTTGAAGCTTTGGTAAAACAAAGAGAAGTAAAAGAAAAATATATGTGAATATAATTGAAACTGACATCATACTAATGAAGCATGAAATAAAGTGGAAAAATAAAATGAAAAGTAAAAAGCACATGGTTGGCAAACCAGTTAATTTTAACAATTTCTTATCAAGTATGAATTTTACAACAAAATCGTAACATAAATTATAAATTGAAATAAACTGCTATTGCTTGTACAAAAAGATTTAAGTAACTTTTTAAAAAATCTTTGAGTTTTTAGATTGGTAAGACGGGGTTCACACAGGGCGATTTTTGCTAAGCAACTTTTAATTCAGCCGCGAGAAAGACAGAAAAACAATACAGCATTTCGTATCCAAATTGATCATTAGGCTAAGGTTTGTCACATTATAATCAGAAAGAATTGGGCTTGATTAATATTCCAAGGAACAAGGGAAAAATTAACATCAACTTAATTTTTCAACGTACACAGTAGAACAGAGTAGTGCCATTTTCGGAAACCGCTACACTTCCATCGTCAGTGCTCACGTGTATTTGCTTATCACCACTTGTCAGGTGGCTCTGTTGAATGTGATTTTTAATTCTTATATATACAACTTTTTCGTGAAAATTGAATACGAGAATTAAATCATACAGCTTTTCTCTGTCTTTCTCCCAGCTGAATTAAAAGTTTCGCAACACAATTTGCCTGGTATGAACCCCGTCTAAGCAATTTGTACTAGTTAAATGTGAGAACAATAATACCGAAATTTGCCATTTTTAGGGTTCCCTACACCAAAAGTGTAAAGGAACGCTATTGTTTTCGCTACGCTGTCCGTCTATCTGTCCGTCCATCTGTCTGTTTCTCACAGGTTGTTGTGTTGGGAACCGTAACACCTACGGACCTGAAATTTTCACAGAATATGTAAAACTTTCGCCGCTACAACAACAAACATATGCTAGTTAGAATTCAAAGGGTGTTCTAAAGCGAGCAACGAAAAATATTGAAATACTTATTTATTATACAGACACTTATATAGAGACACTTTAAATTTTCAAAGTTAGTGTTAATTGGTGTAGTCTGTAGAATAGACTACACCAATTAACACCGATATTTAAAATATAATTGACAGGGTGTTCCAAAAGTTATTGTAATTTTGACTATGTAATTATACAATTTGCTGTAGCTTGAAAATTTTAAAAAAAGCTAAAACTAAAAAATTCCACAATTAAAAAAATGTCAAAATGAAAAATCGCCAAAATGAAAGAGCGCTTAAAGAACAAAAAGCACTTAAATTAAAAAATAGCTAAAACGAAAAAAATCGCCAAAACTAAGGAGATCGCCAAAAAACTAAAAAACAAAAAAAAACGAAAAAAAAGTCGTTAAAATGAATAAAAGCACTAAAGCCTAAAATAATCGCTAAAACTAAAAATATCGTCAAAAAAAAAAAATTTGTGAAAAATGGAAAAAATCACCAAAACGGAAAAAAGCGCCAAAACTAAAAAAAATCGCCAAAAGCCGAAAAAATCGCCAAAAAGAAAAAAAAGGTTCAAAACCAAAAAAAAAATCGCTAAAACTAAAAACATAACCAAAAACCCGAAAAAGCGCCAAAACTGACAACAAGCGCCGCCTAAACTAAAATAAATCGCTAAAACTAAATATATTGTCAAAAAGCGAATAAATGTTAAAACAAAAAAATATGTCAAAACGAAAAAATCACCAAAACTAAAAAAACTAAACTGAAACTAAAAAAAAAATTGTAAAATCAAAAAATCGCAAAAAAAAACAACAAAATGCAAAAAAGCGCCAAAACCAAAAACAATCGCTAAATCAACAAAAAAACTTAAAAAATAAAAAAAACTCAAATTAAACGAAAAAGCAAAATGGAAAAATTGCCAAAATGAAAAGGAATATATGTGTGTATTCGTACGAAACCCTTCGCGTGCGAGCTAAAGTCGCACTTTACTTAATTTATTCTGATTTATTTTTTGTCATTTGAAAATTTTCATTTTGCGGGAAAGTAAATTTAGTAGTACTCGAATAAAAGCTTTGCTCTCTAAAGACTTTCTGCTTAGGTAAGTTGCGGCTGCATGGTCCTATCAAAGAAAAAAATAAAAAAATATTTATTTAACAAAGTTTAGCAAAAAAATTTTCAACTTTTTACAATAAATTCAAAAAAGAAATATTTTCTAACACTGAACACGAATGTGGCATTAATTTTTCTTAAGATGCGTTTTGGAGATATTTCCGAAAAACATATTTTTCTGCAGTTTTATAGCAGTTTCCAAAAATCTTGAAAACTGTTCATGTAAATTATATAAACTTTGCACAGTTGGATAGGTGCCTCTTTCTTCTATCAGCATATATATATAAACTTTGTTGGTTGGGCTAAAATTCATTAATTTTCAGGCCTTAAGATTAGAAAAACTTAGAATTTTTTTAAGTTTTTCAAAATTCACCATTTTAGGTCGCTCCAGTAAGTCATAATAAAATTTTTACAATTTTTTTAAGCCCTCATCTTGGAAAAAATGTTGTTACAAACGTAGTAAGCGTAAAATTGGTTACATCGGACAATAAATAAGAAAGTTACAACATATTTAGTGAAAACATCGGAATTTGATTTTTTACTCGTTGGTCCTTAGATCAGTATGATATTTTACTTATTACTTTTACACATTTAAAATAAAATGGAGACATTTCGCCTATTACACTTTACAAATTTATATGTTGTTTTGAACAGTGTATTCAGATTTTAGCAATTTAATTTATTTTATAGGCCTTTAGTACAACGTGTAGAAAAATGCTGCCATGTGGTATTTTGTGCATATCGAATTTTTTCTTGGCTCTATAAGATCGTTGATTATTGTCTTTTTTTAATGAAGTTTTGCAGTTATATAATGCAGGAATTTACGTACTAAACAACAAGCGAGCAAAGAAAACTATGATTTAGTCTTGAGAATCATTACAATTTCTCAGAAAGTTCCAAAAACCCTAAACATGGAATTTTTTATTGTTTTTCCTATAAAGTCCCCATTTGGTCCTAGGCCCATAAATGCTTTTTCAATTAAATTAATACAGTATTCGAAAATGGAAAGGACTTTTTACGTGCATTAAAAAAAACTTACTCGATGCACACCTCTAGTAGACACTTTATTAACAGTTATATGTTCCTAAAGAATATTTTTTTATAGAGAAAAGAATGATAGTGCATTTTTAGGCAAAAGCATTTATATTTTTTCTTTAACCCTAAGTCTCCATGTAGCAATATTTATTGCGGCAATTGCCAAATATCATATAAAAAATACAATCTAAAACAGATAATTTAATTTTCAATATGGAACTTGACAATTGCCGGCAATAAAAATTGTTACGTGGAGAGGTAGTGTAACCAACAGTCTATTTATTTAAATCTGTTAGCTTCAAAATATTGGTCTAAAGTTTAGAAAAATTGATAATTTTTAGTTTCCAACCATTTTTAATTGATTGTTTAGGATCCTATAAGAGCTGTAAAAACAGGAAAAAATTTTTGACATCGGCCAAGAAACAATTAAATTGAGTAAAGTGAGACTTTGACTCAAACAAGAAGGGTTCCGTAAGAATACAATTAACATGCATATTCCGTTTTTTCGAGTGGGCGAGTTTTGTTTGTTTTTACGAACTTTTTATTTTGGCGTATTTTTTAGTTTTTGTGTTTTTTTTTTTTTATTTTGGCAAATTTTATAATTTTTTTATTTTTTTTGATTTTTTTAGTTTTAACTAGGGATGTAACGATACGCCGTTTTGCCGATCCGATACCGATACCGATACTTAAAAATAAATATCGCCGATACCGATTCCGATACCGATACGAGTATTGAAATTGAGTTCAAGTTTAGATTAACAAAACTCAAGTGCAATTTTTTTAATATACAAAATTACATTATAAGAGAGAATATTTAAAATTGATAAAACATTGGAAGTAATTTTTAAGGAGCTACATTTTCTTTGCTTCCAAAAAATCTATATTAAAAATATGCAGATAATTAGTAGAAAAGCAATAAAAAATGTTTAATTCCTTTATAATTTTAAAAAATACTCCCCATGCTTTTTAAAAAATCGATTTTTTTAAAGGACATTTATCAACTAATATTCTTCTAAATAACTTAATAGCTTAATTATTAAAAGACTTCTAAGTTTATATTTATTAACATAAATTTACATGAAAATACAGATCTGAGTTTAAATTCGCATAAAAAAATTGTGAAAATGGGTAATTTTTTATCCTGTTTCCTTGAGGAAAAATTATTATGGAATACCGAAAAAGAAATTTGTCGTAGCATCGATTCCAATTCGGTGATTGGTAATCGAAAAACAGAACTTCTTGCAATGGCAAGAATATGTAAAGCTAATTAGAAATTATCCAACTTTGCAATACTTCCAGATCGCGAATTCTATATTTTCATGACTTCTTTGGAGTATCTTTTTTTTTTGCTGGAATAAGATTTAAAAAACAACGACTTGAATTTGAATTCATGGTAAAATTAACAAAAAATAAATAACTTTTTTACAAAATAACAGCATAAAATATTATTAATTTTTAAAATTGATATTAATAAGATTTAAAAAATAACGAAGTGAATTTAATTCATAATAAAATCAAACAAAAATTAATTATTTGTTAAAAAAAACTCTGAAAAAAATTTTTAAAGTATCGTCGTATCGACAGTAAAATATCGCCGATACCGATGTATCGGAAAATCTGAAGTATCGCCGATATATCGGTATCGGTATCGGTATTCGTTACATCCCTAGTTTTAACGATTTCATTTTGATGCTTTATTAGTTTATGCGCATTTTTCCTTTTAAAATTTTTTTTTCGTTTTAGCTATTTTTTATCTTGGGTGTATTTTAATTTTCCTTTGTTTTAACGATTTATTTAACTTTTGGCGATCTTTTTCGTTTTTTGCGAATTTTTTAGTTTTGGAGATTTTTTAATTTTTCCTGCTTTTTTTTTAGTGCCTTTTTTTCAAAATACCGATTCTATTTTGTTGCGGCAATTTTTTTTTTAATTTTAGCGTTATTTTCGTTTTTATTCATTTTGGCGATTTTTTCGTTAAGAAATTTTTTTAATTTTGACTTTTCTTAATTTTGCGCTTTTTAGAGCTCCGTACACCAAAAGTGTAAAGGAACCCTATTGTTTTGGCTACGTTGTCCGTCTGTCTGTCTGTCTGTCTGTCTGTCTGTCTGTCTGTCTGTCTGTCTGTCACAGGCTGTTTTCTCGGGAACCGTTAGAGCTACGCACCTGAATATGTAGAACTCTGGCCGCTACAACAGCAAATATATGAAAGTTAAAAATTAAAGGGTGTTCTAAAGCGAGCAACGAAAAATATTGAAATACTAATTAAATGTTTTCTCGGGAACCGTAAGAGCTACGGACATGAAATTTTCAATTAACACTGATGCTTAAAACAATAATAATTAAAGGGTGTTTATCAGTTAATGTAATTTTACTATGTAATTTAGACAATATGCTCTATCTTGGAAACCGTAAGACGTACACTCTTGAAATTTTCAAAAACGCTAAAACTAAAAAATTCCAAAATTAAAATATGTCAAAACGATAAACCACCGCCAAAATGAAAAAAGCGCTTAAAGGAAAAAATCACCAAAATTAAAAAAATCGCTAATACGCAAAATATCACCAAATCTAAAAAGATCGCCAAAAACAAAAAAAAGCGCCAAAAACCGAAAAAAGTCGTCAAAATTAAAAAAGCACTACAACATAAAAAGATTGCTAAAACTAAACATATTATCGAAAAACGAAAAAATCGACAAAAAAATAAAAAGTCACCAAAACAAAAAAACGCACCAAAACCAAAAAAAAAAACGCCAAAAACCAAAAAAATTGCCAAAAACGAAAAAAAAGTGTCAAAACAAAACAAAAATTACAAGAAACCGAAAAAAGTCCCCAAAACCTAAAAAAGCGCCAAAGCTGAAATAAGCGCCAAAACTAAACTAAATCGTTAAAACTAAAAATATCGGCAAAAAGTGAAAAATGTTAAAACAATAAAAAAAAAACAAAAAAAAATCGCTAAAGCTAAAAAAACTGAAAAAACCAAAAACCGAAAAAAGCGCCAAAACTGAAAGAAATCGCCACAACTAAAATGAATCACTAATACTTAAAATATCGTAAAAAATGAAAAAACTTAAAAAAACAACAAAGCCAAAAATCGCCAGAAAATAACGAAAAAGTCACGAAAATTAACAAGCGCCAGAACCAAAAAATCTACAAAAACAATGAAAGAAACTTAAAAAATAAAAGAAACTAACATTAAACAAAAAAGCGCAACGAAAAAACTGCCAAAATTAATATGTGTATTCGTACGGAACCCTTCGTGCGCGAGCCAAGGTCGCACTTTACCTAATTTTTTTCTATTTTGTCAATTTCTTTGCTTTTGGTGATTTTCTTCGTTCTTACAATTTTTTAGTTTCAGCGGTTTTTTTGTTCGTTTTTCGTTTTAGCGCTTCTTTCATTATAGATAGCGATTCTTTTTTTATGTTTTTGCTATTTCTTAATTTTGTTGTTTTTTTAAAATGTGATATTTTTTCGTTTTCTCGTTTTTATGCATTTTGGCGATTTTTGTTCGTTTAGAAATTTCTTTAATTTTTAGTTTTTGTAGTTTTGGCGTTTATTTTTGTTTTGACAATTTCTTTAGTTTTTGCAATTTTCTTCGTTTTTCACGATTGTACTAGTTAAATTCGTACTAGTTAAATGTGAGAACAATAATACCGAAATTTGCCATTTTTAGGGTTCCCTACACCAAAAGTGTCAAGGAACGCTATTGTTTTCGCTACGCTGTCCGTCTGTCTGTCCGTCCATCTGTCTGTTTCTCACAGGCTGTTGTGTTGGGAACCGTAACAGCTACGGCCCTGAAATTTTCACAGAATATGTAAAACTTTCGCCGCTACAACAACCAATATATGCTAGTTAGAAATCAAAGGGTGTTCTAAAGCGAGCAACGAAAAATATTGAAATACTTATTTATTATACAGACACTTATATAGAGACACTTTAAATTTTCAAAGTTAGTGTTAAGTGGTGTATTCTGTAGAATAGACTACACCAATTAACACAGATATTTAAAATATAATTGACAGGGTGTTCCAAAAGTTGTTGTAATTTTGACTATTTAATTAGACAATTTGCTGTATCTTGGAAACCTCCGTAAGAAGTAAAATCTTTAAATTTTAATAAACGTTTAAACTAAAAAATTACAAAATTAAAAAAATGTCAAAATGAAAAATCGCCAAAATGAAAGAGCGCTTAAAGAACAAAAAGCACCAAAATTAAAAAATAGCTAAAACGAAAAAATTACCAAAGCTTAAAATATCTCCAAGAAACTAAAAAAAAAAACAAAAAAATTGTCGTCAAAACGAATAAAAGCACTAAAGCCTAAAAAAATCGCTAAAACTAAAAATATATACCATATTTACACCATGCAACTTTGTTGCATGCAATTTTAATTTTAAGTGAGAGTGTTGAAATAGAAATGTATACATTTTGTATTTCTTCTCTGTCTTTCTCACTGAAAAAAGAGAGTTGCATGCAAAAAAGTTGCGTAGTGTAAATATGGTAATAGTCAAAAAAAGAAAAAATTTGTGAAAAATGGAAAAAATCACCAAAACGGAAAAAAGCGCCAAAACTAAAAAAAAATCGCCAAAACGAAAAAAAGGGTCAAAACAAAAAAAAATCGCTAAGACTAAAAACATAACCGACAACAAGCGCCGCCAAAACTAAAATAAATCGCTAAAACTAAATATATTGTCAAAAAGCGAATAAATGTTAAAACAAAAAAATACGTCCAAACGAAAAAATCACCAAAACTAAAAAAACTAAACTAAAACTAAAAAACAAATTGTAAAATCAAAAATCGCAAAAAAAACAACAAAATGAAAAAAGCGCCAAAACCAAAAACAATCGCTAAATCAACAAAAAAACTTAAAAAATAAAAAAAACTCAAATTAAACGAAAAAGCAAAATGGAAAAATTGCCAAAATGAAAAGGAATATATGTGTGTATTCGTGCGGAACCCTTCGTATGCGAGCTAAGCTCGCACTTTACTTAATTTATTCTGATTTATTTTTTGTCATTTGAAAATTTTCATTTTGTGGGAAAGTAAATTTAGTAGTACTCGAATAAAAGCTTTGCTCTCTAAAGGCTTTCTGCTTAGCTAAGTTGCGGCTGCATGGTCCTATCAAAGAAAATAATAAAAAATATTAATTTATTTAACAAAGTTTAGCAAAAAAATTTTCAACTTTTTACAATAAAATCAAAAAAGAAATATTTTCTAACACTGAACACGAATGTGGCATTAATTTTTCTTAAGATGCGTTTTGGAGATATTTCCGAAAAACATATTTTTCTGCAGTTTTTTCTAGCTATTTCCAATAATCTTGAGAGCTGTTCATGTGAATTATATAAATTTTACACATTTGGATAGATGCCTTTTTCTAATATCAGCAAATATATAAACTTTGTTGGCTGAGGTAAAATTCATTAAGTTTCAGGCCTTAAGATTAGAAAAAGTTAGAATTTTCTTAGGCTTTTCAAATTTCACTATTTTAGGTCGCTCCAGTAAGTCATAATAAAATTTTTAAAATTTTTTTTAAACCCTCATCTTGACAAAAATGTTGTTACAAACGTAGTAAGCGTAAAATTGGTTACATCGGACAATAAATAAGAAAGCTACAACATATTTAGTGAAAACATCGGAATTTGATTTTTCACTCGTTGGTCCTTAGATCAGTATGATCTTTTACTTATAAGTCCATTACTTTTACACATTTAAAAGAAAATGGAGACATTTCGCCTATTACAATTTACAAATTTATATATTGTTTTGAACAGTGTATTTCATAGGCCTTTAGTACAACGTGTAGAAAAATGTTGCCATGTGGTATTTTGTGCATATCGAGTTTTTTCTTGGCTCTATAAGATCGTTGATTATTGTTCTTTGTGAAAGAAATTTTGCAGTTATATAATGCAGGAATTTACGTACTAAACAACAAGCGAGCAATGAAAACTATGATTTAGTCTTGAGAATCATTACAATTTCTCAGAAAGTTCCAAAAACCCCAAACATGGAATTTTTTATTGTTTTTCCTATAAAGTCCCCATTTGGTCCTAGGCCCATAGATGTTTTTTCAATTGAATTAATACAGTATTCGAAAATGGAAAGGACTTTTTACGTGCATTAAAAAAAACTTACTCGATGCACATCTCTAGTAGACACTTTATTAACAATTATATGTTCCTAAAGAAACTTTTTTTATAGAGAAAAGAATGATAGTGCATTTTTGGGTAAAAGCATTTTCCAACTAAGAAGGAATATTTTCATCAATTGTGTCCTAAACATTTTTATTTTTTCTTTTTTTTAACCCTAAATCTCCATGTAGCAATATTTATTCCGGCAATTGCCAAACATCATATAAAAAATACAATCTAAAACAAATAATTTAATTTTCAATATGGAACTTGACAATTGCCGGCAATAAAAATTGTTACGTGGAGACGTAGAGTAATTTAAATCTGTTACCTTCAAAATATTGGTCTAAAGTGTAGAAAAATTGATAATTTTTAGTTTTCAAAAATTTGTAAATGATTTTTAAGGGTCCTATAAGAGCTGTGAAAACAGGAAAAAATATTTGAAATCGGCCAAGAAACAATTAAATTGAGTAAAGTGAGACTTTGACTCAAACAAGAAGGGTTCCGTAAGAATACAATTAACATGCATATTCCGTTTTTTCGATTGGGCGATTTTTGTTTGTTTTTAGGAACTTTTTATTTTGGCGTATTTTTTAGTTTTTGTGTTTTTTTTTGTTTTGGCAAATTTTATAATTTTTTATTTTTTTATTTTTTTAGTTTTAACGATTTCATTTTGATGCTTTATTAGTTTATGCGCATTTTTTCCTTTTAAAATTTTTTTTTTCGTTTTAGCTATTTTTTATCTTGGGTGTATTTTAATTTTCCTTTGTTTTAACGATTTATTTAACTTTTGGCGATCTTTTTCGTTTTTTGCGAAATTTTTAGTTTTGGAGATTTTTTAATTTTTCCTGCTTTTTTGTTTTAGTGCCTTTTTTTCAATATATTCTATTTTGTTGCGGCAATTTTTTTTTAATTTTTGGCATTTTTAGATTTAGCGTTATTTTCGTTTTTATTCATTTTGGCGATTTTTTCGTTAAGAAATTTTTTTAATTTTGACTTTTCTTAATTTTGCGCTTTTTAGAGCTCCGTACACCAAAAGTGTAAAGGAACCCTATTGTTTTGGCTACGTTGTCCGTCTGTCTGTCTGTCTGTCTGTCTGTCTGTCACCGGCTGTTTTCTCGGGAACCGTTAGAGCTACGCACCTGAATATGTTGAACTCTGGCCGCTACAACAGCAAATAAAGAGTGATTTTTTTGCTATTATCTTTTTGGCAACACTAGTTTTGACAGCTCACGCACGTTTTGTATCTTGTGTCACTGTCAAACATCTTCAGTTTGGTCTATAATTTAATCATGAATCGTCTTACAAACGAACAACGCTTGCAAATTATTGAATTTTATTACCAAAATGCGTGCTCTGTTAAGAAAGTTCATCGCGCGCTTCTTCCATTCAGCGACGAGGCTCATTTCTGGTTGAATGGATACGTGAACAAGCAAAACTGCCGTATTTGGAGTGAAGAGCAGCCAGAAGCATTGCAAGAGCTACCAATGCATCCACAAAAAACAACCGTTTGGTGCGGATTATGGGCTGGCGGCATCATTGGGCCGTATTTCTTCAAAGATGATGCGAATCACAACGTTACTGTGAATGGTGAGCGCTACCGTGCGATGATAACAAACTTTTTTCTGCCCAAAATGGAAGAGCTTGACTTGCATGACATGTGGTTTCAACAAGACGGTGCCACATGCCACACAGCACGCGAAACAATGGACCAATTGAGAGGCGAGTTCGGTGAACAGTTTATTTCACGCTTGGGACCAGTCAATTGGCCGCCCAGATCGTGCGATTTAACGCCTCTAGACTATTTTTTGTGGGGCTATGTTAAGGCTAATGTCTAGCGACAAGCCCGCTTCGATTGACGCACTGGAAGCCAACATTGCCAACATTATTCGTGAGATACCGGCCGAAATGTTGGAAAGAGTATGCCAAAATTGGACTAAGCGGATGGACCATTTGAGGCGCAGCCGCGGCCAACATTTGCATGAAATAATCTTCAAACATTAAATTATATCGACCCAACTATCGATCCAAATAAATATTTCATGCATTTTTCTGAATTTTATGTGTTTTTTTTTTTTTACTTTCCGATAGTTCTTATAAAATCACCCATTATATGAAAGTTAAAAATTAAAGGGTGTTCTAAAGCGAGCAACGAAAAATATTGAAATACTAATTAAATGTTTTCTCGGGAACCGTAAGAGCTACGGACCTGAAATTTTCAATTAACACTGATGCTTAAAACAATAATAATTAAAGGGTGTTTATCAGTTAATGTAATTTTACTATGTAATTTAGACAATATGCTCTCTCTTGGAAACCGTAAGACGTACACTCTTGAAATTTTCAAAAACGCTAAAACTAAAAAATTCCAAAATTAAAAAATGTCAAAACAATAAACCACCGCCAAAATGAAAAAAGCGCTTAAAGGAAAAAATCACCAAAATTAAAAAAAGTCGCTAATACGCAAAATATCACCAAATCTAAAAAAAAAAAGCGCCAAAAACCGAAAAAAGTCGTCAAATTAAAAAAGCACTACAACATAAAAAGATTGCTAAAACTAAAAATATCATCAAAAAACGAAAAAATCGCCAAAAATTAAAAAAGTCACCAAAACAAAAAAAAAACGCGCCAAAACCAAAAAAAATGCCAAAAACCAAAAAAATTGCCAAAACAAAAAAAGTGTCAAAACAAAACAAAAATTCGCTAAAACTAAAAATATTACAAGAAACCGAAAAAAGTCCCCAAACCTTAAAAAGCGACAAAGCTGAAATAAGCGCCAAAACTGAACTAAATCGTTAAAACTAAAAATATCGGCAAAAAGTGAAAAATGTTAAAACAGAAAAAAAAACGCCAAAACTAAAAACAAAAAAAAAATTGCAAAAAACCAAAAATCGTCAAAAAATCGCCACAGCGGAAAAAGGGTAATAACAAAAAAAAATCGCTAAAGCTAAAAAAACTGAAAAAACCAAAAACCGAAAAAAGCGCCAAAACTGAAAGAAATCGCCACAACTAAAATGAATCACTAATACTTAAAATATCGTAAAAAAGTGAAAAAACTTAAAAAAACAACAAAGCCAAAAATCGCCAGAAAATAACGAAAAAGTCACGAAAATTAACAAGCGCCAGAACCAAAAAATCTACAAAAACAATGAAAGAAACTTAAAAAATAAAAGAAACTAATATTAAACAAAAAAGCGCAACGAAAAAACTGCCAAAATGAATATGTGTATTCGTACGGAACCCTTCGTGCGCGAGCCAAAGTCGCACTTTACCTAATTTTTTTCTATTTTGTCAATTTCTTTGCTTTTGGTGATTTTCTTCGTTCTTACAATTTTTTAATTTCAGCGGTTTTTTTGTTCGTTTTTCGTTTTAGCGCTTCTTTCATTATAGCGATTCTTTTTTTATGTTTTTGCTATTTCTTAATTTTGGTGTTTTTTTAAGATGTGATATTTTTTCGTTTTCTCGTTTTTATGCATTTTGGCGATTTTTGTTCGTTTAGAAATTTCTTTAATTTTTAGTTTTTGTAGCTTTGGCGTTTATTTTTGTTTTGACAATTTCTTTAGTTTTTGCAATTTTCTTCGTTTTTCACGAATTTTTAGTTTTGGTGTTTTTTTTTAGTTTTTTCGTCTTAGCACTTTTTTCATATTAGAGGTTTTTTGTTTGTTTAGGCCATTCGTATTTTTGCTTTTTGTTTTGTTTGGCGCTTTTTTCTTCTTGTTTTGGCGACTTTTTATTTTTGATTTGGCGGTTTACTTTTCGGATCGTTCCTTGTATTATTTGAAGGGATACCTAGTGTCTAATTATTACGCTTAATAAAGTACAGCTTATTTTCAAAACTGCACCCTACCCCTTAATTATTAGTTTTTTTAGCATTCGTTACTGTTGCCCTTAAAATGCTTCGCTAGCTGTGAAAATTTCTAGAGTTTCACTCTAGAAATTTCCAAGATACAGCTAATTATCAAAAATACACAGTTTAAGTTACATTAACTGATGGAATACCCTCTAATTTTTATATTGTTAAAATTTCAATATACTGAAAGTATACTGAAAATATACTGAAAGTATACTGAAAGTATACTGAAAGTATACTGAAAGTATACTGATAGTATACTGAAAGTAGACTGAAAGTATACTGAAAGTATACTGAAAGTATACTGAAAGTATACTGAAAGTATCAGCCTATCACAAATACTTGATATATAGACACTTGCCATTTTCAAAGGTAGTGTATAATAATACACTAACTTTGAAAATGGCAAGAGTCTATATATCAAGTATCTGTGACAGACAGACGGGCCGGGCGGACAGATACATAGATAGATAGACCCACGGACACCGTAGCAAAAACAATATGGATACTTTTCACGTTTGATGTACGGAACCCTAAAAATTACATATCGGCAAATCCAAAATATCGCCGATATATCGGTATCGGTATTGGATGTATCACTAATATTTACACAAAACAATTGAATTATTATGCAACAAAATTTCAATTGTTTTGATTAGAAAATAACAAATATTACAAAATTCAGCCAATTGCATTAATATGCAACAATTGTTTTCCAAAGATATTTGCACTACTTTTGCAAAGTTTTTGCAAGCAGCCGTAAAATTTATTCAAGTCTTTCATTTTAAACTGTTACACTGAAGACGAACTAAGCAAAAAGGAAAGCAAATTAAAAACAACTTAAAGCAAACGTAACAAAAAAAAACTAAAAATATGGAAAAAAAAACTTTTAAAATGCCATTAATCCACCCACCCACCTGCACTTGCATTTAATGTATTTAAAAAGCTTTTTTAACACGAGTACTTTATCTCTTACATACATTTTTTTTCTTCTTTGAAATATGTTGTTTTCAAGTTTTAAAATTTCAACATTATTACTATTATGTTTTTAACTTTCTTTGTGTATGTTTGGCAGTACATACAAAATATGTAATTTTTATTTTTGTTATATACAGAGTTTTAAATATCTTATCTGCATCTTTTTTGCAATTAAAAATATTAACATATTTCTTAGGAAAAACTTTTAAATCATTGTTTCGGTTTAAGCAATTCATTTGCATTTAAGTAATTATTACAATGTTATTAAATAAATTAACATAAATTTGTTGAAACCAACCTTAGACACATACCGTATGTATATAAATATGTATTTTATGCACAAGTGCACAGTGGGTAACACAACAGAAAATTTTCACAAAAATTTTGTATACGTTTTAATATATTTCTACAACATGTTTTTAATTTAGACAAGCTGAAGAAAAAAAAACTTTTAAAAGCAAAAAAAAAAAAAATATCTATTGGAATATTTATTCTAAAATGTGTTATTGTTTATGGTTTGTGTATACAACTTTTAAAAGCATTAATTTTTATTAACCAAAATGCTAGAAAGTTGTTCAAAAAACATCTTTGCAAAATCTCATTAATTTTACTGAGACATTTTCAAAAGTTATTAAAATAAATAATTATAGAAACAGTTATAAAAAGTCATTAAACGTGTTGTAGAACCAATGTTTTTACTTGTGTTGTATCAAAGTTCTTGTCTTAAGTCTTTTGTATTAGTTTCGTATATTTTGTTATTTAAATAACACCATATTTCCTTTGATTAATTATGTATTAATTGACTGGCTTTGTTGGAATAAGATGATATTTCCGTAAAAGTTATTGCAATTTATACAAAGAGTGTAATTTATACAAATAAAACTTTTTCTTGAAAATGCAATTTTTACTTACATACATTAAATTTACCTATATGAATTCAAGGAGAAAGTTCATTGTCTCAACGAATTATTCATTAATTTTGATGTAATGTACTAGTACGTTAAATGAATGAACTAGTACATTAAATTAATGAACTGCTTCATTAATTTTATTAAAGAATAAGAACAATGAATGCTTTCAATGAAGCCTTTTACATTAAACTTCAATGGCTATTTTCATTGAAACAACATATGCATACATTAAATCAACGTATTTATGCTAAAACTAATGAATTTAAAAGTCAATGGATGATTTTGAATTAAAATATTTAAGAAAATTGTTTTCTTATTTCCAAATCAAAAAAGTTTATTTTTCTACACAGAAAAATTCGCATTATTAAAATTTCTAAGGAAGACATTGCATTCATTACACGGCTTTATAAATTTTTATTTTTGAAAGTTTTAAATTTTGTAATGAATTTTTTTAGGACAATTGAGAGGCTTAAAAGGAAAGGGGTACAAGTGCAAAAAAGAAAAATCTGATTATTAAGCTTTAAAGTGTTTTGTTCCCATGCATTTCATACATAATATTTTTGGTTTCTAATACATGCCGTCTTTTGAGGTCATCGTATAGATCTGAATTTTTTGTAGAGTGATAGATATTGGTATTAAGTATTGACTCCTGAATATAACTAAACCTTTTTAATTTTGGCATTTGTGCCCCTTTACTTTTCGCCCCCTCAATTAGGATGTGCTATTGTCCAGATAACGGTATTTATGTGTTTTTCGATGTATACTTCTTTTTAAAGCGCCATACAGAGTGATTGACATGAGTTATATCTTGTTGGAAAGACTACTAAATTCCGCGTGGAATAGTGGCTAATTTGCTTTGATGGAATAGAAAAGTACTGAGTTACAGTGGATCACAAATAGTAACAAAATCCACAGTTTCAAAATGTTATTGATTTCAAAAAATTCAAGTTATAACAGGCTAGGCTTTGGGATTTCCCGGACTTTTGCACTTCCCGGGAAACGGAAATGAAAAATCGCATTCCTCATTTCCTCATTTTTCTAAATAAAATAGATTTATTAAGTGAAAATTGGCGAAATTTCGGTTGTTTTATTAATGTAAGCATTATTTTTAAGTAAAAGTTAATATAAAAGCAATTAATTCTAAAACAAATTTTTAAGAATTATTTCTAAAACAAATTTTGAAGAATTTTTAAATAAATTCAAGCAAATAGAGTTTATAGTTATTACAAAGTAAGATATCCTGTAAAGACTAATGGACGACTATTACCGCAATTAGTTAAACATTTTATTTTAAGGCCTCCAAATCATTTTATAAAGATTATGCCGTAATTTTCTTGAAATTTTTTTTGTATTAAAAAAATTTGTATGGACATTTTACTGCCAGTTTATCGATGTCGAAGGACTTCCTTCTTTCTTATAGCAACATGTGAAACAAAAACTAAGTTTCAGAATTTGTTTTTGTTTTAAACGAAATTACAAGGATGAAAAATTTCCTTCTATATTTTATAAATATTCTATATTTCTAAATTTCTATATTTTATAAATATGTATAAATATAAATAAATATGTATGTCAAAAAAGTCCATATATTTATGAAATAACTTTTACTTTTAATTTCCCGTTTTCCCGTTTTAGTAGCCTTTTCCCGGGAATTCCCGAATCCCAAACCCTATAACAGACTGAAATCGTAAAAACCTAAAAATTTAAAGGGAAAAAACCGAAATAGCATTTAAATTTACTACCTAAAAATTTTTTATTTGAAATGCTTTCAACTAGATTAACCATTATTTTTTAATACAACGGCTTAGACTTATTCGCAACTTAGCGATGAGGGTGCTTTTAAATGAAGTAGTTAGCGCTTTGACTACAACGCAAATGATGCTGCGTTTGATCCCTGTAATTAAGTTATTAATTGATTTAATAATTTTCTTAATTAGTTGAATATCATTTACCTTTAGTCAATTCATACTGTCACTCTTAGAGCTGTTTTTTATTTAATAGCTATTGATATTTACTTTTTCCTTTACGTCTTATGTTAAGCTTAATGGGAAAATACATTTCGTACCAACGAAATTCTAAAATCCCCCTTTTTCGACTCCAATTGTATTTAAATATTTATTCCTTTGACGTGTTGTAAGCACTTGAGACAGACGATGATCAAAATTGGGTTTATGTGTTCATTCATTTGTCAAACATCGCTGCTTTGTTTGTTAAAAAGATTTTCTATAAATACCAATCTTCCTTCGAAGAAGACTGGTATTTAAATAAGTGTACGTACTTAAAGAAAAAGGTTCAAAGTAGCAGATTAACTCCCCCTCAAATGAGGCCCAGATGTAATCTTTCAAAACGATGACACAATTATTTATATTATATGGTGGCCTGTATCAGAATCAGCCGATAGAACCTTGTTATTGAAAAAGAATTGATTTCTTTGTACACTGTAATTAGGGGCCAT